>CM036549.1:28312868-28912868 GCA_020745685.1 Tautogolabrus adspersus | reverse complement strand
ACACACGCTCTTGGTTTAACCTGTACAGTTAAACAACCACACCCAACAGAGACCTTACAGTTATTGCTTAGTTATTTGCAGGACAGGGATAGCTTTGATTTCTCTCTTGAACCTGATTTAACCAACTTCTGTTCTACTCACCAACACAGCATTAGGAGTTATCCACACACAAGCTGTAGCATCACCCCGTCACATGGTTCTGGTTGTTTAATCTCAGGTGGAGATTTTTCACCCAAAAAAAAACTTTTTCCACCAAAATGCATTTTTATCCAGACGCCTACTCAGCTTTTAAATGCTCAAAACGTTTGCAGCTCGAAACACCTTACACACAAGTGTTCCCACTAAAAACAAAATCCTCCCCCTCTACATGAGGGGATGAGTTTTACACGAGCAGAAGCAGGAACAAAATGCTTGTGAAACAAATATAAAGACATGACAGTTAGGTTGAGGAGCATTTTGCTTCAAGGTAGGGAAGGATCTGATCCAAAATGTCTGTCGAGGTTTACTTCTTATCGGAAGAATGAAACAAGTTGGAATTTTGGGTGTAATAATGATATGTTTGGTTTACACTCACTGATATAATCGGGGTTAAATCCACAAGAGAACTAAAAAGCTTCACAAGCTACAGCCTGCTAAAAACTGAACATTAAGGCATGAACTGGATGGCAATTCTATTAGACTGCAGACGCTGTAGCTGATGTAGGTGTAGCACTACCTACTAAAGTGGATACTGAGTGTTTTGAGTTTAGAGCCATATGCACATATTCAGCAAGAGACTTGGATTCATGAAGATTAATAGCTGATGGAGACACAGTGTCAATAAGTTACGAATGGGTTAATTTTTATCACCAACACCTGGCAACCCCTCAGCAGGCGGCAACCAGGAAAAGCTCAGGTTACTGTTAAAGCACACACGCACACCCAAAATCAAAAATTTGACAAAGCACCACACGCTTCCCCTCTCCCCGTGTGTCTAACTGATCATGTGAACATATGTCTACATGTGTTGTTCTACCAATAATGACGCTCCCATATGCACACTTACTTTAGGAAATGTCATCGATGAACTGATGTCACAAATGGGAGTGTTTTCCTGCACTCTGTTAAAATTCACACACACATTTTCACATGCTTTTATAACCTTTTTTTTCTAAACCACACCATCAGAGCCATACATCGAGACCCCACCCCCCGTCCTCAACACTACACACACACCCACACATCTCCAAACAGGTGGCTTTGCTACACCCAAGACACAGAGATGCTGAAGGTTGTTTTTCCCCTCATTAAGTCCCAAAAGAGACAAAACGTACAAATCCTCCTCTTCTTTTCCACCTCTCTGTGGACGTCTGTCGCCTCCTGCAGCAGCTGCACAGACAGCTTTTCCCCAGCTGCTTGGCTATGCTAACCCTGAGCACTATATATAGAGCTCAACAAGAGCTAAATCAAACACAAACACACACTCAAGCCGCTGATGCAGAGACTGAGACACACAGCAGCAGTAAAGAGGACGCAGAGTGGTGATAAAGGATTAGTATTTACCGTGTGTGTTGGCTAGCACCGAAGCATCTTGACTGAGGTGTCGCTTACTCCTTCTTCCTCCTTGCTCTGATCTCCTCCCTTCTTCCCTGCTCTCTCTGGGTGGGGAATTGTCAAACGGCTGCAGCAGCAGCAGCATCAGTAGAAGCTCCAGGGCCTGTGTGTGTCTCTCGCTCTCTCTCTCTCTCTCTCTCTCTCTCTCTTTCTCTTTCCTCCGCCCCCTCTCCACAGACTCTCTCTCCTATCCTCCCTTTCTTCTCACTCTCTCCCCACCCCCGAAGACCCTCCTCCTTTACACCCTTCCTCCATCATTTTCTCCTTTTCCCTTCCGCGCTCTCTCTTTCTCTTCCTCTGCTCAATTTCCCCCCTTTCTCTCTCACGCTGTACACGTGTGCAGCGATCTGCGGAAATCCACTCTGTTGAATTAATCAGCCAGCTCGACTGCTACAACCGCCAGCTACATCAGAAAGCATCAGGACTGTTAGGTGGTAGTAGTATCATTGGCAATAGGAAGCAGACATCTTGGAGTCTGGGATACAAATAAGGGTGGTTTATTGGAAAGCTGCCCTGTTGTCTGGACCTTCCTGCCTGTCTGCCAAATTGAGTGAAATGACAGCAGCCAGCATGATGCTGCTGGACAGACTCTGCCTCCTCTCCCCCCCTGCACCCCAGTGTTTATCTTCATGACAGTAATTGTACAGTGTCTTGATTGAAGCCATTTTTGCTAACATACACACTTGTCATGTTGATGGAATTAATGAATACTCTATACTTTTAGTGGGGAGGATTTATTTGAATCACTATGTGTATAATTACACAATCAATACAAATCAAATGATGTATAATTTCATCTCAGAGCTCCTAAAATAGACGGTAATTGACTATAAAGGTATATGTCTGCTATTGGAGCATGATGTCATGCTAGTGTAAGAGCTGCTCGATTATGGCAAGAATCATAATCACGATTATTTTGATTGAAAATTGAGATCACGATGACTAAACACGATTTCTCATTAATTAAAACATCTGCTTCACGCATTGGAAACGAGGGAAACCTCGATGTCCTTTGGAGAATTAATAAACGTTTGAACGTGTATTTAATAAATAAAATGAACTTTGTTCTTGAGGTAGTGATGATGGACTCATGTGGCCCAAATATAACCACAGACACTTTGAAACATGAACCAAACATGACACAACCTCTGGACAAAACGAGCCCAACACTGCGGCACAGTCATCGTTTAAGATCAGTTAACTTGTTTTCATGAAGCAAAAATCGTAACTGAAATTGAAACTCGACTAATTGCCGAGCCCTAGCTAGTATGCTTGTGACATTTCAGTTGTCAGTGTAAATGACACAGGTAATTCTTCATTTGATTCCGTAGTGTAACTCAGCTATCTGAGCTGACATAAATAAAGACATCTTTACTTTACCTCCCATCTGAATGTAATTACTATTCTGCAGCGTAAACAAGAGATGTGATTGTAAAACTGGATAAGAGCATCTTTTAATTGATTGTGGGATGTAGTAGTAATGTATGCATGTTATATAAATGCATGTTCATTTTAATTTTGCTGGGGCTTTTAATCATGAAAGCACCTTTTTTTATTATAACAGGAGCATCCAGATTTACAAGGCAGAAGCTACGCTGACGCTACTATGCTGTACGGACATTTTTATATATTCTATGTGTCATTAAAGAAAGTGCAAATCCACACCAGGAGTCCACAGCCATGCTAGCAGCTCTGTGAGGCTGAACGTTAGCAGGTTGTGTTTAACATGTTCGCCATCTTCACATTGAAGGTTAGCATGCTATATTTGCTAATTAGCTTACAAAGTAAGAACAGCTGAGGCTCGTGGCAATATCATTTCATAAACTAAAAGAATTAAAGACCAACAATGACATCCACTGAGTTATTTGTGCATGGATAATATCTTAACTAAACGTTTGTGAATCTTAAGCATGGAGTTCACGCCTCACATTTTACAGCTATCGTTCAAGGCTACAAACACTCATTGTTTCATGCTAGAATAATTCCTATCATTTGACTCCAGTAATAGCACCCCCGCTGAGGTATTCAGATGTTATTGTGGATCTTTTATTAAAGAAAAGCATACTGTTAGCACAGCCCAAGCATGTTTTTTTTCTTTTTTTGGACTACATGCATGGAAATGTGAGGCTTAATTTTATCCCCATGCAACCAATTATTCCATTTACAGTCTGTTCCAACTCTAATCCTCACAGTTTCACAGCTTTTAGCCTTTAACTACAACACAGACTACTTGCTATCACACTGCCTCCACTGCCTTGTCATAAGGACTTATTATATCATATTGACATCAGCTTACGTGTGGGGGCACACGCGTGTCTGTGCATGTGTCTGTGTAAGTGTGGGTATACCACAGATAGCCCCTAAAATGATTTAATCCGGTTAAGGGGATTTTCAATTAATCCAGGAGGGCCCTGCGTTTTGACAGTGCAATATTTTTAGTATTTTCCCTTCTGATGCAACAGAATTTATTTCCCCCTCCACTTTAAAGGCTCGTAGGATTCAGCGCTCCCACGAGATGGACCGCACATTTGTGTCAGATACTTGTGTTGTTAAGTATACCCTCTGAAACCAAGCCAGGGCTGGACATTTATGTAACTATCTGTCTCTGTATCACTCAGACCAAGAAAAAAACAATTCTGTCATCATACACAGAGCTTTCCCCCCATTCTTTTTTTTTAAAGCTACAGCTCAAAAAAGGGTGGAAGCTGCAGTTTCATAGGAAGCAGCACTGTTACAGTTATCTGCATATCAATGTGGTCACTCAGAGGAAGGAAGTATAACTCAGTTCAGAATCTGTGTATGGAATGAACTCACAGAAAATATCTGCAATTTGATTATGGACTAGCATGGCCCCTTCCTGATACACATCACATCTGCTAAAAATTACTGCAGGCATGAAGCTACACAGGCCAGACCAGTAGCTACATCCTGCCCCGCTGCCTCGGTGTGCTGCAGAAGAGATAAAGCACAGAAAGATGAAGTGAAGAAGGGAAGAACCATGGACAAAGAAAAGAAGACAAAGGTGTAGTTTACATGGGAAAATGAGGGGTGAGAAAACAGAGGTGATGTTGGTGGGGGCGAGACATGTTATACATAGAGGCTCACTAATGGAAGAATCTCTACAGGCCAGACTGTGAAATCTAATAATACTAATACTACTCAGGCAGAAATTAATGTTTGACAATGTAATAAAAAGAAGTTTCATTTATTTTTATTGTCACTATTGAACTGTTTGATTACTTTCTTCCAATGTTGGAGGGCAATTTGCTCTATGCTCTATTTAAACTAAAAGAATCAAGACAAAGGGATAACGTTGATCATTTATATGTAGTTAATGCCTGTTACCTCCAGGGTGGTACACACATGCACACAACAAGATCAACACAGAAACAGCGCATACCCACTGTCCACATAAAAAGGCACAAACCTCCTCACAATAGCTTTAAATCAAATACGGTTTCTCTGAGAGAGAACAATGTTTAACATTTGGGAATATTCAACAACAGCTTTTATACAGCGTACACAAACACATTTTAATAAGGACGTGTTTCTATAATGTATGAGTTTGGTTAACTCGTGTGTATTTATATTCAGTGGATAACATTTTATATTTCGGAGGGAGATAAGCCTGCTGCAAGTGTTTTTTCCTCTCTCAATAATTTAGTTTTTACAATAACATAAAATTGTAAAAAATAAAACGTAACAATTTAGCAGTTTGCTTAAAGAGATACTTCACCCATTTGCATTAAGCTTTGTATCATTAGAAACCTGGTAGTATTTTTGAATGTTCGTGCATCCCGCCCTCATTTTCTTCTGAGACGAGAAAGCTCCGTATTTCTTTTCTGAAAAGCAGCCTCTGATGACGCAAAATGACGATTTTTGCGTCATCAGAGGCTGCTGTGGTTAGCAGGGGGTGAAACTACATCGCTAGTTCCTCATATTTTCGACCACTGAAGCTTCAGACCTATTACAGATCAGTGGGCGGGACCTCACTGCCAGAATCTAAAAGCAGCGTCCACCATCTTGCTAGGAAGCTATGCTAACAGGCTCTATGGAGAAAGCTGAGAAGAACCGAGAATGGCGAAAAAAGTATGTTTCAACTTCAAACTGATATGGATGAAGGGGATTTTGAAGGTCTTGTGCTCGAATCGGATGATCGTGGCTATCTTTACGAGCAATATAGCGGCGAGCAGTTGAGGCTGATGGAGGTACAGGAGGCGGCGGTGAGGACGAGGAGCCCGGGCCGGCTCCAGCTGGGGCGGACTGGTGGTGTCGGTGCTCTCACTGTTTGTCTATGGACACAGACAGAGAGTCCGTTTGCTGCCAGGAATTTATAAGATGCCAATTCCTTCTGAAATCTCGAATCAGTTGAGGAAATGCCGTATAGACTGTAAATAGAGCACCCTAGCTTTAGTGGGAGTGGCCTGTGGTGCAGTGCATTCTGGGAGTTGTTGTCTTTCATCCACATGAGCCAAAATGACACTTTCTGCCTTTTCTCAGTCAAGAAGACTCCAACTTCAAAATGTATTTCACATTTCTACTACATATATGACCCAATGTCAATACAGATTCATGTTTCAACAGGTGAAGTATCCCTTTAATAAGGTACCTGTGTTGCTAATCTTTCAAAGAAACTTGTCTATTCAGCTTCATCATCATGTATTTTATTTGAATTAGATGCAAACAAGCTAACTAGGCTAATCTGTGAATTCTTCCCTTGTAGAGCTACATAGAGGTTTGGAATATGCTTTGTGAGCAGAATCTTCAAAGCAGCACGCCTTTACTTCATGGCTTTGTTTTTATTTAATTTTTTTCAGGATGAATTTTTAAAAAGAGTCCGCTCTTAGTATTTCAGAAACAAGACAATAAATCGAAAATGAAATTGACTGAAAAAGGAAAGATAATCTAGTTAACTTAAGCCGTCTGAGAGAACCCCGTCTGAGCTGAATCCAATTAGGAAAAGCCTAAACTCAGTCTGCCTTATATCAGTTAAAACAAACATGAGAGGCCAAACAATGTGAATATATTGAGGGTGGTGGTGGTATTATTGTTGCTTCTTTATATATTATAACACAACTACTATTAACTCTGGTCTGTCTCCCATCTATGATTAGGGGGAGTTAGAATGGAGATTACTGGATCAGCTGAGACAACACGGACTATTAGGGATTATTGATTAGATGCCGTTTCTCTTCACACTGGGACGGCCCATGTCATCATGAGGACTATCATCACAGTGGGCCTGCTACAAGCAGTACACAATAGTTGCCATAGGGACGGTGTGCAGAGAGACAGCTGTGGCCTTTTAGCAGCATACAGAAGGTCATTTCTTACCTAAGGTACCGACTGACTGTCTGTCACAGATTGTTTCCAGGCAACCCATCTAAAGCTTTGTGGGTTTTGTTCCAAGGAATCAGTCCACCTGCTCAGTTTTTCTTCAAAACTGGAAGAAAAGAGAGAGACAGGAGAATCTGGCCATTGTATAACAGTGCGAGAAGTATTAAATGAAATATGACATGATTTGTTCTTGTTAAGATTTACATTTTGTTATTTTCAGTGTTTAGAATTCATTTCCTGATTTATTTTGTATTCATCCCTCGTGTTGCTTTAACCTCAGTGTAAATCTCTGGTCAAAGTTTCTAGTGCTTCCTGTTTTATTTTCTCGTTTGTATCCTCGGGTGCATTCGGATTGTTCCTCCCATCTCCTTTTCACAATGTGGCCGTTTTTTTAAAGATTTGTTTTGGGCTTTTTTTTTTTTACCTTTACTTAATAAGACAGTGGAGATAGTTGGAAATCAGGGAGACAGGATGAGTAATGACACACGGATAATGAGCCCTGTGTTTTTGATTTAAACCCATGGAGTGTCACCCAACCACAAGGACATACGGTGCATCTAATATGGCACATTTTGAGTATTTAAAAATGAGTACTTCAAAACTGTGTTAGATCACATCCTCTTCTTTGATCAATCACGATCTTTTTTCTTATCAACTGACAGCACTAGTATTTATACAACAGAGGCATAAAGGGAAAATTGAAACAATTTTACATGAAAATGCCAATTCATAAAATTGTCTTAAGTTTGGCCCTCCCCTCAATACTTTTACTCTGCCACAAAGTTAGCATGCAAACTGTTGCACCACTGAGTTTGCATTATTTGGGAGAGTTCCAGCATATACTGCTGATGGACTGGCAGATGCACAGACTGCTAACACCACTTTGAACTATGATCAAATATTCAACTACACAGGACCAGAACCATGAACACTGGACCAGAATGTACATGAGCATTCTACACTGACTGGGATGCTGCCAGTTCTGCAGTTATGAAATGTAAGACTACCACTGCTAACCCTAACCCTGGACAAAACATGAAATTACCTCTAGTGGAAATGTCAGAATAATGACTGGAAAAGCACCGGGAAGACTTACATGAAGGTTCCCTCGAATTAGAAAAAATAATTGGTCAAGTTGGAGAAAACTTTGGTACACAGAAGCATGGTGGACCAAAACTAACGTTGGCCTGATAGTTTAGGGCAAAATACTTTTTTCTTTCCAGGTTTAGTTCTGAAGAATAAATCATGATGGATCGGTGCTGTTTCAATATAACCTCATAAAGCTCCTGAACTCACTTCAGACAGTATGGCGTCCTAACTTGAGAAATGGGACCATTTTCCATGGGAGAGCCGTGGAGTCGAGTGACATAACTGCGTTTTCACTGTGAATGAAGTCTGTCAGACGTCCTCATTTGATCTTCAATTTCTTTGATAGTCAACATGTTTTATATATTTTTGCCTTTATTTGGAGAAGACAGCTGCAGATAGACCGGGGACTGGTGGGAGAGAAAGTGGGGGATGAAATGCAACAAATAGCGTCAGGATGGGGAATCATACCTGCGACCTGTGCGATAAAGACTATAGCCTCTGTTCATTGGGCGCCTGCTTAACCAGTGCCCCATAGACAACATTTGTTAAGTGTTATCATCATTAATACTTAGTAAATTCAGTATTACAGTTCATGCATCCACTATCAAGTACCGCCTAATACTCTAAAATGTGTTTCTTCTTCCAATGGTAACAGTAACACTATGCAGGACAGAATGTAGCTGACAATAAATATCTTTGTAAGCAGGGGAGGGGGGATTTGTCATGGAATCCATCAATTTAAAGCATAACTAACTATCTGGCTGATCAGCCATCTAGATTGTGCCAGAGTGTTTTCTTTCCTGCCAGCGTAACTCTTAATCTTATAAATTCAATCTTGATAGATTTTGTCTGGATCCCTCTGTCTCTGTCAGCTCTGCCAACACATTTAACCCTAACCTCACCGCGTGTGCCCTTTAAAAAAGATAATTCAAGTCAGAGATGATTGTTGTTGTTGTACTTTTCTACTTTTTCATTGCCTTCAAACCGTGTAAGCCCATAGTATATATCTGCATGAGCAAATCTAGAAGAGTAAACACTCCTCCATGACTGAGCTTTTCCGCTGATCCATAGCTGAGTCTGTCTTTGCATGAATGACCATGATGCAGTCTGTGATACTGTAGCTGTCAGCAGTGACAGTAAATAGACTTCCAGGCACCCAGCTGGACTACCTCCAACCTCCCGTAAGAAAAACACACACACACACACACACACACACACACATAATTACATAACATTATTGAGTTATGTTGCTGACTGCTGCATGTTAGCTATGATGACAGACAACAGGGCAGGGACTGTGCCAACGTCCTGGCTGTGAAGACGGACAAACTCTCACACTGGGCAGGCTCCATAAATGTCACTATTTGAAAAGAAAGGTGTTCTAACAATCAAGAGGGTAAACACTAAAAAGAGTGACATTTGTGATTTCTCGTCTCGTTTAGTGAAAGGACAGTGTCTCATCCTGGGAGATTTATTCACATTATATTTGTTTTTAAGTGGGAAATAAAGGGTGATGGAGGGGAGTGTGGTTTATTTTAAATTTGTTCTGCATCTTGTTAAGAAGGCAGCAGAAAGCTGACTGTTGAAAATGATCATTGATGGTCTGCAGTAAAATGTGAATTGATAAATGCTTCTTTAGCACATAAAATAAGGAAGCCAAAATGCTATCAATCACAAACCAAATAAGATGTTATAAAGCACCTTTAGTCTGACGGATACTTTGGCTTTAAACATGACTTTGTTTGTAAAAGCAGGCTGGAGCTCGAGGGCTCCGCTCTGTTTAAGTATTGCAAACCGTTGAGGCTGATAACAGCAGTAGCCATCATGCTCTGTCAGTTCCCTTCTGACAGTCTGTCCAAACTCCCGCAAATGGGCGTGTTGCCAAGGCGACGGCTCACACACCTTGTCATCGGAGACCACCTGGGGGAGGCCTCTAAAGGACAGATTAACTAAATACACAAACGTATGCACGAACATACAGTGTTCGGGGAAAATATACATGGCCCCATGCACGAACACACCAAAGCCACATGCCCCGCCTTATCTCTTTTACACAACATTACACGTGCCCACATGTCTGCATCACCAAGACCAAACAGAGGGAGCATATGTGCATAGGGCCAGGCGAGTCACACCAATATACACAGCTGTGCCCTTGAAGAATAAAAGCTGCTGCAGGGACAACAATACACTGACACTCCCTGTTTAAAGTATGTTAGTAGCACCATAATAACCTCACTAAGGTTTCAAGATCAGATAAGAGTTGAAGCAAAGATATGTATTGTTCTTATTTGCAGGTGAAAACAAGCTGTACTAATACGTTTGTGAACATTTCAGAGTGGTTAAGACATTAAATAAACAACGTGTGTGTCTGTGTAAGGAAATAGGTTTACCAGTTTCCTGTACTGCTGCTTCTCTTGGCGGAGCGTGGCTAGTTCAAGCTTAAGAGCTCGGTTTCTCTCCTCCAGTAATCGAAAGCGGTTCACACTGTAGACTGATTGTCCACAAGCTTGCTGGGATGAAACTTCATATCTTGTCTGCAAAGAAAGAACAAAAACAATTAAAAGGAGGGAAAACTAAGAAAAGGACCAGGAGGTGCCCAATCAAACAAGACTAAATCTAGACAGTAACCAGACTACTAGTCTGACATCATGCGTGTAGCTCCATGTGGCCGTACTTGGTAAAGCTGGTATGCTCATAATGAAGGCGCCAACAAGCACTTAGTAATGTTTACTGTGTGTACCATCTTAGTTCTGAGTTTGCAGCATTAGCTTGCTAACTTTATCTAGTTTGCATTAAACACAAAGTAACACAAAGTACAGGTGAATGCATTTAGTTAACTATGGGTCAATACACTTCAAGGTGGACATTAAGGAGAAAAAAATACAGGATCACCAAAGTCTTTAGGATACATGATCTAAAATCCATTAAGAGACTTAGAATGATGTGACTGTATAAATGGGGGGAAAAGAACTGTAGGGGGCGCTAGAGAAACAAATAGAATTATAATGGTTTATCACCCTGGTCATTCTGGAAATATGTAACAAAAAAGGTCATACTTCAAAAGATGAAGAAACAGATTAATATTATCTATGACAAAGAACAAAAGGTCGCTGTCAATCCTGCCGACAGCGATGCACTCAGGCTTTAGATCCATCCTGTGGGGTCAGCCATAGGAGAAGGATTACCAGGCCTGAAAATGAAGCTGCTACTGCAACAGGTTTCGAAGGATTTGCCACTCAATGTTGTTTTTTTCCCCTTTAGAAATGTTCTTGATGGGATTGAACACTCTATGGAAATAGAGTGCATATCTGTAATAGACAGTCTGGCAGCTTCTCTTGCGTCTGCAAATAGTTTCTTCAGATAGTTTTCACTCATGCCAGACATTCATTTAATGGCACTTTTGAGTTTGCAGTTGTCTTGTTTTGGAAGAGGAATGCTCTGCTGTCAGTCTTGTACTTTTTTAAATAAATTTAAAATCACTTTGTGGCCACCAGGGCTGCTGATAGAGGAACCAAGCAGATGTTTTGCTGAGGTAAGGATAACGTGTCTGTAACTCTGGCTTTGCTTTTATTAAAAAAAAAACCTTCAAGGATGTGAGGATGGCCTGTGCGCTGTTCTGTCAGATGAAGAAAGAAAAAAAACTCTCCCTGTAAATTCATCTCAAATTGGATTTGATGCTCCTCTCCAGGCAGCTTTGAGTAATATAAATGAATGCCACAGAAACATTTAAGAGCTACAATCTGGAATCCTAAATGGGGTGTAGTCTACCATTTGCCTCCTGAAAGCACACTTAGTCAGCCTAACCAATCCAACATTACCACGGCTATAAAAGGAAAACTTCACCGTGCTGCACATGACAAAGCTGTGCTACACTCATCTAAAGCCTCTTCACAGTTCTCTATATCTGCCCTCTCCAAAAAAAAACACATCAACTTCATCCAATTGGAGAAAAACTACAGGAAATGTGAACGTATCAGCCCATGATCTCTTCTCCGTGTAGTTGCCCCTGAGAGAAAAGCTAACAGATGGTTCTAATATCAGTTTTTGTTAGTCTAAGATATCAATTAGCATGTAACCAGAGAATTTAGTATCTTGTCAGCTGCACAAAAGAACTCACACGCATACAGTACACAACAGCCAGGTCCTTTGACAGGGAACCAGGCTATCATTATTCGCTTGATAAATCCGAAAAAACAAAGTTGCAGGAAATATGCTTGTTTACACAGACAGCCAGACCTTCCAGAGCCAGACTGATGGACCTGCCAAGCAGACAGAACGACGGCCAGATCCACCTGCTAATACAGCAGACCTGCCAAGCAGACAGGCCTACTGATAGACCCACCGGTGGTACTACAGCGGACTTTCCAAGAACAGACAGAGAGACGGATGGACCTGCCAACCAGTAATATGGGTTTTTCAAACAGACTAACACGTTCAACAGCCTATTGAGAGCGAGATATTCAGACATACGGACATCTATGTGAGAAGTGATACACAAGTTACTTAGACCAGAAAACCACTGATACAAAATTTGAAAGTGAAAAAAACAGGTAATCACGTCTAGCTGGAACCCTTACATGTTTCTAATCCTTCAGAGTTCTTACTGTACATATAACTAGGAAAACAATCAAATAAATGTGTGCAAGTGGTTGGACTGAGCAAATCAAAGTTTGCACACACTCTTAACTCATCATCACCACATAATGACTCAATGTAGACATTTTTAGTCCTATAAGCTGTCATGCTGCGACTGCCACCGGTCTCTCATTGGACAGGGCCCAATTTGTGTCGTCCACTTGTAAGACATCATCATTGTACTGAGGGAGCTGCTAAAGCTGCTCCGACAGCAGCTGCGTCACAGTTTGGGAATCATGACGCACTCGTATGCTCGGGGGGGTTGGGGGGGGGGGGGGGGGGGGGGGCAACAGGAAAACCTGACAAACATCTCCTGCTAAATGTGTGCCGGGAGGGGAGGAATTAAAAAGGACACAGTGAAAGGTGACTGGGAAAATGTATACACTCCCAACAGGTGAGTTGGCTCACACACTTTCATAACACCTGCCTTTTGTGTCACAGCGGATATGTGAAATGGAACACACACACACACACACACACACACACACACACACACACACACACACACACACACACACACACACACACACACACACACACACACAGGTATTTGGGTCAGTTAATCCACTTATTGTATTTTATGTTGTGTAATTTATGTTTGGTGAAAAGGTCTACATCATGACATCACAGTGATAGGTAATAGATACTTCAAATCATAAATATTGTTGGGGGGGGGGGAAGAGATAAACTAAGTGTGGAAAGATGAGCTTGGAAAAAACCATTTATATGATTTAAAAAATATATATATATGAGATCTGAGAAAGAATAGAGAACCCTGCAGCAGTCACCTTGAGACTCTTAGATCAAACAAAGGATTGTCCTTTTGTGTGTGTGTGTGTGTGTGTGTGTGTGTGTGTGTGTGTGTGTGTGTGTGTGTGTGTTTAATACCAGGGTTTTATCTTTGTAGTCATCTCAGTGGGACAAGCACACAAACAAAAAATAATCATTTCCAGGTGCTTGTCTACATCTGTTACAACATCTCATAAGTTGCTCCTATCCAGCGCTGCATTTTATTAAAAAACGCCCTGTTCCTCTGTTGGTTCTTTTATTAATAAGAAGAAAACTACTGTCAGCTTGTCAAAGTACGTCCTCCAGGGTGAAGCAATACATGAACTATAAATGTTGTTTTGAGCAGGAGGTAAGAAAGGACTGAGACAGCATTTAGGAAATGTGAAAACTAGGCTGTTATGGAAACAGACTCACAAGCCCTGCAACTGTTTACAAATGAAGCCCTGGGAAAATAAATGTTTGAGCTAATCTCTACTCAACAGCACGTGCATGTCACTACCCAGTGATGGGGCATACAGCACACAGAGGAAGTCTACGATGAAGGAAATGTTTAAACCTTCATGAGGCAGGAAAAACTAGAGAACCTAAATGTGTGGTTTGTTAAGCTGGTATTTTGATTGTCGTCGTGTTAGTGACACAGTGTAACATGCTTTAAACACTTGTAAATCATAATGCTGAGGTCAGATCACTGAGAGCCTAGCGGTTATGTCGCGTGCCCCATGTACAGAGACTATCGTCCACGTTGCAGCGGCGGTTCGAAACCGACCTTGGCCCTTTTCTGCACGTCATTCCACATTCTCTCCTCCCAACATTTCCTGTCTCTCTTCAGCTGTCCTATCCAATAAATCCCCCCCAAAAAAACTTGAAAAATATATAATAATACTGAGGTCAAATTTCTGTAAGAGTAAAACGAGGGCGTCAGCAGCAGCAGGGATGTACAGTAACAAAGTACACTTATTTGAGCAGTGTTCTACCTTTCTAAGAATGTTCTCGTTACTCTGAAGTCAGCTTAGCAATTTCTTTTTCTTTTCTAAAATCCCGTCTGAAACACAATGATGTGTAGTCTTGCATGTTGTTGTTTTTTTTAACGTAGCAGAATGTACACGTGTATTCTTGACTGTACTCAACAACTATGGGAAGCAAATGTGCAGCATTTCTTACCTGACAGGCCAGTACACCCTGAATTTAGCCAGCAAGATTACAGCAGGACCTCTGCACCCCCTTTGCTCGGAGTATGACCTCTTGACTTCAGGGCGCAGGTACAGAAAGTTCAAGATGAGGACCAAAAGAGCCATTACATCCTTTGTACCATGCACTACTCGCTGCTTAATAAGCTTTGATTATACAGCATGAACGTGGCACGCTGCACTTTATTGAACTTGTTACTGAAATCCTTCATTTAATCATGTGATGCTTTATGTGTTTTTATGTGCTGTCCTGTATATGTTTGTTTGTATTGTGTTTTTATTCTCTCGGTGCAAGGCTTATTCCCTTAGGGGCAATAAAGGTTCCTTGCATTCAATGTTTTGAGATTTTTTTTCTAAAGTAGGTTGAATACTTAAGTACTTTTAAAAGCAAGTACTCTGGTGAGCAGGAAGCCATGGTTAGTGAGCGAACCCCATGTACAGAGGCTATAGTCCTCCAAGCAGGCAGCCCGGGCTCAAATGTGACCTGTGGCTCTCTCTCTCTCTCTCTCTCTCTCTCTCTCTCTCTCTCTCTCTCTCTCTCTTTCTCTCTCTCTCTCTTTCTCTCTCTCTCTCTCTCTCTCTCTCTCTCTCTCTCTCTCTCTCTCTCTCTCTCTCTCTCTCTCTGTCTCTCTCTCTCTCTCTCTCTCTCTCTCTCTAAAATAAAGGGTTTAAAAAGCCCAATAATAAACCTTTAAAAAAAGCACTCCAGTACTTTAACTCAAGTAATAATTTGACGTTTTGTACTTGGTCCAGCACTGATCAGCATCATAAAAGCATATTAGCCTCAGAAACCAAAGCTGCTTCATCCTTGGTACACAAAGTTAAAGTACATAACTACTATGATGACTATTTAATACCTTTATAATTCAAACAGCCGGGGCAGCGTCAAACCGGTAGTCAATGAGAACTTCTTAAACACTACAACGACAATGATCTATAAAAGAAACATCATCTGCAGAAACTGATTTTAAAGTAGCAACACCTAAAAGATGCAGAAAACTACATTTATGTGAATTGTGTGACCTGTACATCACTGTTGACAACACTAATGGGTACACTGGGAGTGAATTATCCATTTAAAACTGATGAACAAGTTGAGGTATCTGTTTATTAAGCAAGGCAGATAATGTGGGTAAAGCTGATAAGATGTTGCATCATATAAACATGTCATATCAGCTGTTTAGTTAGAGTTACTTGGTGTCATGATTAATTAAGCTGCTATTTATTACTACAACAGTAGAGGAAAGCCTAAGCTTCAATTTGTTCATCATTTGTTTTATGACATTTGTGTTATGCCGGCTGCCTGATGTTGGAAGGAAACTGTAGAATGAAATAGGAAAGCAGCATGTGGCGGCTGGATCTCTACCAAGGGCATTGTGGTTAAGTGGCTTGTACTCAGCCAACCATGCCACCTGGATACCCCAAGGTAATCTCATTTCGACTGAGGTTGATTTAAATAGATTGTCATATCGCCATCTGGTGTGTGAGTGAAATATTGCATCAGTGTCGTCTGGTGCAGTGAGCTGTGGATGTTAACCATTTAACAGACTTTTAAAAAAAATAAAAAAAACTCTTCAATTCTATCCAGCCATATGAAGTTTTGCAATGCATGTGTTTCACTTGAGAGTGGGATTGATGAACTACTCTGACGAGAGTCAACACTGTATCAGGGCTCCTCATAAAGGGAACACACTGCTACAGCAGCACATTGTGTATTGCTTTTCTGCTTTTAGATGAAGAGAATCAACAGTATGAGTTCAAAAACGGGGGGGATCATGGGACAGACATCGTTCGCTGATACAAATAATGGTAAAGTCCCTACCTTTGAAGCAGTAACCCACTCTGTCCCAAAATGACTCTCCTCTTTTCCTGTCACATCACAAGCCGGCAGTGAAGGCTGAGGTGACACATCCGTGTGTGTGCACGTGCACTGCTGGTGTTTGAGTGTGCTTCCAATCTGCAGCTTGAACAGCTTGCTAGTCTGTACACTCCTTGAAACAGGCTGGATGTCTCACCCTATCAGTGAAAGCAAAAAACAGCTACAATGGCTTGGCATTCTCACACACACACACACACACACACACACACACACACACACACAAACACACACTCACAAACACACTCCCTTGGTACCATCTCTAAATCTGTTTATGTTTCCTATCTGCTCCTTTTTTCAGTTGTGCGTTCAAAACCCTCCTCCCTTCCGACTTTTTTTTGTGCTCCCTGTCTCACTCATACGCAGATTTGTGCACGCCCTCTTCAAGTCACCAAAAACGTCACACATGCCAAAAACAGACATGCGTGCCATCTCTCATCTGAACAGACTGTGTAAATCTGTTGAGCAGTGATGATGTTTTAATCACTACATCAAAGAATAGAAGTTTGACATGTGTGCATTTCTAAAGAAAGCAGATCATACTCATGCATCCTTGTCTCTTCTTCTAAATGAAATAATGATTTTCTGTTTTGCTGATAGAAGCAGTCACACACACATCCCTGTATCCCACATTTATACCTCATATATAGTGCTTACTTGTATTACCACTTGTAACTTTCCTCTAGCTTCAAATCCACACTCTCATGTTGCTGGACTGATCTCAAACACAAACATCCCTTTGCTCCCGTCACCCCGTCTAAATCCCTCATCAGGGGACTCAAATTAAATCGCCGTCGCGGTTTTCGTGACGTTACATCAGCAGCAGGCACTCGGAGATGTCTGTCATTAGGCGTTCTGTGTTTTGACTCGGGGACCGGGTGCACAGGACAGAGGCGAGGACAGAAACAAAGAGACACCGAGTGTGCGTGAGTGGAAGAGAAAACAGAACATACGCTCTGTTCCACTCTGTTGCCTAGCAACACTTGCTCGCTGTCTATTCCCGTCTATCCTGGAGACCCATCGCTCCTGCAGTGAGTTTGCTTTCAGTCATGACATGAAGCCCGTTGAGATCAGGGATCGGGAACAGATGCAAACTGGATTAGGCAGAAATATGCAATGTTCCCTTTAAATATGCAAATACCTGAAGGCAATGTGTCAGTTTATTACTTAAACAAGCTGCTACCCTAAGACCACGTTACAGCCAGGTCCTTTTCTCAGCCATGTCGATTACTAACACTGAAATGTGTTTGTAGAAGGGTGCTGTCCTCTTCTGGTCATATTTGTAAATCATGTGGAGTAAAGTGAAAGCAAAGGCTAAATGAATCCTCACACCCGGGAGGGAGCTTTTGGTTAAAAACGTTTAAAACAATTGAACTAATAAAGTCTTTGATTTTGTCATTAAATTTAAAATTGTTTTGCACTTTTAAACGTTTTAAAAATACAGCATAAAGAATATACAAGATAATATAGATGCATGACGTTATTGTATTTCCATCTCAAGGCTCAGTGTTCATACAGACGCATGGAAGAATAACAGTCGAGGATTACACACGTTATAAAAACAATCTATTAAAGGTCCGACAGCCTGTCTGATTCAGGTGATGTTAGGGCTGGGCAATTCATCGAAAATCGAAACCGACATTCAGAACCTCTAACCGACGTGATCTTGTCCATGTCGATTATTTCGATTATTTTCAGGGAAGAGTCACGTGACGAAACGCCCAATCACGACATGGAAGCAATGTCTGTCATTTGGACGCATTTTGTCTTTAGGGAAGACGACGACGAACAAAAAGAAGTCAAATGTAAACACTGTGAAAAAACTGTTTGCAAGAAATGCAAGTTATTTATTTTTTACTGTTTCAGAGAAGTTAATTTCTTTTCTTTTTTTGTGGGGGGGGGGGGCTTTTAGTTCCTTTATTGTAGAGACAGGATAGTGGACAGAGTCAGAAATCAGGAAGAGAGTGGGAAATGAAATGCGGGAAAGGAGCCACCGGTCGGATTCAAACCTTGGCCGCCCGCTCGGAGGACTACAGCCTCTGTACATGGGGCGTGCGCACTAACCACTAGGCTACCCGCGCCCCTACTTTAAAACTAAAACGTGTAGTTTTCATTTCAAGCGATGCTTTGATTTCAGTTTGAAATATTCAATAAGTAACCACAAAATACTTCATCAGATATTCACTCCTTCATTAGAAACAATATCTCAGCTTCAATAGTTGAGCATATTTACAGTAGAGACCATGTGAGTGAACTATGAGGGCAAAAAACAAAAACTCAATAATTGTTCATTAATCGTAATCGAGGTCAAATGTTCAACTAATCGTGATGTTGATTTGAGGTCGCCCAGCCCTAGGTGATGTTATGTTGCTATCAAAGCTACCAAAAACACAACAGCAGACGGGTCTACATTTGCAGCTCAGGGTCAGCTGACATAAAAGGTTATTAAAAAGTAAGGATTTGCTGTAAACACAACCGTCTACCTTAGAAATGTTACTGCTAGAGCTGAAATGAGATTAAGTAACGCACGGCTCACTCGATCAATGTTAAAAAGACACAAGAAAATCCCATTGTTTGAAACATGATTAGTTTATGGCATCAAGTCAAAATGCACATGGAGGAATCTGCCTCTCTTACTCTCTTAATCTTTAGCTTTTTTCCCCCAGTAAGGGCTGATGTGGGATTTAAAACTTGTACAACAATCGAGAAAACACGCACACCCAAACCAAATAGGGCAGGTGCTGAGTCGAGCAAAAAAATCTCTTGCAGGGCTCCAATATTCCAGAAATATATCTCACCAGGGTCTGATGAAGAGCAGGTGCCCTCAAAACGTCACCCTGGTGAATTACATTATTGGAAACATGCAGTGTGCGAGCAGGCTTTCTCTTTGTTTTAAAGGATTTAAAACTTGCATGGGCAACACCACCAAAAATACTAAGAATAATAGAACCTCTATGAAGACATCACCGCGGAGGATGTGGTAGGAGGGAAGTGCCAAAGCATATTCACAAACAATCAACACACCTCACATCATGTCAGTCTAATGCAAACATTTGCTCTCTAGAAAAGTGTAAGTTCCAAAAAGGAAAACTTCTCCTCCCTCTGCAGTGTAATCAAATAAAAAAGTTCAGAGAAGCCATAAGACAATATCCAGGACATTATCCATGCAAACACCTCTAGTTTAAAGCTTTTCATAAAACGATAATATCCATCCAGTCACAATATTTAAAGGAAGAAGATCTCTATATTTTGATTCGTGTAATCGAGAGAGGACAGGCTTAACATGCGAGAGAGCCCACACATGACGACAAATAATGACAGATTTAACAGTTTTGTTCTTAGTGGTGTGGTATACAACGAGATGACCAACACAGCACACCACACACTATTCAGATTCTTTAACCAACAACCAGAGTCTGGACTCTCAAAGCTCATAATCTTGACGCGGTCAAATACAATTTAAGAGAAACAAACATGGTGGACACCTAGCAGGAACAATAGATGATGGTGGTTTGTGGAGGTTGTGTTGCTGCCACAAATCAACAAGTTGGTCCTCCATTTCTGACGTCCATCTAACTATCTACTGTTTTGTTGTGCTTCCTGCTTCAGTCAGCTTGCTTCTTGATTGGCTATTGTTCCGTTCCACGTGACAATCCACAGAGTGCGTGCTCGGCTGGCCCCTGTAGTTCTCCCCACACAACAGGATTTAAATCGGGGCAGCCCTGATTGTCTCTTAACACACCTCACACCACAGGAAAAATCTGGCAAGTTAATCTTTGGATCCATCAGATAATCGGGCCTTTGACTTTGGTCAGAAGGGAGGAATCTTCCTGCTTAAGGTGTCTTGTGATAATTGGCAGAAACACCCTGAGAGGCCCAATCAAACGTAAGTAAAAGTGAGGTTAGTCTAAGAGACTCGGCATATCCTAGATTGTAGCACCATCTCTGGCTCTTTTAGGTGTTATTACAGGGATAGACTCCGGACTCCTAATAGGTAAGCACAGTGAGGTATGCTGCAGGTAGGTGGCCTAATTGTCATCTCCAAGAACATTTGTGGTGCAGAAACCTCAAGGATTGAAAGACTCATTCATCCATGATCTATACCGCTTATTCTTTTCAGAGCTGCAGTGGAGTTAGAGCCAATCCCAGCTGTGATTGGGCGAGAGGCAGGGTACACCTTGGACAGGTCGCCAGTCAATCACAGGGCGGACATTCAAAGATGAAAAACCAGTCCTACAAATATTCACATCTACAGACAATTTAGAGTGACTGATAACCTTAAGGAGCGTGTTTAACAAATGTGGTGGGAGGGATCCCATGTATGCACAGGGAAAACATGCAAACTCAAAAGGCCCCTGTCCGGCCAGGAGCTCAAACAGGGGAACCTTCCTGCTTTGTGGGTGACGTGATAACCACTGCAGACCATTGTAAGACTTACTCCTTTCCTAGCATCTCAAACTACAAAAACACATTCACAGCTAATAGACAATCAAGTGAGGCGTATTATTATTATTTAAATTATTGTTTACAATGCAAGCAAATGAAGTAGGAGTTTGAGCTCATTACTGTAAATTGAGGGCTACATTTGTAAAGTTTAAACTGCAAAATAAGATAAGGCACAGATCACACTGCACAGGTGTGTTTTATTGTTGTTGTATTAAAGCAAGTATTTTGAGAAAGTGTCTGCCAAATGCAACAGAACTCTTTCATTTAAACACTAAAACCAGCTATCTAATGTAACATCATAATGATGAGTGATTATGGTCTGTCAGAATACACTAAGCAGATGTTCAGTCTCTCTTAGGGCAGTCCATCAACTCAGTGATAATTCAACCTCTTGAAGATACGTGTATTTATTGTTGTTGGAGCAGGAGTGATAGTGGTAGTAGTTGTTGCACCACAGTACCTTGGCCTTTGTGTGCAGGTGATGATGGTGAAGGTTTCTGGCAGCGATCATAGCCAGCTGTCTCTGGAGCCACTGTAACTCCATCTGAGACCGCCTCAGCAGCTCCTCCACATGACCACTGGATGTGTGATCCCGCATTATCACCTGCAAAACCACACACAAGCACAGATTACTACACACTGCAAGACCTCATGTATCCATAACACTTACTGAATCTCACATGAAAACAAAACATACAAGTGCATACGTACATAATAAATATACTTTAATAAGACGTATGCACAGAAAAAACATGCAGAAACTACACTTAGTATTCTGCAGATAATCTAATGAGCTGTGCATAAAAATTCAGTTTTACATTTTTATCTGTGGGATTCCAGTTGAGAACTTTTGCATGTAATTAACAGTATAAAGTGAAACTGAATTCATGTGTTAGGTTTTTTTTAATTTAAATTAGGTACATTTTGAAACAGGCTGCATGATGGTGCAGTGGTTAGCGCTGTTGCCTCACAGCAAGGAGGTCCCTGGTTCCCTGAATCCCCATCGGACAGGGCATGTTCTCCCTGTGCTAGCTATGGTTCTCACTGGGTACTCTGGCTTCCTCCCACAGTCCAAAGATTGACTCTAAATTTCCCGTAGGTGTGAATGTGAGTCTGGCTGGTTGTCTGTCTCTATATGTGATTGACTGGCGAGCTGTCTAGGGTGTTCCCCGCCTCTTGCACACTGACGACCCTGAACGGGGAAAGCTGCATAGCTAATGGATGGTTGGAAGGACATTTTGAAACTTAATGCTGGACAAATCACCTCAACGTAGCAGTTTACACGACTAATGCTATACGCTAGTATCTGTTACTTAACATGCTGCACATCAACCATTATCAGTCAACATGTGTTTGATCAAAGTCGTTTTTACTCTGACTAACTCTGCACTATTTTTTGGTAGGCTGACACCAAAAAATAATTCCTGAATGACAAAAACAATGTTTGCAGATTTCCTGACAGAGTGCATGTTCATCAATAAAAGAACAAATTAAAGCAATAAAGTACAGAATAATGCATGAATATATCACTATCCAATCTCTTAAAGAGCATATGACACTTACTGTACAGCACGTTCATCTTCTTTCATCTAAAAACACACAGCTTGTGTGTTGCCCTAGCTTAACCAATCAGTCCCTGGCAGCTGATGTTTCCAGTTTCTTCTGCATGCATTTGATGGTTCAGATTTTTATGATTGACAAATATGCACGTGTGCCCATGTGCATGTGTACGAGGTTGTTGAAGGGGGAGAGAGAGGACTCCACTAAGTTACATAAGAGAGGATTACTGTATCACAGCAACACATAAGACACAAGGGAAGCCTGGCAAAAAACAACAACATCAGCTTTCATCAGTCACTTTCAATTCCCCGTGTATGTTGTCCTGTTTGGTACCTTTTTACAAACGCACAAAAACTGTCACTCACACACACTCCCGTACATTCTGCCATACCCCCAATTCAAAGAAAATACTATAAAGTGACACAGGGAAGGTTAATGCTGCTCGGGGGAGATTTGACTTATCTAACTCTGCTGCTCCATTATTATACACACACAGCATTTGAGTAATCTGATTTCTGACTTTTAGAGGATTGCATTTCTTTTGCAATGAACAACAGGTCAAGCAGGACAAGCTCATATTTTAACTTATCATTAATGATGTAAAAAAAGAGGCCAACAAAGTACTAATAACTAAAGGAAAAGAAGTGAAATGTGTTCATACTTCTTCTCAGAGCTAGGATTAACAGATCCCTTCTCTCCTGTCCCTTAGAGCCTCAGCCAAATGCTCCAACAGCTTCTCCGTGCTGCTGACTCACCTTGGACAGCTCCTATTTCCTTGCAGGGGACTTGATGGAAGAGGAGGAGGACAGACACAACAACAAACAACGCACAGGAGTCCTTATGCAGAAATGTCCCTTACTGCCAAGACCTCCATGAACCTGCAGTGCTGAGCATCTCTGTTACAGATTTATCAAAGAGACGGAGAGAGCTGTGCCTGCGTCATTCTGCATGCCTGAAGGAGGGTTCTCATTTGATATCTACCTATTCATTATCAACCCAATACTATGATTTATTTCATATTAATGCGCTGGCATTTGACACGTCACAGGAACAACTGGGGATCAGTTATTGAGTTGCTGCATTATTTCAAAATAAAATAATTGCGCCTCTAACAAAACACTTCTTTAAAAGTACAACTCGTTAGAAGATTGGAAACTACACAAAAACATTTAATGATATGATGTTGCGCTCTGAAAGTGCTTAGCTTATATAACATGTTCAATCATTTGACATACTGTTCAGGAATAAGTTAAAGATTACCCTTCACAGTGACGCTCTGTGGTTTCTCTCGTCCTCTTCATGGTCATGTTGTGGATGCTAGTCTCTCCCCGTTTTGAAAATGCTGGCTCCATATGTCATGTTATTCCCCAAAGAGGAAAATTAAAAAACGGTTTGTTTTTTAAATAAATTGAAGACTCAACTCATTTGAAAGTTTTCTCTAGCCTACATCAGCATGTATCACTGCACCTGTACCGAGCCCTGGCGTTCACCGTGTTTCTCTCTGTAGCTGTCTGTCTGTTTGGACTACATCTCCCTGCTATGACTCTGACTTGCTCTTTTCTGACTGAACTCAGCTATGATTCAGAATTTTCTCTCACGGCGTTCTTGTACCCGAGGCTGCCTGCTGTGTGACCATATGGCTCACAACAAGAGGATCAAATAAAGAAACAGAAGGTGGAACAAAGTATTTCAAGCTAACCTCTTACCTGTTCTCATCACATGCTGCAGCTGTGCACCTCATTTTCAACTTTCATTGTGTGCAAATTCAAACTACAACCTACAAAGTTCTCTGTAAACTACAAGGATACAGCATGCCTTTACAAAGTGAATCAAAACCCTACGTCTTTACCGTCTTTACGTGTGACGTATGACGTCCTTGTATTATTAAAAACACTAAATTGAGTGTTGGGAAATACAACACTTCTTATCGCACAGGTAATGGTAGGTGTAGGCATCCACTTTTCTTAATTGTGGACAGTTCGTTGACCTCACAGCATTACAAGCATGACCACGCCCACTTTTAGCCTGCCTGCAATCAACCTGAAGAGGTGTAAACACCTGCGTGGCTGGAAATGATCTGTAACTACAAACCGCCATAGAGCTGCAAGTGTTGGTGGGCGTGATGTTTATAATGGATCGTAATGACAACTTAGAAATGAAAATGGAATAATATATCATTATATACATTTGTTTAAATAAACCACATGATTTTATATCCCTTAAAATGTGCCGAACAGACACAAATACATTTATTCTCCATGAGCGACACATTAAAGACTAATAACATTGTAACAAAAATACAAATCGATTTCCGCTGTTCTTGTCGCTCCTGGTCCCAGAAATGATTAGAAAGCTGAGTGCAGCTCCTCGTTTCTTCACTTCAATCCAGACAGAAGTGCTGTCCCAACACATCTCCCCCTCCTCTTAGTAACTGTGTGGCAGTCTCAAACTCCAGTGGGATGCTCTTGATCTGAGTCTGCTTCAGATCTCTCTCCATCATCTGGGGATAATAAGAAAATGGGACATATTATCCTTGATAACCACAAAGGAATATGGTAAATGGACTTGAGCTTGTAAAGCGCTGTTACACCGCAGGTCACACCTACCCATTCACACACTGATGAAGGACTATGTAAAGTGACCATCAAGTACCTAATCCTATTCATACACACTCATACGCAGCCGACGATGCAGCGGGAGCAAAGGGTCTTGCCAAAGGACAAATCAGACCTGTGTCTGCAGGAGCTGGGGATCGAACCCCCAACCTTCCGGTTTAGAGACGACCGACTCCACCAACTGAGCCACAGCCGCCCCAAGTATCGACATTTTATTTTGTTATTATCATCTGTTCAGTTTGTACGCTCTATTAGATATACTTTTATAAGGGTGATCTAAGCTATAGACAGAATAGAAACAGACAAAGAAGCCACTTAAGTTAAGTTCTTGTCAGAGTCACAGCAGGAGCTCCACATACACACACACTCAGAAATGCACATACACACACAGCGCTGTTCTCCGTGTGTCCACTGATGCAGTCTCCACCGATTCCTGTCTCACCCCTCTCTGTAACTAACTCCAAAGGAGGTACACAGGGGGGATCACTTCCTCCTCCCATTACGCCTCTGGCATTCACAGAAAAGTTACGATATCACAGGCGTAAATATCACGCCTGTAACGGACAGACAGGCTTTTGAAACACCACATTACCTCATATGTTGTTATCTCCAAAACCGCGTCGATGTCATCCTCCCGTTCTGAGAGCGGCGTGTTGATCAACATTGCAGCTTTGGCCACATCTGGATGGTAATGCTTTTGCAGTGTCTGCAGAAGAAGAATAAAAAGAATGAGTACTGGATTTGAAAAATACAGAATACTTTTATTTAGTTGGATTTCTAACTGTCATCATTCTTCCCAGTATTCTCTTGTTTTGTGCTCAATTAGCGCTGTTATAGTTGTGGATCACTCATTTGTGCAAACCTTAATCTCCCACAAGCTGCTCTCTAAGGCCCGGCACTGAGCAGGATCCTCTTCATCCATAAGATACGAGTCCTCCAGAGGCTCTGTCGTTATCACATTTAACAGTTTCAAGAAGATTGTACAGCACAGTAAAATCCTCAAGAATTTAGAAATGTGATGTGAATCTTAATATTAATGTGAATCACACTGGGAATACAAAAACTGTTAACACTTGAATAAATGGTTATTAACAGATCCTCACCATCTCCTGCACTGGGCCTGTGAATGAGGACTCTGCAGGACGGGTGGCGACGGATCAGGTTGTATAAAAAGGGCAAGACGATGAGGAGGGCTGTGGGCGGCGCTGTGAGAGCCAGACGAGCCAGGCGTTTGGCAAAGGCAGCGACTAGGTACACTGGCAAGTGACTGAGGCCAAGAGCAAACAAGAACACAGATTGTTGTTAGCAATAGATATGAACATTTTGAATTGTTATGGTAATTATGATGAATAGTTTAATTTAATAATAATTGTTAGTTACCAATAGTACCAACTACAACAGTTAACCTTTTCAGTGTTAAAAAAATAAACATGTTGAAACTTGATAAAGTCAAATTTAAGCAAAGTAAGGATGAGCTTACCTGGAGCTAAGGAAGATGTTAGCCAGGTGGAAAAAGCGTGCTCTGTACTTCACGTGGAAAACAGAAGGCTCGAGTAGATTATACAACTTCTTATAGAAATCAGGGTAGTCTCTGCAAACACACACACACACACACACACACACACACACACACACACACACACACACACACACACACACACACACACACACACACACACAGTAAGATATGGTTTTAAAGGTCATTCCAGTATACAGCTGTGCGTCGTTTTCTGTGATTTTTTTCCAATATAATGTAATTAATGAGACTATAAGATCAGTCCAGATTGTTCTATTTGCTCAGGTACTCACAGGTTGTGTTGATGGATGAGGACAAACAAGCCATTCAGAGCCAGCAGACTGATCGCTCCGCCTGTTTAACAGAAGAAGAAAACAGTCTTACCAGCTTCACCCTTTCAGGTCTCATATAGAAATGCAACATTTCTTTTGAAGGAATCCTTTAGCATTTAACTCACCGGCGCAACTTACCAACTTCATAGGCAGCAGTCAAGAAGTCAATCATCAGCGTGGGTTTACTCATGTGGGGAAGAATGGAGTCATGGAGGATCACCAGAACCTTTTTATACATGCTGCTTGGCAACTACAAGAAAAAGAGAAAAGCATAGTCTTGATGGTACAGACAGATCCATGAATGTGTCAAGACATTTTTAACATTACAAAATAATTTAGGCATATTTTATTTTACCTTATACTTAAGAAAGCCCAGCCACATCCTCTCAAAGGCACGCTTGTGTTCCTGTAATGAGATATAACATCAAATATCATATTCAATCACAGTTCAAGCTGCAAGAAGAATGTGAATGTGAGATTACAAATTGTTACGTACAAGCAGTTTAGCAGCTTTCCAGTCCTCGTGCTTGGCTGGAAGAGAAAAAAAATGACACTCCTGACTTACGTACTGACAGTGACAGTTTGTTGTCAGGGGAACGAGTAAAAGTGACTCTGTGGGGTGGTGTTAAAAACATCTCTCACCTTCCTGTTTGACCATAAAGTTGGTGAGCTCCGACTCCTGACTTGGCACGCTGATGTTGGACATGATTGTGAACACATTGCTTTGATATACGAGCATCACAGCCTGAGAGGAACAAGACAAACCATCAGCATTGAGCACGCTAGTCGAGTTAATAATTACTGAATTCTTAAATAATACATCCACTTCACAAATACTTTCAGAGTTTTCTTACCCCTTTGTTTTTGTCCATGACTCGGCCCACACTCTCACGGATGGAGCTCATGACATAGTAACGTATGTCCTCCATCTCAAGGAACTCCTGGAATCTGGAGATCAGCAGGGAGTTGTCTGTAGTTTTGGACAGCAGTCTGTCCACCACAGCCTGGCGGGGAAATAGTAAGAGAGAAAGATCAGAAGGCGTATGAGCAACTAAAGATTAAACGCTTAGGTTATTTAAGCTGTCAAAAGAAAACTGCTGTATTTCTTGTCTGGGCTGAAAACATGTGCAAAATAAAAGAGAGTACTGTTCCCAAAACAGATGCCCAGGTTGTAAGACACTAAATATTACCTGGATGAGGTGCCTTGGGAAGCTGTAGTGTTCAGTCCAGTCCAGGTCCTCGAGGGGATGCTGTCCTTCTGCAGCAGCAAACTTCATCAAGCAGCACAGGGCGCTCTCCTGTTGGTGTAAAAGAAGATAACTTGACTTCCTTTCTCAAGTCCATGAGAGCAGCTTCATAGTTCTTTTTTGTTAATAACACATACCAAATATATCATTATAATAAAAAATGATGTTGACAACAACAGAGCTGAAGAACACAAAGTGTTATTTGAAATAAAATGATTGACTCACTGTGAGTAATACCAGTTAACCTTACCAACCCGTGTAGAGCATACAGCGTTATGACTTTGGTCAGAAGTTCTTAAAGAGTAATACCTGCATGTCTCACCACGTTAAACATTTTTAAAGGACTTTATGTCTTCACATGTTGGTTAGCTGTATGAAACTTATTTATGTGAATCTTAAAACACAGGACTGTAGTAGCTGTTCAAATACATGTGCACGTTTTGAGAAGCATAGTTCCTTGAAAGCAGAATGAGAACAATCTTCATGTTTCCAGTGAACTCACCTTCACTCCATGAAGTTCATGGCTCAGATGTTCAAGCAGCATCTCCACACAGCTGCTGTAACGGTGTCGCATGAATATGCGGTACTTCTCTTCAGCACTGTACCCTCCTAACCAGACAACAAACACAGACAAACATCATATATATACGACTTAACCTACTGTACTTGAGCACATTTAACTAGCAAGTGTTGTCTGATTGTCTATAAGTCTGTAGTCATAGGACTGTTGAGGTGAAACTTGCTCACCACTCAGCGCCTCGTCCTCTGCAGGCAGCTTCCCCATGAACAGCTCTTTCCTCTCCAACAAGGAGCAGAACAATCTGCTGCATGCATCGACGGCACTGATAACTGACTTCTCTTTTTCGGACTAAAACGAACAGAAGGAAAACAAACACAGAGTGTTAAAGTTTCACAGTGAAGCTAGCTAACCAGCATGTGTGTTGGGTTGTAAAGTGAGCATCTTTGTGGAGTGATCACCTGAAGGACTTCAAGGATGTCAAAAACGTCGTTGGCATGTTTTCTGCTCTC
The DNA here is from genome assembly GCA_020745685.1 of Tautogolabrus adspersus. Taxonomy (NCBI): domain Eukaryota; kingdom Metazoa; phylum Chordata; class Actinopteri; order Labriformes; family Labridae; genus Tautogolabrus; species Tautogolabrus adspersus. The sequence goes on along the minus strand of CM036549.1, from coordinate 28,883,614 downwards.
AAGTATATCATCCACTTTGCTACTGAGGTCCAGTTTGGCTATTTTAATACTTTGTTCTGTTGTTTTCGCCGAACTCACGTTGCGTTTCTTGGTCGGCGCCATGATTTCTGACGGATGCGGCGTTCACGTAACGCTTCAAAGATACGTAAAATGTAACATCTGACCAACGTCATAGGAACCAACTATTATATAACACATTTGTAAGTTTGTAATTTGATTATTTTTTGTAAATATCGCCATGAATGGGTGTTTGTAAAAAATATTTGTATTTTTTCCAATGTATCACCAAAGCTCAGGTGAACGTTTAGTTTGTGTCCACGGTACATTGAATGCAACATTACTCCATATTCCTGACTGTTGTGTCTCCTAGTGGCTGGAGGGTGAAGTTCAGCTTTGTTTTTTCCCCCCCTTGTAGGATACTGATGGGATGTAGCCTTTATACAATTACGAACATGAAGTCCCTCTTATATGATTTTAACACAAAACATTTTGATTATTAATACTGAAGGTGGTTCTAAAATATGAGTGTACAACATTCATTTAAATCAATAAGTAACTGACTATTACCTCACTATTTATTGTAGCTGATTAAAAAAAAACTGGTGTATTGTTTTAAATCATGTTGACTTTTATAGGCAAGGCAAGGCAAGTTTATTTGTATAGCGCTTTTCATACACAAGGCAGACTCAAAGTGCTTCACATCACTATAGATGAATGCATGCAAATAAAAACGTGTGTATCTAGTTACTTATTACTTGAAACTAGTGTTCTGTCAAAGCAGTTCAGGGTCTTTGTAAGCTAATCTGTTAATGAACTTACTTAACCCTAAATACTACCAAATAATGTAAAAAAAAACTGATGTAGCCATGTAATAACTCATGACTGAAATGTGTATAAAGCATCGTTACCAACTTCATTTAGCTGGTTCTTAACATGCCTGATATAAGCTTGGTCTGACCCATGTATTCAAACATAGAAGCTGAAAGGAGTTATTACCTCCACTCTAACGTTGAAGAGAGGTGCAACTGATTCACAGCCAGTTTAGATAGAAGAAATGATGCACTGACGAAGCTGAGACACACATAAGAGGCCACCCACATTTGTTACACAGTGAAATGAACACGAGAAACAAATGATCACAAGGAAAAGAGAGGTTTTTATTAACATTGTGGAATTGTAATAACTTTTGGAAAAGAAAAGCAGAATGTAATCCCACAAAAAAGTAAATCATGGAAGATGAACTGTTGAACATAAAATGAAAGCTAACTCTCAAAAGACAGAGAATGTTTGTTGAAAAAAAAGTATCTTAAAGCATGAAGGGCGACTTAATCAGAGTCATTTCCTGTAATCTCTGCGTTGTCCTGGGGAGAAAGAACACCAACAATTAATTAAATATGCAATACTTTGCGAGTCAAACATCAGGGATTTAAAAAGTAAGTTTTTATGATGTGTAGATACCTTTTCTTTTTTCTCTTGTGTATTTGTAGCTGAAGCTTCAAAGTCGTGGATTGGAAGTGTGGACATCCAGCTGACCATGGAGCCCTCCTGGCACTCTGTCTCCACAATGGTGGGGTAGATGTGAGCCTCCTTAAAGGTCTTGATTGCCTCCTCCTCGTTCACCCATTCCAGTGTCTCATGCAGCCCGTCCCCTCCAAACTTTTTGTTGTACCGGTCGAAGTGAACCCTTTCCAAGACCAGCCCAAGTCCTGGAGCTTTGGGTACATCCACCTTCTCCGATCCCCAACTCCGCTCCATTACCTCCTCCTTCGCGTAGCCCCTTATCACCGCGATCACCAGTCCGATCATTTTACGAATTTGGTGCAGCATAAAGCTCTGCCCTCGCACTGTGATCACTGCGAATTCAGTGCTGCTGCAGATAAAAGGCTCTCCGCAGGACATCTCTATGATGTAGCGGCGGGCACTGGGGTCGCTTGCAGCCTTCTGAGAGGTGAAGTTGTGGAAGTTATGGGTGCCTTTGTAGAGAGCAAACAGACGGTTAGCCCGCTGAAGTGTCTCTGGCTCAAGGCGAAAGCCTGCAATGTTCCCAGTATCATAGTCTTTGGGAGAAAAGGCCACCGTTGGAAGCATATAGGCGTATGTGCGGGCATCACAGTTGTTTTTGGAATTAAATCCCTGGGTCACCCGTTTGAGACCTTTTGTAAAAAAAAAAAAACAATAATGTGGTTATAAAAAACTTTCCTTTTAGCTTCAGTCAATAACACATGATAAGGAGAAACAATGAGCACTAATGTAATGTTTATGTAGATGAATTATACCAGCATCGTGGAAGGAATATTGAATGTGTAATCAGGAAATACTCTGATAAATAACCATGGTCTCACCGAGTACTCGGATCTGTGATGGCAGATGCTCATTTATTTTTGGAATGATATCTTCCATTAGCCGCAGTTTAAGAGACACAACTTGTCCGGCAGCAGACACGCCCTAAACAAAAGAAGACAAACACCAACACACTTTGACATGATGACATAGCAGTAACAACAACCCATGCAATTCTTCTCTTTGTCATTATTCACTTCAACACCACTCTTTTATTACCTGTCAGGCACCAGGCAGAAGTAGATGTTTGATTGTCCTTGAAATATGCCTTATTTTCCCATGAGCTGTAAAAACCCATACCTTATCTGTTCGGGCACATCTTTGGAAAGACATCTTCTTCATATCTTCGCCATGGTTTTCAGGAATGCAACCAGATTTAATTAGTGAAGTGACCAGGGCATCTTCAATGGTCCTAAACTGAGAGGTTCCTGGATTTCTCTTAAACACAGAAAACATTCAAACTAAGCAAGCAAACACATGAATTAGAAATATGACAAGAGGACAACACAGCTGCAGCATTTACCTGCATGCCATAGTATCCCTTTCCGGAGTAAGCCAGGAGGAGGACAACTTTCTTTTTGGGATATTTCTTATCATCTTCAGTGGGTTCCCCCTCTGCTTTTAATCTCTTGGTAGCTTGCACCTTGTCAGCAGAGTCCTCGTTTTCTTCATTGGCTCTTTTCAGCAGCTTGGCTGTACACTCGTCTCTGGATCCTTCACTCATCGTGCAAAAGGACTGAAAAGAAACACCTGTAAAAAGACAACACGACGCATTTCTTAAGTTGCCCTAATATCCTTAAAAAAAGCCCCGTCAAAGATAAATCTACAGGTAGCAACACATTTTCTTTGTTACGTTTACCTACCGTTTCTCTCAAACGTCAGTCTGTGTTTAATGAAGGCACTTAAAAGTAGTCGGGTTTTTAGCATGTTACCCTAAGCCTTCATAGCACCATCTTGCACCTAAAGGATGCAAACTAACAAATACATGTAAAAACGGAAGCTTATCCCGAGAACAGAAAGTTCGAGTAAAACACGATTATTAATCCGCTGATGAAACAAACAACCTCCAAATCCCGATGCTAACATTCATGTGTTCCTGTAAATAAAACTGTAGCTGTTTGAAAGAGTTATGTAGCAGCTGCGGTAACATTTACACATGGCAAATATCAACTTTGACCCCGGATGTAAGTATCGCGAGACTCGCGTTGCCTTCCCGTTTGTTTCAATACGTCATAGTCGTACGTCATAGATGAATATACAGTCATATCTATCCCTCCAACAATGTGCAAATTAATTAGTTTTAGCTTCTCTGTGAACAAAATACGGATTTTCATGTTCCACTTTGATTGGGTTGAGTATTTTAAATAAACGTGTTGAATTTAGCATCTTAATCTCGGCTGCATATTCTCTGATAACTGTGTAGTAAGTCAATTAAGCTGTTTTACCATTTCATGTGTTCACATTTAGGTTCGTAGGCTAAAAATGTCCCTACACTAAGACATACACAATTTTAAGAAAATGTTCCTCAACATGTAGTAATGTTTTTGTCCACTTGAGGGCACCAAAATTGCACAAATAATCGACTCATCCAGGCAGTATGCAATTTTGAAGGAAAATTGCACCAAGTTAAGTTATTGTTTGCATTGTTGTTCTGTTTACTCAACAAATGTAAGATACATTTTATAAGTTGTGTGCTTGTGAACAGGAATATTGTATATAAAATGTTGTTGTCGTGTTTTTCAAGCTTTTATCTCAATAGGGTATTTTTTATTTTCATGTAAGGTAGATTCTCGTTTATCAGGGCAAAGACTAAGACTCAAAATCTTTCTGTATAGGCCTAAAGAACGACTGTTTTTAGGAGTTTTCTAAGACTTTACTACTTATTCAATAATACTGACGCGATAATACATAGTGGTTTGTTGAACCAAACCAAAAACAGTTTGCAGCTGCATAAGATTTTACCTTATTGTAGTCCATGAAGAACCTCTACCATAATAACTGGTGATGCTGTGTCTTGTAAATCTGTAAAACATGTGGGTAGATGCTTAAATCAAGTTAAACTGGCAGAGACGTTTAGCACATAAAGAGAAGATAGTGTAGGTGTCTGGGTCATCCTTAATGACTCCACAACAACAAAGGATACTGGTTGCCTAGAAGCCAATACAATTCTTATCGTGGGATGGCCTGAGGATGCCCAATTGCACTTTTTCCTAAGCCCTTATAAGGTAATCATCCACTTTAGTGCTAAAAACCAAATGCCAAACATAGACCTGCTACTGGAATATGGCCCGGGCCGGGTCATCACTATTTCACGTCACGCAAAGCATGTGCCCCTTTCTCCAACAAACACTTGTTGTACAGTGCTGCTGTGATGCTAAATGTGAAACAGTGATTATTTCGGGTTGGTGTCACGGTTTATCACATTTTGTTGGGTAATAGGCTGCAGAGAAGGATTGTTTTAGTATAAAACAACTAAAACATTGCTTGATGCTTCAATGACAGTAGAATAGCACCCCCAAATGTAAAAGAGTTAAAAGAGTTACAATGCTCTTAACTTTGTGGATGAAAAAAATTGACTTTCTTTGTAGTAAATAACTATTCATTTGTTCCGGAGGAGGACACACTAATCATGTCTTTTGCAACATAGCAATAGATTTTTCTCCCCTGGAGTCAGACTTAAACAAAGCAAACACTGATTGTGTCCTCTGTGTCCTGAAATTTTTCATTTAAAGTCTGATAGAGAGAAATGAGCACCACAAATCAGACTGCAAGGACAGATCCTCCAGTCTCCCAAGACAGCATTGCCTTTACAGTGAGCCACTAAACGAGCCATTGAGATAGACCTAAACCTCTCTGCAGAGTTGGCCACATTTTTTAAGAAGAAAACAGTCAAAGCAGACCGGATCAAACAGAGACTCGCTGCCTCCAGTGCCCCCACATATAGCAAAAGATGATTAATTAAAAACCATCCTCACTGTCCTCAAATAAATCCACAGCTGTTAGAGCTCTTGCTCTGCTGACTGAGTTATATAATCTGCCACACAAAACAAATATCACATATTTCTTAAACGTGGAACGGAAGTAGAGTGAATGCAGTTGCAAATACGAACAATATAACACCATTATTTTAAAGATTTAAATGGGGGATGGAAATGACCCAGTTCCCCTATTTGTAATCAGCTTCTTTGTTAATTCACTGCTTTCAAACACCATGGTTTATACTATATTACTTCAACAGGTAAACTGAAAAGAAAGGGAATTCGAGTTATAAAGTGTCACATGATTTGTTTAATTTGAGGAGCAGTCCTCCCAAAATAATCGAGCTATTTTCCGGGGTGCGTATGTGAAAACAGCTTTAGAGACCCTTGTTAGTCTCCCTTGATATATTTGGATCTTTCTTCTATTTGAGACACTCTGAGAAAGAATTGTTGATTTAGTTTTGAACTTTTGCTCTCAAAATGGATCAGTTATGTAAATATACAGCATAGTAACATTTTTAAGATCCATCCCACTGCAGTGACAGTATAGAAGTGTTCTGTTTTGATTGAAGGCCATTTAGTTAACCACAGCACATGCAGCCTTTCGTACACATTTTGCACAGTGCAGCAGTTAATTGTACATGTTTAAGTTGTTTCATGTAAAACACGATATTGATTCAAATTTCAAAACTACATTTCTTCCCGTGTGCTTCCAGAAATATTTCCATAGGTATTTTGAACAGAAGCATAACATCTGGTATGGGTTTAGTCATATATAAAGTCAATGGGAATTGTCCTTTAATACATTAAAATGTTTTGCAGTTTTTACTTGGCATAATTATTAAAAGATACAATGAAATATATTTGTTTTTTAAAGTGCAGCAAAGCAATTTAAAGTGAACCAGCAATGACAGACTAGTTCTCATCACTGCTCTTAAGGTTAGCTGTTGTGTAGTTTTTTGTGTATGTCTGACTTATTCTTGTGTGTTTTATTTCATTTTTAATCAGGTTTTAACAACTAAATCCAACTCTCCACAGTGTTATAAGGTGTTCCCTAGTCATCCTGTCAGTCTGATTGTAGGAGCAAAGATTAATCACAGCGTCCAAAAATAACTCCCTGATAGACAGGAGATACTGTGTGCTGCAAAAGGCAGAAACCATCTCTCTTATCATCTTCAGACATTTTGATTATCTGCTTAAAGGATTCTTTTACCCATGAGGTAAGCATTAAAGCAAAGTGACGAACCTCTGCACAAGCAGGTCACAATACTTCAGAATGCTTTTGTCTTAAACTTAACCCAGTAATGTCCAAGTTTAAGGGTTGGATGTGTCACTTCCCAATTTGACCGACACATTTTTATTCTACTTTAACAGACCATCAGTTTATTTTTGAGTTTATTGTTGATATTTAATGTTTTACCTTTGTACAAAGAGAGCACAGTCTACCCAAGTTAAATTCCTTGTGTGTTAAACATACCTGGCCAATAAAGTTGATTCTGATTCTGATTCATATTTGACACGTTTCTTCAACACTTGAACAAAATGTCAGAAAGCAAATGATATTAATAGCCTTATATCACTGACACTATAAATCTAAAAGAGAGTGAAATTCCAAACAACTCAATATGGATGACATACATAAGAAAACATCTATAACTTATGATCAGGCATTCAATGACTGCATTACTTTTGGGATATGTAGGATATTTTTAATCATTCAAAAGTTTTCTTTTATCTAATTTACCTTCAAATGTGATTCGTTTTTATTTTGAGACCGTTCATTGGCTGTGATTATAACAAACCCTGAACACACCACCTTGTTAAGTGGGATTGTGGTTTTAAATAACATACTTGCACACACAAATCAAAGACAAAGTCAATTATTACATTAATTGTTTTGCATATAGCCTTTATTTCCCCATTGATAAACAGTAGTTCATATGAGTATGATAGCCTTATTAATATTTGAATTTAAATTTAATTGACATTTGAATCCACGAACTAACTTTATAAAATACTTCTACTTGGCTGGTTTAATAATATAAACACCATAACATAAGTGCTTCACTCGAACACACTCATTATTTACAGCCTATGGGACACACAGAAAGAGTGGGATTTCCGGTTTCTCCGACCAATGAGCTGATTCCACATGCGGACACCGAACACCGCATTCGACGCACGCGAGAACTGCAGCGGACAAACGCGATTGGTGCCGAACGGGACGCGAGTGATTCCGCAACACTCAGGCACACAGGCAGAGCAAGTGAAGGGAGCGGAGCACTAACTTGGCCACATGTTTAAATTGGACACATTTATACTGGAATTTGTTACGTCTCAAAGACGAAGACGTTATTAGAGTATCCACATGCGTCCGGGATGTTGGTATGAATCGCTCGTCTGAGGTTTAAGCTAGCGGAACTCAGCCGGCGAAATCAAGCGGAGCCAAAGGAGCACAACAGTAAGCTAGCCGTAGCCTGTTAGCTATCCGTTAGCCCAGAAGCCGCTAACCCGTCCACTCTCGCCAGGCACCTGCACGCCTGTGATACAGAACATTACTGATATCGAACTATATCTTTGGGCCAGTCTCTGACAGTAAGCAGCTCAATAGTATTTAACAATCACCGTGGAGTTAATTTAAAGACGGAGAAGACCGTGACAGGTAGAGGTTGGGACCAGCAGGAGTCCTCAAGTGGCCGTTCACCATGGACAACGCACACACAAAGACGGTCGAAGAAGTTTACAGCTTCTTTAACGTGAATGAAAGCACGGGTCTGAGTTCAGAGCAAGTGAAGAAACAACGGGAACGATTCGGACCAAACGGTAAGCAGCTGGTTTACAGTCCTCCGGTTAAAAACATGCAGTCGTACTCTGCCGGTGTCATGGCCCATGGCCGCCGGTTTGTAACGGACGACACACAAAAAGGAAAAGTGTTGACGTCACGATCTGTATGTTGAAATACTGGAAAGTGACTTCACTTAGTCTACAATAAAACCATTGTCCTCCAGTATACCATCTATGTTATTGTATTTATTTATTGCCACAGAAATCTGCTTTGATTGTAAATCAAGTTCTGACATTAAAGGCTCGTTTTCTCTCTCTTATCTGAATGGCCTGATCTGCAGAGTTGCCAGCTGAAGAGGGTGAGTGTGTGCAACCTATATCATCTCCTTCCTATTTGTTTAATGATAGGAAAAGATTTGCATTCATTTTTTAAACGGAACTTCTTTTTTCCAGGAAAATCCCTGTGGGAACTAGTCGTTGAACAGTTTGAAGATTTGCTTGTGAGGATCCTTTTACTCGCTGCCTGCATATCATTTGTAAGTATAACACGCATAATTTATCAGCTGCACAGGTGGCCTACTCACTGGTTATTCAACTTACAAGGACCAGATAGAGCTGTCTTATTAAAACAAAAGATAACTCTTATATGAAGTAGGCTCTTGTAGATTTAAGTGCTGCATGGCACCTATTTTATCAAGATGAATGGCTGTGGGCATGAAGTTTAGTTGGGATGAGATTAGTAATTTAAGGGCTAAAGCACAGGAGGGTTATATAAACTGAGAGCATTAATACAAGAGACAACTTTGTTTTCACAAAGAGAGTGTTACGGGGAAATAAAACATCAGTAATCAACATTCTGCTAGCTGAACGTTGTTGGTTTTCGTCTCCACCACCACATCTTTGACGCTTTCGTTGCTTAGTGCTTTTTGTTGTATCTGCACAGATCTGTCATCCCAAGTGTATGTAGTCCTCTGATTTATATTTGAATGCAAGTCATAGCCTAGGAAGAATCTTCTCTATAAACGTGCCCAGAGTATGTAGGGGGACACAACTAAGGTGCCATGAGCATGTTTAAAACATGCTTTCATTTGATATATCATTGAGGTAGTGTTAACTCATCAAAAGTCCAGAGGTCTGCAGTTTACAAGAAGTGATAGCATGCTGCTAATCTGTTAAATATTTTGACCCTACTTTGTAATATGACTAAATGACTATGAACCTAATTGGACTACGCGTCACTCTCTGTGTTAGGCTACCATACAGTGATTCTGAATGATACCGTAGACGTCTTAAGTGTATCTGTAGTGATTTATTTTCCTATCGTCAACATACCGCTCCTGTTGTTAAAGTAAGAACAACATGACAGCACCAAAGATAGGCAGACATCACTCGGGGTACTTGTGTTCTTGTCATTAGTGAGTGTCAGACCGCAATGTAGTTAATGTGTGACGCAGTGTTAACTCAAACCTCATCTCGCCTGCTTAACATCACTCACAGAGACATGACGATGACAGCCAGCTTTGAGTGCACAGCATGTAAAACACTGCCTGTTGTGAATAGCTTTTTTTTTATACGTTCGTTAGCACGATAACATTTAGACCACAGATTCGGTGTTCAGTTGCTCGGGAGCTGAAAGGGGCAGCATTGTTCAGTAGGCTCTTACACTTTACTTTGATGTATGATTGGCCATTCTTAAATAGGTTAGAGTAGAAGACAGAAGCCCGTTGGCGTATCGTATGACACTTCACTCTTGGCACAGAGTCTAAAAGAGGAGAGAGTGGTTACTACTCTCTCTGAAATTACTTTCTTACACACTTGGCCCAGTTTCTGCAGTACTTGCAGAACTGTGGCCGGTCATTTGTTATGAATTGTTAAATGGTTGTGAGATATTTACAATTGTGTCAACAAATGTGTGAATTCCTGGGGGGGGGGGGGGTCGAACTTAATCTAATAGAAAGCTAAACAGTTACAATAACCATAGAACGAGATTTATCAAAAAATACTGCAGAAGTCGAGAGTCTGAAGAAAACATGTTAGTTGCAATTCAAAATATAAAACATATTAAATGTATGTGTTGATAAATTCTGTTCATGAAATTAGCAGCATGCCGTATCACAAGAATATATTGGACATGCACTAACTGTTGTTTTCCAGTGACAGAAGTAAAAATGTCTGATATTTTATCGGCATGCTGCGACTGTTAGCCAGTTAAGACTGAAGTGATTCTTTAACTGGACCATTAACCCTTCATTTGTTGTGTAATAATTGTTCTTATTAAAACGATTGCTCATGTTCTGCCTTTGTTTCTTGTGTAGGTACTGGCCTGGTTTGAAGAGGGGGAAGAAACCATAACAGCCTTTGTGGAGCCTTTTGTTATCCTTCTTATTCTCATAGCAAACGCCATCGTAGGAGTCTGGCAGGTAAGCACGTCACATTTACACATCTACCTAAATGGTTTATTCACATCCTGATTTGTTAAGCCACATGTTGTATACTGATTTAAATACTTGAATAGTTGCCTTAGAAGCAGAGACAGTTTGACCTTTTGCCATTTTGAAACCATCACCTAACAGAAATCATTTTGGTACGGTAGATCAGTTTATTGTCTGAGGAAGAAGCGCATGGTGAAAATGTGAAACATACTTTAGGAGCTTAAATACTTTAAAGATGAGGAGGGGAGTTTGTGTTTCTAACCTGATTCTGCCTTGAACGTTGTTAGTTATACTTCAGTGAGAGCCCAGTAGCTTGAATGAACAGTGTACGAGCTTGAATAGATGTCTAACTGAAGACTGACTTCTAATCATGGATTTAAAAAGCTTATGATTATTTTTTTCATTTTTTAAATTAAACACAATAGAACATACCTGTGCTGTATCCGTGACATTTAGCTGAACAGTTTTAACACGTATCTTAATGGACCTTCAGGGTAGTGCCACACAGCTCTTATTGTCTCAGTCGCACAGGAAACTCATTTATCAGCGTACCCTTTCAGGCGACTCCTACCTCATATCCTTCCATTGAGCAGGACAACATTTGATCTACAAAAGCAGTGTTTATATTAGCCCGTAAGGAGTTACTTCTCATTTTATCAAAGACTAATTATTGGTGCTGTTTTTTTAAAAGCCAACATTAGTAAAATGTTTTTACGCTTTTTGTAGCTTCCACTACTTTTTTAAGACCTTAGCTTTACTGGCAACGAACTTAGGACCCTCTCACATTAGGCAATCTATACAGGCCCAAGCACCATTGACCCCCAAAGAAAGAAAGAAGAAATGAAGGAGTAGAGGGCTGTGTCTTACCATAACGACTTTACTTAAGCCACAAAGTCAGGGAAGTTGTAGTCATGTTTTCTGTGTTGTTCTTCGTTGTGCTGACTCAGTGACGGCGCTTCTTAGACTAAAGGATGCTTCATGATTACGTAAACCATGTGTGTTGTATTACGGTGTGATGACGTACGTGCTCAGACCCAGTTGGACCTAGAGCAATGTGAGTACAGGCCAGCCAGAGACTGGGGAGGGCGGCAATCGTGCGTTGGCACAGTACGGGGCAACTGGGCCTAGTGTGAGTCTCCCATAATGACTTTTTGTCCCTGTTGCTGCCCCTTACAAATGTCCTGGGGTTGTGGACCCTGTCTTGCCTTGTCTGGTGGAGTGCTGCCTGCCAACCAGCCAGGCTGAGCATTGCCACTAAAACTGTCCACTCTGAGATCTATCAGTCAGGCAGGGTAAAGTCAGCACTAACAGAAAAGTGCATGTGAAGACTGATCAGACAGGAACTGAGAGAGCAAGACGGGGACAAAAGAGTAAAGATTTCATCCTGGTCTTACCTTAAGGGTACTTTGACATATTCTTGGTACAGAAAAGGCCCATTGTTAGAGGAACTCTGAGTATTCTTTCACATCTGAAAAGAAATCCATGCGACCAAGGCAAAAGCTTTCTTTATGACATGTCCCTGTTCGTCTTGCCAGTTCGTTTTGAATAACATAGAAGAAGTCGCTTCTCTGCCTTTCTTTTCATTCTAAACCTGTGAAATTCTTTTTGATGACTTTCCCCTGTACTTCTACTATCCAGGAGCGAAATGCAGAAAATGCCATTGAAGCGCTTAAAGAGTATGAGCCAGAGATGGGGAAGGTGTACCGCCAGGACAGGAAGAGTGTCCAGCGAATCAAAGCCAGGGACATCGTGCCTGGGGACATAGTGGAAGTGGCAGGTATGATTAAAAACTATTACTCCTTTCTTTGGATGCAGTGTCCTCTTGGTTGAGTTGACAACCTTATAACCGACTTCTTTTAACTCAGGCTCAACTAGAGCTATTTTCTTTTTCTTTATTTTCAATTGGCACCTGCTGCACCTGTTGTGTAAAACTTACTCTTGACACCTATGTCTTCATTTAAGAAGTAGCCTGCGCCCTATATACTGGTGTGACCAATAAACCAGAATAAAATGCTGAGACATGCGCTGTCATGACCAAGTGCTGTAGCCGTCACCATCACCCACTGCACCCGCACTAACGTGATTGTAAACTGCCTCCCATACATTGTCTATTGCAAGCTGTGCTGGGATATATGGGGATCCAGACCAGGCCGGCAGCGCCACCTTTTAACATCTCTTAGGTCATGATAATACATTTAAAAAAGGTGATATATTGCTCAGTAAATAAACCTGGTGGAGCACTCTTTTGATTTAAAGACTCCTCAGTTAAAGACGAGCAGCGACCAGCGGAGTTGAGCGACTCGCAGGCTGTTAGTCCGTACTTCACAAATTTCACCGTAGGCAGAGAGCTCAACTACCGTACTTCAGCTAGTAGAAGTGAAAACTCCACACAGTGAAAACAGATGGTACTAGAAGAGCTGCACAGAAACTGCATGTTGTGAACAAAACAGAAATCATCACACATGAAGATAGTTCAAGCTTTTTTTTTCTCACTGGGAGATCACCAAAAACAGACTGCAGTGCATTTTATAATCCGGTGCAATTTATATTCTGGATTATATGGTAGATATGATGAACCTTTCTGCATGTACAAACATTTGCATGAGCTTTTGTTGAGCGAGCACGGGACAATCAGATGACCTTACATTCATTGAAAGAGATGCATTCTTGTGCTCTGAATGTTCATTCTTGTTTATAAAGAAAGAAGGGTCAATCAAATGTCTTATTTAAAATCAATTAATGCCCAGTACTTTGCCAAATTGTTTAGGTTTTATCTGCTTTGTAGAATTAAGAAATCTATCTTATTCATTTTGGCTTCTTTTGAGATCAAGGCTTCCTCTGACTAGTTGACCAGTGGCTAACTAGGCCAACTAGTTGTTGCATGTTTGCATTACTAATTCCAAATCATATGTTTAGGGTGTTAATAAATAGTTTGAGTTCACGGCTAAGACAGAATGTGATTATAGTGCTTGCGAAAGATTTTTTACATTTCAGATAAGTACTCAACCTTTAAAACAAACGCCGCCTGTTAATGATATTGCTAATGACAGCAGCAGTAATGATCCCCAGTATATCAGAACAACCAGCAAAGAAGATGAACATTTTGTTAATTTAGTTCTAACTCAGTATAGCATCCAACCAACCTGTCCTTTTGTTGAATTTACATTAGCTAGCACCAAAGATGGTGATCAATATTACTGAAGGTTCATATAAGCTCACTTTTACTCTTCCAGTTTCTATAGTCCAATCAATATGGAGGTTGGGAGACTGATGGTGTCTTTAGGCTGATTAAAGTTGCATTAGCCTGGCTAGTAGCTGCTAACTTGCTAACTGATGAGGAATGATTATTAGACGTCCTGGCAACGTTGCCTAAACATGCTTTTCAACGTGGGGCTCAGCCAGAAGACTAGAGTCAACTGATTGACTATTAAAACCTTGGCAGAGAAAGACTTCTTGATTTGTTACCCACTGTTGTTCATGTTTGGGGGGGTCTAGTAGAAGAGAAAACTAAACACTTACGGTGTCACTGGTGTGCTACAGGTCTGTGTGTTACTGGTGTTTTTACCTGAATGATAAAGAGGTGAGCAATTCAAAGCAGTAATTCAGCCCAGATGCTTTTGGTGACCGTAGAAGAGGAATGAATACCATTGGTTTAAATTTCTGTAAACATCATCAACAGTGTTATGACATACACTTAACAGTTCTAAACACATAAACACACAGCTGATCTCTCATCCTCTTTTTTCCCCTTTGACATTTTCAAAATAACGGTAGTCCCAAGTAAGTGAAATGGTTATGTAACACAAGAGCAGAGGGCCAATCTGTTCCTGAACTTCTTCTCTTGGCTAACCTCAACTTAGTCAGTGCTACATATGTTTATGCCTGCTCACTTTGCTTTCTGTGTTTTCCTCCTGAGTTTCCCTCTTTCTGTCATCTTTTGTTACCTCTTCCTTTATTAGTCCCTCTGACTGTGTTGATAAAAATTGTTTTACTGTTTGTCTAAAATCAAAAGTTAGTAGAGTCAGGGAAAAAAGTTCTTTACCGTCTGATTATTAAGTCAGTCATGGATTCAGTCAGTCACATGAGCGAGTGAAAACAACCAAATGTGGTGGGGGATTTTTTTTATACGATCTAGAATTGATTGATTAATTTTGGATGAAGTAACAGTGCTCTCCTTTTCAAAATGTTTCTCACCAAATGAAGGCATCAGCCGCGCCAACGCAATAATCAGCACTTCTGTAATTGCCTAGCATATTAAATCTAAGCCGCGCAACTAATGAAAATGAAAGGCAGAATAAAGCAATTCTAAAATGATCGATTTGAAGGTGTTTGATTTTCAATACCTGCTCATTAATCACGGAGGGATCTCACTATAACTGGCTGTTAATGACATCTTTGTGACTTTCTTAAAACATCTTGGACATCGTCGTTTTGATCTTCTCCATGTTTAACGACTGCTTGTGTAGTTGCAACTTTGGATCCACATTGAGCACCGTATAGATCATTCAGCCTCCAATCTTTGAGTTTTTTTTGCGGAGAAGAAGTTGATTTGATTTAGATGGTCTTAAGTCTTTCTACTCACATTTACAGCCATGTGATAAACTGTCGTCCAGCAGCAAGCTGTTCCAGTAAATATAGTCGTAAGTCTGACAGATCTGCCTCTGAGGTCACGGAAGTAACGAGGACGGAGGTGATTAACAGGTTGAGGATGTACAGTATGGATCTGTCACAAACTAAAATGAGCAGTGTCTGCAAAAGCCAACATAGCTGCGTTTACTTCCTCAAGGAGCTTTAAGTGTTTGTGTGAACAGCAGCAGGAAAAACCTCTTCTCCAACAGTGAGCTGCTGCGTAAGGCTTGATGGTGTTTGAGTGCAATGCCAGGCTGCAAAATGTCGTGTCAGACTCGCATAAGGTTTTATATCCAGCACATTTTGATCCAGCGCGATCATTTAGCAATCAGAGGATATCTAACATTACATTTTGTCAGATGTTCAGAGCATGATTCCCTATAATGACTTTAAGGGTACGATCGTTTCATCTGCTCAATTACGCTTCAACTGTGCTGAATAGACACTTTTATTGGCAGCAGGTTGATGGGCAGCAGCACTCTGGTTTATTAGTGGGACAAACTATACATACCCCCGATTCAATTTCGATTCTTGGGGTCACGGTTCGATTCAGAATCGATTTTCGATTCAAAACGATTCTGGATTAATTCATCCATGGATTCAAGGTCTATTTATGAATTAGTACATACTTCAGGATCTACTCAGGTTATCTTTGAGACTGGCTGAATTTAAAGAGCTAAAAGATTTTATGTTTTAGAAGAGAAGAACCTCGATTTTTCCCCCACCTCTGAAGTTGAAGGTCGAGCTCTACATGCGCTGGAAGTTGCTTGCTAACGAGAAAACTATTTTTAATTTTTGAGCATTTACCTTTTTTTCACATCACCTTTGTTTACAGAGAGGATTCTTAACTTTCCTTTGACCACATCAGAATGACTCACTGTCTATCAGCCGAGCAATTAATTCACCTTCTGGTCCTTTGAGTAAACAAAGATTCATTTTAAACCCAAAGTAAGACAAGTGGTCATACTTACTGCCGGCACTGAAGCGACAGTAACAGGTCTTTGTTTCTTGTGTCTTTAGTTTTACCTTTAACTGTCATTTCTTCTTGGACAAAAGGTTTTCAGTCTGTTGCCAAAGTGATGGCCTTGATCCTTTTAGCAACAACATCCTGTGTGGAGGGAATTAAATGTCCTTTCATTCCTGTTTCATATCTCTTCACCGATTCTATCTTTCTGGCTGTGTATGTGTGTGCAACTCAGATGTGTATTACATGGGAGAGTGAGTGATTGCATCTGTTTTCCTGGCTTGTGTTTTTCATATAAACCACAGTGAGAGTAATGTTAACGTTGTACTGCTCTAGGTGAGAGGAGACGACCAGACAGGATGTCAGGTTTAGAAATGTTACAGATTCAATCTGTTAAATAATTCCTGCTCCAGAAGGCCTTATGGGCCAGATTCCCTCTTTTTTGTATGTGTGTGTAGGATGGTCTGTCTATTGTCATCACAGAAGCTATTTGTTTCTACCTATCCCCTACTGGCTGTATATCCCATATCCCATGTATTTTTTCACTTCTCCTCTCACATATTCAAGGTGTTGCTCCATTATTGGAAGACAGAGAGTCATGTGTGTATTGAGCATGTAAAGGTTTAATCTTGTAATTTTTCCATTCATAAGAGAAGCGAAGAGTCCCTCTAGACTAGGCCTCATAAAGGCTCCCAAGAGGCTGCAGGCCTACGTGCCTCCAGATCAGGGAGTCCCACATTTAAAGAGAGAATCTACAACCCCCTTGAGGCCTTTAAAGTTTCAATAGACCCCCCATGATGACGAGTTAGGGCTGTGTAATAGTGGTGTGTGCAGATTCAGCTGCAAGAGGCGAGGTTTCCACTATCAGTCACATGGGGTAATGAGTCGGCCATGGTTAGTGCTATAAGGAGGAAACGTTAGGATTTAAGATCACTGATGGGGTATGAAAACAATGCATGTCGTTTATAGAAAATAGTTTTTTTTTTATCTTGACATTCCCTAGAGTGGGAGGCAATTTGTCCCTCACTCTAGGGAACAGATAGAGAAGATAAAACACTTTGTTCATATAAGAGGAAGAAAGCTCCCAGTCCTGGAGGCTGTCCACTCGTTCCCAGGAAATTTAAGAGCTTTAAAAAAAAAAGGGTGAATGTGTGATGTGAGATGAAGGGAAAGCTGATGTATTGGGAGTTGAATTGGAGTTGAAACAGCTGCAAATTCTGCGTCACTGCAGTTTATTTCTGAAGATAACAACCAACATACCTGTGTTTGGTACTGATTGAAGATGCCTTTAGTAATAACAAATAGGTCATAAACTGATTTTGTTAAACTGATCTTCCTGCCTGTAATCGAGGGCTGTTCTACTTGCCGTGACCTTATTCCCTGTATACACCAGTGGGTGGTAAATACGGGGTGTTTCACTTCAACTTATAAGGATTTTTTTTTAATTAGTTACTTTTTTAGGAACGTCCCCCCCCAGGCTATTAAACTCAAACATCCCCAGAGACTGCAGTTCCTCATCTCCTTTGTTCCAGTCCTCACACTCGGCTCGCTCGTCTCCTTCACTAGCTCTTGTCAGTTAAGAGGGATGTGGTCTGAAGGCAGGCAGGTGATGATGAAGAGCTTCTGACAGCAGCTAGACAAACACAAGACCAAATTTGGTATTGCAGCTGGTCCAGTACAGAAGCATTATCACTTAACCATTAACTCAGGGTTATCACATGTTACAGTTTATATACAGTACAGTAGCCTGACATGTTTTTTTTTTCTGAGAAACTCATGAAACGGTGCAGTAAGACGTTTGAGTTTCTGGTCATTGAGTTCTTGAAAATCTCTTTTTTCTCTTAAAAAAATCCTCCGTCTCCACGTTGGTGGCTTAACTCTTTCCTGAACTTCTGAGAACGGTGGGACTGAATGAAGAGCGTGCCTTCAAGGACACATCTCACTGTTTCTATTTCAACTCATGTGACACAGAGCGGGTTCTCCTAGCTTTAAACAGATGTTTTTATCAGTCCCCCCCTCCCCCAAATCCAGCAGCACGTTTACAACTGATCAAAATAGTTTTCCCATTTTTGGACGTGTGTTTTGCAGGACTCCTCTGAACCCTCTTCTTGTTCTCTCCTCTCTCCCCCCATCTCTCTCTCTCTCTTCCTCTCCACTCAGAAGGGCACCGCAGAGGCCCAAGGGTTGGTTTACATGTCTGTCACCACTGTCCACAGAGAGATCTCTTAAGAGCCTCTGGGTCATTGCTTTGTAATGCTTTTACCTTCACCCTTTCAAGCTGCATGATAAACTGTGAGCTAAAACCAGCTGTATTTATTTAACATTGTGTTTTACAATTTCATAGTCTTACTGTAATACAAAAGTGGACGGGTTTGTTTTGATTCGGTTTATGGATCCAACTCCAAGAGAAAATATTGTATTTTTCTTTAATCAGTCTACTCCCATAGAAGTAACTTGTTATTGTACGGTCAGAGATCTGGATCCACAACCTCATCGATTTTATTCTTTTCCCCTTTATGAAACGGTGAAGCTGAAAGGTTCCTAGTTAGCACAGTTTGTATTCACAGATGAGACGTATAGGATACCATTTATACCAAGCTGTTAAAGGCCAGTAGCTTTAAAGGTGCTTATCAGGCTCTTCAGAGGAAACACTTGTTTTTCTCCCTTTGTGTATATTTACAGTTTACATTTGTTTTACTGAGGAAAGCTAAAGTTATGTGTGAGTGGAAAGAATGAGCTGCGTCCTGTGAGAGAGATGAGACGAACATTAATAACTTTTGAATGCACGACTTTGTCTCAGCCACTTTCCAACAAATAACGTGTGTGATTATTTTATTACGCTCGAGGAGCATGAGTTAGGACAACACGGCAGTTTATTGTATTTCCATGAAACTTCATGTCTGTGTGTGGTAAGCCTCTATTTGTTTATTGCTTTTATCTTGAAGTATTTTCTCTCTACGTGATTAAACGCTCTTCTTTTAAGACATGTCCTTCTCATGAAAGGAGACACATTATTTTGTCTTAACTCCACTTATCTGATTTCGTTTGTAGAAAGAATCAAACCACCTGTGGTCATGTCCATTAACAGATGATTCGTTAAGAGGTGCTGAAGTGTCTCCTGTGCTCTTTTTGTTTTCTGTCCTCAGTTGGGGATAAAGTGCCTGCAGACATCCGGCTGACTTCTATCAAGTCAACCACGCTGAGGGTGGATCAGTCCATTCTTACAGGTAAAAACATTTAAAATTGTTACACCCATTTTGTCTGTTTGAGCCTGGATCCGTTTATTCTTGGGTCCAATTTCCATAACATACTGCATACACCCTTCTAGACCGGTCTTTTTGACACACATTGCCCTCATCACACTCGTACGTCATGGCAACTCAGTCAATACCAAAACATAAACAGAGAGATGAAAGGGAGAGGAAAAGTAAACTGATGAATGGAGGGATGGACTGGGACTAAAACACAGCCCTGGACTCTCTCACGGCCCAGCCCATAATAATCAGTGAAACCAAAGAGCCCCCTGCAGAAGTGTCACAACAACTTACTCTTAACACGTGACATCATCCAGGATGTCACAACACCACTAAAGTTGGTTGGATGTTTTGTTTAGTTTAATTAAATCACACACTCGCATGCTGTGGTTTTATCATTTAAGTGTCCCACTGCATTCAAATAGAGAGAGAGAGAGAGAGATAGATGATAACTCCCCCTGGTTGTAATGAAGAGTAAGAAGAAGCACACGCTGTAGTCTCTGCTCACAGTGACCCACTGCCAAGTAATAGTGTCGCTGTGCGCATGGCATGAAAGATGCTCATATGTGTTAATCTAAAGATCTGCACAGAATCAGATATTTGAGAAAAAATGGCGGGTCACCTATCACGGCTGGAAAAGCAACATAAACAATGATGCATGCGTAGCGGCCACCAGCCGTCCTAGACGACTGGCTTCTCTGTGATTTTCCAGAATGTGCAGCTGACCAATCCGCCTCTGGATGAATCTGTAATTGAAAGATTAAAAAAAAAAGCGGTGTGGATGGAAAATATTTGAAGGGGAGTTTAGTGAAGGATGTATAATGCATGAGAGAAGAGGTTTATGTGAATTAAGTTCTTAAGACTTGCCTGTCTTTGCTCCCTTAATTGGTAGCAAATTCCATGGGATATTTTAGTGTTTCAGCAGTTTTTCTCCGCTCTTTCCTCCCCATTCATGGCCATACCTCTTGTCCTTCCTGCCTTACTCTGAGCAGAACACACAAATAGTGCTAGCATACATCAGATACAGAGTTTCAAAGGCAGTGCTAGTGCGATGTTAGACAGTTGTTCTGCCTGCCAATTCAGCTGTAAAGAAAAATACCCCCCCCATGTGTCAACCACGCATCAAAACTAATACTCACATATTTTTTGTGTCTTTTCCTGCAGGAGAGTCAGTATCTGTGATCAAACACACTGACCCGGTGCCCGACCCCCGGGCTGTCAACCAGGACAAGAAGAACATGCTCTTTTCTGTGAGTGACTCGTAAAACTGTTTAGACTCTCTGCTATATGTTTCATTCATTCTTTTACAGTTTTCTGTGTCTGACTTCACCTATAAAGGCAACCTCCTCCTCATCCTTTTTCTTTTTTTAGAACGCAAACCCCTTTCACACCCGTTTTTCACTTTGAGCGTGACAGAACTTTTGAAAAATTTCAAATCTAAATCTTGACTTTTATGGTTGTCATGATTTCTTTGTTGGCTCAAAATGAGCTTTTGAATGTGATCCCTGAAATCAAAAGAAGGATCTGCCACTCTCTCACTTCAAATATAATATCACTTGGTTTATTCACGTAACTCAATACTGAAAGCACACAGTGGCACTTTGTTGAGAAGGCATTGTCGCTGATAACAATGAAGCAACAGAAATGAGTGGAGGAAAAAAGAAAATAGTGAAAATGGTCCCGCTTTGCTGAAGTAGTCTCTGTGGTAACCTTTTTTTCTCTCTAAGGTTAGATATTCAAACGTTTACATTTTAATGACCGTGTTCACGTGCATTAAATTATCCAGGGATGTTTAAAATACAATATTTCTACTGGGCTGTTTGCATGGCTGATGATAATGGACACACTGATAATATTCCTGCATAATAAAACAGAATACATTCAAAATCTTGTCAAAACAAATGAAGCATCGTGACGCTCGTATTTGCTTTTCCAGTCTGGTGAGTCTTGACTCTAGCTTACATGTTAAAACGTGTTTCCTGTTGAATGATGTTTTCCCTTGAATCAAATGTCAAAGTAAATGCTAAATGAGCTTGAGCTTGTACAACGCTCTTCTAGTCTTCTGACTACCCAAAGCACGTTTACACCGCAGGTCACACCTACGCACTCACACACTTAGTTTATCCCGTTCAAACACATTCATAAGCCGCGGACGAAGCAACGTGAGAAACTTGGTGTTAAGTGTCTTGCCCACATCGGACATCGGACATCTGAATCAGAAATCCTTTATTAATCCCTGGGTGGGGAATTTGGTAGTTACAGTTGCTCTTACACACAATGTAGAAGTAGAAATATTCATAGAAATGTGAATAACATAAGGAATATAAAAAAAAGAACAAGAAAGAGTGTTGAAGACATACAACTATGTACCAAACGTATGTGATGGAAGAATAAGCCATGTTTAAAACGCAGATTATTACAGAAAAAGTGCAGACCTGGCTGAGAGACGAGCGACTCTACTCTGATCCACAGCTGCCCTGTATAGTTGCTAAACTAGTTTGGTCTCTATGCCCCCGAAGCTTAATGGCTAATATTCTTTTTTTTCTACTCCTGGCTTTATCCCACCCCTCCACAGGGCACCAACATTGCAGCTGGTAAGGCTGTTGGCGTGGTTGTTGCCACGGCTGGAAACACAGAGATTGGCAAAATCCGAGATGAGATGGCGGCGACAGAACAGGAGCGCACACCACTGCAGCAGAAGCTGGATGAGTTTGGACAGCAGCTATCCAAGGTTGAAACAAAAACCAACCTCAGCTATTTACATAGAATTTGTTGATTTGCTATTGATACAGTCTTAATAATACATTAGTTTTATATAGCGCTTTTCTAAAACCCAAAGACGCTTTGACAGAGAGAGAAAAAAACAAAACAACAATCAATAAACAAAACAAGAACAAAATCAAAGTAAGGGGGGGAGGATGGGAGTTAGTGATTGAAGGCAGTATTGAAGAGGTGAGTTTTAAGAGATTTTTTGAAGGAAGTGAGTGTGGGGGAGTCTCTGATGTCTTTTGGGAGGGAGTTCCAGAGGGTGGGAGCAGCAACGGAGAAGGCCCTGTCCCCCCAGGACCGATAGTTTGTCCTGCAGGGGGGGGACAGGAGGTTTGCATCAGCGGATCTAAGGGTGCGGGTGGGTGTGTGCCGGTGGAGGAGCTCAGACAGGTAGGGGGGAGCCAGGTTATGGAGGGCTTTGTAGGTGAGGATGAGGAGTTTAAAGTTGATGCGCTGGGGGATGGGGAGCCAGTGGAGGTTGTGAAGGACGGGGGTGATGTGGTCTCTGGTGCGGGAGTGCGTGAGGAGACGGGCAGCGGAGTTCTGAATGTATTGAAGTTTCTTGAGTGATTTTGATGGTGATCCGTAGAGGAGACTGTTGCAGTAGTCCAGTCTGGAGGTGATAAATGCGTGGGTGAGGGTCTCGGCAGCTGTAGATGAAAGGGATGGGCGGAGGCGGGCGATGTTTCAGAGATGGAAGAAGGCTGTTTTGGTGATATGTTTGTCGAATGAGAGGGTTGGGTCAAAGATGACACCGAGGTTACGGATGTGGGGGGAAGGGAGCACTGTAGAGCCATCGATGGTGAGGGAGAAGTTGTTGGTGGTTTTTACATGTTTGATGTACCCCATTCCAGGTGATTACACTGATCTGCATTGCTGTTTGGATCATCAATATCGGACATTTCAACGACCCTGTACATGGAGGCTCCTGGGTCCGAGGTGCTGTTTACTACTTTAAGATTGCTGTGGCCCTGGCAGTTGCTGCCATCCCTGAAGGTAAGCTAGAGACCTGATATTTATTGTCATATATTTCATTGCTGTGCCATTATTTGAGACTGATGTGACAGTTGGGTGGAATAGCCTTCTTTAAGGGCTGTATTATCATTATTCCTGTTGAGGGGACAAAGGGTTGTATTGTCATTACCTGAGAAAGTCAAGGAACAAATGAGTGTCCCTCTGTCACTGCTACAGACAGACAATAAGTCTTAATCCTGCTCTTTTCCTCCGTTTCTCTCTCCAGGTCTGCCTGCTGTCATCACTACTTGCTTGGCTTTAGGAACACGGCGCATGGCCAAGAAAAATGCGATTGTCCGCAGTTTGCCTTCCGTGGAGACCCTTGGCTGTACATCTGTCATCTGCTCTGACAAGACTGGCACTCTGACCACCAATCAGATGTCTGTATGCAGGGTAAGAGACGAGCGAACACAGACAGCAACCTCTACATTTGGCCAAAGATGTTTAATTGATTGATCTGTATTTTCTAAATATTCCTTCATATATATATTACACAGAACCACAATCTCCATGAAGAGGTTTTAAATGTGTTTGTTTTAAAGGAGCCAATATAACCTGCTAGCTTTGTCAGTCGTGGTTTCTTAAGTTGCCAGTCAGAAGTCAGTTTTGAATACAAAGATCTTTAAATAATGAGATGCAACACTCCTCTCCATAAAAAAGAAAGAAGATATGTTAAACATTTCTCATTACTTATGACTTGATTTTTATGTTTAAACTCAGCCCGGTCTGTCTCTGCCTCTCATGAACTATCCCAGTGTAATGCACCCCCGTCTGTGACTTCCCACATCCTCCTCACAGGCTTTCAGATGTCATTTAAAGACGGCTCATTAACCTTTAACACACATTTAGAACAGTGTTGACAGAAATGCTCACCAACAGAATCCTCACTGGTTTCCAACCAGTTTAACCGTATGAGACGTTGTTTTGTTCTTCAGTGTGTCAACATTGGAGAGTGCAGGACTAGAGTACTAATGGGTTCATATTCTGAGAGCATGAAAAAAAGACATTTGTGATCAAATGATCTATAACCACCCAGAAATGTTTTTATTTTTATTTTCAATGTTTGCAGCATTTGAATGTTTCGCAAGAGACTTGACGATTTGAATTATAATAATGAATTCAGTTTGAGATCCGGGATTATTGAAACGTTTAAATGGTGTATTGATTTCTTCAGGTCACTTCACCACAATGCCGATAATGAGTCTTCTCCAAGGAGCACGAGCTAAAATTCCTTCCAGCTAATTATGACTAATGAGCACTCAATCAAAGGAAACAAGCCATAGTGTCTCACTTGATGTGTTGATTCAACTTAATTGTGAATTGTGTAAGAGCAGAATTGCATCAAGTAGATTGTTAAAGTGGAACACTATGAGGACACAGAGGGCTTTTGATGTAGAAGCGGAAATGATCCATCTTTTGTCTCTGAGCATCTGCCGGGCTCTGACCAAATGTTTTTTTTAAAGCTGCTATAATCAACACTAACTAACAGCAGGGGTCCAAGTTGTTCTGTGAATCTAGTGATGTCATTGTACACACAGTGTAAGGAACATGATACATCCTCCTCAGGGCAGCAGCCCAGGAAGCTGTGACAAAGTCTGCAGTGCAGAGGGAATCAGTCATTTCAAAGCGGAAAGAAAAATGTGAGAAAAGTCCAAAAATAACACTTGCCATATATGGAAAGAGCAAGGGGCTGAATCCCTTCTGACGTCACAGAACTTTTGAAGCAGAAACTTTTCAGCGAGCAGTAAAGCAGCCCTGACAGTCTTCTGCTGACATAGAATGACCGATTCAATTGTACTTGGGCAACAGAAAAAACAAGATTCAGAAGTACATGTTTTGATTATATTAATGAACCCATCCCCTATGAACATAACATACTTTAAGCTAAATTAGCAACGCAGAGCCTATAGCCTGATTGAATCTTTCCACATCAGTGTTGCCTCCAGGCTCAATAATCCTCGTAAAGGTCTCTTAAATTTCTTCATCACGTTTCCCCCCTTGTGCTCCGTCCCTCCATCTTTTGCAGTGCTGTGCCTCTACCCTTCATCATGATGGTCCTCTTGTTTCCCTCCTCCTTCCTCTCTCCTCCCCCTTCTTGTTCAGGCAGCATGCTGATCAGTATGCAGTAGTTAGTCACTTGCAGCAGAACCAGCATTAAGAGTTGCATAACTGACCTTGTGTTGAAAGATTCTTTCTCTCTCTCTCTCCTGTCTTTTTTCTCTCTCTCCCGTCTTCTCCTGCATGAAGTCAAAATTATGTCAAGCATTTTTTTTTTAACCTCATTTTGAAAACCATTGGAAGATTTATTTATTTATTTTCCGGCCCATTCGGCGGCACCCAAACATCCCCTCAAATGTATTGCCCTGAGTCCTAAATGTTTCCTTTCAATTCAGTTCCCTGCTTCCGCTTGTGACTGACATCACAGCTTTGTGTGGTCTTGTGAGTGCCTGTTAGAAGTGGAGCCATAACGCCAGCTCATCATTTCATCCAGATATTTCTATTTTGGTCTCTGTTGTGTCTGTTTAGCTTCTCTTTGACATACGGCACATGTGATGCTGTGTAAGTGTGTAGTGTCTTTTCACGACTAGTAAAGCAATGTAGTAGGAATAATCAATGGTTTCTAACTCTTAGCTTTGACCTCAGATTTGGACTTTGTTGCTTATACCATAGCATGACATTGCTAAGTCCTCAATGAACCACACACTGTTTGCAGTCAGCTCACCCACAGGTTTGCCTCTCCTCAAGGTCGAGCTGTTTCCACCTCTGAGTGATTCCACTCGTGTAGCGTGACTACACACAGGACAAGTCTGTGTCTGCCTTACTGTTAGATGACATTTATGGACCCTCCCCTCCAGAGTGTTTAGTGTCTGCTTTGGCTCAGCGTTTCTTCATTATGCTCTGTTCATGTTCAAAAACAGTCATGATATGGCTTGTAGCCTGCTGCCACCTGCTGGACACACGGTCCACCAGAAAAACAACTTAACTTTGTTGATCTATTCTTTGAAAAATGTATATAATGTTGACTGGAGTTTACCTGCATCTGAAGCGGATGTTTCCAGGTATATTTTGTACTTATAGTTTGTCACTCATTGTTTGTTTCTGTAGATGGTTATCCTCGATCGCGCAGAAGGGGAGCACTGCTCATTTAAGGAATTCACCATTTCTGGCTCTACATACGCCCCGGATGGAGAAGTGTGAGTATTTGCTCTTTTTATGTAAGCATGCTTTGGGATGACATCATGCTTTAAGTCAAATCAATGTATGACGTCCTTCCAAGCTAAAGTGAAGATTTAAGACCCTTTTTCTTTACCATGGGTTCCTAACATTAACCCCTTTTTGTTGTTCAGGTTCCATGATGGAAAACCAGTCAAATGTTCCCAGTACGATGCGTTGGTGGAGCTGGCCTCTATCTGTGCTCTCTGTAATGACTCCTCATTGGACTTCAATGAGGTTGGTATTGAATATTTATTGCATATTGACAAGCAAACAATCCTTAAGTGGACGTTTGGCTCATTCCAGAAAGTTTTCTTAAAAACATTTTTTCATGACTGATTGATGATTTTTCATTTTTTCTGCGTCTGTGTCCAGACCAAAGGTGTGTATGAGAAGGTGGGTGAGGCCACAGAGACGGCTCTCACATGCCTGGTGGAGAAGATGAACGTGTTCGACACAGATGTCAAAGGCCTGTCCAAGATCGAGAGAGCCAACGCCTGTAATTCTGTTAGTAACCTTCAGTTCATATCCTTGCAAAACAACTACGTTCACTTCAATTCACAGGAAGAAAGACTAACAATCTGGTGTTATTATATCTTTAGGTGATCAAGCAGCTGATGAAAAAAGAGTTTACTTTGGAATTCTCCAGAGATAGAAAATCCATGTCTGTGTACTGCACGCCTAATAAGGCCCGCTCCTCCGCCGGAAAGATGTTTGTAAAGGTGAGGGGACAAAAGGACAAGTCAACATGGCGTAACCGGAAACTATATTTGTCACTTATTTCTGTTGACCAGCTTCTTTGAACATGTGAGAGTGAGGATGTCACTTAGAAACTGTTTTGTTGGTTCTTTGCATCCTCATTTCTGTCTCTGCCTGCTCATAGGGTGCCCCTGAGGGAGTGATTGACAGGTGCACACACATTCGTGTGGGCACTAACAAGGTGCCCTTGACAGCTGGCATCAAGGAAAAGCTCATGTCTGTGATCAGAGAATATGGAACTGGCAGGGACACGCTGCGCTGCCTGGCTCTGGCCACCAGAGACAGCCCCATGAACAAAGATGAGATGGTGTTAGAGGACTCGAACCGCTTCATTGAATACGAGGTAAGATTGATGCCGTCCCCAGCTTTCCTCCCACTTTACATTTCCAGGTTTCATTTCAGCGGTGACATTGTTGGCTGTCCGTGTCTTACTGTAACATGTGAGATTAAACGTAATCACCTGAATGTTTCTTATATTTTTCTTTTATCATCCAGACTGATTTGACATTTGTCGGCTGTGTCGGCATGTTGGATCCTCCCCGAGCAGAGGTGGCAGCTTCTATCAGACTCTGCCGTCTTGCCGGCATCCGAGTAATTATGATCACCGGAGACAACAAGGGTATGCAAAGAAAATCCTTTGGGCTCAGATTGTTATACCTGTTATATAGATTTTACCAGTTCCCACATACAATGCAAACTTACTTGAATTCCTGGAAGCACCGAGGAGTAAATGTTCTCTCATTTGCATCTCAGGGACGGCAGTGGCTATCTGCAGACGCATCGGTATTTTTGGAGAGGACGACGATGTCTCGAGCATGGCATACACTGGCCGAGAGTTTGATGATCTGTCGCCTGCTGCGCAGAGAGACGCTGTGGTGAAAGCCCGCTGCTTTGCCCGTGTTGAGCCTTCACATAAATCCAAGATTGTTGAAATTCTACAGTCCTTGGATGAAATCACAGCTATGGTAAGACACAAAGCAACACAAAACATAACTGTCTACAATCTGTTAGTTTGTTCTCTTAGAGAATTAAGCCTGCATTTCTGCTTCTTTAGACTGGTGATGGAGTGAATGATGCTCCTGCACTGAAGAAGGCTGAAATTGGAATAGCCATGGGCTCAGGCACAGCTGTGGCCAAGACGGCGTCTGAGATGGTGCTTGCTGATGACAACTTTTCCACCATCGTAGCTGCGGTCGAGGAAGGCCGAGCCATTTACAACAACATGAAACAGTTCATCAGATACCTCATCTCTTCAAATGTGGGCGAAGTTGTCTGGTAAGGATGACTGGTTTAGTACAAACACACACGCTGATTTCTGCACAATAAATCAAACTAACACACACATCTGTAATCCTTTTCATAACCCTGCTTCTTTTGTGTGTACAGCATCTTCCTTACTGCCGCTCTAGGGTTTCCTGAAGCCCTCATCCCTGTTCAGCTGCTCTGGGTCAACCTGGTGACAGACGGTCTACCTGCAACCGCTTTAGGCTTCAACCCACCAGACTTGGACATCATGAGCAAGCCACCACGCAACGCCCGCGAGCCCCTCATCTCTGGGTGGCTCTTCTTCAGATACCTGGCAATCGGATGTAAGAGTTTGGGCTGTATTAACTATCATCAGGCAGTCATACTACTCTGTCATGTTAAGCCATCATTTAGCTCGTCTAAATCCATCACAGCCTGTGCGCTTGTATGAAAAGCATCTGTTTGGGTTTGCATCATCAGGTTATGTGGGTGCTGCCACTGTTGGTGCTGCTGCCTGGTGGTTTGTTGCTGCTGAGGACGGTCCAAAGATCACCTTTTACCAGCTGGTATGAAATACAGCCTCATTATTGCTGTCATGCTTATAATCGGCTTAAATGAATACTGACCGTTAGCTTGAATCTGTGTAACCTCTTATTGTGTAGAGCCACTTCCTGCAATGTGGTCCAGAGAATCCCGACTTCGAGGGCATGGACTGTAACATTTTCGCGTCCCCTTACCCGATGACCATGGCCCTGTCTGTGCTCGTCACCATTGAGATGTGCAACGCCCTGAACAGGTACGTTTGTGGAAGACACTGGTGGCTATTATCACTAGCAACTTAGCAAGTCCAACGTATTCATCAGTTTTCTTTTGAGTTTGTTTCCCGCAGTGAATGCTCTGTGTGACCATTTGTACTCGCCGTGGTGTTTTTCTACGCTGTCACTGAATTAGAATGTATTGTTTCCTAACAAGTTTTTCACAAACATGTCAATTTGTGTTGTTGCACAGTGTGTCAGAGAACCAGTCCCTGCTGAGGATGCCTCCCTGGGAGAATGTGTGGCTGCTGGGAGCCATCTGCCTTTCCATGTCCCTTCACTTCCTCATCCTCTACGTGGAGCCTCTTCCAGTATGACATTCTTTTGATTTGTTTCTTTTTAAATACATGGAATACTTAGTAATGTTGTCCTGATATGATAATGGTCTATATCAACTATGTCTTTATATCTTTATTATGAAATATATAAAACACAGACAGACCCACAGTTTGACTTTCATCCTGTACACTTCTTCTCAGATCATCTTCCAGATCACCCCTCTGAACCTGACTCAGTGGCTGATGGTGCTAAAGATCTCTCTGCCTGTTATTCTGCTGGACGAGTTCCTGAAGTTTGCAGCCAGGAATTACCTGGAGCCTGGTAAAGAGCTGGAGAAGCCTGCCAGCTCCAAAGGCTGCTGCCTGACTGCATGCATGGAGGGCATCTCCTGGCCCTTCGTGGCCCTCTCACTCCCCCTGGTCCTCTGGATCTACAGCTCCGACACTAACATGGCCGACATGTTCTGGTCCTGACTGACTTGAGCACAACCTCGACTTTTCCAACCCCCACCTCCACCTCCACCCACCACCGTCACTTCCCTCCCTCCTTCCTCTCTCTCCTCCCTCTCTGCCTTCCTACATGTGCATAGCTAGTGTGTGTGCGCGTGTTTGTAGAGTTAGTGTGTGTAGTTGTGAGTGCGTACTGCGTGTGTATGAGAAGGACCAACTTTAACCCATGGAACATAACAAATAATATAAAAATGTTAGTATTGAGAAGTCAGCTGGTTTAAGTAAGGATAGGAGGCTTTAAATGCGAGTGTTAGAAGACCATCACTCCCATAACTGTGGACTTAGTCGCTGGTTTCGAGGAAACATACTGTCCCCAGATCTTTTTTTTCCTCTTCATGTCAGTACTGCCTGTGAGGTTTATATTTTTAAAGATTTTGAGAATATCATTTGTCACTACAGTAACAACACCCACTTGTTTTGTTTAGCATCCCCTCTCCATAAACACAACACTTAGATATCAGACATTCATTGTTATGTACAGAGATTGAAGTATATGCAATTTTTTTTTTTTTACGGCTTTGTACATTTTTTGACCAGCGTGGCTTAAACATTCCGCCTTGATTTCTTTTCTAATGTTTACCATTGTGTCTTCAGTATACACTCAGAACTCTCTCAGAGAGGACAGGCTTCATGAGGCGGACGAGGACGGGGAAACGTTTGGGAGTGAACATTTGAACGCTCCACTTAAACTACAGACAAAAAAAAATCCTGTAAAAAAACAAAAAAGCAAAAAGCCGCATGTCCTGTGACCAAGCATGAATTCTATGTGGTTTATCCATTCTAATTTAATTGTGTTTGTCCCTTTCAACCCCATGTTAGAAATAACTTCATGGATGTTTTTTTTACTAAAATGATTTGAGAAGAAGCCAGTTTTTCTGCACTGGGCAGAGCACAGCTACCTCAATATGATCAAAAGATGATTATTTTGTTGCTCATCTCTAGATTCTTCTTCCTAAACTTTCTAAAGCGTAACATCTGAGGTGTGCCCCGATTTGCTTGTGCAGAAAACAGAGGAAATAATTTGCCTTCTAACATTTTTAAGGACATACTTTGTATTGATTTTGGACATTCTTAACTTTATTTGTGTTTTTGCTTTGGAGACGGAACTGAGTGGGAATGACTTCTGTTAATTATGTCTCCATAACGTTTGATTCAAAGGACAGTAATATTAAAAAGTATAAGAAAACAAATACTCAAACAGAAAGTACTCCAAATGAACTTGGATTGAACATCCCAAATTGTTGTTTTTTTACTCCAAGGAAAAATACACTCATAAACCCTTTGAATCAAAGTGTTTTCTGTCTTTATTTATTTGAAACCATTTAAACTCTCATCCAGTGTTTTATGTATATGCATTTAATACTTGAATACAAATCATTGAAATCTCCAGAATGCTTCTGTACCCTCGACAGGCAGGAGAAATTCACAGCGCAGAGATCGTGTGCATATTTGACTTTTCTAGGCTTTAACATTTGAAGGTCTTGGTTTGTGTTGGGGCTTCCCACACTGCGTGGAAATGTACAAACATGGGATCAAAGCCTGTAGTGTCAACATCACTAATCTTGGACCACCTAAGCATTGTTTTCTAAGGGGGAAAAAATCAACGTTGGTGAGGGGGAAAAACACTCGTCTGAAGCATGCATTTTTGGGTTGAAGCCTGATTTTGTTCCCACTGTGTGTTTGTGTTCCACTTAAAAACTGTGTGCTTTTCTTCCTCAATGCCGCCATTGGCTTCCCTGTCGCTAGAGTGAGTATACATTTGCTTTTTTTTCCTTCCACACGCAGGTCACTACTGTAGAGCCTGAAGAAAAGGGCACAGCAGAAACTTATACTCAGGAAACACTCCCTTTTTAAGTGGCCTACATAAATGTTATTCTACATTACTTGAAGAAGTAGATTGGAAAGCCTTTGTCATTTCACATTTGAATTCCTCAAATAAAAACAATACATTCCCACATGCATTCAACCACAAACAAATACACATGATAATTAAGAATGAAGAAAGTAGTGAAATAGTCTTAACTGCCAATGATGTTGTTGCACATTAGATGCCCATCACACATTTTACCCATTATTATAAAAACAAAAGTCACAACCAAATGTGGTAACTTGTAGACACAGAAGTCCATGAAAGGAGTTGCTGAAATGTAAACACTCACATTTAAGGAAGGGATTAAGGCTTGCAGTTTCTCGATTTGAAAATATGTGAGGTGCTTATCTTGACCACATGCCACGATTTTGAATGTCACTGTGTGCTGTTCCTTTCACCCCCCAGAACACTTGCTTACATTCACAAAGCCTACTCATGTTAATGTGGCAGTAAAAGTACAATCATCTAATGTAAATTGGTCAGAACATTCCTAGTCTTCTTGCACTAACGTACCTCTCTCTCTTTTTTTAGGTTGGCTCTCTTAAAACAAATAAAAAAACCTCTGCGAAATGACTGAGTGGGCTCAGAGGCTGGACCCTACCGTCCAGCATGTTTGCTCACTCTGATCTTCACACACCTCAGACAACATGATGACCAGCAGTGTGTGTGTACCGTGGCACAGACGGAAACAAGGAATAAAGTCCATAGTATAAAAGACCAAATCCTAAGGGTGCAGTTAGGCTTAAAACATCTTTGCCCATTGCATCACTAAACACAACCACACACACACATTTCTTAACACACTTATACCTCTGTGTGCAGATTCAATATTAACATGACGTCATTCCAGTTTTATTTGCAGGGAAGTTCTTAACACCCTCGATGTACCTGCTTGCATGAAGAACTAGTTTCCAACTTTCCATGTTAGCTTTGTCACATAGAATCTTAGGAACACGGGGTTGAATGATCTTAGCTGTATCAGTGTACAAACACATTCATGCATGCGATTCAGCTGTACGTAAGCTTTGCAATTTGTATTTATAGATTCTAATGTATAATACTCAAATGAGACATGAAGATGGTTTTAAGATGGATTTATTGCAGATGTGAAGAAAAAAAACAGTTTTTATTGTAATAGTTTGGGTAAATTGCACAATAATACAAATGGGGAAATGACTCAGTGAACTTGACACTGCTCTGCTAGTCTCTATTCTTTGAATCTTTTTTGATCCCTTGAGCTCCTGATCACTGAAACACTTACTTTCTTATACTTTGCAATGAGGACAATGGACTTTACCTTTGATTCAGTGGTAATCCTGCAATACAACAGTGTTCCCGTTTTCTTATTATCTTCGCATTATTAATATGATCATATATCCTTTTCAACTGCTGTAAAACTGTGATCTAATGTGAGGGGGCCTGTGCTGTCCCCTCAGCGACACCTGGTCGAAGAACAATATTTACCATATGTACAAAGTCGATCATTATTGAGAACTGATAATGATTGTACATTGCATTATTGAGGTTGTGGTTTCAGGTAAATAAAACATTATAGTATTTAAATTGTCATTTTCTTGTAATTGTTTTACTCCCAGTAACACAAATACACCTCCAACTATTTAAACATTCAAATACACTTCAGTTTAACACTTCAGGAGCGCGATGACACATCTCACCACCAGGGGTCAGTGTTAGGTTAGAGATAACAGCACTCCCACATGTGCTGTAACACCTGCTTGACAGGTACAGCCAGCTCCTTCTAAAGAAACCCAGACTGCACGTCTTGACAAAACCTTTGTTATCACCAACTATTGGTATTGTAATTTTCGGCTTTCTGAAAACGCAAGGACTCGAACAATTGAGGCGGATTTGTAGATGCCTGACGTGGACAACGCAGCAATGATGCGACCCACGTAATAAAAAGGAAACGGAGACGTGTAAGGATTTACGTGACTACGCTGCTGAATGTAAAACACCCGTTTTAAACAAATGTATGAAAACAAGTTTGATCAGTAACATTTCAAAGCCAGGGACAAAATGTGTGAGCAGAGACTGCATCCCTGCTCTGTCTCTTTAACCAGCAGGATCAGCCTCTCTGGTCCCTCCCATTCTCAGCCCCTCCAGTGTTGCTGGCCTGAGATGGGAGCACACACAGCAGCACCATCTCGACCGGAGAAACGGGATAAACCTCGGGGGGGAAAAAAGAATATAATAAAACAAAAATACCTCGTCCAAGCCGTGGCATAGAAATGGGATAATGGGACGATTCGTTTACTGCACCCGGGGAATAGTTGCAGCTTGATCGCGCCCTCGAGAGAAACTCAGATGTTGTCGATGTTGTGTTCAGCGCTTTCTATCCATTCTCCTTGAGCGCTGCTGGTACAAAGGCGCTCAGGCTGGAGCAGCAGCAGCACCTGGACTCACTGCCGTGTGGATGGGCGAGAGTGAACAGACCCACTGTCACTAACGCGGAACGGTAAAAAATACACAGTGAGTGAATCTGGAAGGATTTAATCACTTTCTCATTTTTCTCTCTCTCTCTCCCTGGGAGCGCGTGTCATCCCGCGAGGACAGATGCTGTCATTGTGTCGAGGCTGAGATTATAAAAGGAAAAACCTGTCTACGTCTGAAAGTGTTTTTTTTCTGTAATAATGAACGAGAACGACGGGCTTTATTACAGCTTTTTATTGCTTTTTATGCCTCACACATTCCCTCTGACTGAACGGCCGGGTTCTCTTGTTCAGAATGGGATGCATTGTTGCATCTGCGCAGCCCACGACAAGTGTCAGCAATTAGGCTGTATGTATCTGAACGCTTTGCCTAAAGGATTGTTATAAACACTGCGACTGATTTCTGACTGTAGGTTGCCATTTTTGTCCTTAAGAATTCTTTGGTAAACTGAACTTAAAGGTGCCCCCTTGGCATCATTCATCCAGCCCAAGTGAATAAGGGTACACCAGGCAAAATATGGTGGAGCCGGTGGGTTTCATTGAAGCGTGGAAGGCACAGTTTCCAGAGTCAGAGCCCCCAAAGATGGAGCTGCGGTCTGTTGGAGGAATTGAGCAGGAGCTGGAGAGGTGCAAGGCATCCATCAGGCGCCTGGAGCAGGAGGTGAATAAGGAGCGCTTCCGCATGATCTACCTGCAGACCCTCTTGGCAAAGGAGAGGAAGAGCTATGACAAGCAGCGATGGGGCTTCAGGAAGACCCCCCTGAATGAGGGGGTGGACTCTGCGTCCACACAGGGAGCAGAGTGCCAATCCCAGCAGCCACACATGCAGGAGACTGGTGGTGTTGGAGTAGTAGTAGGAGGTGGAGGGTATGGTGCTGGGAGTGGAAGTATTGGGGATAGGAGCCGGTATCAGCCTCTAGGAGAAGGAGCTGGTAGGTCCAAACCCAGACCTCCACCAGCCAAGAAGTCAGCTTCCCATGGAGACGGCCTTGAGTCAGCTTTTGAGGTTCCCCAGCAGGCTGAGTCGACCTCTTGTGACAACCTTGATGGACTCTCCCCGTCCAAGCAGCGAAGCGGCATCAACGTTTCCCCCCGCAGGCCAAACCTTCCGCCCCCAGATAAGGAGCTGCTATCTGACCCCAAGGACAAGCTGGGGATGGGACTTGGGGTGGCAGCACTGCGGTCCAACTTTGAGAGGATCAAACGGGCCAACTCTCACTCTGCAGGCGATGTAGCAAAGGGCCAAGAGAAGCAGCTGCCACCACCACCACCACCATTCTATACCAACATGGAGTTCCACCATGACAGGGGTCTGGTCAGGGTCAACGACCGTGATGTCTCCGACAAGATCAGCTCCCTGGGCAGCCAGGCCATGCAGATGGAGCGAAAAAGATCCCTTCACTCCCTCCCAGGTAACCTAGCAACAGTAGCAGGGGAGCTCCGTGCTAGACCAGTGTACAGAGGTCGATCCACCGAGAGCACCTGCGGGTATGATGCTGAATATGAAGACGGGGAACCCAACCAGCGACATTCAGGGAGGGCCAATGGGGGCAAACCTCCTCCCCCTCCTTGGCAGCCCTCTGAGTTCCAAGCCTACTCCAGCGTCTATGTTGGTGGGGTGATGATGGGAGAAGGTGGCGGAGGAGATGGGAGAGGTAGTAGTGGAGGAGGTGGTGGAGTCACAATGAGAGACCTCGGGGGAGGTGATGACCACCTGTTGACCTGGCCACGCCGTTCCTACTCCCCAGGCAGCTTTGAGGATGTCGGTGGAGGCGGTGGTTACACGCCGGACTGCAGCTCCAATGAAAACCTTACATCCAGCGAGGAGGACTTCTCCTCAGGCCAGTCCAGCCATGTCTCGCCAAGTCCCACCACTGCCTTCCGTCGTCCCTTTAGGGAGAAGAGTCGTTCACCGTCCCAAAATTCCCAGAACTCCCAGCACTCCTTCGACAGCAGCAGCCCTCCGACCCCACAGTCCCAGAAGCGTCACCACCGGCAGCAGGGAGGCCACGTGGTCATGTCTGAGGCTACTATTGTGAGCGTTCGCAAGACTGGGCAAATCTGGCCACCTGCTGCCCACCATGACCTGATGCCA
Organism: Tautogolabrus adspersus; assembly: GCA_020745685.1. Lineage (NCBI taxonomy): Eukaryota > Metazoa > Chordata > Actinopteri > Labriformes > Labridae > Tautogolabrus > Tautogolabrus adspersus. Next base: position 28,847,215 of record CM036549.1, on the reverse strand, counting down.
CATGGCAGAACATCCCACGACAACAGTTACCATGGAGACCATCTAGGTGAGTGTTGTCTGCTCTCAAATATTTGTTGTGGTGGAGAGAAGGTGGGTAAAGACTTTTCAGATTCACAAAGAAACATGATAAGCCTGGTTGTGCTTGGAGGACAGACAAAGAGAATGGATGCCCGAGGGAATGAGTGTAATTTAGTCATGCTGGAATTATGTTGGCACCAACTCATTTACATTTCAGCCCCCTTTCCTACTAATAATTCTTTCCTTTTAAAACCCCAAAGCACCCAGATGTTCACATGATTGATAGTATGTGTGTGATTGTGTGTGCACGCCAACACTTAAGACTGAGTGTCCTTTGCATGGCCTTGTGTGGGAGACGGATGAAAGATCCACCTCTGCTTATGCCTGGAATGTCAGCCGGGTGGGTGAACAATAAATGCGGTCAGTCTGGGTTGAAACTGCAGGCCTAGTCTTACTCAAATGACTCCTGTGGCTCTGAGTACAGAATTCCAATCACAGGTGTCTATCTGTCTGTCTGCCTGCCTTTCTCTCTTTCTGCATGACTAGAAGACATTTCCGTTGTACCTTTAGCTAGTGCAGACTGGGACACAAGAAATCCACTCTCATCTTGACAAAGCATTATCGTCAGTATCCCTAACCACTAAATTGCAGCCTTGGAGCCATGGCACCTGTAATAGAGCAGCAGCTAGCAGATAGATGTGCAGCCTGGAGCTAAAGACACAGGCACTGAGTAACCGACTCGAGCCCAACAACAGAGGAGTGTTATGCTCATAGAAGCACATTAGGAGGGCTTAGTTTGCTGTAATTCCTCTGTAAAGTTTCCATTGCAGAGGCTGTGCCAGCTCACAATCACTGCTTTGGTAGTTTAAATATTTGAATCATTTTTAGACTTCAAGTGCTGTTTACAAAGAGGCAGTTAGCTGTGGTTGTGCACATTTTGTATGTTGCCTCTCTTTGGTTTTCTACTGTTGAAGTGAGGAGTGTTTTGGCGCCAATATATTGTAACAGATTTGGGACCAGTGCCTAGTGGGACCAGACAGGCAGTAGGGTGCAGGCAAACCGTGCCAGGATGGACTGGAAGGAGGGGAAGAGGATCGAAAGTACAGTAGACAGAAATGTAGTATTAGATTGGATGGGCAAACATTAAAAAAGAGAGGGAAACAGAGTTAACATGTTTTGTTGATGGACCTACTTAGCCTTTACAATACAGTCACAGCTAATTCTGAAGACATGCCTGTCATCATTCTAGTGGCATTGCCGTTGTAGAAACCAGATACATCTCTCCGCCTAAATATCCTGAATGAAAAACCGGTCTCTGTGCATCTATAATTCATTTATTTCAACAGAGGTATTGATGCATTGGCCTTGGTGGAAAAAACTCAAATGTTTTTACAGACAGGATACGACCATCAAAGGACAGGATCACCTTTTGTCCATAACCATCTCAGACATATTTTCAGTGAAATTAATCACAAGAAAAGTTATGTCAGAACACGTAACTTAACAACCATACTCGTTGTTAAATTATTTAGAGACCCAACATGAAACGACCTACGAGAAAGCCTTTAGCAGTGGCACAGCATCTGTTGCATCTGTTGCAACCGGGACGAGAAAGTTGTATAGAGGGAGAGACAGAAAGACGTCTTCCATTTTAATTACCATTCCCTCCCTGATGACATGTAATAGGCAAACATCATCAACAATGAAGTACAATGCTAACATGCTTGTCTCCGACAGCAATTAAGATTGTGCATAGTTAGCAGCAAAAGCCAAATAGCTGGGTCCCCAGCAAATGGCTAGCTAATTCCCCAGCTGTTATGTTTAGGATTATGGCTGCACTGTCTGCTCTCTTTGTTTTAAAAATCTTTTCCACAACAATGAGCCCTGTGGGGCAGGGGACGGAGATGGAGAGTGGGGGGAAGTGTTGCAGACAGAGATGCATTTAGTGGGATAATCTGGAATTTGAGCATAAGAAGTAAAATGTTGGTTAGACACCCTGCAGAGTGCTCTTGTTGTCTAGGAGGGGTTTAAGCTGAGGGCAGATAGGCGGGATGTGGATAGTGAAGGTGATGACAAATTAAACATTGCATCATTCTGGTGCCCCTGGTTGTGTATAGTTTTTACCAACCACAACAGAGAGCAGATAGGACGGGTAGAGAAGTTGAGAGTTTGTTTTTCGTGGGCGCTTGATGGTAATAATGAAGAGTGGGATGGTGTTGTGAGGAAGACTAAGGGAGGCAGAGTGCAAGGCAGAGCTGTCGTTTCTCGCTTCATTGGTCAGGGATGCGGGGGCTGCAGAGAGGCACAGATGGGAAGAACTCTCCCGTTGCGTAACAGAAACACACAGACTCTGGCTCACACACAAAGACACACACGGTATGATGTTTACTCCGTTACCTTGAGGATGCTTTCCCTTTCGGCAATAGGTGCACACATATGCTTGAGATAATGGTCTAACTGGAGGAAGGATGTTTCATGCCAGTGGTTGACCCGAGTCTGGAGGAGTCACACCATCTGCCAGAGCTGTCCTAATCTGTAGTGACTCTTCTTCTCTTTTCTTCCTTTTTTCGTCTTCTCTGCGTGCCAGCAACAGTAGTAATTGCTCCATGGTGTGTTTTGTTTATTTAATGCAGGGGGTGGTATTCAAAATGAGAAGTTCACATGCTGTGCAGAGATGAGCAGGATTTTTTTATGACTGCGACAGAAAACAGATCAGCAACATGAGCGAAAGATCAGAATAAAGAAATCTCTCTCGAGTGTCATTCAGTGGGAAAGCAGAGACGTCTGGCAAACGAAAACTAGTCTCGTAAAAAAATCAAACATGTTTGGAAGCACAACCATCAGCTGCCAACTTTTCATTTTTTAACTCAGCTTTACAAACATGAATGCGGCAATGTTGCATCATGTATTTGATCATTTGTACCCAGTTCGATGACTGACAAGTCTCTTTCACATCACTGTGACTCTTTTTTTTTATCGCATCCTGCAAGCAGAAGCAGAGCAAATCTCCTTAAGAGAGAACATGAACATTGATTTCTGAAGTAGGCAGAAGTGTTTGTGAGCTGAAAGGTTGCAGAAGAAGAAAATGTGTTCAAAAAATAGGATTGTACTGAAAAGTGGGATACATGTGAGATCTTTGAATTCAAATCCAAACCAAACCCACAAACATTGCCTGGTGAATTTTTTTAATGACATCATTGGAGAAAAGGAGCTTTCAAACTCTTCTGAAATGACATGGGTGGTTCCCAAAAATGGCTTGTTTCTTCCTATGCTGTTTCCAGAAGGGAACTCTGCCTCTAAACCAGGGAATACCTGTGGCTTTGTGTCTGTGAGGGCAGGAATGTCAAAGCAGGACAGACCTTTAAAAGCCTCAATGGTTTTATTGTCCAAAACCTCCAACTCCCTCAGCCGTGTCCTGTCAGCACTGATATTTTTAGGCAATAACAAACTCTTGCTTTCTGTCTGCAGTTTCTCTGGTTGAAGGTTATTTATCACTCCGGCTGAAGTGTGGTTTTTGCATTTTATGACATTTTAATCCTCACTAGACTTGCTGTGGACTAGAGTTGTTGATTGATTTAAAATCCTAATAAGAGTGCTGCATCCCGGGGTCAGGGTCAGGTACGTACCTCTCTGTGTAGGGTCTTCATAAGTGTCAATGTTAACTTTTATATACGCTTTTTGAAATGCAGAAATCATCACAAATGAAATCCTGTTCAACCACAATCATTCTACAAATGTCAACAACAAAATAAGAAAAATAAATCAATGTGGATAGGTTTATACATCCAAATAAGGTATTTGGAATAAGTAACCTTAATAAGTAAAAGGCTATTTTGTGTAAACTGAGAAGCTGAGTCTTTTGAGGACGGAAAAGTTCATGTGTGTCAAGCTGTTAATTACAAGACTTAAGATTTAAGGTAGTGATGGCTGATGGAAGATAATGGAGGCAGATTTAGCCGTTAGCTCTCCAACACATGAACATTTTCTGAGGAGCAAAAGAGATCATTTATCTCACACTAGATAAAATGTTAATTTAATAATACTGTAAGCTTGTTAAATACTACAAATATTACACAACATAGCCCCCAATTTACAAAATGTTATTTTGAAGTAGCTATATGTAACCCTGTCCCCGACACCTAGCGTTTTTAAATGTAAAACATTAGAGACAGCTGCCTCTGACACACATATTCCTCTATATACTTAAAACAAAGGTATATTTACAGCTAACAGAAGTTAGCATCTTTTCACATTACTAACACCTCTACTAAAGAACTTTCTTAAGTGCTAATGTTTCATCTGATGCAGCAAACAAGCAAGTTTATAATGACGTAGGCCTTTGGCAGGACATGACACATCCTGTGTGATGGTTACTAAAGTAGTTGAACTTTCAAAAGAACTTCTATTTGAACCTCATTCAGCTCTGTTTAAACCTTACACATTTCCGCCTGCAGATAATCAAAATCAGCCTCTCTGAGGGGTGTGAGTCAGATGTATGCTGCAGCTGAGAACAGATTATATCAAGTGACGTCATCAGTGATGCTGTGTGTGTTTCTGGGTATTTTGCTAAATATATTTGTTGCTTAACGCCACGATGTCAAATGTACACATGCTTACTTCCTGGGAAATCAGAGATGATCGTGTTGCCTGTGTGTGTGTGTGTGTGTGTGTGTGTGTGTGTGTGTGTGTGTTTCTGTGTGTGTGTGTGTGTGTGTGTGTGTGTGTGTGTGTGTGTGTGTGTGTGTGTGTTTCTGTGTGTGTGTTTGTTTGTCTGAGGGGATTTTACGAGTGAATGTAAATCCTGTAACAAGCAGGCGATCAGTGGAGATGACGGTCTGGAGCAGCAATGCCAGAGAGGATCTGAGGCTGTGTATGTTTCTTCCTGTCTGAGCCTCTGTGTGTATTTGTGTGAATGTGCATGTATTGCACCATGGGATTCAGCATGTTTCCATGTGTGTATATGAGTACCGGGACTCAGGGGTAGAAGATGAAAAGGCATGACGGTTAGAGACGGCTCATAAGACACAGGGAGAAATTTTGTCAGTGGTACCTCCGGCCGACACCACATGCTCTACAGCGTAGTCCGGCGTGGCACAGTGACCTTCTTTTCACACTGAAGGAGGGAAAGGGGGTGAGAGGGGGAGGGCTGTTAAACTGGCTTGTTCAGTCTTTTGAGTGTTAGCTTGGCAGTGAAAGCCTCAGTTACCTCAGCCGACACTCATACAGGAGCTGCAGGCTCATCGTTGGGCCCTGAGTGTTAGAGAGAAGCATGAAAGGATAAGAAGAAGAAGAAGAAGAAGAAGAAGAAGTGAAGGTGGGGACAGGAGGGAGGCGGAGGCGGGGGCAGGGGGGTGGAAGCGGATCTGTCTGTCTTCCAGCTGGGTGCTCTTCTTAGCCCTTCACTGGGCTGGTGCAACCTGCTCAGACCAATTATGCTTTCACAAAAACAGTCCCTTTGTTCCCTTTTCTGGGATCAGTTATGGAGGAAGAAAACTTGAAATCCTGTTGAATCACTCCACATGTAGTTGGTTTGTCTCATTACTGATCCTTATGCATTTGGTCTCTAACATTCCTGTTTAAGTCTCACTTCTAAATAAACACAACTTCAAAAAAACATCCAAACCCCTTTTTTTAATTTTAGATAGACAACATGAATGCTACAAAACGTCAGTCAAGAAATGTGAACATTATAATGCTTAATTACAAAAAAAGAGTTATCTCATGTCACTGTACATTAGGAACAAGTCTGGACTGTAATCTTTGTCATATTTAACTAAAGAGACGAACAAGAACTTGGCAACAGTGGTACAGAAAAACTTATTTTTAATAGGCAGACACTTCTAGCAGAATCAGACTCATTATTGGACAGCTGCCAAATGTGGACTGAAAAAGTAGGATTTAGGGAAATAACAAAAAATACATTTGCCGCTTTAATTACCATTCACCCCCTCATGTCATGTTATAAGCAAACTCTATCAACAATAAAGTACAACGTTGCAGAAACCTCAAGCAGACCCAGGATCGTTGGCCGACACACATCTGCTGGGACCTGATTGGCTGTGGAAATACTGTGCAGATTTTTAGGGGAAAACTTGTATGTATTTTTCTTGTTAATGTTTACCCGGACTCCTCCTGCTGTAGACGTCTAGCCTAGCATTGTGAGTAGTATGGTGGTCCTTGGTTGGTAGTGTCCAGTGGGTACTGGGTAGAAGGGTGGAGTTCCAGCTACCCAGTGAGAGCGAAAAGGCTGGGTTGGTTTGTTGTGCTGGAGCTGCCAGTTTCTGCCCTTACTCAAACGTGGACCTGTATTACACTTGTGTGTGTGTTTGTTGAGCTCCAGGGAGAGACATTAAAAGAACATTAAGGCTACACTTTGGGTGAGAGGAAGCAGATTGGATGATTATGACCAGACACTGCAAATAGACATGCAAATACAAACAAACATAAACACAAAGTCACAGCCCGCCAGTTAAATACTCTGAATGCCACAATCTCTAAGCAACAACTCTTTAAATAAATCAAAAAATCCCCTGACATAAATTCTGGTGACTTGTTTCTCCCTTTTTCTTTTGAACAGCGGCCATCTTGGCTCTGTGTTAAATGGCACGCACTGTCACAGTCACGAAGCTTGTCATTTGGATTGGCTTAAGTGCAGGGAAACTGTGCTTGCTAGCGTCTGCAGCCAGGTTAAATAAAACCACTTACAGCTCACCACAAGCCTTGTGTAGTGTTAGTGCTGTGCTGGTGTGTATATTCTGGTTTTCTACATAGCCTAGCTTATAGCCACACTGGTCATTAATCACATCACTGTTAGCAACCTGGTTAAGTGTGGGGGGTGGGATGGAAAGAGAGACCTGGTTTATGGTCTCAATGGTTAAGACCACAGGAAAACATGGCTTCTATGAAGACATATAAATACCAGAGTGACCTAAACGTCCTCAGAAAGAATACTTCTAGCTTTACTGTTGCTCAAATGTAGGCATTAAAGGAGCATACCATTAAATGCACATGTGAATGTTCTTGTCACATGGAATAAGCCTGTACAAACAAATGTGTCATGTTTCTTTCCTTTTTTTCCGATCGTTCTGGTGTCGCTTTATCCAATGCTAGAAACTATTTGTTGACCTCTCTTTTCCTAATTTGTATCCTGAAAGTCTTCCATCTTTATGAAAGTCAACACACTGCTAGCACACACTGCTGGGTACTTAAAGTGAAAAGTGCACAGAGAATATGCAAGAATTTCACCTCACAAGCTTTAGGTGTACTAAACAAAAGGCTAACGTGCCTCTTTGGTGAAAGGAGGTAAATTCAGGTAAACCATGTAGTCTCGTGGCATACATGATCCAATCATGTACAATTGAAATCCAGGATTAAAGGGCAACAGAAACCTGTCTAGTCATGCAAACATGTAAGCCTTAATCTCCACTCTTTATCTGGGAATTAGAAACTGGCTAACAATCAGATTACCATCTCCCCATCATATAACACAGCTGCAGCCATCACTGCACTAATGCACGGTGTCCTATATATTACAGCTGGGATTATCATCACCCACAAACCATAGCTTGCATGTATGCATACATTATGCAGAGATGAAAGTCTCCTAACACAAATATTGGGTATAATGACACAGCATACACTGACAATGAATTATGGTGGAGTATGATTTCTGGTTTGAAATGTAGATGGTCTTTCACAGCAGTGGGTGTCCAAATGAACATAAATCCAATGTTGCTTTATTGATTAAATTAATCCTTTTCTCTCCTATTTCCCGCCTCATTTCTCCCCTAAAGTTCCCATCTCTTCTCTTTCACTTTCTAATCCCCCTTTCTCTATTTCATCCAACCTTCTCCCCATTTTGCTCTCTTTCTCTCTCCGATAATGCTTCATTCGCACACAGATGCTGCCAGTTTCCTTTTGCCTGGAGCAAATTAGAAGCACATCACCTTTCCGTCTTTGTTTCCTCGGGTTTTCCACCGAGTAAGGGGGAAAAGCAGCAAGAGATCAAAGTCACGACCCCCCCTGCAGGAGCAAGCATGCTCTCTCCCTGTAATTGTCCAACGGGGGTTTAACTGACGAATGCCTATAAAACAACACAATCAATGCCAAATGTCAGCAGCCAGCCTCCTAGTTAAAGAACAGACTGCAGAGCCCAGGCCCCTGCAGCTCGTAGAGTCTTTTTCTGCAGCTATATTTTGATGTCTACATGTCTGTGTCTTTCCTTTGTCAGTCTGTCCATCACTCCTTGCACACACATTTCCAATGTGTGTATGTTAATTGGGTGTGTTTAGACAGACAGTTAGCAATTTCATGAGCTTTGGAAAATAGAGTTAACCTGGGCTTACCATCAGTAGTGTTTTGGATCACTTAGGGTTGAGATATACGGTGATTAAGTGTTTGATGGTTCTCACTTATATACAGTATATAAACCAGATGCAACTCTTGGAAGGGATCCATGATCCATGTGATGCATCTTTGGGAAATGTGAAAATCCACTCTTGGTTGTTTTTAAGGGACAACTAGCTTGCTTGGTAGGTTTTGTTGTTGAAATATCACAATTATATCACCTGTGAAAGTGTTCTGTGTTCTGTAAGAGAAGCAGATAAGTTAGGTAGTGATTCAGCCGACAGCTGGGCAAAGAAAGAATGACAAAATCCTTGACAATTAAAACATTGACTTGTACATATTTTGAAGATTGTTATATCTGTGGTGGGGGCTCTCTCTCTCTCTTTTTTCCTTTTGCTGGAAGAGATGCGCAGGAGTCATAATAAAGCTACTCCTGTGTGCACAGTAAAACACTTGAAGTCATTCCTGCTGCGAGCATTAATCACTTGAGAAGACAGGGGAAGAGCTTCAGACCTTTTTTGCTTTTGTAACTGAAGATCTTGAATACGTTCAGGATAAGACACCTTGTCCCTCTCCCTCCCACTTGGTGCTGAATAGGCAGAAACAACATTTATTTCTAACCCACAAATTGAAATACCAGGTGTAGCTTTGTGTCGTTTTTCACAAGAGTCAAGACTATAGAGCTCCTGCTTCAGTGCACTACAAGCTGAGAAGTTTGAATGATGTATATGATATTTATTGAAAGGAAAAGGTAGTGAAGACTCGCCTCTCTTTGAGACATCTGATAACAAGGAGACAAAAACTTTGTTTTGTACTGAACTGAAACTGCATCTTAATAAAAGCAGCTAACCAAAACCCAATACCTAACCCTCAATTGACTTTCCCACACACTGAAGCACACACACACACACACACACACACACACACACACACACACACACACACACACACACACACACACACACACACACACACACAAAACAGAGCAACAAACTCATTACAGCCTTCCAGTCCCTCATCCACCTCCACTGTTTCACTCTGGGCCTTCTGCCTCCTTCGGGCCCATCAACTCTCTCTCTCTCTCTCTCTCTCTCTCTCTCTCTCTCTCTCTCTCTCTCTCTCTTTCTTTTTTATTTCCCTCTCTCCCTGAGTGTGTGTGTGTCTCATTTTTCTTCACACTCTTTGTTATTGGCCTGTGTTTGCACTGGGCAGCTGGATAGGTCTACTCAATTAATGGCACTTGTTTCAGGGAACCAGAGCTATTAGAGGAGAAAGTGTGCGTACGAGCGTTGAGCGCGTGTGTGTGTGTGCGTGTGTGTGTGTGTGTGTGTGTGTGCGTGTGTGGAAAGGTTTCTTAGGGCACAGGCTCAAATCCTGCTGTGTGTGTGTGTGTGTGTGTGTGGGTGAGTTAGCGGCAGACACGAGAGAGAGGCTGCAGAATGAGGTAGCTCTGCTATAAAACTAACACATTATCAAACTGATGAGAAAAACGCTCTGGCTGTTGATTAACGCTGCAGCTGGCTGCTTGTTTCTTTTGAGAGGCTGCAGAAAAGAGTGGAAACAGCTTGAGTCGACAAGAAATTCTGTCATTCATTTTTTTCAGGAGAGAACATCTTGGCCCTTACCTCTGTTACTATGAAGTTTGTTGGGCTGATCTCAAAAAAAGCTTGAAAAATACATCAGCAGGTCACTCAGGGGGATTCTTCTTGCAAACTTGGTAAACATGACTACATGTGAAGACAAAAACAGATGCACGTAGTTTCAGGATAAATACTATAAATTCTTTTTCAAGATGGGAGCACAGAGGGAGGGAGACAAGCTGTGCGAGGTCTGATCAATTCAGAAAGAGCAGAATCCACTAGCCTAGCGGTTATGTCTTGTGTGCCCCAGAGTACAGAGGCTATAGTCCTCGTCGCAGCGGCTGTGGGTTCGAATCCTGTCCCTTTCCTGTCTCTCTTCAGCTGGCCTATCCAATAAAAGAAAAAAAAAGGCCCAAAAATAACTTTAAAAAAAGTAAAGAAAGAGCAGCTCCTAACCCTCATACTATCTTTATAGTGATGTGACATTTCCATGAGTCTTTCTGTGACTCTGGCTCTTTTTATTGTCTGTTTTCTGTTGAGCCTCGTGTTGCAGAGGGACTTGATATCCGCCGGCTCCCGGGAAAGATCAGATTTCTTGTTGCGATCTGCCACCCTCCCTCTTCTTCCATCTCTTCCCTGAATGTCCTTCAGTTACGTCCCTCCTTCTGTGATTTCTCTTTTATGTCACTTAATATCCCTCTCCCTATCCCCCTGACCATTTCTCTCTATCTCTGCCTGCTTCTTTCACTCAGACTGCTACTCAGCCTGGGGCGCACTTTACAATATAAAGGCTGATTTTAAGCCTAATTTACCCATGACAAGTGATTTTCAAGTTTTTAGGGGACTGCATTTTATCTGTGGAAACATAGGAAAGGATACCAGGGACAGTCATTAAGCTTAATCTTGAATGCTTTTAAATGTGTTGGCTCTCAGTTTTTAAGAAAAATCAAGATTTTTCAAGTTGTTTCCATTCTAAATATATCAACTTTGAGTAAGTAATCCTGTGCAGGTGGACAAAAAATGTGAATGAAAGTTACTTGGCTGTCATTACATGTGAGATGGCAAGTCTTTCGAGTATTGAAAGCCTTTTCTTAAGCTGCTGTATTGTCTCTTCTCGTCTTTCTGTTTCAGTCCATTGTTAGCCCTCTTTCTTCTGACAGGCGGCCGTATCCAAGCAAGCAGACAAAAAAGGAGACAAGAAATCCAACTCTCCTGCTTTTCCAGCCCAACCTGTAACCCCGGCACTTGAAACAAAGCTTTTCAAGTTAAAATCACCTTGTTTGGTACCCACTATGGATTGTTTCCCCTTCAGAGTTTTGCAATCTAAGAATCTGCAGTAAGTCTGCAATAGAAACTTTGTACAAATAACCCTAATAACAAGGTGTGGGATGTTTGCTCTGGGCTGGTACTCTTTGTGAGATAGCTCCAAGACAAATAGACAATTTGACTCAAACGTAAGGTTGTTATTAAGACATGAACGACCGCATACCACAGGCCAGGAAACATATTTCCTTCACACAAAAAAAATACTAATGGTAGTATAATTGTTTGTGTTCAAAACTCTAAACCAAGTGACAGGGAGGAAGAAGAAGTGATTCCTCATGTGCTGCTTTGTTGTGGGATTTGGAGCCTCCTCTGTAGAGTCCACATGGTGTCCACATGCTCCAAACAGTCGCATGTAACAATTCTCTTCTACTTTCTCTCATTCTTTGTCAGCTCTTTCCTTCCCCTGCCTCTCTGTATTTCATTTTTTTTCCTCTCAGAGTGCTCATTTTTTTACATATCTTCCTGTGTCTTCCTGTGTCATTGTCACCGAGCTCTCTCTCTCTCTCTCTCTCTCTCTCTATCTGTCTTTCTCGTTTGGCCCACTTTATAGACCTATAAATGGCAGAGCGTGCTCGGGGCAAAGTGGTAGTGATCAGCTCCGAGTGACAACTCAATCACTATTTTCTTTTTTCACATCTGTGAGGAGGATGTACAGTAGCTTGCCTTGTGGAATGTGTGCTCTGTGTTAGTGTGTGTAAGGCCCGAAGATGGGATAAGACATTCAACCTCGAACTAAAGCTGTCAATTCTTCCTGTAAGCATTTAAATCATGTTTCTGTTCTCAGCCGTACATCCTTTTCCTCTGCAACCCCCACCCCCCCCAAAAAAACCCCCAACAAAAACCAATATACAAGTAGAGCTGTATAAATATCCATTCAATTTTCAGTTTAGACAAAAGCCAGTGTTTGCTCACATGCATGCACCTCTCTGCCTCATCACTCTCTCTGTCATCCATTATTGATGCTCTAGCCCACTTGTTGCAAAAATGAGACCCAGGGTGTCATATTCCACGCTCCCCACCCAGACTAATATGTCCACACACTCAGTAGACTGGTTTACTGGATGAGTATGTGCATGAAAATCCTCTTGCCTGCACACTGATCTTATGACTAACACAATATCTACAGTAGATTGGTGATGTAGGTAATCTGAGAATTGCTGACCCCCACAGTGTTACTCACAACTACAGCATGCTCTGATCTCATGACGGTATGTCTATAACCAATTATACATTTGATTGTTGATTTATATGTATTCACTATTTTATAGAGCCAGTTTAGATGTCTGGTATTTCCTGTTTTTTTCTGACGTAGTGTCCTAAAGATTGAAATGTATGAAGTTGCAATGAGGGAAATTGTGCGTTTATCTTGCATTTTATGACTGAAACGAAAACTGATCGCACAAAGCAGTCCAAATTGTACCCAGGTGTAACCTTTTAGAGCCAGATCTGATTAATCCACTGGCTTTGCATAGTTAGAGAAGATGGATTTATGAAGTTCATCTTATTCAGATGAACATCATTATTTTATAACATGTGCTGCAGAATACTTTTTCTAAACCAATAACGGCTGTTTCATTGTAGTCTACTCTTAGTCTGTCTTTGTATTGCCTTTAAAACAAGAATGTCCAAAGATATAAATGTAGTCCTTCCAGTAATTGCACCTACAATGAATCATTTTGAAATCCCTTTTCCCAGATTATTTTGAAAGGAGGAAATAATACACGTACAAATAGGGTTTCAATAGCGATTCACGATACTGGGTTCACGATACGATTCTCTCACGATTTATTTTGAGAGAATCGGGAGGTGATTGGAGCTTCTCATTGTGGTGTCGATTAAATGCTGCATCATGTTGGTTGTGCTATTTGTGTAGTTCTCTGTCTTTTTGTAATATTTGCACAGTTTTTGTCTCGTCTGTTATCTTCTCACCTCTTTCATCTTCTGTCTTGGGGAAGCAGAAATGCTTCCACTGCCATGATAACGCCTGCTTATTACAACCAACCGCCTCTGCTCTACAGCTGCTGACGCTCACGATATTACTGCGATTCATCTTTCAGAGTACCGATTCGAACCTCGACACCTTTGAATCGATTTTTAACTGCCTCACGATTAATCTTTACATCCCTACTTACAAATGTAGTAATAAATGAAGACACATCTATTTTGGTAGTTCCAAAATAAACCCTACATAGGCACGCCAGATTACTATTTTTTAAGATTTATTTTTTGGGCTTCTTATGCCTTTATTTAGAGATACGATGGTGGATAGAGTCAGAAATCATCTGGGAAAGGAGCCACATGTCTGATTCGATCCCAGGCCGCCTGCTTGAAAGACTATAGCCTCCGTACATAGGGCGTGCGCACTAACCGCTACGCTAACGGCGCCCCCAGATCAAATAGTTTGAATAATATGAACTAGGAACAGATAAGAGTCAAATGTGCATCACAACAGTAATTTATAGAGAAGCTAAATTAACAAGAAATCAGTCATAACAAAGACAGCAAACTATTTTAGATTGTTGGATGTTAAAAGGTTATTCTGTGACGGTTCTTACCTCCACTAAATATTACATCAACAAATTATAAAATAGGATGTTTGCTATGCAGTCAGAGGATCCTGTTGTTCTTGTGTTGTCTTAAGAACTTGACATTTAAAACTAAAGAGCAGGACATACTGTAACATCACGTGGATCATGGCTCCAAATACTAAACACAAGACAGGCCTTAATAAAAAGTCACAGAATCACCAATACCTGCATCTGAGGAACTATTATCAACATGCTTTTGTGCGATTTTCCTGTTTGGCGTTCACCTCGGTGTTGACCATTGCTCTTTTTACTAGGCCACCAGTGTTTGATGTTGGATTTAGCTGCAGGCAAGGAGTGTTTGCTCTGAATGTGTCTTTAATCTATGAACCCTCTCAATTTGGTGCCCCTAAACAGTCACTTACGAGCAGTGCTGCAGCGGCAGATGATGAGCGGTATAAACAGAAGTGTAAACAACAGCTCAGAAGGCTTTGCTATAGGCTCAGTCACGTGGCTCCATCTGCCACAACTAATTAAGGTTAGTCATATATCATGGGAAACAGATTCAAATAACTAATTGACTATAAGCTAGAACATTTAGATTTTCCGCTCAACAAAGTGGAATAAAAATGAACCCAACGTGTTTAATTCAATTGTTTGTTGCATAAGTTTCTGTTTGAAGGATTTTTTTCTGATTCACATTAATATTGGAAACCCACAGCAAGGGATTCATTTTCTTACAGCCTTGTAATTAAAAATCTTCAAAAACATACAAAAATGTCTGATTGACAGAGACACCACAGTCACTGTTTCAATGTCGTCTGATGGCTTAAGAGCTGTTGCAGTGCTGTGACAGATGATTGACACGCTGTTGTCCCCGCCCCCCTCTCTGCAGTGGATTGGATGGAGGCCAGAGGACAGGATACCTCAAGCAAGCCCTGTGTCGCTGAAAAAGCTTTGACATGGTGTGCATACTCACACGCACAATAATACACACGCACAAGTTAAACACGATGTAGGAAACCTCATACCCAGAACTATTTAATCTCCACACACTGTCTCCTGCTTTAGGTCTCATCATGTGATCTTAGCTTAAGCTTAAAAGAAGACAGCTCTCATAGTTACGTTCTCTTGCAGTGCAAACACACTTAATGCAAACGGCCATACAGTCACTCATAGTAAACACTGCTCTTGTCTCTTTGAAAGCTTCTTCTCTCATGTGCAGCCCCCTTATAGGCCACAGAGGGATACCACTCCCGGTAGTTTAAGTCTTTCTGTTAATGTGTGGGCACAAATGTGTGTGTCTGTGTGAGTTTTTTTCTTGCCAGTCTGCTTTGAGAGTGACCTTGTATTGTAAGCGGAGAACATTGATCGATACGAGGACCTGCGGTGCCCACAATCTGCTCCCTGTTCCTGGGGAGAGTGGCATAATTTCATTACTGTTGTACCACGCCGAGAGATATTCATAACGCTATTGATTGCTTAAGTGAATCCATAGTGAGGGCGCCCATCAGAAGACCTCAATAAATCTTATTGCAGAAGATGGCTGAGCACTCGTCTGAACGCTATGACCGCAATCTGTATCAGTTTTAGTTACATTGACGCAGCCTATAAGCGACCCTTCAGGCAGACAAACCCTCCACATTGTTGAAGTTTCTTTTGAAAGACTTTGTTTTTATGTGCTATTATTGAAGAAATAGACACCAGATTTCTTCCCTGGCTTGGAGCAATTCTGCAATAATAACTTTCATGATCATTCAATATTTTTGTCTGGCAGTAACACGCTCATAAAAAGCAACCAGCCACCTGCCACCCTTCGCCCTGTAGATGACAAACAGATGACTTTGACTGTGTGAAGAGTGTAGTTCTTCACACAGTGGAATCTTCTTTGAGGTTTACATTGACACAATTAGCTGTAATGAATTAAATGAGCCTGCCAAGGTGGGGATGACTTCACTTAAAAAAACACAAAGATGGAGAATCTCCTCTGGCAGACACATTGTCACACCTCGCCTCAAGGCCTCTGTTCTCACACCAGGAGAAACAGATGTGTTAGTTTTATAGAGGTTTCTATCACATGAGTGTTTCGCTGAGAGCTCCAGTAAAATTGTAGATCAGAACAAGTCTTTGTGTGTGTGTGTGTGTGTGTGTGTGTGTGTGTGTGTGTGTGTGTGTGTATGTTTGTGTGTGTGTGTGTGTGTGTGTGTGTGTGTGTAAGCGTGTGCTGCTCTCCGTAGGTGTGAGCGCATGTATATAAGACTGTCCGAAGGCTGCATGCAGCTGTGCTGGATGTTCAACTGAAGTGTCCTCCAGTCTCACTGGCTGTGAAAACAAGAAACCTATGACAGACAAACAAATGATTTGTCACTTAGGTCTTCAATATTATACCATGGTTGCATACCAAACATAAAGTACACAACATGGAATTTGCCCTCCCTTGTCTTTCAGAGGCACATATTAGCTTAGCAAAGAAGCAGTAACGCTACAGTGTCTTCAGCTATTTTTATGTGAGATTGCCTGATGTTTAATCAGAGGGAGGAGAATAACAGATGAATAAATAATGAGCCCTGAATACATACTTACTGGAAATGGGAACAAGTAGCCTAGTCTGTTGACATCTTAAACGCCCATTAGCTAGCTGAGTAGCTAGCTGAGCTCAGCTAGCTAGAAGCCTATTATCCTTGAACGAATGTTTATGTGCAGTTCGAGTTTGTAGTTTGAGTAAGCTAGCTGTTTATTTCAAGATTAGTCTTTGTGAATATTTGAGTAGTTAATAAGAAGAAAATACAGAGGACTTTTAATATAAATACACTCTAAAATTATTGTCTGACATTTATTTAGCATACAAGAACTAGAACAAGAAACAGGGCGAAGACTTGAGTTTTTAACTTGACTCCCTCTTTACTTCCTACTGATTGTAATTATTACAAATTGAATTGAATTAGTTGACTACAAATGAACACTTGACTTTCTGCGTAGTCTAGGTTCATTTGAAACAAACGTCACAAACTAACAGACGTTAGCCGTATAGCTAGCTAGCAACATTTGCCTGTGTTTTATCTGACACTAAGGATCTCAAAACGTTGTCATATCCACATAATACTTGACAGGATAACATCATGGCTAAAGTTGAGAGGTCAAAGCCTGAAAATGAGTGATGTTAGTTTAAAAAAAAAGATAATTATAACCCCTCTTGGATGAAGTTGTTTAAACACTAAACAGAAGCCATTCACACATGTTATAGGGGAGGCAGGTCAGCCAGCGGAACAACTGCTTTGTTTTTTTGTGCACGTCAGGGGAAAGGAGACGTTCTTGTTAGCTTTGATTAGCATCTTTCGCCCTCCAGTTGATGCTCTTTGGCCTGCTGTTGGTCGGCCTGTCAGTCAGTGTGGTAATAAGCTACTCACAGAAAAGCAACTCAAGTGCATTAACTGCCAGTCACACGTGAAGGTAACAAAATAAGGCAATAAGAGACACTGAGATTAGAAAAGAACAAAAGCACGTGTGTGTCTGCAGTATTCCTTTGTCATTCAGGACTTAACACATTGACTGAGACACATGTACTGTACATTTTTACACAAACTGGAAAAAATGGTGCTTCTTGTGAAGAGGAAGTGCCAAACAGCCTGTCTCTGTCTGGACTGGAGATCAAAACTTGAGTGGCGCGTTCCCAGAAATACTTACATCCCTCTTCTGTCAGCCGAGGGTTGATCATAGTTACTAAGTCTCAGTCGGCTCTGAGTGTGTTTTGAATGGCCTAAAGCTTGGAGTGTATATAATAATAGTTGCAGTGGCGTTTAGCGTTTATGTCACACTGTCTTTCTTTGGCTGGAATACAAAAACACAATTCAGAACACACAGGCTTGTAACAGACAATGAAATACGTTTTGTGATTTGCCTTCCCTGCTCTTGCATAGATGCTTCCTTGCGTTTTTATTCTTCGCATCTCTCTGTCATTTGAAATTCATGTCTCAGTTGAGGCTCTTATGTAAGTGAATTAGCTGGCAATGTAGCGTTTCATTTTTTATGTGCTCAAAGACGAGCTGGCTTATGTCATCCCTCTTCAGTGGAGGAGAAAGATTTAAATATGAACTTAAATAGAGCTCTTTCTGCAGTGAATCTCCAAACCCTCCACACTTTTCCCCTTTTTTTGAGAACTGCTCTTATGAAAAGACACATACATGGTATTGCAAAAGGCCTGAAGGCCATGAAATATACAAAAGCACTTCTCAGAATGTATAACAAATCAAACCACCAGATTTAACAGCCAGTTACAGCCGGTTAAATTGAATGTAGTAGTGGCTGTATCCAGGTCAAACAGCGTTTTTCTATTCAGGTGGATGGATTGATATTGACTCTGGGCCACTTTCTGTTGCCATTTTAGTCTCAAGGCCAGACCTCAGGAGGAAAAAGTGCTATCTGGTAGTAAAGAGCCATTATCTCCTTTTCCCTTCGTAAAGCAGAAAGTGCAATCTCACTCTGTTGATTTATTTTTAACCCAATTTAAAGTGGAGGAAGGGCAGGACTTGAGGGAAGATAAGCAGCATTTGTTAAATATGAGGGCCAACAAACTCTGTTATTAAAAGGATCACACACTTGTTTTCAGCCTGAAACATGCGTGTAAGCTTGTCATTTTAACCGTGCAATAAGCAGTGGCAGCAGAATCGAAGTTTGAACACAACTTTTATCTCCCCTTAAAAGGTTGATTAGCTAAAGTAGGCCGACAGCAACATTAGCATTGGCGAGTCCTGGTTTTACTGATTTGGCAAATATAAATCTTTATGTCTTCATTTATTTTTTTGGTATCCACACACTTTCAAACAGTGTCTTTTGATTTTCATATTAACTCAAACATTTTTAAATAGATGATTTGTCATAATAGCGACCATCAGAAATGCCTTTGCTAATGCTTTAAAGTCAGATGAATGCAGGGCTGCTATATTTTGACTGATTCATTAGGCTGATTCATAGATCCCAGGCAGAACATGGCTGACGGGACAGCAGGGGTTAAACATCACATTTGAGTGTCTGAATCCGTATTCACCATGCATGTCTTTAACCATGTCTGCTTGAGGGAGACTGAACCTATTTTTAATCTGTTAGGCTCATTTTAAGGCGTGCAACATGAACGGTCGGAGGAAAAAGGGCAAAAACAGATTTTAAAAATAAACTCAGGATGAGTAATGAAGAAAGGGTCATAAAAGCCTCGCAGTCAGAAGAGCAGCCACCCCAAGAACAAGCAAAGTACTTTCAGGCTGAGAGAGTTAATTTTGCACTTGAGGCAAAGCCTGTTAAAGCATATTTAAGACATCTGCTGTTTGGTGACTCAAAAGACACAAGCCTGGGCCCAATATGGTTTGTGAAGAAACAATCTGGATAACGCAGGTACTAATTTGGAATGTAATGGAGGAACTCATTTTCCTCGGGATGGTAAACTCCAGACTTGTACCAGGATTGAGAAGGAAAAAAAAAACCTAAAACTGAAGTGATTATCTGTCTTATAGTTGGAACGGAGATAATACCTCTCCATGCTAAATTTATGTTGGCTATCTTAAATGGATCCATTAAGGGCCAAATGCAGCTGATAATAGATGTCTGACTACAACAAGGTCATCAAGGAGTTGACAAAGTCGTACATTTAACAGACCTCAAAGAGAGAGAGAGAGAGAGAGAGAGTGTGTGAGAAAAGAGAGTTTTATTTAGCACATACACACATAAAACCATTATACCTGTGCTGTGTTATTGATAGCTGCAATTACAGACCGAATCCCCCCATGAAGGTTCTTTTTGCCTTACCTTTTTATTAGTTATGCATGTTATTTTTCTCATTATGTAGTTCTCAGGTTGCTGTCAGGGTGTGCAGACAAAATCACAAAGCTGCTGAGGAGGCAAAAAAACCAACTGGACTGGATTTGGTTTGACTCTTCTGTCCACCTGGTTGTATTTGCTGTGTTTCTCCTTTTTTTTTTCATTCTAAATGTTACAAGTAATAGATGACACAGTAAATAGATAAAGATCTGAAGAATGTAAAACAGGTTAAAGATCATAAAAATGAGCACCTGCAGCTGTGGATTATTCATATCAGATGTTGCAGTGATCAGAGAAATAAAAGGGGAGAGAGAGAGAGAACAGCACACAGAGAGAGAGAGAGAGAGAGAGGTGAAGATGAGCTAAAGCACATGCAGCTTTCCCACGCCCCTCCCTATCTCTCTACACACACGCATACACACACACACACACACACACACGCACACACACACCTACAGCCTCACACAGTTATGGGTGACTTGCCGATCATTCTAGTCGGAGTATCACTGGTCTGCTAATGTTGAAAAATTGGGTCATTCAAGGTTCTTGTCCCACTTTTTTGGGGAGCTATTATTTGTTGTCACTCAAGTGTGGCGAGGCCCCGCCATGCTTTGTGTCACTTGTCAATGGATAATGGTTTCTCCCCTCTCTCTTTCTCTCCCTCTCTCTCCCTCTCTCTCTCTCTCTCTCTCTCTCTCTCTCCGTCCTTGACCACTGGTTGACTCAGTATTGCCTCAGGCTCATTGCCAAGGGCTCACGGCTGCGTGCTAAAAGGTTACTCCTTCTTTACTGCCAGTTCTTCTGAAGAGGTTGTGCGATTGTTCAAATGTTTTTCTGAGTGCACTGATAACTATGTGTTCATTTCTTTGTGTTGTCTTACATGTGTTTAATTTCCTATTTACTTTTAATTATTACTCAATTTGTAACACAAAAACCCAGCAAGTTGTTACTTCTTCTTTTTTTCAAACGAGGTTAAAGGGATTTTGGGGATCGTATGAGGTTTGTAATAATAAGTTTACTCTCTGTTCCTTCATGCATTCAGTTAGTAACTGCTCTGTAAGGGTTTCTTGCCAAGCGTGTCAGAATAATGTGAGATATAAAGCTGCAAAAGTTTCCACCATATAAATTCAGTTCATACTCAATCACATTAGCATGACTTTTATAGCCACATATAATCAAACAATGTTATAACATGATCTTTTAGAGGAACTCTTCAGCTAAAAGAAATCAAACTGAATTAACATCTGTTCAGGGAAATAGTTTCATAGAAGCTGTCATGGCTGATTTGTTCCACTTTGAACTTTTTCTGCTGTGTATACGTCCTCTAGTGGAAACTGTTGTTGTGTTATTAATCTTTGTGGCGCTCTGAGGCAGACGTGTGGCTCACGAAACCACAAGGTATAAATACTGCATGTTCTTACACTTCTTCTGTCACTAATTTGGGTTAATTGTTTCCATGCACACACTTGAACTGCTGCTTCCCTGCATTTATCCTGACACAGCCTGCCTGACACGTCTAATGACACACACACACACACACACACACACACACACACACACACACACACACACACACACACACACACACACACACACACACACACACACACACACACACACACACGCTCACACTTTATCTTTAAACCTCCTAGAGCAGGATTTGGGTCAGACACCTCATCTCACACAGACTTGTGTGTAGATTTAGGGGCTTTGGGCTTTATAGCCCACTGATATCCCGACAGTAGCTGTGTGCTATCTCTGTTTCTGCTTATTGTCAGTGACACAGCTCTCCTGCAGTGATCTGTCTGGGCCTCTTTTGTTGGCAGATAGAGGTCAATAGGAGCAAATGCACAAATAAGTTGAGCTTTTTTATTAATTTGTATTTGGACTTGGGCACACAAGCTTTCTTTTTTGAGGTGCACTCACCTGCAAACTGAACTCAAAACACAGAGACTGTCTGAGGCCAGGTCTGTTTTAGGAAGTAACTTTGTGTTAGGTGATTAAAGGCGTATGTTCCTGTTTTAAATGTTCTCCTGTTTGCACACTTTTACCATAAACAGTTACAGTTTCTTGAGTTTTCTCAAATTGAATTTGTCATGTTGTTGTTAGTCAGTTTAGACATTGCATTGCTGGAGCATCCTGGTAGTTGAGTGGGCCACGATGATGATATTTTGAAACGTATTTTCATAAGTTCACAAGTAGTTACACTGCATTCATTTGTTGGAGGAAATGTTTAGACAATATGTAATAACAGACTTCCGTCCTAGATCTAAAAACCAAGCCCAGACTAAGATAGAAAGGGAGCGAGACCTTTATGAAACATGAAAATAATCCTCCCCCAACTAAGAAACCAGAACAGACAGCGTCAAACCAAGTCGTTCTTGTTTGTCCCTGTGTGTTTGTTTGTGCAATATTAGCTCAGACACTGTACATTTCATGACTCATTGTGTCTGTCTGCAGAGGGTTTCTTTTTTTCACTTCAGTAAGGATTAACAACAAGGGGATGGAGGATATGTCTTGGATATTTTTAAAGTCACAGTCCTCCTTTTTTCTGTATTTGTAGATATTTTCTGATTGATCAATTTCATTTGAGTAGCTTATTTCCCTGAAACAATTCAGTTTAAGAGGTTAATAATACTCAGATGGTTTTTGGTAGAGGTGGGAAAAAAAGATTCATGTAAAAATCGAGGTTCTTCTCTTCTAAGATTTAAAATCGATTCATAACTTCCAAAAATCGATTATTATTTTTTTTGTTTGCTCTTTAAGTCAGTAGAATGCCAAATAGAGCAACAAGAAATTCAGCCAGTTTCACAGATGACTGGAGTAGATCCTGAAGCTTGTACTAATTCATAAATAGACCTTGAATCCATGGATTCATGACCCCAAGAATCGAAATCGAAATCGAAATTGAAATCGTGAGACACCCAAAGATTCCCAGCCCTAGTTTTGGCTCTATGTAGTTGTTGGTGTGAATGTGTTATCAGTAGAATATTAAACCAGATTTTTGTTGTATCATCATGAGATTAGGCATCTCTGTCTAGAAATGCCTTGTGTCTGTGATTTAAGGAAACGGATTTATACTTCTCGATGACCGTTATGTGTCATACAGGATATACATAGTTTTTGTGTAACCTGTCTAGCTACACACAGTGGTATTTACAGCCTATATATTACAAATGACCCTTTCACACCATTTCACACATCGTAAGCAATCAGCTCTTCAGTTAGCTTCTAATGTTGGCCATGTCAATTTATAAAGGAGGATGTTCTGCTTCAATGTTTTTTTCTGTTTCTGTTTTTTTTTCTTTCTGTTTTGTTTGCGTGCATTTGCATGTTCCTTGACAGAGTATGCAATGTGATTCATTACATCAGGGACTCTGCACTGCATTTTCTAGAGACACCCAGCTGCTCTGCTTACCACCCAGTGAGCCTCATCTGAGTTTGTGTGTGTGTGTGTGTGTGTGTGTGTGTGTGAGTGTGAGTGCGTGCATGCTGACAGGGTTTTTTTTCCAGCAGCATGCTGATGTGAACGCTCATCTGAACAGAAACACGAGGCTAACAGTCTGGATGTATAATCCAAGGGACAGATCTGTATAAGTACATGCACATAGAATGATCTTGACAAACACTGTTTTACACACAGAAGTATTCAAAAATATATATAGAAATGTACATTCACTTTTGTGATGTATCTACTGTACCCATTGTCTCCTTCCTCTCAGTAAGATTCTTTGCAGGGCAGATTACAGGCGAGCACAACACCCACAGGCGAAAAGCTGCGTCTGTGGCTCTGCAGAGTAGAGCTGAGAACCTTGTGGGAGACACACTCTTTAATTTGATTTTTATTCTTGAGGTCATAGCTCTATTTCAAGCCACTACACAATTCCCATCCCTCCCGCCCATCTCTCTGGTCTGTGGTTTCTAGATGACTGTGTGTCTGCTTTACAACTCCAGTTACAAAACAATGACACAAACTTTAAGTGAAAAGATTTAAGAACACATCTTCAATCTGGTCTTCAAGCTGGTCATTTTCTTGTGGCATGTTTTTTCACTTCCAGACTAATGTATGTGTGTGTGCATTGTCTGTGTGTCTTGTTTCTTTACCTTTGTGCATCAGTGGGTGCTTATGTGTGACTCCTGGATGTTTGCCTTGCTGTGTATGTGTACAGTATGTGTAAAGCTTGAATGTGTGCCGCTGGGTCTAGGTCGCATCATGCCCTGAGAACGTGCTATATGAAAAATGTGTGAACGTCATATCGTATTACCGCTAGCTTGCTGATGGGCAGATTTTTTCCCTCCACCTTCCATAAATCTTGATTGAATTCAATTTGAGGTACAATCTTGCGAAAAAAGGAGGTAGAGGGATGTAAAGGTACAGCACAGACAGAAAAAGAAAGAACCCCGGGGAGCTATGACATGTTAGCGCTAGCATGTTGGAAGCTTGCTAAAGTGTTAGCATTTAGTTCACTTGCATTGTGAACTAAAGGCCCGTTTCCACCAAGCGGTCCAGTTTGGTCCAGTTTGGTTCAGTACAGTTTGATACGGTTTTGTACGGTATACCCTGATCCTGTTTGTGTGTCCACAGCCAGCCGGACCCTTGTTTGGTAGGCGGGGTGTAAGCCGGGTGGCGATAGCTGTGTCAGCTATGTAATGGTGTGACTTCAGAGCAGCGCGTGCACACAGTGTACCCTGCCAATAAATTCAACAAAGAAGAAGAACGTGGCACAGTAAACAAAGGGCAACAATAGAGGACGTCCAGCTTTTTGTGTTCTTTCCTCTTGTCATGTGGCTGTTCATCACATGAAGGGCTACGTGCTAACATTATTCACAAATACCAAAACGGCCTTGAAATGATATTTAAACATGGCGTCTGTTGTTTTTGTCCTTTATTGCTGCTGTCGCACGGGAAGTGACTATTTTTTGTGTTTAGCTCCACAGTTTAAGGTCGGATTAGTACGCTTGGGACCCCAACAGAAGAGTAGTAAATAAGTAGGAAAATATAGATTGGTTATTTTGGTACCATTCTTAACTTTGGACAGGGGAAACGCCAATGAATGCGTACTGTACTGTACCGAACTGTACTGTACCGAACTGTACTGAACTGTACCAGACCACTTGGTGGAAACAGCGCTTAACTGACCAAGCCTCACTGTTTTGATCTGGAAAAAATGGTCAACCCAACACCTCACCTTGCTTTTATTCTTAAATTGTAGGCTACGCAAGGCCTACTCCATCATCATCCATTCATCCATCGAAGCATGTGTGCATCTGTCCATTCATCCGTCCTTCATCTGTAAACCAGCAATTTTCCCCTCTGTGTCATCTCGCTCCAGTGCTCCTCAAACTCAGCCAAGTCCAGCTACTCTTTCATTAACAGCTGGCTGGTCTAATCATAGTGATGTGATGCTATGCTTCAATTGCATAATCATTTTTCCCATCATCAACCTCATCATCGCTCACTGTCATGTGAGGCTTACAGCACAGAAGACATGCAGGACTGGCAGAAGGAAAACAAAACCTGTGCTTGGAGAACATCTACCTCTCTGTCTGTTTTCATCTTTGTTTTCCGTCCTCGCTCTATTATCCTAATTCTGTCATTTTCTAAGGCTGCTCTGTTTGATCCACATGGGAACAGATGGCTCAGTGGTGATCAAGAGTTTCACTTGAAAATTAATTGTTCACCTACTCTGCGGATAGTGTTCTTGTGAGACTGAAAAACACTTGAAAAACAAGTTGATCTGATAAAAAGGCTGGTTTGCAGCTGATAAAACTGGAGAAACCCAGGGTAGTGTGAGATGTTACGTCTCATAGAACTGTGTGTTTATTTAAGTGGTGAAATATTTGCACATAACTTTGTTTTTGCATTTCACCTCTACATGCTGAGAACAAGTTTGCTTAGCTGCCAGTTTTTTTTTTTAGGTAAACCTTGCTTAAACTAATGCTGTCTAAAGTAACAGCCCTGCATTCAGTCCCACTTTATACAGTAGCTAGTTCCAACCAAGCAACCAAACTATCTCCTGCACTCTTTATACTTTATGTGAGTCCCTTAGTTGCAAAGCAATATGTGCATTTTTCTGTGTGCTTCAATTCATCATGCAAGCTGTTAAATAAGAGCTAGACAGTTGCATGAATGCCACGTATGATTCCGATGAACAGTTTAATCAGGACAAAATACTGTCTGCTGTAACGTTAATATCATAGTCAGAATAGGTCTTTATTACCAAGAGGCAAAGTGATACACATCCATGCAATGTCTCTTGTCCAATCAGAATACTTGGTTGGAAGTAACCGTTGCATTTTAAAGCATCAAAGCACACAGGGTTATGCTGATATTTTGAATACCTGCTCGGCTTTGATTACATTTGGCACTTTAATTGTTGTGATTTTCAGTTCAACAGAACTCTCTCTTGTTTGATGCTGCTTGGTTGTGATATTTTCTTAGATTTGAAACTGAATCGTACTTACAGGCCTTTTTTTGCAGCTCCTTTGCAGTTTGGGGTTTTCCAAGCAAAATCAAAGGTTTTTCAGGCAGAGTGTTTGGATTGAAGGGCAGCAGTAGGACATGGGTGCCTTAGTTTTGAGTTGTTTCCACTGCACATCTGTACTGCACAACACGAGAGAATGTGAACACCACATATCACACACACATACACACATTTAGTGGTGAGACAGGCCTGATTCATAGATAATCGCCTCACACGGACGATGACAAAAATGACTCCTTTGTTCTTCCACACAGTCTGTGCGTCTCTGTCTGCCTTCTTTATATGGTGACATGCAGTTGAATGTTTGTTCCTGAATATCTGAGTGTTGAATGAAGACGTTACCATGTGAAACCCGGTTGGTGCCTCACATGTACATCTGGAATTAGTGTGTGTTTTTTGTGTAAGGAATACAGTTGCACAAAAATACTCCTCAGTGTTGATAGTTGGCATTCACATGTCCTTGTGGTGCATTCTGCTCTGTGAGGTCATGTTTTCACAGTGGCTTCAAGTGTGTGTTTGTGTGTGTGTGTGGCTACCTTGCCTTGTCCTTGGCATGTAATAAGCATGTGGGACTGCGGCTCTTTGCACATCTGTGTGGTGGTCGAGAAACGATGCAGTGCTGCTGCAGCCGCTGTGCACCATTTCCACCAGCAGCTGCCCCACCCCCCACCTGCTCTGTCGTCCCAGTCGCTTTGTACCAGACTCAAACTCACACTCATACACACGCACACGCACACACACACACACACACACACACACACACACACACACACACACACACACACACACACACACACACACACACACACACACACATACGCACACACGCACACACACCCACACACCAAAGGAGGTCGTTTTCACAGAGTTTGAGGACGCCCACACCCAACTGGGAAATCTGCCTTTGTCTGAATGAGTACTGTACATGGACCTGCTGTGCTTTCATCATGTTTGTCCTTACTCAGACTTACACTCCTGCTGTATGTTTTAGCTCAGTTCAGTTTTCAGTTCACTCCAACAGAAAGGTTTGCCCATAGATCTAGAAAGATTCAGAACGCACAACGATTCAAAAAAAGCAGCTTGATATGAAAGATAGGTGTGTTTCTCAGCAAAACTGAAACTTCATATCTATTTATCTGCTGCAGACTGAAACTGAAAAAACTACAGTTCCAATGTGATTTATTCAGTGCAACAGGGCACATAACACTGTTTCTCCCTAATCATTATCTAACCAAGAAGCCATAAAATCTGCATGCCTGTTTTACTTGATGTGCCTATGACCGACCTCTAAGAGTCCCAAGTGTAAATGCTGCTAAGGGTCATTCTTTTTTTCATATGCAAACATTTTGGTAGATAAATGGATTCCCCTTATAACATTCTGTTGAGCAAATTGATCATGTGTTTTTACAAATACCAACTGAACTTAATTTTCACACTTTTGCAACAGACCCTTGAAGTTTTGGTTTCCTCATCTCTTTCTAACTTAGATATTAGTAATAGATAACAATTTAGCTAAAAGTCAGGGCATGGTGTGAATTAGAGGGCCTTCAACAAGCATTGAACCTTTCCACTTTCAAATGTTTTAACAAGGAATTCAAAGGGATGTCACTATGCATCTTACAGCTTGATTATTACAACAAGCGAGGTACTTGGACAGTGCATGTTAAAAGTCAAACCTTGGTAGAACCAGCTTTTGGGGTACATATTTACAAGCTTTGCACACGAGATTTGAACTTTTGCCCATTCTTCCTGACATAATATCTCCAGATCAGTCAGATTAAACGGAGACAGTCTGGGTCAAGCAGTTGTCCCGTCTTACCACAAATTCAGCGGTCAGTCTGAGATTTGAATGGGACTTTCTCAGACATTGACATTCTTGACTCTGGACCTTTCCACTATACTGTAGCTCTGGCTGTATGCTTAGGGTCATTGTCCTGCTCAGGGGTGAACATCAACCTAGTCTCATAGTATGTTGCTGACTAAAGCCCAATTTCGGTTCAGTTCAGTACGGTATGCATTTATATGCATTTCCTCTGTCAGAAGTTGGGAATGCTACCAAAATTACCGTTCGGTACCATCCTACTTTTGGCTACCCTTCTGCTGGAGTGTCAAGCGGACAGATCTGACCATAAAGGACGGAGCAAGACACTCTGCAGTCCATTGATTGAAAGAATCGCCACTTCCTGTGCGACAGCGGTACTAAAGGGTAAATGCAACGATAAATATTCCTGTGGAGCTGATGCAGCTATCGCCATCTGGCTTACACCCCATCTATCAAGTAAGGTGAAGTTGGCTTAGGAAACACCAGGAAGCAAGATCAGGGTTTACTGTACCAGACTTTACTGAACCAAAACAGGCTGCTTGGTTGAAACAGGGCTTAAAACAGATTGTCTTCACAAGTTGTTTTAAAATTGCCTCTCTATCGTGCTCATAATTTGTTTGTATCTGCTGTTGAGTTGGATAATTGTTCTCGTTGTCAAAAATGTTGCACTCCTACAATATGAGTATCTTCTTCTGCATGTTTGTTGGGTCTCTAACGTATTTTCGTTGGATGTCTTGGTAGATGTGCTATTCTGCCATTTTCTTATATTGGATTTAAAGCGTGTTCCTTTATAATCATGCTTATTAATTTTGACTTATAATTCAGTTCCAAATTCTGAACTATTTTCTGTCTGTCAATTTTATACAACACCAATGAAAGCCATCTTAATTTGCAGTTGTATTGTTACATAATGGTGTAAAGACTGGTGATTTTTTAATGTGAGACTGTATTTGAGTCAAATCGGGACATTCAGAGCAAGCAAATAGATGTTAGCTTTCTGGCCGCCTGTAGGCTTTAAAAGTGCTTATATGCTCCGCTGCTCTCTCATAGTGCACTATAGTTAAATGACACCCGTGGGCGTACACCCATGCATACATATGAGCTGATCTACAACCCTGCTGTGCCATGCTCTCTCCTGCTTGTAGTGTCTTGTTACATAAGCGGGCTAATGTTACCCTGGCAGGCCGTGTAACTGGCACCATATCAGTCCTTCAAAGAGAGAGAGAGAGAGCGAGAGAGCGAGAGGGGAGATGTAAGTGGAGAAGAGGAGAGGAGGGCAATGAAATGATTAGTAGAAAGTTTGAGATGAGAGAGAAGTACTTCCTGAGACAGAGAGACTTGATTGAAAAGGAATGATGAAAATTGACAAGGAGCAAATGTGTCCAAGTTGTTTTTATTTGAGTGGCAGTCAGCTGCTCATTTGGGCCATGTTTGTAGCTTCCAATGACAGCTCGCAACTTTGATTCTGTTCAGTTAAAGCTACACTCCTGAATCTCTCAATTACCATCGGGTAGAAAAACACAGAAAAGGCATTAATCCTCCAGTCTGTGTCTTGCATGCACTCCTGGGCTCATTGCAGTGTTGCCTTTCTAAACACATTCTTTTAACCCAAATTGAATATATCATTCCTCCCTGGAGGCGCCAGAGAAGAAATACTCTAATTCACACTGCCTCCCTCATCGTCTCCCTCTAAGTAGTTAATGCTGTAGAGAGCCTCCTATCTTGTCTCATCTCTCTCTCCTCTCTGTTTTTCTCTCACTACATTTCTGTCAACCCACAACACTATTTTTATCCCAAAGTTGTGTTCACAACAAAGCACAAGACAGCTATTTTCTAGGCAGTTATTCAGGTGATTTCTACGGAGAGAGTTCTTTTTGGGGACTAGACTTTTCTCTTATTCTTGCAAAATTCTCTGCGGTGAAAAGTTCAATTTAACCCCTCTTCTCTGGTTTCTCCCCTTTAACCCCCAAAACAGTATTTCTCCTGCTGTCTCCATAGCCTTACCACAACTTTGAAGTTCTAGGAAACACTACTGCATATGTTAAAATGATCAGGTGTGCCACTCGTGTAATACCACAGCACTCAAAATTGCATTTTGTATTTTAAAATGTGTGGTTCCAATCAATCAATCAATCAATCAATCTGTATTTGTATAGCTTCAATTCATAACAAATGTTATCTCAAGACACTTCCTCATGTCAATCCTCATTTAGTTCAAATAATGAATTTAATTTCAGTTTCATAGTTCTGCATCATACTAAAGCTAGCAGAAGTTAAATATCACCTCTCTTATGTCATCTCTTCAATTCGAGCTGGTACTGTGTTTCATACTGAGAAGCAAAACCTTTATTACTTTATTATTTTTTATATTTATGTTCTTGTTCAGCATTAAACTTCCAACATATCTAAACATTGTTACCTCAAAGACATGCCAAGGACATGAGAGTCCTTTCTTCAGCTGTGAGTGTACTTAGCTTCTCCAACTCAGGCTGCATATACAAAGAAATCCCTAAAGAGGATGTCGCTGCTAGAAGCTCATCGCCAGGGTTTGAGGTATTTTTTTATATTGAAGGAAAGGAAACAACATGAGCAGATCCTCAGTTTTATCAACATCTCTCATCTGAACACATTTACTGCTGGACACTTAACTTGACCTTAATCTTTTAAAGTGAGGTGAACAAAAGTAGGATTTGGGGAATTGGCACACTTGAATACCACACACTCTGTGTTTCACTGTGTTTGTGGATGTGTTTTTAATTAGATAAATAAATAACATTTGAAGCAGATGTAATTGTACCCATTCGTAACCTTAATGTAGACAGCTCATATTTTCCTGTTGCTACTTATCTCGATGAGGTTAGGATGAGGTGGATGGATGGACTGATTGGTGGATGGTTGATGGGAGGCACGTTTGCTTTTGTTGTCCTATTTACAAAAAATGTTTTTATGTCATCTTGAGCTTACATGTAGGTGTAAACGTCAGTGTCATGTTGGGTTATTATCAGTAGTGTCCTTGTGGCAGAGCTGTAGAGGACAGTGTGTGTTTGAAGGAAGCAGCTACAGAGCACACATACACACACACACACACACACACACACACACACACACACACACACACACACACACACACACACACACACAGGTCTACATAGAGCTTCCTGTGTCTCCCAGCTAGGCCCTGTTGCCAAGGAGACCAGGGCCTGGGCTGAACATATTGTAGAAATACCTGTGAGGGTTTAGTAGTGGGAATGGAGGGGTTGGTGGGTTTGCTGTTTATACATATGCCGGCCATTGTTTGTCCTTACGTCAAAAATCTGTCATCCTTTATAAGAGCGACGGATACGTTTGATATGTTTGTCATTCTCAGCCAAGAATTGATATGTTTATTAGAGTACAAATGTATTTTGCCCTTTCCAGACAGCTGTAGGTAAAGTGATCACATCTAACATGGGATCCTCCATGGAGGTGAATCGATAACAAAGTGGCTCCTCATGACTAGATCCCAGCAGTGACTGTGGTGAGCTGAGCCCATAACCTTCAGCAGACAGCAGCCAGACAGCCAAAGGAATCCAGATAATTAAAATGACTGTCTGTGTGGGCATTGACTGTTTAATTCACCCCGCTAATTATTCAGTGTCCTCATTTTGTGAAAACGTGCGTGTATGTACGCTAGAAAAGAGAATACAGGATTTTAGAATCATGAATATTTTCCAGTATCAAACAAATGTGAATTTGATCAGGCGTTGTGTGGGGGCGAAGGATGTAGGTTGTAAGTGTGGGTGTATAGGTTTTAGATCCATTATGGGAAAATGTGAGTGCTGCGTTTAGGTAATTGGTGCAGGGACCCTTGAAACTGGCAGACAGTCAGAGCGGCCCTGTGCCAGTGTAAAGAGGGGGGAGGAGGAGATTAGAGACGGAGAGAAATTCCCCGACAGCCATAGGATCAAGTGAGAAATACATTAAATTGATGTTAAAATAACAGTTTGTGTTATGGTTCCACTTTGAGGGTCCAATTGAACAATTAGCAGCTTTAATATGCCTTTAAACGCACCA
The DNA here is from genome assembly GCA_020745685.1 of Tautogolabrus adspersus. NCBI lineage: Eukaryota > Metazoa > Chordata > Actinopteri > Labriformes > Labridae > Tautogolabrus > Tautogolabrus adspersus. The sequence goes on along the minus strand of CM036549.1, from coordinate 28,815,252 downwards.
ACCTTGGCAAACACTACAAGAGTGGTAAAACATCTGATATTTTTATGGGCCTCATGCAGACATATGGAAACTACCTACATAGTGTTTCCTTCAAATTCTCAAAAAGGGGTCCTAGTAGCGGGTTCTTCCATCTACATGTATGGAATTTGGTATGAATATATTATCCATGTGAAAACCAACAAAAAAGTATTTTTCACCCATACCCAAAAAACAAGAGGAAGTCGGACATTTAAAAAACAAAGGTTTACACTAAAGAGTAATGTTTGGAGTTTACAGAGTTCATTTTTACGATGCGATACGATACACTTCATTGTCCTCTTTGGGGAAATTTGTCTTGGACTCAAAGTGCTGCCAGACATTCAGCTGCTTCCACTACAAACTCTTTCTAGAGTTTTTTATAGATCCACACCAAAGTCAGTCAGAGTATTTAAGACCCTTTGAAAATTAAAATGTATTTAAAACTTGAATTTTGAAGGGTGTGACCATGGCAGAAAAACACAAAAGTTTATGTTTTCACTTGTACAATGTTCAGTTTAATCCAAATTTCAAATGCATCATCTGATTCCCGGCCTGAACAGATCTTGTTAGCATTGTAGCGCTACCTGCTTGCAACAGGAAATGACATGCTTCACACTACAGCACACCCCAAGGGCCCGTTCAGTGCTGTTTGCAGCTTTTCTTTGTTTTGAAGGTTGCATACTTATCTTTACTAAGTTGTAATCAAAATTTGCTTTTTTTAAAAAGCTGCTTAGGGCGATGTCAAAAAGTATCTAAGCATTAATTATCCAAACATCAGCCATGAAGTACACCTGTGCCCGAAAAACTATAGTGAAAGAAAAATAAACCCTCAATAGATATTCACCTGGGAATCTTCTGGTTATATTTACTAAGTACCATGAATGAAGCCTCTTCTGTATTCTGACAGGTTACCTAATCAGAACTGAATAGCTTTTCCTGTTGCCTGTCGTAACCCAGGCAACAGTACCTCTGGAGACGGGCTTTGGCAAATCTCTGTGGTCCGTTAAGCAAAGTCCTAACCCGTGTCCCCTGAACAGCTCCGGCATAAAACAGCAGTTTATTACCCTGAGCTGTGACGATGCTGCGGCTCGTGTTTGACCACAGATTAGGCAGATTGGGGCCTTTTGTGTCCGTTCTGCTGTTTGCTGATGATAAGCAGAGCTGCAGGCTGTGGTGTCTGAGCTGGCAGCCTGGGAGAAGGGACAGAGTGGAGGTAAAGTGACTGGAGCTTTTTTTAGTGTGTTGCCTCAAAGTGCTATGGTATTGCATTTTCTAAAGAAGGAGGTTATTGCGTACAGTTCTCAGTACAGAACTCCCACACAGTATTCAAAAGACTGGAAATACATTGATGTTGTTTCCAGGGTCCTGATAAGTATTGAACAAGGAAAGTAAAGTATTGAAAATCTTTGTCTTCCCAAACTATTACATGATTGTTTTTTTCTACAAAAAATATGTTCTGAATTTCTAAAGGTAAATCCACGCTGCTCTATCATATTTACATCTAAGCAAACGTTTTCGATGGCATTAAGATTGAGAAGCCAACATCCTAAATATATTCTACAATTATTTAACTTTATGCGAAGAAGTGTGGATGGATTGACCGAATTGTCATTCAAAATTGGAAAAGAAATTTAGCTGTAAACTTGCATTAAATTCTTTGACTTCTCCAACCTGGGTCAGGCAGCATTTGTAAGCAACATGTAAAGGCCTACACAGTCAGAATATGGAAACCATGCTGACATTTAAAACCATTTTCACAAAATAAACATTCATCCATGTGTAACCTATCGCAAACATGGTCTGAAAAATCTACCAAGAAGCCCCTTAAGCCTGTGGCTAAAGCAGTATAAAATGTGGTCCACAGTTTCCAATGATCCCCCACCACTACTGTCATATCATCTCCTAAACAGGAAATACCTCAGTCCAGTGCAGTAACATGTTATTTGAGGCTTAATAATATTCAGCTGTGTGTCAAATTAAATCCACAACTTATTGCAGATTTTCAGTGTTGCTTCCTTTTTTCAAACTTACAAAAATAATAATCTTGTGTGAATATTGAAAGGCTTTGAAAACCTGTAAGCCAGCTGTATTTCTGGCCTGGTCAGCTAACTGTAGTATACAATAGGGAGATAAATATTCAGTTATTTGGGAGGAGCGCTTTGCAAGTCTTCTGAGTGTTTGATTTGGTTACTTGGAGACAATCTGAGCAGCAACAGCAGCAGGAGTGCAACATTACCTGCGTTACAGGACTCTGGGGATGTAATGGGGAAGATATGAAGTGCCCTGGAGGTGGAATAAAGCCGAGAATGCACAATCATTGAATTTCTGCCTAACTGTATGAAGTACATAAAATGATTTGATTCAGTTTCAAGCAGCATGGTTGGAAGAACATGTGAGCCATTTGTACGTTATCTCATTATTGCTTTGCCAAGGTTTTTATAGCTGCAGAGAAAGCAGCGGCACTTCATTTGTGCTTAGACTGAGAGACCTGAGGTAGCATACCTTTCAAATTTACCATATAAGTAATTCATGCAATGCCATAGCTTTATACTTTGTCAATCCCTGCACTTCGTACAGTACTTTGATGTTGCAAAACCCAACTGGTTGATGAGAGTTCGGTGTGTGATGTGCTGCTAGTCTGTATTTCCATTATACAGGACTTTTGTGGCTCTGCATTACCCCAAAACTAAAAATAATCCCATCACCATAAAACTCACAACGGCTTCACTTTAGAGGTGTTTCTGTACACATGAGCACACACAACACACACAAGCAGCTCTTGCAGAATTGCTTCTCCTGGGGAGCTAACAAAGCACTTTAATTACTTGGTGCCTTGGAAACAAATCCTCAGCGGTGGAAGAAGCAAACATCTTTTACTTTTTTTTTTAAAGGTTTAATTTTGGGTTTTTTATGCCTTTATTTAGAGATAGGAGGACAGTGGATAGAGTCAGAAAACAGGGAGAAAGAGAGCGTGGGGAATGACTTGCAGAAAAGCAGCCACAGGTCAGATTCGAATCAGGGCTGCCCACTTGGAGGACTATAGCCTCTGGACATGGGGTGCGCACTAACCACTAGGCCACCAGCACCCCAACAGCTGGTACATGTATTCAAATATAGCAATACCAGTGTATAAATAATGAGATAGAAGTAACACAAAACAAATGAACTGAATGTTACTACTCATGGTAGTAGTAGTGTGAGTAATAACAGGGATGTGGGTCTGGATAGCATAATGTTACAAATGAAACTGAACAATGATGTTTTGATAGAAAAGACCTGTCAATCGCTATTTGACTTTTCTGTAGCCTTTCATAACTTTTAATAAAATGTGTTTTCCTTTGACAACTGTCAGCATAGTTTCTCAAATCAGATCCGAACAGTAAGCAGTGGCAGGGCACCCATCAGGGATGATTTTAAAGCATCAAATACTCTTTCACAGATCAGACATATACATGTGGAGTAGTTGTTTGCTTCTGTCAGACTGAATCAAATAAAACAGAGACTAAACCTTTTGTCATTCCTGTCTGTACACAGCTAAAAACAAAAAAAACAAATGAAATGTAGAGAAGATTTATCCGGATGTCTGGAAGCACTTATGGAAAACAAATAAAAACCCAGCCCACAGAGCCGCCTGTTTCATTTCATGCTGTGTATGTGTATTATAAATTATAATACCTTCACAGCAGCATGACCTACATTTGACTGCTCTTTCCAGATTTCAGAACTGAAACGGATAGATTAAGCCTTTTGTTTCTGTATAAGGACTCCGCTTTATCATTTTGTGGGTGATTGGTTGTTTTCCAGCCTCTTTGCTCGGCTGAATTCAGATGCTTCCTGGTTTCAAGACATGACCGTATATTTAAGGGGGGGTGTTGTGGGTATCTGATAAGAGCAGGTTGCATTTCCAAGCTAGTGATTTTATTGATTGAAGTAGTAATACTGTTTGTTAATTTGATTTCAGCTCCACCCGCAAGAGGCAAACACGGATACACAAACACACATATGGAGACACAAAGTAACACAAAACCCATGTGACCTCTGTCCCCACTCCTCTTATGCATTAACCTCTAACCTCTGACCTTTGCTCTGCTTCGGGCCTTGAGCGTCTCCACACTCCAACAACAGACACATGAGAACACTTAACACTTGTGATTGTGTGATGATATTGAGATATTTCTTGTATTTATCTTGTCTTCTTTCTAGTAGCACTAGCAGGTGAGCTTTAGGGATGCCTCTTCAGTTAATACATTTTTACAATACTTCCAAATAAATGACAAACCCATCAGGCTCTGCTTGGCACTTAGCGTGAAGTGCTAATCAGTAAATGTTAGCATGCTAACAAGCTAAACTACTAGGGTACTAGGGTTTTCACATATGCACTCCTTAGAACTTCAGGTGGACTGGCCCCTGAAATCCTCCTGCTCTGGTTGTTCACATATGCACCTCATAGCGGGAAACTATCCCGGTCGAGCGGGAGACTAGGACACATTTTCTCCCAAAAACAAGATGATCTCTAACGCCTGCTTTGATCATTTGAATTGATTACGGAAAGGCTGTCATTCAAATTTGAAATCTTCTTGTGCAAGATGATGCAAACGCAAAAAAGACATACAATTCTCTCACATGCTTTCATTCTATTTTTATCAAGGACATTAGAGCATTTCATACCCACACATTACTCAGGTGGGGGCCGCAGAGTGTTTTACAGAGCCATGGAGATCTAAGTGCCAGCTTCAGTGTAGATAAATTAATGAAGCCACTCTCCGCCCACACAGAAACACACGCCATCTCTGCGGTGCTCATGATGCATTCAAGAGCGTGTCAGAGGGGCCGAGGTCTAACCCTCAAGATTTACCACCGTGGTGAGATAGCAGACTGGCTCCTAGAGAGGCCAGCATGGACAGGAAATGAGAGGAAGAGATGCAGCAAAGGGCAAAGAAATGCTGCAGGAAGAAGAAAGTTATAGTAAGAATGAAAGACAGCTCTCATGTTCATGAATGAAACCAAGTGTTAGAGGGCTTTTATTGTGATTATCTCCATCAGTTGTGGGGAGAAAGACAGTGCATGTACCATATACTGTATACCACTTTACACCCATTATCAACCCTCAACGATAAAAGCCTATAGACCAACCATTTGCTGACTTAACCCAAAAATAAGCATCTTCCATTTTTCATCACAAATTACCATCTTTGCCCGTAGAAAGCCTAAGTCTAATGAGCGTCGTCCATGTTCCAGAGCGGAGCTGGTAATTTAGCATGCTGTATTATTAATCAGAGTCTCTGTGTGATTTTGCAGCAATTTGAACGCTTATTTCCCCCATAATGCTTCAGGGGTCTGGGTAATGAGTCTCTTTCCTAATGACTTTAGCAGTTGACAGAGAAGACACGACAGACGCTTGTGGAATCAAAGGTTCGTCTGGCATGGGATGATGGTAGTAGAGACAGGAGAGCGATCAGCTTGAAAGTTTTGTGTGATCAAAGGAGGCGGCGGTAGGATGGAGAGAGAAAACTACAAAAGATGTAGACTGAAAACAGAGAGAGAGAGGCAAGATTGTAAATCACAGGGTGGGAGGAGGTTGAGACACCACACAAGATACAACAACTGTCTGGTTTTCATTCAAGTCTGTCTGTGTGATTGTAATAATCTTTGTGTTTATGTCTCTCTTTCTAATGTCATTTTATTTATTTTTTGTGTCTGGGTTATTTTTTCCTTTTGTGGATATCTTTCAGCGTGTGTCTTCATCTCCCTGTCTGTTTATATTTGTCTTCCTTTTCATCAAATCATTTTCCTGTTCTCTCTCACATGTCCACTTTGGTTTACTTTCCTATCTTTCATTCCTGACTTAGACACTAATGTAATGTCCCCTTTTGGCAGCAAAGTTCTGTAAATAGGAGAAGCATGACGCTCCTGAAACACAACATTTAAATAAAACAATTATTCAGTTTATGGATTAATAAGTACAACATTCGGTTTTTGTTTTCTGTATGGTGTCATTGCAACTTGAACAACTTGAGGTTTGGATTTAGGGTTGGACTTGTTGTTTGCTAGTAATGGATAACATCAAGTAGGGTTAACTTTATTAACATAGCATATATAAAAAACAGGTTGACAAAAGTTCTTTAAATAGTAAAAAGGTAAAACCAGTAAACATGAATACAAAAAAGAAGAAATGGGTCTTTGTCAACAATCTAAAGCATTCAAGAGTGGGGACGGATCGTATATGCAGGGCTCAGCCATTCCATTGGTTAGGGGCAGCTTCTGCTAATGCACGATCACCGCTGGTTTTAGGCCTGGTGTTAGAGACATTCAGGAGCAGCTGATTGGTTGGCCTCAGTGCTCTAGCTGGAGTGTGAAAATTGAGATGTTCATCAAGGTTGGGCCATCACCGGTGTCCCAGTCTGTGAATTTACACTGCGTTGCGGAAGCGAGACTTGTAGGGAAACATCGGGGAATCCACACACACACTCGTGTTGATCTTCTCCGCTGGCTCGGCCAATCCCGTCTCACCCTTGTAAGGCCTCTTTTACTACCTCCTATGGCAGTACAGAGGTGGGATCACTTCATCCCCCAACTACAAATCAGTGACATTCACATTGAAGTTGAGACGTCACAGGGGCGTAAATAACTCGCCTTGAACAGGCAGTCTGTACAGGGCTTAAATCTTTAGGAGGCCTTTACCTTAGCTATAAGTCTCAACTGAAATTAGCTGGATGTAACAACAGAAGAAATCTGCTGGTCGAACAATTGTCATATAGAACACAAGAATCTGTTCAAAAGAGCGACTATTAGATGCTAATGTAGCTTTTAGCTGCTATCGTCAAGCAGAGTTGAGGAGCACGCTGCTTCAGCTGCTGCTCGTGCAGTACTCTTCATGACCTGTAGGCTTTTGATGTGTGAAAACTTCCATTGTTAGTGTCTTTAATTCAACTTATATACTTTTTTTTTTATCTTTATCTGACCTGCATGCCACCTGCAGACAAATTGCATCACATAGCACAATAACTGATCAGTATCAGAGGAAAACCCAACTACAGTCAGTTTAAAACCTGAAGTTGTTCTTTTAGATCACAGCAAGCAGCAAATCAAGCAGCCACAGGCAATGCTTCAGGTGGAACCAACTCATCTCTCAGGCTGTCATATCTGACATTGTTTCTCTCTCCATGGCTTTGATCTATCACACGGAGAAACATGGAGATGTTTGAATCTGTCCCAGCATTTGAGCAGCACTCTTCAAGCATGAGAAACTGGTCTCTCCTCCTTCAGTGGTGTAATATCAGGAACATGCTCTCTTTTTTTTCATCCCTGCTGTGCCTCTCATCACTCCATCCTGAGACAAAAGAATGATTACAACACTGCAGGGGGCGCTGTTTGTATTTAAAGGAGCAGCATCAGTGACTTGGCGAATGTCCCGGCTTTATAACTGAAACCGGCTGCTGCTGCTGGTTTGTTTCCTCAGAGATTATCAACGCCGAGGCAAAGAGATTACCTCCAGGAAACAAATTGGTTTATTGTGATTTCTCCATTGAGTCATGTCTTAAATGTCAGGAAGCAGAAAACAAGTACGGGAGGACGTTTTGATTGAAGTGGTATCGATAATAATTGGCTAAAATTGAAAAAAATATGAGCAAAGTTGCTTCCTTTATTGAGAGAATAAGGGATCCCATTTGTCTTCTTTAAGGAGTAATAGTATTACAAATGAATAACAATTCTTATGGAACACTTTCACAGCCATTTTTTGGAATCCTCTTTTGACATGTCATTTTGCTTTCTACCCGTACCCTCCCATATCGTTTCTATAAGAGGTGCACTGCAAAGTGCATTCTGTGACCTCAAACGAGTTCCCCAAAAACTGTCACCCATAGTCATCTCTTTTGAGTACATGAAAGAACTGACGTCTCCAGATTTCATGCTTTAAATGCAGATATCGAGGACATTTGAGAACATATCCGCATGTTTAATTTATAGCGCCACGTCTGCCCTCTAATGACAAGATAGCGACATTTATCAAATTAACTGCTGTCAAGTGCCTGTGCAATTGCGGGAGGATTACTGGAGAAGTTCATCTGACGGCGTGTCTGTCCCCCCCAGCGATGCTGTGGCTGGGGCTTCACTTTAATTTCCACAGCTTTCCATTTTCGCTCTTCTTCCCCGCCCCCTCTTTTCTGTGTTACTTTATATCCAAATTGGATATTAAGAGGATGGAAGAACTCAGGGGAAGGAGTGCCCTCGTCTTTCTTCTTCATCATATTTTACTTTACAGTACATTGGGTATATTTGACACCATTTTTGAAGGTGTTGTGATGAAAATTTGCTGCATTATTCCTGAAACAGGGGTTCACTTATATATCTCCAGTATCCAGACATGACCTGCCAAACCCAATGTAGCCTACTAGCACACTGTATATGGATACGATTAAGCAGGAGGTATAAGAGGAAGCCATTAAAACACACCATTTGATCTCTGATTACATTGGCTGGATTAAGAGAGGGATCTGGGTGTTGTAACCAAACATTAGCATCCTATGGGGGTCGGGTGGGGCTTTAAGGAAGGTGTGTGAATGGATTTGTGATTGTGTGTGCGTGAGAGAGAGAAAAAGGGTTAGACGTGGGGTTGTATTGGCAGTGTAAGTATGACAGGCCTCCTCTTCCCAGAGTCCAATAAATGCAGAGCAGATTTATGACGGCAGGGCTGAGTGAAAAGCATGATGGGGGGATGGAGAGGCAGCTCTCACTATCGAGGATATCTAATGCCTCCTTTGAGAGTCGCTCCCCTTTCTCTCTCCGGTTTCATGGCTTTCAGTCGGTTGCTTTGTCCTTGTCTGCTCCCGTTATTTTTCTTTGCATTTCTAATTAATTCTTATAGTTTTGTTTTATTAAATCTTTCCTTTTTCTTTCTTCTGCACCTGCTTCCCTGCAGAACCACACAGATCATTGCAGGTCTTTAGGCAGCTAACGTTTTCTTTTATGAAATCCCTCTTTATCCCAATTAAACTCAGACAAGTCGTTGACATGCCTTGTATTTTTGAAAATGAGTAAGGCCTTCATCTCTTTGAACTTTTGCACTTCAGCAATGTGACAGTACGTATAGATGTGTGTTCATTACAGCTGAGAGACAGTCCAACAAGAGTGCAGAGGAAGAGTGTGCGAATGAAGTATAACACAGGAAAAGCAGGGAACAAAGAATAAGTAAAAAAAAATAGAGAGGATGTTGAAAAGAAGTAAACCAAAATTGAATTACATGTTATGGCTAGCAAGTTGACAAAGTTTTTTATATTCTGGGATCTTTGTTTGATATACCAAGAGGTCTCGAGGTGTGATACCAAGCAGAAGTGTCCTCAGGTTCTTAAAGATTTGTACACAATCACACTACTGGATGCATGATCCATTATTATTTCAAAGTGTGTCATGCTCCACAAAATCCCCCCATTATGCTTCATCTGCAGCTAACTGATATAACTGATGAAAATGATTATGATTAATTTTGAACAGATGCCATAAGCTCCCATGTACAGTATTTGAAGCCCAAGTTTTCTATTATAAAGGACGACCTGTGTCACATGATACCCTGAGACCCCTGCCCTGCCTGCTGTATTGTTTTGGAAAGACTCACGTGTTGCCATCGCAGCAGAGCAAGAGCTACTCCCAGTGCGAATGTAGTTTTCCACCTGCAACAGGAAAAAGACCTGTTCCCCTCCCAAACACTGTTTCCATGTAAACATTTTGCAGGAATATGTGTGTTTTATTTCTGTCATAGCTGCAGGAAGGGATCAATAGGTGGGCTGTTTTTTGGCAAAGATATGAGGCCTTTCTTTCTGTTTAAATGTGTGCTTGTGTGTGTATTTCGCCTGCTCTGTAGACACGTGTAGGCTTTTATGTCAAATTTGCTGCTTATTCTTTTCCTGAGGGGGGATCATGTGGAAAACAATCTAAGAGAGGAATGTGAGACAGCTCAGAGCAGGAAGAGGAAGATGCTGATCTGTGAGCAGCATGAGGATGAAGAAGCCAGCTGTGGAGGTCACAAATCAGTGGAAACACAGGCGATCTGTTCACAAGAAAAGAGAGCAACAAAGGAGGGACAGCAAAAGATAAAGAAAGAGGCAGTTAGATACAACACAGACAAACAAAGAGCGTGAGAGACAGACGGAGAGCGAGTGACTCGAGGCGGCGTTTGAAGCAGCGTCTGGGCCCAGATGAGGTCAGACGTGGAGAGACTGAAGCCTGGTGTTTGACGACCACAGGCCATAGTGACCCATTAACCAACTTGTAAAGCTCAGTCCTTCCCCCTTTGGAAACTGCAGTCATGTGTGCACACATTTTCAGCACTATATTAGGCAGAGACAGGAAAATTTCCATGTTCCTTTGTTTTATTAGTAAAAAGCAAACAAACAGATAAACTGGAGCTATTTGCCTTGTAGCTCTTGTTTGCTTTTGCACCATTGAGACTTAATTTCCCAGAAGACACTCTGTTTAGTCAGAACTGGTGTGTGAACTGGTTTTATGTTTATGGTTTTATGTGTGTAGTTGTTCCCCCTTTTAACCAAGAAGGTGGTTACGGCCTAAATATGGATGGTTTTGGAAGCTCAATATTTTTGTCCTCAGGGCTGTGTGGGCACTACACACACACACACACACACACACACACACACACACACACACACACACACACACACACACACACACACACACACACACACACACACATACAGCTTTAACATGTTTCTAAGGGGCAACTTTTTTTCTGCAGAGGTGTAAGGGCGTTTAAAGGGAGCATTTGAATGTTATGCTTTCTAGCATGAGTACATAGAGGTGTGGTCGGGATGGAAGAAAAACATTCCAGGTATGGAGTCACTTCCCACACAGCGTTTTTCACATTCACACTTTGTATTATTAGGGTTGTTTTTTTTGTCTTACAAGCAGTGAATCAGTCCTAAAAGTAAGCAATGTGTTTCCATTAGCATGTATGGAGGCAGCTAGAGTAAGAAACACTTTGACTGGTCAGAAGGCTAGAAAAGCACGATATTAGTACGAGTTGCTCGGTTGCACAAGTTAAAGATTCCCCAGGTTTATTTGTGGTAGTTTTGCATGTTCTGCAGGTTGTTAGGGGGGATTGTTGCCTTAATTTGATAGGACAGCTGAAGAGAGACAGGTAATGTTGCGATCGCTGTGACGAGGACTGTACATGGGGCGAGCAACATAACCTCTCGGATATCTGCACCCCAAGTTCAAAGCTTTTTGAAACAGGTTGAAACATTCTCCCAAATGAATCTCATCTCATAGCATGCTACTGTGCAATACAGTTGTTGCAGTGCACATTATTACAGTACTTATTAAAGAAAAACATGAAGAAGAAAATAAAGGAAGGTGTCACAAACCATCTAATTGTGTTAAGTAGGAGTAAAAAAAACAGCATTTGTGCCGGAGTGGCATGTGCTGAAGCTATAGATGATGAATGCAGAATGTGTAGCGGGATTTCTAGTTAGGTTTGTTGTGAGGTTTGGCATTGTGGAAGGAGACTGTTTGCACATAAAAATAAACACACTCAAACACAAACACACACATGCACTAACACACACAGAGCCTCTATGTTGCCTGGCTGGCAGGATGCCGTTGGTTGTAGCAGGCGCAGTATGCAGAAAACCACCCACAGCCTGCAGCGAGTACAAGGAGCGAGCCGTGGGTGGGCTGAAGGTCAGACGGGCCCTGGACACTCTGGCATTGTTCTATCTATCTCTTCCTCATCTTTTTTCTCACTCTATTATCTGTTTCTTTGAGAGCGTATGTTTGTGTATGTGCTGGCGTTAGTTAAATAATCATAAAACACGATAGAAGAGAGACTGGAGTTGCAACAGAGGCACCAAGAAAGGACATGAGTACATGTTTGTAATTGGTGTGAACTGTAGTGTGTTTGTGTCTGTGTTTGTGTGGCCTGTTTTTGGTGAATATAGGAGTGGGAGGAGATGAGCATAAGGTCTTAAGTGTCTTCCAGAGATGCATGATGACTTCCCCTCAGCTGTTACACACATATATTCCCCGAACCGCTGACTGTACTCTCTCCCACAGGAATTTTTATGCAATAAAATAGGTTTAGAAAAAAGCCGAAACGTCAACTTAAATGAAATGCATGTGTGTGTGTCAGTGTAAACAGGTCATTTGTAGTCAAATTGTAGTTTCTGACCTTTTGTTTCTTTATCTGTCGTCTCTCTCATCTCTTCTTGTAAAGGGCTGCACACAACATCATAAACATCCCCACTTTGTTCCAGCTGAGGTGTCATTTTTCTTTCAGAAAAAGTAATATTGCCCACCGCAGAAGAAGGGCTGAGGGAGGTTGCTGAAAATTTCCCTGGAGATCGCAGCACTCCTTCAAATTATATGAACCTTGACCCAGTTTTTATTTGGCCTTTTTTTGAAGTGCCTTCTCCTCCCAGAGTTTAATGTTGTTGTATGAATGCATAAAGAAGGATGCAGAGGGGAGCTCATTTTGTGTGCCCTACTTTCTGGAAGTTGCATTAATTAGTGTTGAAAATTATCTGCAGTAGACATGACAACCCTCTGTGAATATGAGGCTAACACGTCAACTTAAGATCAATCTAACCAGTGAACATTGTAAAAAACACAGGTCACATGGATACGTTTTAGTTTGACTGAAGCTCACTAAAGTCTTATTTTAAAATGTTTTAATAAATCATGATGTTAGGAGACTGTTGCAAAATGCCAGTTTTAGATCCCGTTCAGGTGTGCAGTGCAGATAGCTACACAATAAGTGAGAAATGTGCTGATACCAGTTTTTCCAAAAAGACACTTAGACTTTAGTATTGGCCACTTCTGAACTCCCCCTTGGATCTCAATAAATTATAAAAAAATGTACACATCTTTATTAGCAGTATTATTTGACAGCTGTAAACAATACTGCTAACCCTGTTTATGTTAGCTTATTTGCTATAGTTGTAGTATTTCCCAGCTCGATACACAGAAAAAGTGCTTATGTAGAAACAAGCTAAGCTAACATTAGTAGTAGCTCAGCTCACAGCCTCCCCCTATACCTTTAGTGTGATTCATACATCTAGACCTGCAAAGAACTACACAGTTTTCATGTATCAGATGGTCTGTACTGCTAATTCACTAAATCAATGCTAACTTGGAACATTTGTATCTCTGGGCGTCCATACTTGCTACATGTTGTATGGTCTCTGTCTTAAGAAGGGGTGCTGGTTTAGCTCAGTTGGTAGCATGAACAGAGACTAAAGTCCTTGTTGTACTGGTTGCAGCTTCGATCTTGATGCTATTTGGTGCATGTCACCCCCCCACTCTCTCCCCCTGTCTCTCTTTAGCTGTCCTTTCCAAATAAAAGCAAAAAGCCGCAAAATCAATCTTTAAAAAAGAAAGCCTTAAAAAGTTAAATAATTAAAGGTTTTGTTCTCCTTTGTCACAGATGGTCATTACACCACTACCCCTCCCTCATACGGTTATGATGCGGACCGTGCAGAAGAGCAGCGGAGGCACCATGACATCCTGCCATACATCGATGACTCGCCCTCATCTTCGCCGCACCTCAGCTCCAAGAGCCGCAGCAGTCGAGACACCCTTTCATCTGGATCTTTAGAGTCCTCCAAGTCGGTCAGTATGCCACCCTGTCTTCTAGCAACAGTTTTTCATGCAACAAATCAGATGCAGAATCAAATCAAAGCTTCTAGAAACCAAGTTTTTTTTTCTCTGAGCTTTAGACTTAAGGCATCATACTATTTAAATGCAACAGTGAACATTCATGGTTACCAATAGGTGCCAATCGTTCCACACTTTGACCTCAATACCATTCAGGAAGTGGGCTAATCTATTCTTAAAGCAATCCCACTCCGTCAAATATCTGTCAATTGATGAGAGATCAAATCTGCCATTTGAGAGGATTGATAAAGGATGAAATACACTGCCCCATAACCCCAGAAGCAGTGATCCAGGGAAGAAACTCATCCCCTTTAAGAGCCCGGCTTTTTTTCTCATCCCGGGTATTAGGCTGAATTACCTATTGCCTCCATCACCCCATCACTGCCTTCATCCTCTTACCCTCTCTCCTTTGCTTTTACTTGTCTGCGGGGTGAAAACCAGTGATCTATGACGTCTGGTGCTCTTCAAAGGTTACCATGGAGGGGATACACATGCACACAATCCCAACGTCAGCAAAGAGGAAAATGAAGATTGAATTTACAACACAGATCTTTTCTTATATTTCCTCATTTGTTATTTTTTTCCGAGAGAGAATTTACAGATTAAGATGCTAGAGCCATGTGTTCCCCTAGGACAGAAAGGTATTGTGGGTAACTGTAATAGGCTCATTCTACCTCTTTGCACTGCACCCTTGGAGGAAGTCATTGCATCACTGGCCATGAAGCCTTATCATTTACTCCGCCCCCTCAGTTCTCTCTCACTGTCTGAGCTGGTGAGCGAGCGACTGTTAATCTGATGGATGTCTTGATTCTGCCAATAAATGATGAGTCCCCCGACTGCCTCTGACCTTTGGCCTGTGAGCTTGAAGCTCTCACTGTTTTTAATTAACACACATGCATTCACATGTTATGTCATCCCTGCTCCAGGCTTAAAATACACCTGCCTTTTTTAAGTATACAAATTGCACACATTTTCTCCCTCTTACAGCAGAATGAAACTCTTAAATGTGGAAGGGATTAAAGACATGTTGCTGACATTACACTCTCGAGTTGGAGTCAGGATTGCTGAATAAACCCAGTGCTGTGTGTTTTGCTTTAGCAGAGGCAGTGTAATGAATAAATTATGCAGCAAGAAAAAGAAAAGACAAACATGCTATCAGTGGCTGCTGTAAAAATTGAGTTACCTCCGTCCTTCATTTGCCCTTGGACATCCTCTCTTCAAACATCACCCCAGTCTCTCCCCTCTTTAATTGATGAGTCAGAGTCCAGACGAGCTCTGGTTGGCTCAGTGGGAGATGATGGTTTTATGATGTCACTGTGATGACTCACCGTCGGAAATACGGCTGATTTCATTATAATAGGGCTCTTTTTTTCTCGTAATCTGACTCTGCCCTGCACAACAGGGGAGTGGGGAGGGGGGCCAAAAGTCAGCTATAGTGTAAGGAGTAAGGACTGTGCTGCTGTATTTAAACCATTTTGCAAAAACAAACTAATATAATGATGCTAGAGTACAGAGCAAGAGACTTGAAGATGCAGAGATGTGAATCGTGAGGGAGAGACAGATGGAAAGACATGCAACAGTACTTGGACATCTTTGAAGCTTCAATATTACATTTTGTGATCAGTGCCTTAAACTCCCCAGTGTGTGTCCATACTTAATTTGAACAGACTACAAGTGGCTGAGAGGCTGTGGTCAGGCGCATTAACAAAAGAGATCCAAAAAGTACTTTGATATACAAGTTATATTTATGAAAATACAGAAACGACAACCCACTCGCGCCCTCTCTCAAACCCATACACATGTGACAAGCTGCCTGTATTAACAATAAGTGTCCTCGCCTATTCGCATGTGACCCCACCCACAATGATCAAAGCATCACAAAATTACTATTGACCTTATCGAACCTAACTTCCACCAATAGCAATAATAACATGTCACTAAGCTTGTTTATTAGTTACGACAACATGTAAGCATTCACTCACTCACTCGCTCAGACACTGTGGAACACTTTTAAGAAAATAGATTCTCTTAAGCCCTTTTCGGACTGCTATTTCAAGCATCAATATTTACGCCGCTGTGACATTTCGCCTTCAATCTAAATGTTGTGGAGGCGTAGTGGGAGGACGAAGGGATCCACCCTCTGTACCGTGTTCGGTTACAGAGTTGTTAGAAAGGCGAGAAGGCTTCAGTGGAGCCAGCGGGGGGAGCGCGGCGCTGTGTTTGCGTGCATTTCTGACTGTGTGTTTACATGAAGCTCCCAGTTAGCCGTGCTTCCGCAATAGCGAATCGTTAAGTGAAATCAAAGACCGGAACACCAATATTAGGCCGTCTCGGAATCAATATGAATGTACAAAGACATGATGACGGCTGAGCTTAGTAACGGCACTTTCGCAAAAAAAAAGCGGTCTGAAGAAGGGGAAGGTAATTTTTTTTCCCACTGGGGAAGGGCTAAAACATTCTTAATATCACCCTCAGTGGATAAGACAGCTTTAAAAGCTTCAACGCTTCTTAACTATTATTTATCACAACTGTAATGAACATTCACTGAATGCACAGCTTGTTTTCTTGCAATTAAAGTCGTGGTGTGATGTGACACTGTGAGCGTGCTATACAGAAAAATCCCTGCAGACACCAAATCTGTCAACATCTATCACGTAACGCTGAAGTTGCAGTCGAAATAATCAGAATGTTTGTTGTATTTTCTCCTGCAGCTCTGGATAATTCTAAGACAGCTCCATTATGTAGCAGACATTTGGAAGAGGAAGCAATCACATTAGGCATTTCACAAAACAAGGGATGGCAGAACAGGATGCCTAATAGATTAGATGCAAATTGAAAAGGACTTCAGTCCTCTGCAACCTGGTTCTGAAGGTTTATATAAGTCCCCATTCACTCATATAGAGAGGAGAGAGAAAGGGACAGAAAGAACATGTTATTACAGTTGCTCCTGCTCAATATCAGCGTCTCCTGAGTTACATCTGCAGGATTATCTAATAAACACTCCGTGCACTGATACCCATATATCTCCCATTAATGTTATCCATGAATAAACAAATCAGGAGCTAATCAGATTTTGTAAATCAAGTTAAAAAAGATGTTGAGCTGTGGATTGTTGTGTGATGTTAAGGGGTTTCAGTGCTGATCTAATGTTAAATATTAACTGTTATTGACTCTTGCACATATTGAACCCCAAACTTCCCCCAAGCAGGGAGAATGTGTCTTATTTTACTTCTTTGATTACTTTAAAAATGCAGTCAGACACCCCTAAGTATGAACCGAAGATGGGCTCATTAGTTGCCACGGCGATGAATAAAAGATGATATGTCTGGAGACGTGGGTACTTCCTCGGGGAGCCGTCTGGGGTCTGAAACGATGAATAAACACTTTATAGCTCCCGTCTCCCCTCCGCTCTTTCAGTACCATGTGGCTGAATGTTCAAAGTTCGCTCCTCATGATTCTTGTTAATGTTGCTCATGCTGCAAACAGACCCTCATGTTTCTAATGTTCTTTAAACCAGTGGACATTTCTTGTGATGGTATAGTCATAAAGCTCATGCTGATACATGTAGCCCAGCAAGGAACATTCATGAGCTCCATGTCTGCCCCAGGCTCACCCTTTAGATTAAGTGGAGACGGACAGATTTGAAGCATCGAAAATCATAATTCAATTGCTTATTTACTCGCAGTGCCATTTTAGTTCCACTCTTAAAAGAAAGGAAAAGAACATCTCTATTGATTGTCTTAGAGTTTGTATAAAATGTACTGTTTGAGTTCTTTCAAAGAAACTGATCTTATTATACCCAGCACAGACCTCTAGATGGCTTTCTGTCATGCATAATACATGTCTGTCAGAATCATTTCTTCATCCTTCACCTACGAAAGAGACACAAACCCAGAGAGAAGAGGTTACTGTACGGAGACGTGACAAACACTAAGATGAATTTAAATATTCTCACATTCCTCTTAGTTTCTTCAAACTCTTTGTAATGAATGAAGTAAGGAGGCAATGATTAGTCATTGGATTTTAAATCAAAACATTAATACAATGATTTGGGTCCAGTTTCTGAGTCAGTTTTCTGCTTTCTAGTTTCTGTATTTTTGAACTGTATTTGTGCTTCTAGTTTGAAAGGTCAATTTCTGACATTTTACAAATGAACTGGTTGCAGTATAATTAGGAAAATAAAAGTCTGATTAACCAAAAACACAAAATCATCTGAGGCAGGCCTAAACAAAGTCATGTTTCTATATGTATTATTTAAATCCTTTACACAAAGACGTGATGGGTTAGCTGCCAGGCTAAGTTTAGTTTAAATTGGATGAATGGTTATTGGTTTGAAATATAAATGTGACTTCATATTGTGCAGGTCTTAAGTGCAACTCCTTAAATATTTCTATGTAATAACGTATATGTAATAATCTTGATGTATGCAATTTATGCAGGACGTGTTATAGCTAACAGGCTAATCATTAGCATGGCAGTGAGATTGTTGATGATTGACTTTTACTATGTAATGGAGTACATCATTATCCTGGACTCTTTCATAATCTTTTTTTACAAACAGGTCCAATTACCACATAGTTAGAATAAATGCATGTACACCCATAAACATACAAACAGCCTTAAATACAGCGGACTCGATGGTCGGCATGAAAATGTATAAAGTCTGAATTCTGTCTGGATAAGTCATTTACAATTGGCTTAACATACACAGAGACTAATGGATTGGAAATATAAATGTTTTTAACTGTAGAAAAACATCCAATCATCAGCTGCATTTTGCATTCTCTCCTTTGAGATTTTTATGAACTGTCTGATCATGCCAGGTGCTATCATACAGCCTTAATCTGCCCGTCTTGTGCCCTCAGTCTGACCTTTTTTTTTAGCTGCTTCCACATGTATAACCTGTACATGTATGATTGCTGTGTAAACATACATGGCAGCATTAGAGTATACAGGAGTACTATGCAGTGTGTATACACACATACATGACAACTCCTGATAGGCAGAGGAAGGCAGGGCTATGTTAAAGATGGATGATAAAAAGGTGCGAGTTGTTCTTGATCCTGAATTCTTATGACTTCTGTTAACACTAACAACAAACCAGAAGAATTTAACTCAGAGAGGACATTCTAGATGAGCTCTCTGATAAACTCTGTTCTTTTGCTGCTTATACTCTTTCTCTTTACATCTTATGACTTTTTCTCCTGCTGTGCCTCGGATACTTCCCTCTTCCGCTCCTTTTCCCCCTTTCATCTCTTCATCCTTATCCTCCTTTTATCTGTTAGTTCTTTGTCTTTCTCTGCATCATCCAAGCTAAAGAGGCAGGGAGAAAACATATCTGCCTCCCTTTTCCTGCCCTTTCTCTTCCCCCTCTCAGGCTATAATACGTGGTATTGTGTGTAGCTATGCATACAGTATTTCTTTGTGAACTTTCAACTATGTATAAAAACGACTTCTACTTTCAAATGTTTTGACCTCTTCCCCCTCTCTTTTTCCTCTCTTAATTACACTAAATCTGCAATGACAAGCTCTTCCCTCTCCATCCCTTCTTCTCATCCTCGTCCTTCGTCATTCTCTCTCATGTAGCCTGAGGGAACGAATGCATCTACATCCCAACCTGGGCTCACAGTGTGTGTATGCATGTGTGTGTCTGTTCTCTTGCATTCCCTCACACACACATATTTATACGCCAACCTTGCTCCCGTGGGAGACTCTGACTGTTTGAGTTATTTCAGAGTTCACGGTTAAACAAGACAGCCCAAGGAATCAGTCTGTCTCTCTGTTTTCTTTCATGTCCGTACAGCTCAGTGAGCTCTGACTGGGCTGAGGGGAACAGGAAGGCAGCCAGGGAGGATTTGTCGAAGGTGCAATTGTTGCTGTTTGATTTTCTAGACTTTGGCACTCACAAACGGCAAACCTCTGTTTGGAGTTTCAAGCGCACCAAAAAAACCCAGAAATCATTCAGTTTCCCATTGGCCAGCAAGTCATAAAAAAAAAAGTTCTTTTTACAACCAGATAAAGAATAATATAATGCTTTAAATGTTTCAATTTATCTACTTGGAAAAGTGAAAAATGAAAGCACTGAATTGGGTATATTGATGTTGAAATTATTATAATTATGTTGTTAGATAATATTTTCACTGTGATGTTGTTTGTTGCAGACTGAATGTGACCTGGAGAAAGGTTTGGAGATGAGGAAGTGGGTCCTGTCTGGGATCTTAGCCACAGAGGAAACATACCTTAGTCACCTGGAGGCACTGCTGCTGGTGAGAACGCACCCACGCGCGCACGCACACACGCACACACGCACACACACACACACAGGATGCCGGTAAGACTCGTCTGTGTGTCTCACTGGACAGCGAACATTATTACCACAAGTTTCAATTACAGGATACAACAGTGAAATTTCCAAATAAAATATTCAGCCCGTGGCTGTCAAAGCACCCTGACTTTTACAATTAAATTCATTTGATGATTACTTTTCAATCTGAAGATTTACTCAGAATGACAAACCAACTAAGAGTCAACATCAGAGTCAGCAGTTTCACTAAGCTCAGCGGAGCTTATTAGCACCTTTCATCTAATTCGTTTGGTCTCATGTTCCCCCTGCTCATCACAGCAAACAAACAATAACAATAAAGATGGAATGTGCAGTAATGTCGACATAAAGTTAGCCAACATTAAATGTGCAGTGGCTTGTTAGTTGAGTGTTAGATACTGACAGTTCTTGCTCTTACTAAATGGATGCATATGTACTTTTTGGATCTTTGTGTTTAATAAAATGTAAGTGTAAGTTGTCAAATGTAACAAAAGGCAACCTTTACAGCTGTTATGTCCACTGTTTGCTCCTCCCAGCCAATGAAGCCCCTGAAGGCTGCAGCTACGACGTCGCAGCCTGTGCTCACCGTGGCCCAAATAGAAACCATCTTCTTCAAAGTGCCTGAGCTCTACGAGATCCACAGGGAGTTTTACGATGGACTTTTTCCTCGTGTCCAGCAGTGGAGCCACCACCAGAGAGTCGGGGACCTCTTCCAGAAACTGGTGAGGAAAAAAATACAGAAATTGGTCCTGGGGTTTTGTGGATTTGAGTTTGTTTGTTTTACTCTGCCTGTGAATGTACAAATGTCCATGAATGGATTTGCCTGACCTAACCATTAATCATAGTGACAACATTGAGATCACAAAAAAAAGGTTCACGGATCAGATTTGACATTTAGGGTTCTACAGTTTGTTCTCTGACCTATAATTGCAGAGTTGAGCCAGATCCACATCACCTAAATGACATTATTTGTATTTGGAGGCTTTCAGAAGCGGAATCTATCCCTCTATTGGAATAAACCAATAAAAAGAGCTAAATAGATTGGATTTATGTAGTGATGCTCTCCTTTCTCATTTCTAAAATTAGCCAAATTGAATCTGATTTGTCCTTTTCTTCCTATTTCCTCCTTAAAAGCTGCTCTCTCGTTCTCTCTACTCTCCAGTAGTTTCTGCCAAGGATGCCAGGGCCAAATATACACTGGGTCTATTTAATCATTTTCACAATGGGTCAATTAACCCACAATGAATCATTTGTTAATTCTCTGCCAAATACTGCTCCTCTCCCACGAGTGTCTCCCTCGGTCTCTCTCTTTCTTTCTGTTTGTCTGTCTCTCTCCCCGCCTTAGACTCACTCATGCTCTAACACACTAACACACACACACACACACACACACACACACACACACACACACACACACATGCATGCACGCACTCTCACACACAAAGGGAGGTGCAGCCACGTTTTACAATGCAGCCTTTCTGCCTTAGGCAGCTGAGGCCATCGCTGCACTGTGTGCTTTGTGTCTCCAAGAGGCTGCTATAAATAGGAGCCTCTCTTTTTTTTTGTGCTTTCTCACTTTTACCCACACACACACACACACACACACCCACACCCACACACACACACACACACATATACACACATTCCTACATTCTTATTAACTCATCCCAGGAGGCTCCCCTTGGGACCAAGCTAAGAAATTAGGATTTTATTTGTGTCTTTTACTGTTTATTTGGCACACCACATTAAACTTCTTTCTGTAAAAGCTCATCCATATCGTTATTTCCCTCCTAAAACTGATTCTTGATCACATTCGCCTTTGACTCTTCAAACCTGACCCTCATTAATCCTCGAGATAAGATGTGGGTGGAAATTAAATATTGAGCAAAGGGATTTTAAGGCTGTTCACCGTTTTCAAGAGAAATGCCACAGTTTTGATTGATTGAAGTAAACATGGAGATCAAACAAAACTGGAAATACAATCTCGATTTTGTTTATGTACTTTATTTCAGAGATTAAGCAAATAATCCTACAGTCTAGACTAGTGCTGGTTTGACCGTTGATTTACCTGTTTTCTTTGTCTAGCCTCAGCTGTTTCGTCATCAGAGACAGTTTTTTCACGTTTTCTATCGTCCCTAATACTCTGGAGTCTGGCTGTCTCTATTGTTTTTTTCTCTGTTACATGCTCCCACATATTGTTATACTAATAAATACAAACTGACGCCTTCACACACAGCCGCACACAGTGTTTTTGTCACCGTCTCTCGCTCACTCCAGACATTAGTTAATAGAAGTCCAGAAAAGACGCTGAGCCTTCAAAAATCTGAGAAGGGAAAAATGCTTTATGACAGCCGTCCCGTTAGGAGTCAGAAAAGTAGGAAGGAAGAGATTAGATGAGAGACGAGGAGGTGATACAGAAGAGGGAGTGGAGGATGAGGATGAGATTCGGCAAAGGCAAGTAGATTTAGGCTGCTGCGACTCTGATAGAGCTGTCTCACCGTGACTCTGAAACCTGTGAGGGAGCAGACAGGCTTAATCATAAACCATCAGAACAAGGAACATAAAAAAGAGAAAGAAAGGAGGAAGAGGCAAAGCGTCACTGACAGGTTATGAGCATGAGTGTCAGACAGAAGTGTTTGAAGGCTGAAAATAGGGCTAAATTACACTGCAGCAAAGGGAAGGTGTTACACCATGTAGACAGACACACTAGCTTTGAATGTTGCTTCTCTGCAAAAAGTGGGATTCTGTGCGTTTACAAAAGAACAAGAAAAACTCTTGATCTCTCATTTGGCCTCACACACCCACCCTACAAATCGTTCTTCACCCTGTTGAAGACTTTCTTAGTGAAGAACGATATTCTGAAGTGACAGCCTGAATGTGTAGGCCTATTCAATGGTTTTTCAGAAATGGTGTGCTTGTTCACCCTACTTCCTTCAGAGAATAGATAAATACTGTTACAGACTTTGTTTAGAAGAGTTGTAGGATTTGTCCGACTGCTACCGTCTGCTTCAAAAAGGCTGTGTGAAAAATAATACATGGAGATGAAGCATTGAAAATAATGTTGCTTCTAAACCTGATTTAGTACAGCTCATTCAACATATTAACATGACCGCTGTTTACCACGGAAAAAAGGTTAAAAAACTATCTCACCAATCATTTGATATTAGCTCAGAAGACAATGGACAGTGAAAATCAGGAGGGACGTCTGACATTGATTAAATATAAAACAAATCATTTTCTAACATTTAAGCTACCTCTCTTGACAACAGCTAATGTTACCCTTCAACTTCTTCCTTGCTAACATAACCGTTAACAAGCATTACAGTTAGCTAGGAATCCACGCTTATCTATCGTATCATGTAACTACAAAATGGTATTGTCTTTAGGAAGTGGCTGAATGCTAACATAAGCTGTTTTCTAAAGGTTATTCAAGATGCTGTATTGACTTGAAAATATGGTCATTTGTAGATACATTTGTAAATGGTGAGAGGATTAGTTTGTTCCTTTCTGGAACACTTCATATAGAGGTCAAAATGCTCCAGCAACACTTTTACACCAGGTCTAAATTGTGAATAAAGTTGATCTTCTTACTACAAGTGTTGCTGGAGCATTTTGACCTCTTCTAAGCCTTTCACTCTTCATGCACCTTGTTAGTTGTAGAAGTTTGTGCCAGAAAATCCTCTGCTTCTGGAACACTTCATGCAGCATCATAAGAACATTTGAGCTCCCAGACTGGAATCATTTGGGAAACTAGCTAGCAAAAACTAGCTACCATTCAAATAGGGATACTAGCCTTTACCCACATTTGTATTTTACTTTTCCAACTAGTATTTAAAGTCTTTGTTACTTCATCTTTAATTTACAGTAGTTTCTTTAGCCATGCTAGCCGGCTTGCTAACCATCTCGTTTCAGCACCAGAGCATTTTTGGTTAAATCTCTCAACAACTTATCGGATTTTAATAGCCTGAGCTTTTTTTTAATTCTCTGAGCTGATTATTAGCGGATTTCAACATGCAAACACTCTAAACTGCATCGCAAACAAAACCTGTTAAAGAATAACGCGTTCATATAATTCGTAATCGTAGTTCAAAATATGTTAGCATGCTTATTTTAGCCCTGAACTCAAAGCACTGCTTTTCAGCTGCTAGCACGGCTGTAGACTTTGGCTAATGAGGGATATTATCTTTTCTAACTCTGCTCATTTAGATCATTATATCATCATAGACTAAGCAGTTCGTCTTCTCTCCCTGTGAGAGAATATCTCAGAGTGTTATAACTCCCAAGTGGCAAAATCCAGCGCTCTCGTATAATGGCCGTGGACTGTCATGAGGCTGTTTCCCTAATGTTGTTTTCTGCTGTGGATTACACACACATACTCTCACGCAGGACAAATCCTGAACTGAGAAATCCAAACACCCAAGCAGTTTCTTTCATCACCAAAAGCCATTTTCTGCTCTGATACTGTAGCTGCAGCCCAACATTTGGTAAGCCTTCACGGCGCTGTGTGGATGTGTCTGGCAGACATTCAGGCTCTCTGTTCTCTCCACAGTCAAGCTGCCACGCTCTGAATGGACTCTGCTGTTGTGCAGATTGTGTGGCCTAGGGCAGGACACAGGATTTCAGGATTGTGAAAATTGCTTTACTTCTGCCTTCCTCCATTTTACTTCTTCCCAAGTGTGCTGATGTGACTGTATGTGCAAACACAAAAAGTCAGTTTTGGAACAATTGTAATGCTTTCAAATCATCAGTGTGTTTTTTAACCTTTATGTAAAGATCCACCAAACATTCACAAGTTGTAACTGCCAGCGACAACATAATTAGTGCAAACAATGTTGAGAAAACTTGTGACTTCACATTCCTGCTTCAATTGAATCTCACACCCTCATCATGACCTCCATCATCAGGGCTTGTTAGAAAGGTCAGGGCATGCCTATAAATAGGGTGTCAGGAGATGCAAACAAGACAGTCACTTTTTGAAAAACTTTGAAAAAGTGCTTCAAGCATATCAAAAAATAAACATAATCAGAAAGAATGGTAGAGTATGTTTGAGGATTCTGTAGGTAAAAAATACAACTGTGCCAGATTTAAATGTGAATAAGGTAAAAATTGAAGTAGATTACTGACTGAAGCAGGGCCAGCCGGATTTCCTGCAGGCACATTATTAAAGCGCTTGGGGGCCTTAAATGTAAAATCATGGTGCCCTGTAGTTTTTCAGACTGATCGAGCTTTGCTGCAACAAAAATCGTTTTTGTATTGACCGCTTATGAAACAAACCCTCAGGTTTGAATAAAACTGTAGCTGATTATTTTTCTGAACCTAAACTCTTCATTTTATACACCCTCGTAGTCTAGAGATCATTTTCTTTCTTCAGCTTTGACCTACTTCTTACTGCAGTTATGCATGCAGAGTTTTTTTTCTGTGCAGTGAAGGATTATTAACAACTTTAAGAAGCACTTACTTTGGATTTGGCACCCAAATCAAGTAGTTTAGGTAATCTGTCTTAACTGTGTGTTTGTTTAAAACAGGTGTGAGAAAAACAAAAAATCCCTTGTCTAATTATATTGTAGCACTGTTATCCTGTTCTCTGGTCTTTTGCAATGTTATCTTGACAGGAGTTATTGCAACAACAACAAAAATAAGACCAAAGTTGTAATAAATCAGATTTAGCGGGGTTTTTAAAACAAACAAAAGACTTCTGCCCAAACTATAGAAGATCCTCTTTGGCTGATATCAGGCTAAAAGACTTCAAATATAGCAATAAGCTAGGCCATAAAGAGCTCCAAAGGTAATGATTCAGATTCAATACACTCAGGTAAGATTTTTTTGTGTCGATAGATATTCTTTTGCAACAGTGTGTAGGCCTATATGTGTGTTGCACCAGATGTTACACACAAAGCCCGTCTCCACTGTACTCTCTCCTCCAGTGGCTTTTGTTCAGGAGAATTGATTGTTCCTTTTGTTCACCGTCGAGATGGATCGTAGCGCTGGCAGGAAGCGTTTGGTGGAGTTTTATTCAGCCATCCAGCTTCCTAAATGTGCTTTCATAGCCTCTGTTACACCAATCATTAATTACTCAACCCCGGCACAGTGCAGGTCTTGCAGGTTTCCACAGCAACAGGCCTGGCTGAGAGGAGAGCTGTGGTTTTCATGGTGTTGTTTTCTTTTTCTTGTTGTTCAATTCAATTATCTGCTAGTCATTTAGAGATTTCAGATGCAGCTGACTGGACAGAATCCTGTGTCGCATGTGAAATCTCAAAGATTACCCTGTTGAAGTTGATCATTTCTTACCTTGGACTTGATGTTGCTATTGTGCATATTTTTTGAATTGTCATGCTTTATGTGTAAGGCACCCATTTTTTGAACTAGTGTTTTCACTATGCCAGAGTTTTCAACTTTGATATGATGCTAGTTCAAATGAAATGATATTGATGACGCTGACGATACCAAGGCAACAAACAAAGAAGTTTATTATTACCATAAATTGCGGGCAAACTTCTGCACACTGTCTGGACATTTGCACAAATGATACTGAAAGAGACGTTTGCTAATGAGACAATGTTCTCTCTCTTCTGCTGTCATAAGTCCTGCGTTGTAAATATAACTGAAGATCTGAACCTCATGTTTTGGTACTTTTGGATTCTAATGAATATAAAAAATAATGGATCGTTTTAAAACACAAGGTATTGAAAAGTATTAAAAGTTTTGTCAACTTGATCTTGAACTGCAACACAACTAATGTCTTCTAATGTAGGTTTTACAGTAACAGAACAGACATAGGTATGGGATTTATATTGCTCTGCCTTCGTTTGTGTTCTTCTCTGTTTTTGGCTCAAGTCTTTGCGTGGGAAATAAAACAAAAAAAAGATGTGTGGAGATCCCACCAACATGACACTTCACTTGAGCCAGTTCTTCCCTATTAGTTCAATGACCTTTGATTTGTAATAATGAATCTCCTTATGCTGCTGTAACACCTAATTTTTCTCCGTTGAAATATAGAGCTGCAGCAGGGTTACATGTAATGTCAAGTTTATGAATGAAGTGGTTACAGTCTAATAAAGGAAGCAGTGAAGAGGACTCTTGAGTGTGTTAAGATGCTTCTGGCTGAGAGACCATTTGGTGGTTTTCATTGACAGCCTCTACAATGAGCTGCTCTGTCAGAGAGGATAGATGCTGTTTGTCAGTTATGCCTTTCTACTATCAAGAAGAAGCTCACTTTGTGTTTACAGACGACTCTTTCTGTGTTCAAAACTTTATTTGCTTTTAAACAGTGGGCTGCAGCAGAGCATCTCTTTACAAAATCAAACATTTCAACATCTTCCATTTTTTCTTCTTCTTTCTCTACATCAGGCCAGCCAGCTTGGAGTTTACCGAGCCTTTTTGGACAACTACGAGCTGGCCGTGGAGACGGCGGAGAAGTGCTGCCAGGCTAACACGCAGTTTGCTGAAATCTCAGAGGTAAGAAAAAGAGTTGATAAAAACGCTGATCAGGTGGATACGTGTTTTTGTTGTTATTGAAAGTTAAAGAGGGTTAAGAGAGCCGGACAGAGAGGTGATAGTTACTGGTTTGTTGCAGCCTGTAGCTGTGATCTCTGTGAGTTATGGGATCATTTTACCACCGTGTAAAATCAGTCAGTCAGACACTTAACCCCCTGCATACCAGCAAATTATCCAATTGGGTTTCACAAGCTGAACTCCTTTCCCTTCTGTATCGTATTAAGATAAAAGTAAGAACATGTTTAGTTGAACATTTATCACTGCAGTCAGTGATTTGAGCAGTTTAACAATACATCGTTAAACTCCCTTAAATCATGCAACCACTTTAAAGAGGAGTGTCTGTTTGGTGAGATCTTCCTCCTACACATATTTGGTTTGTGTGCAACTTTTTGTTCACTTATCTAATAATGTAGGATTACTCCATTATCATACTAAAACAGTTGTTTTTTCTTGTAGCTGTATATTTAAAAGATGTTGAAAGTGTCCTTCCTGCTGTGACTGCAGCTGGACAGTTTGTGAGAGAACATAAGTCTCTTTCAACCGTGTAATAATTGATATGTTATCAGAGAAGGGAACAGTTCCTGAGATTTCTCATTTTGCAGCTGCTTAACAGTTTTGTTCTTGGGGCACTCCACATGCAAAACGCTCTCCCATTATTCACCCACGCAGCTTTCATCATTTCCCTACATTTAAATTTGAATGAACTGTACCACTGACTATTTCTGCACAAATGCAGCTAGAGGCAATTCTTTGCGTGTGTGCCCATGTGAGGATTTTTGTTGTCAATTACTGACTGTATGGGACATGATGTGAATAAAGATGAAGTGAGAGTAGTTTTTTTTTTTTTGGGGGGGGGGGGGGGGGGGTTATATTTATTTCTTATTGTCATTGTGGATAGAGTCGGAAATCAGGGAGAGAGAGAGTGGGGAATGACGTGTTGGAAAGGAGCCACAGGCTGGATTTGAACTCGGGCCGCCCTCTTCAAAGACAACAGCCATTGTACATTTTGCGCACAAACTAACCACTAGGCCACCAGCACCCCACGTATTGTCATTACTAAGGAAACATGACTGTAGATGAAGCATGACAGTGCAAAAAATGTGTGTTTATCTTTTCCTGAAACCTTTTTTTGTTCCTTTCTTAGAACAAACTTGATTTAAAAACACGTATTCACATGTCGTTTAATCTAGGTTTGGAGGTTAATTAATCCTGGTTCAAACAGCTAAACAGCTCTCTTTTACATTTTGGGATTTTTCCGTTTGTCAGTCAGTCACAAGAACGGAGCAAAGTTGCAGCTCTTAAATGATTATCTCATAGTTAACATAATAAGAATGAAGTCTGGTGTTAGCAGTAGATGTCTGACAGCTACTTCTTACAAGCATGCGGCTGTTTCTGTGAACCCTCTGTCTTCCTCCATGTTTTATGAGATCTCCCAGTTAGTGTTGAAGCTGGTGTCTACACGCAGAATGGGGAATTCATCATTGAGGGTTGTTAATGGTCTAAGTAATGATGCATGACTCTCAGCCATCTGAGCAGGATGGTGGGGGGAAAAGCTGCTGAGGTTGGCATAATTAATCTGGAAGTGGATGACCTCAGTGCTGGAGCAAGGATAATAACCCTCACTGTGTTTGATATGATATACAGTTGTGAAGTAGTTTTTAAAGGCCTTTTTTTTTTTTTTTAAAAAGGGTCTCCAATTTTTTTGTTCTCCCAACAGAACCTGAAGGTGAGGAGCCCGAAGGACTCGAAGGACCAGACGGCCAAGAACTCTCTAGAGGGTCAGTCACATCTGCTGGTTTTTACTTATTTATATTAAAACTTTGAAATAAAGCATACATTAGAATATTTTTTCCCACTGTATCATTGTATTAAGTCATATAAACATTTTGGTGGTATGGTTTTCTCCTTTTTCCCATGCAGCTTTGCTTTATAAACCAGTGGACAGAGTGACTCGCAGCACATTGGTACTTCATGTAAGTCAGAGCGACACAACTCAGTGATGTCACATCACAGTCGGGTTCTGTCGTGTTGTAGTAAATGCAGCTCTTTCTTCCAAATGAACCCTGGAAGGCATGACACAGCAGATTAAAAACACCCAACCTGCAGCTTGTTTTGTGTTATCCACGTAGCTTTTTTAAAGTTTATTTTTGGGCTTATTATGCCTTTATGTTAGTTAAAGGACAGTCAAGTCAAGGTTTCTTTATGACAATGGATAGGGACAGGAATTGGGGAGAGAGAGAGTGTGGAATGGCATGCAGAAAAGGAGTCACAGGTCGGATTCAAACCCAGTCCACCTGCTTGGAGGACTATAGCCTCCATACATGGGGCACTCGCACTAACCACTAGGCTACCGGCGTCCCTCAATGTAGCTTTTTTAACGACGACAGTCAAACATCCGTCAGTATCTAACCCACATCTCTACCTTTGACTGTAATGCTGAATAATATAATATATGTGGCTTTTTATGTAGTTGATGCACTGAAGACCAAATTTAGAGTTTAAAGATGATGAAACTGTTTGTGTGTCAAACATCTAAAAAGAGATAAGAAGAACTTACTTGAATTACATAAATAAACCGACCCTGCTGTTACCTTAAGGCTTAGATCGGTGTAAATGTTTTTTTTCTAAAGTGCACATTTCAATCCTTTTGAAATTCATAATTCTCAATCTACTGCTGTTCTCCAGGACTTACTCAAACACACGCCCACAAGTCACCCGGACCACCCGCT
Organism: Tautogolabrus adspersus; assembly: GCA_020745685.1. NCBI lineage: Eukaryota > Metazoa > Chordata > Actinopteri > Labriformes > Labridae > Tautogolabrus > Tautogolabrus adspersus. The sequence continues at coordinate 28,785,027 of CM036549.1, read as the reverse complement.
TCTGCAGGACGCCTTACGGATCTCCCAGAACTTCTTGTCCAGCATCAACGAGGAGTCAACGCCCAGACGGCAGTCTGTGACCGTCAAGAAAGGAGAGGTGAGCGTTCAGATAATGACCGATAATCACTGAAATGAGCCACATCCTGTTTACACCCTTTTCTAATATTTGATTTGGATAAAACAAAGTGGTTGTAGGTTATAAGAAGACATAACTTCAAAATGATAAATGTTTTCTTTACCTTCATTTATTCAATATTGTAAAAGGATAAAACATTTTATGTTTAAAATGACATACACTTAAGATGCAGATTATAGTCTTTGTCCTTTAGTTTAAGTCTTTCCAGCTTTGATGTTTAGCATCATGATGTCATGACCCCGCCCTCTAAATGCCCTTGAAGTCAGTGCCAAATGAGCGTATAGGGGCCGCCAGTCAGCAGCCTAAAGCAGAGCCTCATGCCCATATATGGTCAAACCAGGGTTGCCTAGCTGAGGGTGATTCTCTGTTTGTTCAGTGTGTCTCTTGTGGCCTCCCATCCCTCCATCTCCCCTAACGCAAACACACACACACTCTCACACACTCTCACACACACATACCACCCCCCACTGTCTCTCTGTCCCCCGGAGATGACTTGACGCACATGAATGGCTGCCTCTTGATTGATAGCTCGTGTGACACTGCGTACATAATGCTTTGTAATGAGCCAACAGTCTGCTCTGACTGGCGGATTCAGAGTTAATTATTCATAAACGGAGGGTAGGAGTGAACGAGCGAAAAAGGACGATCCAGCTCCTCCCTCTGCTCACAGGGGGGTCATTACTGCACCCTTTCCGTACACACACACACACACACTTTCCTACTCTCTGTTCCGCTCACCCATCTCTTTTTCTCTTCCTCTTGTTTGCCTTTGAACATATACACACACACAGAATGACACACACACACACACACGTTCCCTCCTATCCCCACAGGCCCCAGTTCCATCCCAATCAGTCCAGACCTCCACACCAGTCATCAAATATTTATCGTAGATACATGAAAGCAGCACATGGAAATCGATTGGGCTCATTATATTGTACCTTAGAGTGTATTATATGCTCAAGGTTTTTGTCTGCAAATCACCAACTGTGCTGCAACATTAATCTCTTCAGTCATCAGAAGATGCTGTTACCTAGAAAGTTGAGAAGCGGATACCTAAAATAACATAAGATAATAAGAGCATACAAGTCGAGAGCGTTTGTTTGAATTATGTTTTAATATCTTTAATTGCATAAAATGTTCAATGTTTGTAGCTGGAGTTTATCCAGTAGCAGAACAGGTATCTGTAGCAGCCTCAGGTACTGCCTAGAAAACAGTGTTGGGTATCGTTAAGTATGAGCAAACTGATACCAAATATATTAGCTCTCCCTAAAAACAAAGTTGGATTCAGGTAAATGATCATGCAACAATAACAAACAACAACACAGTGTGTGACCTAATGTCAGCAATCTTTGTTTTTCCACCAATATTATGTACATTTTGTAATTGAACAAATATGGTACGCTACTGTATACGGGCTAACACTCTTGTCTCAGTATCGTGATGGGTAATATTGAAGAAAAAATTGTTTCAGAAAAATGTTTTTGGTGCCTTTAGATGTTAAAAGGGAACTTAGTTCTATGATAGCGCTAATGGTTTACAAAGTAGTTTGTAGTAGTGCAATGTCAACAGATATTACAGTCTGCAGAAATGATGGCGGTGAAATGAGATTTATTTCATTTGAAGCCATTTTTCACCATAAAACACTTATTAATATTATTAATCGTTACATTTGCAGTTTGTACACTTTAGATTGATGAAAAAAGAGACTGTCTTTGTGAGCAGGAAAGAGAACACAGTGATTGCTTGTGTTTTCTCTTGGGCTATAGAGAATCCAGGAAATGCTGAAGTGTTAATACAATGTGTACACACTAGCTTGTAACTAGTGGTTTATTCAGTGTTGGCATGCAGGAGCAGAGCAGCACAAGTGGCCCCCAGAGGCCCCCAGAGGCCCATATGAGGGGAGGGGACAAACAGAAGCTGCTTAATTAAAATGCAAATGATGACTCTGCCTAAATCTCAATTCACCTCCTCGCTCTGCTTTTGTTTGCCTGTGGGAAAGATATGCTCTTGGTGTGTGTGTGTGTGTGTGTGTGTGTGTGTGTGTGTGTGTGTGTGTGTGTGTGTGTGTGTGTGTGTGTGTGTGTGTGTGTGTGTGTGTGTGTGTGTGTGTGTGTGTGTGCGTGCGTGCGTGTGTGTGTGTGTGTGTGTGTGTGTGTGTGTGTGTGTGTGTGTGTGTGTGGGTTTTTCTTTCATCATCACACAAAACTGTCCCCACATACTCACAAATACAGAGGAAGTTCACGCACAAGCGGATTCATGCGCCTTCAAGCGTGTATTCTAAATATAAATATAGATCTTTTGTATATTCATGCCATTACTCCGGGAACACGCTCTTAGAGAGGCTCCCCCAGGAGATGGTCAATATTTAATCTGTGTTCTGTGCCGTCAGCGTGCTCTGCCTCACGCCGCTCTCCAGCCACGTTTTTTTTTTGCTGATGCTCCAGTCAGCTTTTATGAGAACGGGAGAAAGTCACATTTCTCCTACTGGCAGTTCAATATTAAGAAAATGTCATCTGATGCGCTGAGACGGCTGGTTTGTTAAGGATGTAAGCGCCAGTAGCAGAGCAAAGCAGCAGCACAAACATATTTTCAAAATTGTCCGATTACTGAAGTAGAAAGGAGCCTCAACTGGAATAAGAGTCTGCTTCAGATATAAAACAATGAGCTTTAATTAAAAATGTCTACAGGCGTTTTTGTGACTGTGGAAACACTTAAAAACTCATTAAAGCAGCATTATTTAGGCTGTAATTATTAAAGTTTTTTTTCTGTTGAAAAATTAACATTCTTAATTCTCATTAAATGGAGTCAGGACCTTTTGTTTAGGGTTTTTGAATAATAGATTTGAATGTGCCGTCTAAACAGATTCCTTTGTGCAGTGTTTTAGTTGCTTGTCTTGCTTTGTCCTGCCACATGATTCCCATTCACTCACACTCAGTTAGAGGCCTGTAAATCCTTAATCCAGCTGTTATCCCTCCCTTTATTTGATCTCTTTATCATGAGATCAATGGAGGAGAGGATTATCACTGAGGCCTGATGGGCAGTGTAGTTTATCAGAGGTCATTTCCCATCCATTTAACATGAAATTGTGAGACTAACCTAGTTAGTTACAATTCAGCTGACCCTTATTTTTAATCTGCATGCGTCATTGTCAGTAGTTTGTCAGTGAGAGAAACATCTGTATTGTAATACAACTTAATCAACTGTTGTACTTTTGGTTCAATAATCCAATCAAAGACCTAGCCTAGAATAGGCTGCCTTGACATGCAGAAAGCAGAATTTAGCTCCATCCATCCATCCATCCATTTTATTCCACTTATCAGAGATCGGGTCGCGGTGTTAGCAGGCGCAGTAAGTCCACCCAGACTTCCCTCTCCCAAGCAATGTTTTCCAGCTCCTCCTGGGGGATTCTGAGGCGTTCCCAGGCTAGACGGGATATATAATCCCTCTAGCGAAACTCTGGGTCTACCCAGGGTCTCCTCCCAGTTGGGCGTGCCCAGAAAACCTCCAAAGGGAGGCGCCAGGAGGCATCTTTATCAGATGCCCAAACCACCTCAACTGGCTCCTTTCAATGCAAAGGAGCATCGGCTCTACTCCGAACTCCCCCCGAATGTCCCAGCTCCTCACCCTATCTTTAAGGCTTAGGCCCAGCCACCCTCCGAAGGAAACTCATTTTGGCCGCTTGTATCCGCGATCTCATTCTTTCGGTCACTACCCATAGCTCATGACCATAGGTATTTGGAACGAAGATCGACCGGCAAAGCGAGAGCTTTGCCTTCAGGCTCAGCTCCCTCTTCACCACAACGGTCCGGCACAACGCCTGCATTGCTGCTGACGCTTAGCCAATCCGTTTGTCAATCTCACGGTCCATTCTACCCTCACTCGTGAACAAGACCCCGAGATAGTTAAACACCTTCACTTGGGGCAAGGACTCACTCCCCACCCGGAGAGAGCAATCCACTTTTTTCCAGAATTTCTTTTGATAAAAACGTTTCCTCCAAAGCTTAGGTTCAATTTTCAAAGCTGCAGTGTGATGTACACAGGGCATCCAAAAGAAGAATTAAAGAGTCCACACAATATTATTTAAAAGAGGAAAAACATAGCTGTGCTAGCCTGTGTGGGTTCAAAGGTATCCTGAAAACCAACGACCACACCCAACATCATAACTAGGTGTGGTCGTGGGTGTGTCATAATTAAAACCACTGTGATTCGGGTGGTATAGTACCAAAGTGCCACTATTACATCACTGCTGCACAGGGTGTGGAAAATCATGTAGTCACCTCCAGTTAGAGAGGAGGGCCACATTTATTAAAAAAGAAAACTTAAAGGAACAGACGGGAAAGGAGAATACAAATAAATAGAAAGATAAAACTATAAAATAACTAGTGTCGAATCTTCAGAATTCTAAAACAAGAGTGTAATGTGTGACAGGCATTATTAGTTGTACGTGTGTCTTAAACGTACAGTATGTAAAATCCGCCACTAGGGGGCTCTCAATCTAAACAATAACAAAAGATGACGTTGAGACTTGCGGTGTTTTATGGGAGTAAAAACGAACGAATCAATATGAACGACGAAACCGACCTGAGAAAGACAATATGTGTACTGACGATGTATCCAAGTATAATTTACAGGACGTTTTATATCACAGCAGCACATACAGCGACAGAACGGCAGCTTTCAGTAGCAGCTAGCGCTAGCTTATGCAGCGGTCTTTGATGTAACATCCGGTGTTTCCTTGACAACGATCAACATTTCCTGTCTGTCATGGCGGCTCATCATGGCGGCCGCCTACAAGACACGTCCCGTTACAACTATAAAATTACGGATTTCTCTGGCTTTGATAACTTTTGGAAATATTTGAGGTGATGTAAGTACTCAACTAAAAAATATATATAACATGGGTTTAGTCCATTTTTAATTGAAGTTAGATATTTGAATGTAAACATTAGCATGCAATTCTACATACTGTACCTTTAAATACCAATGTTAACATGCTACTATACTAAGATACTGAACATGGTGAGCACAAATCCTAGTGTTAGCATTGTCATGAGCCTGTTAGCATGCTAACATTTAGCTCAAAGATGACATCAAAACGTCCTATCAAAGCGACAAACATGGAAGCTTACACTGAGTCTTGTTTCTACATAAAAAAGACTCATACAACAAAATTCAAGTTTTCAAAGACTTTGCTTGAGTTTTTGATGCAATTTCCTACTTGAGAAACAATGTGTGTTCATGAGGTCACATACAAGAACTTTAAGGTCTTGTATCCATGTTTATTTTAAATTATTTTCTATTGAAAGTTGAATCCCTAAATGGAAATATGGAAATAACACAACATCGGAAATAATGGTCTTTAAAACTTCAAGTCTGCAGTCTCATTACAACAGGGAAGTGGCCGACATGGAACCAGTGGTCAGACCATTTGTTTGTGACACACTGACGGTCCACCAGTACTTTTAATATGAATGTATAATAATCCCCGGTCCTCTTTATTCTTCAATATGCCAAACCTAAGTAGAGCAGTGTGACCATATCTCACTCCAACTACTGTACAGTCTGTGCCTAAATATAGACTGACATGACAGCATGTAGATTGACAGAAGTAAGGCAAGACGGAGCGTTGTTTTATATTCTAGCAAGAAAATATCCTCAGGAGGATTACGCTGCATGTGGAAAGACTTCATAGACGTGCCCTTCTTGTGGCATCAAAGTCCCACAACCTGAAGCTGGAGACTGAATGATGAACATTTACTGAACATACTGAACAGATGCTTATAACAAGGAATATTTAGTCTGTAATCCAACACAAACCGGCTCAGGGAAAAGGAAGGAAAAAAGAAATCGCGTGTGCTCTGATAGGTGTTGCATCCTGTCCTAAGTGCCCACCGTAATAAAAATAAAAAATGCCAGATGATAGAAAGCAACCCTTCTGGAAGTTATCCGTCATAGGCTGTCATTATTGCAGCCTTCATTATCTAGCTGGTAATGAATAATTACCTCCACCAGTGGGAATTAGATTTCAATTAGATCCTTATTTCAGCGCTCCGAACATGATTGGAATCTGTCATACAGTAGGATCTTTTGGGGAGGGGGTGTTAAGCAAGTAGAGGAAATGCCTCAACAACAGATCTCTGCAGTGGAGCTGCTTCGGTGACGTGTGGACGGTAAACTGCAGCATGACATCCAATCCTCTGGGAGCTCCTCTGGTTCACTTGTTTCTTTTATTTGCCCTCTTCTTCTCTCCTTTCTCTTTTAGCCATTTACTTTCATCTCATGTGCTGTCAGGGTTGTGTCTTTCTAATTCTCTCACACATTTTCTCCCTGCTGTTTGTGTCATTGTAAGTTTAACCTCTACATCATGCACTGAGTGTAACAGCATGCTCGCTCTGTTTGTCAGCATATGTCCTGTCAGGTACATAAAAACCTTTCCTACACAAGCATGGGTTCCACTTAAGTGTGTTCTGGTGGTGACAGTAGCTGTGTGGTAATGATGGAGAGAGGAGGAGGAAGAGGACAGGAGAGGGAGGGTACGAAGAAGAAAATGAGGATGTGATTGGCTCTGAAGAAGTGTGATGTCATGCTTTATGGCCTTGCTGCTAAGATTGTAGAAAAAACTGTACTTTACGTAGTGATCACTCTGTAATGATTAACTCTGAGGTTAGTTTGGTTTAAGTCCTTTAAATCCTATCAAGCAAACGTTTGACCAAGCTAAGTTTGTAACAGAATCTGAATGGAAGTGACAAAAAGACACCAAAGTGACCTTTAATAGCTGATTTGTTTTAACAAGTTATGATTTTTAATATCACTATTGTAAAAGCACTTTTTGACAAGATCTCTTTCTTGCTAGATCCTCCCTGCTTTATGTCTAATTTAAATTAATCTCAATGTATTCTCTAGTTGTAGTTTCCTACTCTACATGATGAAAGCCAAGTTTATAACCGTGTGAAAGTGAACTGTTTACAATTGAGTCGTGGTTTGACTTTTGTTTGCTCCCCGTTTCGTTCCAAGTCTATTCTTGTGAATGCGGTTTCTTTTTTGGAAAATGGCATCACTGCCCCCTTTTGGCAAATAACAGTATTACACGCCTCATTACCTAGTCTGACATCAGTGATATGTCCCAAAGCTGTGAACAACACTGTTCACTCTAATAGTTACGTCATTGATTCTTCTGTGTGCTGGAAATGAATGATTATGCCAGAAAATGGCTGAAGAATTTAACAGGTTTACGTTTTATTCGTGCAATTAAATGCAAACACTCAACACTTTTTGTATTAAAAAAAAAAAGTCCTCTTATCCAAATTGGTTGATTTTGAGCACATTAGCTTTGTGAAATGTAAAAGAGGATGCTGCAGCAAGTAGAAGCACAGAATTCCTTGCTGTCTTTCTTTTCTAACCTATATCCTTTCCTTGTTTCCTCCAAGTTTCTTGCTTGTCTATGAGGGTAAATCTTTTGGATTAAGCTCCAAAACAAAAGCTATTCAAACTGTCCACTAGCTGAAACAGATTGGTAAAGATTGATTGTTTCTCAATTGTTCTTTTTACTGCCTGGAACCATTGCTGCAGGGTAGGTGTCGGACAAAGTCATTTACGGCACACTGCCAAAACAGCCTTTTTATATGCTTAATGACTTACATACATCTGACTGTTTAAAAAGTGGGATGAGATTTTTTTTGTGCATACGCATGTACAGGGAATAGTTAGCAAAGAAATAAGAAGTACCACTGTGTCCACAGGGGGCGCCAAATTCACAACAATCTAAAAATTCCCCACAGGCGCTCAAAAGAGAATCCAGAGAAACAGTTTTGTTATTGAGCACAGTTTCAATGTTTATTTGACCTCCCAATCAAATAGAACTACCTAAACAACAAATGATCAACAACTGGGTTATCAACAATTAGAGCTTTGTGTCACTGACCAATCACTGCTGTCTGTTGTTGCTACAGAACCGGCAGCTTCTAAGGGACAGTTTCATGGTGGAGTTGGTGGAAGGAGCGAGAAAGCTGCGGCACGTCTTCCTCTTCACTGATCTGCTGCTCTGCGCCAAGCTGAAGAAACAGATCGGAGGGTAAGACAAATGACTGTTTTACATCCTCAGCAAGTTTTAAGTGAAATAAATCAGATTCATAAATATTAAATAACTGCAATTTATTCACATCTACCTTTCATATTGACACATTGTCCTTCTATTACTCACCTGTCATCATTCATCCTCCCTCCATTTCCTGTCCTTCTCCCACTGCAGCAAAAACCAGCAGTATGACAGTAAGTGGTACATCCCCCTGACTGAGCTGACCTTCCAGGGCCCAGAGGAGGCCGAGCCGCTTACGATCCCTCAGGTCCCTGATGAAGAGCTGGACGCCATGAAGGTCAAGATCTCACACCTCCGCAGTGAGCTCCAGAGAGAGAAGGTAGCGTTAATGCACACTTATAGAGATGTAATGACACTGATAATCAGAGACACATTTCTAAAGTTGTTCCAGAGATTTGAAAGAGTTTATACGGTGTGTGCTTATTGGATAGGGAACGTTTTTCAACCGATGTAATTACAGTGAGGTTTCCCTCAATAATGAAGCATTTCTATATTTGTGTTTTCAGAGAGCAAACAAGGGTTCAAAGGTCATTGATCGTCTCAGGAAGAAGCTGTCAGAACAGGAGTCTCTGCTTCTGTTAACGTCTCCGAGCATGCCACTCAGAGTCTACAACAAGAGTGGCAAGGTGATGATACTATTCAACTTGAGTACTCTATTTTAATCAACATTCCTGCCCCACCTTCCTCTCCTCCTCCTCCTCCTGACGCTCCATGTACGATGCATATTTCATCTGTTCTTCTCATATTTCTGCTTGTTTGTCGTCCTCTGTTTCACTTCCAGCACAGTATCCTCTCGTTTTGCTTTACTAACATGAATTTTGCTTAATCTGTTTTGTGCTTTCTCGTGTCAAAATGGTGTAGGTTTTTTTTCCCAGTGTTTCTCCCCGTAGATATATGATGATAATTTAACAGCGTCTACTTTTTTGTGTGTGTTCAGAGTTACAGTTTCCTGATTTCCTCTGACTATGAGCGCGCTGAGTGGAGGGAGATAATGAAGGAGCAGCAGAAGAAATGTAAGTGTCCCAGAAATGTCCTGCAGACAATGTCTGATCCAGCTTGGGTTAGATCTTCCCTCTCACAAAACACCCTAAGGACTTGAAAATGTGCACGACTAGTTCAAGAGTCTTGTTACGGTGTAAAAGAGTTAACAGTTGACACTTATTTGTCTTTCCTGAAGGTTTAAAAACGTCCTCGCTGACTTCCATGGAGCTTCAAATGTTGACGAGCTCCTGCCTCAAACTGCAGACTGTCCATCACATTCCACTTAGTGTCAATAAAGATGGTAAGCCATTTGACTTTTTTTTCTGACATAAAATTACTGGACCTCTAAATAAGTTAGTTATCTAGAGGTTGCACCCTTTCATTATGATTAATAATTGTAATTACAACGAGGTATGCAGAGGTTTAAACCACAGATTTTAGAGTCTTCGAGGCTGTTCTTTCCCCTTTTTCCATGTCTGATTCTTCTCCAACACAAACAGAGATGTGCATGTTTTTCTAACCCCTCCTCAACCTTTTTTTTTTTCTCTCTCTCTCTGCTCACTGACTGTTTTTCCAGAGGATGAATCCCCCGGTCTCTGCGGGTTCCTGAATGTAATCGTCCACTCTGCCTCCGGCCTCAAACAGAGCTTGAGTGAGTCATTGGACTTTGGCCTCCGTGAAGACAACAGAGAATACAGATAATTAGACAAAATGAGTTTGATGTGACCATGGAGCTGTGGGAAACACTGTTGTGTTGTTTTTTCTTGTTTAGGAAGAGCATTTTGTAATCAGTAACGGTTAAACTTTTCTGTTTTACACTTACATTTCTGTTTCTGAAAGTCAATTCTTAAGTTGTATTTCTTCAGCTGCTGGTTTGGTATATCTTCTGAGTTTTCTTTCTGGGGGATAACACTGAACATGTAGTCAGTTCAGTTACTTATAAACAACTTCACAAATAACACTTGGGTATCAATTCAAATCCAATAACTCTTCAATCACCTCTTTTTATCAGATCTCTACTGCACATTGGAGGTGGATTCCTTCGGCTTCTTTTCAAGTAAAGCTAAGACGAGAGTGTATCGATACACCACTGAACCCAAATGGAACGAGGTAAGACTCTGTCTTTCCTCTGAATAAAATGCCCCTGCAGACTACAGATTTAAGTGAATTAAACATGACATTTTTATATTGGGGTTTAATCTTTAACAGTAGGGATTCTAGTTCAAACCTTGTAATTGTCATCTGCACATATCTGATATTATTAAACAAGTATTGATTCAGTATTTCCAATACTACTTTATCAGAAATGCTCAACATTCTTTATTTCTCTTCAATTTAGAAAAACATGCAGGAACATATTTATGCTGTTTCTGACATCTGCTCCTGTAATCAGCTAGCTTTCCATCTATAGGTAGTGAAAGACGTCAGAGCAGCCCTTATATATAGCATCTGCAGCCCCTGCAAACATACACAAATGCACATGCATGCAAGCAGCCATACATTCATAGACGTGAAATCATTAAAAACACAGCTGGACGTTGAAAGTTAGTACTGCAGAAAGACGAAGAGCTTTAATACACAATCAGTGATTTATTTTTCCTCTTCGACCCAAAGACTCTTTGAGGATTTTTTGCCCAGCAAAGTGGAAATAATATCATCTAATGAGGGGCTGCTGGTGATGACTCGCATCTGTCCAAATGCTAAGTGAACCAACGCCGTGTGGGAGCTTTGAACGATGTGCAAACCATATGTAGAGAGCTCCCGTACTGCACATAATTACAGGGAAAGTTGGTCAGCTGCGGTGGGATTTATGGATTTAGAAGTAGGTGGTAGATGGATGCTGATTTTCCTGGAGGAGTAACCAGTGTTTCTCTTTGCATTTTGACATTCTTGCTCTCTCTCTCTCTCATGATGCCCTTTGTCCATAAATGTTGAATGTTTTTTGCATAAAAGTTAGCAAAATCTAATTTCCCTACACCTGATTTTTTGTGTTCCCCCCGCAGGAATTTGAGATTGACCTGGAGGGCTCTCAGACCCTGAGGCTGCTCTGCTACGAGAAGTGTTACAACAAGACCAAGCAGAACAAAGAGGATGGAGAGAGCACGGACCGCATCATGGGGAAAGGACAGATCCCGGTATGACATGACGTCAACCCCCTTTTTTCTGCAAACCCACCATGAGTCATTACCGATAGGCCGTTATGTCACTGCGACTGCTACAGAGCATGAAATCCAAATTATTGCTCAATGAATGGTTTAAACTGGGCATGATGTTACCAAATGCCTGGTTAGATTAATTAGCCTGTTATGTAATAGTGGTTAGGGTCAGGTTAAATGGAGGGTGTCATTTTAATATTAAAAAGCAATGATGTGTCACTTTGTTAAGTGACTGCCCAGAGTTTGTGATGGTTTACGATGCCATCCTGACACATGAGGAAATAACATCAATGAAGAGCGTCTTTCAAAAATACCAAAACCCTGATAATAATCCAGAGTAAACCCGCCCAGACAATGTCCTGAGCAGTGTGTCTGTGACTAACTGATAATAAATAGCAGGTGATCAGGTTGCCAAGACGACGGCAGCCTGCACTATAATGCCAAGCGTCACTCAATAGATCAACAGAGAGAGAGCAGAGATACAAGACACAGAGGGATCCAGGCAGACAGAAAGAGCGTCGTCTTTGATTTATGAAACCATTCTTTTCCACCTCAACACACATCAAGTGTGTGTGTTTATGTTCATGTAGATCTTACACCGCTGAGTACACACATTAAAACACTCATATTGTCTTCTCCTGGTTTCAGCAACATGTGTAAAATGCATAACCATTCAGAAAATTAGATGACTCTTACCATTTTTCACGAGTGATATCTAAATTAGCCAATCAATGAAAACAATGGTGTTCCGTTAGCTTTAATGTTAGCCTTTTTATCAGCAGCTTTCATTCAGATCCGCCCCTATCTCGAACAAATTGTTCAAACTGCATCCAAGTATCCTCTTTTGCTTGTGTTCTGCCAAACTGTGATTTACAGTCACACACTCCCCCTAGTGGCTCCTTCAGTAATCCTGCTACATGATCAGTTCTATACAGATGATGTCATTCAAAACAAACCACGCAGAGTGCTGAGAAAGTCGCTGAGCAGGATTTTCATATATCCAGAGCAAGAAACTGCTGTCCCTGTTTTCAGTAGAAGCCACTGACACTGAAGAACCCCACAGATTGTCTGTGTCTTGCAAATCAGATGAACATTTATGACAGGGGGCCTAACTGAATTTCGAACACACGTCAATACAGCTTCAACACTTTATAGTGTTCTGTAAAAACATATTAAACATATTTATCATGAAGACTCTCCGATGGCTCTGCTGTTTTCATAAACGGCTCAAACCGAATAGCACTCCCAGCACTGAAAGATTCAGTTATGAGAAACATGATCCAGCTTTGCACGCAACCAGATGGGCCTTAGCCTAGGTAAACATACAAGATACAGTATACAGTGTGTGTGTGTGTGTGTGTGTGTGTGTGTGTGTGTGTGTGTGTGTGTGTGTGCCAGGCTTTTATTTGCCCAGATGGCATGTCTCTTCAGATCTGAGTGTGTTTGTGCATGTTTGGGTGTAAGTGTTGTCTCTTCAAACAAATAAGAATGTTTATCATATACAGGAACAATAAAGTAAAGTGATGAACCGAAATAACAAAACCACATTTGAAAACATTGCAGTGCAGCGGTGGGAAGATTTCTACTGTAGATGTTATTCTATCTTAACTGAGCAATGTATCTGAGCAGCATATAAGAAGAACAACAGTGTGTAAAGATGATGTAATCTTAACATAGCAAGCAAATATTACAATTCATTTAGGTGGTATTAAATATGTACTCGTAGGAAAAAGTAATAGTGTAACCTTTAACCTTCCTGATTTTCTAAAGACTAAGAAACACCTTTGGTTTTGGTGGAATATGCATTCAAGTGTTTACTGTAGTAAATTACAAAAAAAGACTCAAAGTCATTTGTTAAAAGTAAAAGTCTTGCATAAAAAATTCAATTGAAGTTGAATTTCAAAATAAAAGCTTTTAACACTTGGAGCTAGATTTCCTTCTTTATATACGTCGACCTTGGCAGGAACATTTGAGGGGTCTCAAATGATGGGAAAAAATCTGCTAAATTATGTTTTAGCAAGAAGTTAGACCGTTTGGATTAACAAGTTTGATTGAAACACTGATGACCATCCTGAAGGATTAGCTACAGTAGAAGTTTAATATTTCAGACATTTGACAGAAAAAACACTTAAAAATGTTCAATGATTGTGATACCTATTGTGCTGTCCTTGTCTGTTATCCAGCTGGACCCTCAGGCTCTCGAAGGCAAAGACTGGCAGAGAACAGTTATTCCAATGAATGGGGTGAGTACATTTCATTAAATAAACTATTATCAAAGGATATTTCCTGTTTCTGTTTTTCCTCCCGGTATGTTTAAAAGCTTTACAGATTTCATTAGCACCAATACGTTTAAACGGCAGTAGCACAGAAAGGAATATTCACAAAAACTTCTGGAGGAAGTTGTTCAGCATTTGACTTCTCTGGGAAGTCCACATCTGGCTTTAACAAGGCACAATATCCTCCAGATCATGAAAAGCTATCGCAGATGGATTTCAGGCTCCTAGATGGGCTTCCCACTTTGTAAACCTGCCTCAACTATTATCTCTTTCTTCCTGTGTCAGATTGAGGTGAAACTTTCCATAAAGTTCACCACCCGAGAGTTCAGCCTGAAGAGGATGCCCTCACGGAAACCCATGGGTGTTTTCGGAGTCAAGATCTCCACAGTGACCAGGTGAGTTGACGTTTTAACACACAGGAGATACCTCATTTTAGAGAAATGATCTTTATAGTTATCCTTGTTTTCATCAGTCTATATGGCAGCATGACAGATTTGTACTCCAATGGTGTTCCTCAGAGCTCTATTCTAGGCCTCCTTTTCTTTGTTCATTTACTAATCTTTCAAGTGTGCCATTCTGATCAGGCCTTCTCTAACTCATCCAGACTTCAGCATGTTTTTGAACATTTATAAAAAGTATTAAAAGTCTTCATGTATTTTGGATGCTAAGAGTAATGCTAAATGGGCTGCATTTATGAAGCCATCCAACCACTCAAAGTGCTTTACACTAAATGTCCCTGGTCACCCATTTTAACACGTCATGCTCATGACACTGTGATGTAGCTAGTCATACCAAAGAATTCTTGCACTCTCGCACACGTAAGGCCTCTGTGAGCATCCACTTATCTTGTTTCGGGTCGTTTTGAGGCTGGAGCCAATCCCAGCTGTCATTGGGTGAGAGGCGGGGTACACTCTGGACTGGTCGCCAGCCAGACACAGGGCTGACCTACTGTATAGAGACGAACAACCATTCATGCTCACATTCACACCAATGGGCAATTTAGAGTTACCAATCAATCTAACCAGCATATCGTTCTACTGTGGGAGGAAGCTGGAGTACATGGAGAGAACCCACGCATGCATGGTTAGAACATGCACACAGAAACGCTCCTATCATTACATTTAACCCTTAGGGGTGCATGAAGGTCAAAGAAATATGTGTAGAATATTTTTCTCTTTGTGAATCATTTCTCATTAAACAATTTTGAGGTAGAAGAGTCAAAATACGGAATAAGGGAGGCCGTTTTTAGAAATTGGATGAAAGAACGTAGTAGAAAGATTGCTGTGCTGTTTGTTGTTTTGCTCTTATGAGTGACATTAACGAGGATTGAAGATAACAATTGGGTTAAATAGATTTACCAGCAACAATTCATTAGCACCGCGTTTAAAACATTTCCGCAGAAGCACAAGCCAGAGGCATTATTAGCCCGTCAAGGAATCAGAGCAAAGAAAAAGACAACTCTTCTTCATTTTGTCCTTTAGTCCAAACAAAAGATTTAGTGCCTCTTTAATCATTCCATATTAACGCTGGCAAGTGTTTTACTCAACACCATGCTTGTTGGTAATCATTACTGTTTGTGTCCATCCAGGCGGGAGCGCTCCAAGGTGCCCTACATTGTCCGGCAGTGCCTAGAGGAGATAGAGAGGAGGGGTATGGAGGAGGTGGGCATCTACAGAGTATCAGGGGTGGCCACTGACATTCAGGCCTTGAAGACTGCCTTTGACACCAGTGAGTACATGCTGCCTTTATCGATATAAAAACATATTCATTGTGCAGGTTTATGTATAGAGCTTTAAATGTGTGTTATTTAATTTCTATCTGTGTAAATGCAAACTTAAAAAAATGGTTTAGATCCTCAATATTTGTGTCTGGTTTTCATGCAGGGATGTTGTGATAGAATCATAAGATCATAATATTACATTTAAAATGTATACTAAGAATATGGAGTTTTTAAAACTCCTGTCTTTGTTATAAAACTGCAACTGCTGTGCATTTCTAGAAAAAAGAGGCTGAGAAGATGTATTTACCTTCACCTGAAGGAAACCCTGTTCCTAAACTGTGTATTTCTAAGGGTCAGTTACTCAATATAATATATTTAGGCTTTAGTTTTTTAACATGAGGCATTATCCCTAACATGGACATATTAACCAGATATTTGAATGAATTTGTTATGAACTTGCATTTTGTGTACCGTAAAACTTCAAATAGAAGCCCGTCCCAATTTAAGGCCCAGTCATTTTTACCAGCCTGCTGTTGCTGCACGTTTTGACAAATAAAGGCAGCTGTTGATATGAGGTCTCTATGCATGTAGTGTCAAAAGAGTTTGTGGATAAGAGGAACAGAGAGAGAATAATGCTTGTGTGTGCACTAGGCCATGGAGCAGGTGTGCATGCTGTTTTACATAGCAAGATCACATTTGTGCAATTTCTTTACTGATATCCTCATTTTGACACAGTTATTATTTTTTCTTTGGTAAATTTACAATTCTATTGTTTTTCCACATCTTTGCTGAGCACAAGATTTGTTTAAAAATGATTAAAGCTCGTCTCATACTAAAACCTTTCCCAAATAAAGACAGGGTCATTTCATAGACTGAAGGAAATAAAAGCCCAGGCTATTAATTGAAGTTTTACGGTATGTCTTCATTGGGACTATTTTGTGTGGAGTGTGTGTATTTCACCAAGAAACTGAAAAGTAAGATGCATGGTTATCGCTGCTGGAGCTGAGGTGTTTCCCTGTCTCATCATCGTCCCTTTTCCTTGTACAACCCCCCGTCTTCATGCTGTTATCGTGTCTCTACTGCAGACCATAAAGATGTGTCAGTGATGATGAGTGAGATGGACGTGAATGCCATCGCCGGGACCTTGAAGCTGTACTTCAGAGAGCTGCCAGAACCGCTCTTCACTGATGAGCTCTACCCTAATTTTGCAGGCGGCATCAGTAAGTCCATTTCCAACACTGCTAATTTGATTATAATAGATGCAACTTTTAAAGGTCTAAAAGGGAAGTCCTTCGTTGTGAGGATCTGTAAAATCTCTCTTCCTTTCGTTCTGCACAGCTCTGTCTGACAGTGTTGCCAAAGAGAGCTGTATGCTGAACTTACTGCTGTCACTGCCAGAACCCAACCTGGTCACATTCCTTTTCCTTTTGGATCACCTGAAGAGGTAGGAACAAGTAAAGACACACTTGTGCTTGCATTATATGCAGCCATGAAGGTTCACATGCATGGACAGGACAAATACAATAGGTACATGTACATCAGCAAGCTGCAATTAGCACATATGTTAGTGTCACGGACAGATTTTCATTCCTTTTTTCCTGTCCGTGTGTTATCTAACTTTTGATCAAATATGTCAAAGTTGCATTTGAAAGTGTTACAGCTAATAATATTCATACATGAAACACGAGTACGTATTTGCCTTATTAGCTCAATTCTTTCATGCTGCTTTTAAACAAGCAGGTACTAGCAGGCGGGATGGCATTGAGATGCGGGAGAAATATGTCTTCTGGTTACCATGGTGACATTGAAAGACAAGAGGCTTGAACATAATGACAGCACTTACAAGGCAGATACATGTGTTTACAATTATTGCACGAGTTTGTGATATACTGTGCAGGGTTCAATCTTACCTTCATTATAAAGAAAGAGCTATAAATGTGCAGCGATGGGGCCTCTTACCTAGGAAGCACAGGAAGAGTAGAGTAATAAGGTAATATAATAATGTAATAATAATTGGTACATAGGAATGACATAATGCAATGATACCTATCCTGTCATTGAAACCGTAGAGGGAAAGAACTTTAACGATGAACACAATGTCCACATGCTCTCTCAGCTGACTTTAGAATGAATCATTTGAATCTTATAAATGCCAGTGGTCTACACGTGACACTCAGATCCATCACCGCACGTTAACATCACTTCCATGTGCTGGTTTTCTACTTAGTAGACTCGTCTTTTTCTCTCCTTAGGGTTGCAGAGAAGGAAAGTGTCAACAAGATGTCTCTCCACAACCTGGCTACCGTGTTTGGGCCGACCTTGCTGAGACCTTCTGAGAAGGACAGCAAGATCCCCACTAACCCTACCCAACCCATCAGTATGGGAGACAGCTGGTCCCTGGAAGTCATGGCACAGGTGAGCCACACAGATCGTACTTGGGAATGTAACATCTTAAACCAAAGTTTACATCAATGTAATTTTTATTTGGCAAACTTTTGACTCTCCCGTCTCTCGTTTCCTTCCAGGTCCAGGTGTTGCTGTATTTCCTCCAACTGGAGACCATCCCCACCCCGGATAGTAAACGGCAGAGCATTCTCTTCTCCACTGAAGTATAAAGCAAACACGGACTCCACTGACCTGATATTTTAACCATGAAGGAGTGAAAGAGACAAAACTGTGGCTCAAAGTGAGCCTGTATTAGTAGGTTTTTGAATTGACTTATCAGATTCAGTTAGGCTCCTGCAGCTGGAAAGGATTGTCACTGGCGATGCCTGCTCCCTCAAACACAAGGGGGCGCCATTGGGCCTCTGAAGCTAAGAGGTAGTGAAGTCCTTAGAGTTCATATCTGTCATTACCTGATGTTTGGATACATCTGCCTTCTACATTTCTCCTCCTTGTTCTTTGTTGGTCTAAACCCTGAACTTCTAACAATCGAGTGGTTTATAAATCAAGAAATTGTCAAAATCAGTTTGTAAAAGACCAAACTTTCTGGATTCTTGAATAAGTTTGCCTACAAATCCAAGTTCTATCTCTATTTTTTTGGAGGGATTGTTCACCATCTTTGTTTGTTTTGGAAAATCGTCCGATATGTTTATCCATCTCAAACATCACATCCTGATGAGGACAATTCAACCATAATCTCAGCGCAACGATCCTGAAAAGACAAAGAAGAGACTTTATGACGTTAGCTAAAGAAGAACATCTAGAGCTGAAACAACACTGGCTTTTTTATTCTTTGTGGAGAGCCAACACGTGTTCATTTAAGTGTTTACAACGTAAACAAACCCCGGTGAGTGTCAGAGACAAAACCCTAAAGCGTAAAGAAGGACTGTACGGGAAAAAAGAAGGAACCTGACCACGAAAGCAAAATTCCTCTGTTTGTGTTGTTTGTGTCTGAAGTTAGTCTCCAGCTTAAATATCCCGGAAGCAATATATTTTCTAACATAGGAGTTGTCTGTGGTCATATCCGTGCTGACAAAATGTCCTGCTTATTGTAACATAGGACATCTTGCCAAAATGAATATGCTATTTGTTTCTCGGAGCAAAGGAAGCTGCTGTATTTACATATACAGTATGTACATAAACTTAAAGTTGTATTTTTTGTCTTTAAGTTAACAGTATAATCATTGATGCTATTGTTATAATTTATTCCGGGGCCTTTGTGGGGACAAATCTGTTTGTTTTTCTATGTGTTTGATTAAGAAAGTGGTAGGTCTTAGCCTTGACTTCAAGTCTTGCAGTAAATAAGCAGGATTTAGCCTTGTTCTTACAGGAAACTACTCAGCTGTACTGTCCAGCCTATCAATAATTCATTTAGATATAATTAAGAACACACGTTGTAGTTACAGACTCTATGCTGCTGCGGAAAGAAAGGCACAAGCTCTTTAACTGCTGGGTTGTTGGTGAGCAGAGCGTCTCACATCCAGAGACCACCGCCTGTCTAGTGTAGACATTATGCAATGTCATAATACAGCACACACACAGAAACACACACACTACATAGTCTCTTTTTATACCATTTAATCTGTGGCTGCAGACTCGCACTCATGCAATGCTAGAACTACTGTATTACAATTCAAGTGACCTGAGCACTCAGCGTTAATGTACAAGAGCATATCTGTCGGATTTAATGAAGGAATAGGATTTTGTTTCGTCTTCTACTAATTTGTTCTTTTTTTTTATCTCATGCATACAAAAGTCACATTAATGTCTCTTTACCTGCTCGACGTCCTGAAGAACCTGAAGGTGTCTAACTCAAATTTAAAGGAAAGCACGTTTCTCTTTTTAATTTCTGTGTCCCTGATTAAACATGCAGGCATGTTTTATTTTGATTTTTCTTTTTATAATTGCTTTTTTTTATTTCTGTCTTTATTAACAAATGTTTTCATCATAGGCTTTAGGATGTTTGTAATATGAGAGTTTCTGGTTTACACAATTAAGGCATGACAATTTTTTTTAACCAATTTACTGGATAAGTTTGCAGTTTGCTGAATCATTCTTGAACACAGTAGTCAGTAATAGTTGCCTATTGCACAGTTAAACATGTTTTACATTTGAATACATTGCCAAGAAGCAGGAGTGCGGTTGTGACCCCTTTACTGGCAGCTGAAGTGCTTTAGATAAGGCAGAAGAACTACAGCTAGAAAGACCTGTTTCGATTGTTTAAAGGAGCATCTGACTATTGTTTTTGGATAGACTTAAAAAGTGGGAGCATGTCCTTTAAAGATAACTTCATTATCATGGTTGTCTTCCCACATGTATTAAATATTACCAATGACCAGTCTAGTGGATCTAATAAGCGTCTGTGTGGTTACGTCCGTGTTTAAAATACCTTAAAGGGGCATATAGCTCAATAACAGTCATTGTAACTCCTGTCAAAAGTCAAGTTTTCACTTAAAAAAATGGCTTTAGACTTAAAAAGCAAGAGGAGACTTCTGTTTGGATACAAATTAAATGTCAAGACACTAACACTCTTTTTCATAATAACAGAAAAATACACCTTTATTGTGTCAACCCCAGAAATTACAAATTCAAGCTTTTATTCTGAAAGGATTCATTCCTGCAGTCCCTGCACAGTTATGCGTCTTTCTTTTTTCCTACCACTGTGTACTTCTACTCACTTTGGCCTATGGTAGCATGCACACAGAAAAATTCATGTACTCATCTGTCACATTTACAAATCCTGATTGCCTACACTTCTCTACCCTATCGTGCCTATGGACACTCTTTTGTTTTGCGCCTGTGGTATTCTTAACCTTGCTCGGCCTCCCGTTGCCTTTGCTGAGGACAGCCACGAACTCTTTATCTCTTTAAGCCTAAGACAGGACCTTAAATTCAAGCATGGTCTTAGCTCATACTGTACTTTACTCGCCACCTTCATCTGACCGTATCAAAGTCAATCTTAATTAGAGCAAAGGACACGATTTCTTTCTCACGTCCTCAATTCAGCTCGTCAAATTTCAGCTCTTTAAATGCCTTTTAATCTTATTTATTTTCCCTGTTTGGTATAGGAAGGTCTAAGCAGTCTATTTATTAACAATATAATGTCTTCTTAAGCTAAATAAATGTTAGAAAATGTGTCTTTTTATGGTGGGGCTTTCTTTGGGAAGATGTCTCATTTACCACCGTTTGTTTATCCTGTTGAAGTTACAACTGTTTGTCTCTATTTCCACACAACTGATGTGTACAACTGCATCAACTTTCAACCCCTGCTACTACTTCATCTCTGTAGTCACATAACAGACTGGCCACTGTGATTGTTCAGCTAGCATTAGAATGATCAGGATCTTGTCCATTTTTTCAGAGTCTAAATAACTCAACCGTCTCTTTGTTTTCCGTGGAGTTGTATAATATGTATTATAGTAGAGAGTACATTATTTGGTTCCTGTTTTATTTATTTAATGTGGCGTTAAGGATTGAGCCGGTGCGCCTGTAGTCTCTTGGAAAAGCCGAGCTGTCAGTATGTGGTAGAGGACTAAAAGAGTCTTATATTTGCTCTAAAAATCTGCATTGTTTTGGTCTGTTGATTGTCAGTGTATCTGCATGTACCCTCCATAACACACTTACACACAGAACCTCAGTCCCTTTAGTTCTGTACATGAAAAGTAAATATAGCAAAAGGTTTAATTTCTTGGTGGAAAGATATGGAACATATTGCTCCATATGACAGTTGCAAGTCTCATCCGTTATGTACAGGAAACTGGTAATTCTCATCCCATTTCCAATTATAAGGACCCACTGCTGCCGGTCCGATGATATCAAGCTGACTTTGAAAAGATTCCTTTAACCTTTGGAAATGTGCTAGTTTTGTTCTACATCTAACGTAAAGCTGAGGAGGAGACTTGATGACCACTTTCTCTTTGTACCTCCCTCAATTTTTGGACTCTTCCTGTTCAATATTCAATGTTCTGCCTGTAGACCTGTACAAAGGAAAAACTGAGTACTGAAGGCAAACATGTTTGGAAGGCATTTGCAGCCTATGTTTGTACACAAGAAATGTTAAATAAAATCTCCTTGTATCTACATAATATCGAGTGTTTGAGTTCCTTTTTTTTAAGATTGATCTTTGGGCTTGTAGAGACAGGACAGTGGATAGAGTCAGAAATCAGGGAGAGAGAAAGAGTGGGGAATGTCATGCGGGAAAGGCGTTACAGGCCGGATTTGAACCCGGCCGCTTCGACAGCCTCAGTTCATGGGGCGCCGTGCTCACCACTAGGCCATCGGTACCCCTGATTTTCTGTTTTAATTGGAAAGTCAGCTCGCAGAATGCTAGATTTTCAGTTGAAACCTGGAACATTTGTCATCTTTTAAGTCTTTTTTACATCATAGCAAATATAGTGACAAAGTTTATTCACCAGCAGAAATACAATCAATTAGTATGTTCATTTAAATCTTCCTGATGTTGACAACAATCACACCTTCATTAACTAAAACTCATATTAACTAATGATGACATACAAGGATCCAGGCTTGTTGAAAGTCAGCCCATTTTTTCAACATTTTCATTGTTTGAAAATGTTTTAAAAAAACAACTTCCTGTTCCATAGGCCTGTTTGCCATATGTAAAGATCTTCTTCCTGAGCCAATCATAAACCTTTAGATATTAAAGACAAATCTATCTTTACTTTTTCAGAGGATTTTAAATATCCCATCTATTTAAAACAGGATTAACTTGTGAAAAGAAAATCTCATTTAGGACCAATTAATCATTGTCGGTCTGACATGAACTGAATCATCATTCTCTGTTAGTCTGAGTTCATCATGAGTGTTCACACTTCTCTAGTTTTATTTAGCACTTACTGACATGGCACTACTCAAACTTCTGCAAAAGACAGTTACCTTATTAGACAAAGTTTAAAGAGTTGAGATGTGAATACTGAAAGCATGTAAGTAGTCTCAAACAGCGTACAGAGATAAAAACAATATATTAAAAAAGCATAATGAAAAGTCACAGTGGTATAAACCATGGCACCACAGTGTGTATGACAAATAAACATATTGTTTAGTGTAGCTCCATGGATACACACTGTAAACATGCAAAGTCAATCAAGTATTGTGGAAGGAAAATGGAAGTGCTTTGTCTTTAAGCAAACAAACAGTTTACAGTTTACTCTATTTGCAAATTATGTGCACTTTTACGCACAGCGTCATTTTCAACCAACCACACAAGGAAGCACGTGGGTTCAGTAGGACTTTACCCGCGTTGATGTGGCTGATATATCTCAGCAGGTCACCGATTTTATCCAACTTTAATCCAAAAAACAATTCAGCAGTTGGCGTTAATTTATTGTCTTACTTTTCTGTGCCTCTCCGTTTTGTTATCGTTTGTCTCCATCGATACGTCACTGCTCTCTCTCTCTCTCTCTCTCTCTCTCTCTCTCTCTCTCTCTCTCTCTCTCTTTATTTCCATCTCGTTTACTCAGACACAAACATACACACTCACACACGGGAGTCAGACAGTTGGGTCGGTGGGGGGTATCTGACCACGCTGTTTCCTATTGCAGTCTCTGTTCACGTCATCGAACTCACCTCGGAGGATTTACAACTTTATTTTCTACATCTGAGTTTTTTATTTCCACTATAAGTCGGTTTAAGTGTTCACTTTATGGTGTCCTTTTGAGTCTTAATGTGTGGTATGTCCTGGCAGCAGAGTGGTCATCCAGAATCATCTTCACACTGAAAGTAAGGTAAGAAAAGTCTTTTTGTTTTCGCCTGTTCTTTTAATTCACTATATTTCCACGAAGCTAACAGTGTGGCCCTAAAATATATAAAATAACGATTTGTTGTATAATTTAAAAAAACAGTTATTATTGGTTATTATTTAAATATTGAAGCTTTGGTGTGCTATAGCATCCAGCACTGTTTTGTTTTGATGAATTGGATGTTTTACTGAAATCAATAAAAAAAGGTACAACATAAAGCATTAGGAATGAGCTCACTGTTCCTAATAAGCACGTTTACTTATGGTAGCTTTTTTTATACTGTAGTTTTGTTAGGATTATAAATGTAGGAAAGTACATCGGGGAAATGCTGAAGCCTTTTTTTCCATTGCTTAACATCTATTCCATCCACTGCAGTGCAATATTGGCTCACATTATGTTTATGTCTGCTTTATGCTATCTGTTTGTACTATCACAGGTCCAAAATAATGAATCAGACCCATAGTTATCCACACAGTGTTTTGGCCAAACGTAATACAGCGGCTTCTCTCTGTGTTTTCCTTTCACTTTAGTGGAGCTGAGCTGGGACATTGATTGACAGGGCAGAGACAGATGCCCTCAAGCAGGATGTGCTTTTTCTTATCACTTCCTACAAGGCTACTCTCTGCACATTTAGCCCTGGTCATAATAATGGGGAGAAGCCTTCTGCCAAAGCAGCCAACTGGAATAAAGGTTAAACAAAAAGGCTCACCATGTTCTGGCCTATGTTATATCCTAGAAACTATGGGGGAAAGCAATGAACCATTGCGGCCTCTTAAGGGTTTAAACCCAAGAGCTGGACGATTTTTTATGCTTCAGTTTCCAAAATGTGAAGTGTGTATGCTGATTTCTAAATTCCTTTCCAGAACAATATAGGAAAACTAGGTCTGATGGTCTGTCAATCAGGATCCCTGAGGTAGATTAATAAAATAACGTTGTAAAAGGGAAAGGAAACAAAGGCTAGTTCTTTCTTCTTCCACTTTATTCTCAACGTGTCTTTATATTTCCACATTAGGACATGAAGTGCATTAAGGGTCTTTTTACAAGCTGTCTTCTAATACAGTGGAAATGAAGAAAATGTTAATTTATTGTTCATACAAAGGAGAAATCCCCGATAATGGAATGTGTCTGATTTAAGAGTGAACTTTGTTTATCTAGTAATTCATTTTAGTATCTCAGCTATCATGATATAAATGCTCCCTTTTCATGGCTGTCGGAGGTTGCGAGTCTGAGGGGGCGGACATTTGACTTCCACTATAAGCAAATGAGCATCATCGTGAGTCATAGCCAAAAGGTCAATGAGCAATCTGGTGTTTCCCATTGATAACCTGCAGAGGATGATAAGTCATCTAACTGGTTATTTTGTGGTAAATTCACTTCTTTAGAGATTTCCACCACAGTGATAACAACGTGGGTTACATTATGATTGAATAAAGATTATTGAAATTCCTTTAAACTGAAGTATTCTGCTGTGTGTGGCCCAAAATAGCTCAGAATTGCCCCTGTAGTGAGTTTCCCCTGTGTTGTCATAGAATCATTTGTTTGCTGTTCATTCAATCTTACTGAGTCTTATCTTGTCAAATCTTACTCACTGCACTAACTCGGCAGGAATTAGGTCATATTTGCGTAGATAGATTTCCACTACGTAGACAAAAACTTTCACTTTCAACATGTGTCTGCTTTCTGTTCTTTCCAATAATACCTTAAAGAGTAAAGCAGGTTTTCTATGTACTGTATGTTTTGATTTCAAACACTACAGTCTGGTTGTACGGCCCGCTTGTATTATAGTCAATATACTGTACATTCAAGAGTTTAAAAATCTGCTAATGAACTTTAAGTTACTTTTTCAAAAATAAATTGAAACAAAAATCAGAATTCCTTAAAGGAGTGCCGCATTATTTTTTACATTTTCAATGTTTTAGTTGATCCAGATATTTTTATACGACACATTTATACGTCCATCAAAAACAGTCGTATAATAGAGCATGGCAGTAGCTATAAAACAAAGTATTATTTTTTATTTTCTGTTTGTACCTGTTTTTAGAGATATATATAAAGTGTTAACATGAGCTTTTGATTGTAGCTTTGTGACAGAGCTATTCTATGTGTTCCCCTGTGCTTTTAGCCTTTACGCTAAGCTAAGCTAAGCTAAGCTAGGTACCGCTCACCTCTAGCTTCATATCAACCCACAGACAAGAGTAGTAGACTACCAACCTCCAATCTATGTCTGGATATTAACAATGATAGCTTGTGCAAGTCTTGGTTGATAGCCTACTAATAAGAATGTTAAAACATGAAGAACATAAAATTGTAACAGAATTAGCAGGTAGCCTTTTGCTAACGGGCGCATTTCTGAAAATGTGTAGGCTTCTACACAAACTCTCACAACATCTTTATTTATCTTCACTTACTTATATTAATTACTGAAGAGGATAGTATTATTGATTTGTAGCTAATCTGCACGATCCCCTAAGCCGCCTTGTTTGTTATTTTCAGACATGATCTGGAAACCTGTTTATTTGTCTCACTCTCTTGAGCTGTTGTACAGTTAGTAACCTGAATAACTTGGCCTACATTTCATTCAGACCCTTTGTGAAGGTAAAGGTTGTGCCACTGTTAATCTGCTTAGCCTACAATGTAGGGGAATTTAGCTTAATACTCTGAAAAATGCAGCACTGCTAGCTTAACAAGTTGAATCAGTGTTGTTAAATTGCCTTTGAAATGTAGAGGGGTATTTTTTTGTGTGATTATGTGTGATTTTGCGAGGGATGTATGTCAGTGCTGGGAATAATGAGTGTATGGATGGTTTTGGGAAACTTTTCCTGAAATGAAAAGGTTCATTGTTGGACCTCGTTCTCTGCCCCTGTGTGTGTAAAACAAACTCTCCCCCTGTCTTGTAGAGATAAATGGCTTTTCAAACCCATGTGTGTATCTGTGTGCTATTCTGCAATCAGTTTGTACAGTTTATACCACTGAGATTGTCCTCTCTCTCTCTTTTTCCTCTCTCTCTCTACAGACCAATGCTCCTAGGTTGGCAGCCTCCCAGACACTTTCTCCTCAATATTCTGCTCCTGTCTGCGACCGGGTGCAGCTAAACTAAACACGAAAGAGACAAAGAAGTTGCAAAGACAAAGAGGAAGGCTTGCAGGCTGGTATAGTGTGTCTGAAAGAAAAAGGTACAAGTGAAGTCAGGCATCTCAACCACAATGATTGTGGTGGGAACTTCCTTCCTTGGCTCTCCTCCCATGACACAATCACTCTTCTCTTGAGTTGTACTATATGGTTTGGCGAGCAGGTATTTCATCTAAAAACAAGACAAGCAGCCGAGTCTGTGGGATGAAAGCGCAACGAAAGCAAAAAAGAGAAAAAACTAACCATGCTGAGGGGTGACCAGCTGGTTTATATTGTCCTGGAGCTGGTGATCGCTCTACTGGCTGTGGCCGGGAACGTCCTGGTCTGCTGGGCCGTCTTCCTCAACTCCAACCTGCAGAACATCACCAACTTCTTTGTGGTGTCTCTGGCACTGGCTGATATCGCTGTGGGGCTACTGGCAATTCCCTTCGCTATTACAATAAGGTATCATAACTTTTATTATTTAATTTATATATTTGTAATTGTTTAAAATGTATAACCCATCAATCCAATAGCATAATAGTTCCAAAAAAATCTTGTTTCAGGTTATATGCTTGTGGCAATAATAACAACAGTAGTGCAATGCCCTAGGAGAGTTTGTTTGACATAGCTTCAAAACTGTCAGAAACCAGTTTGTAATTAAAGGAATATTGCTCTTTATTTTTGCAAGACTGTCAAAGAAGGCAATTGGTAAATATATTTGTATCACCTGTACTTTTTTCTTTCCATTAAAAAAACAGCGCCGGCTTTTGTGCCAACTTCTTCGGCTGCTTGTTCATCGCTTGCTTCGTCCTCATCCTCACCCAGAGCTCCATCTTCAGCCTGCTGGCCATCGCCGTGGACCGCTACGTTGCTATCAATAACCCACTCAGGTACGGGGGGGAAAAACAGGCCACAGAATTTTCAACAAACTCTCTTTAAAGGAAGACTGTGCAACATTTTACACATACTGTATATACAGCAGAAATCAAGTATATCCTGTGTAAATGTCTCTCTGAGTCATGACTGTCTACAATGAGTGAGAAGCCCGAGTCGCACCAGCAGTATTGTTGTCGGAGCCGTGTTTACATCATGTTTACATGGACGGGACGACCTTGCGTATAAAGCTGTTTTAGTCAAGGACTAGAGAAAATAAGAATAACGTAGCCTACTCACTGCTTATTTGGATGTCACGTAAGTGTGTTTAGATCACGGTCACGCCGTGTCAATTTATGTGCAATATGACGCTATGATTTAAAGGTGCATGCACTATGGAGTTTTGTTAGAGAAATGTGAAAGTTGGAGAATGTACAGATTCTGTATTATATGATCTTAACTCTATACACAAACTGTCCTCAGAGGAAAATGTGGTCCCTGGAACACTGTTTGAAGAGAAGTTATGGTGGTGGGTCGGCAACAGTGAAACCGTAACTCTCTTTTTAGCTCCTAACAGACACCCATTTTTTCCTTTGACTAAAGTGTGTGTATTTAGTTCAGAAAATATAGGATAGAATTGTTTCACTTCTCCAACTTTCAAATTTTACTACCAAATATACATAGTGCAGCTTCAACCAAAGTGTGGTAACATTAGCCTGCTAACACAACAATGCAGGCCACAGGCAATTACAGCTTGAGCAAAGGACAATATGTCTGCCGCTTGCGCTTAATGGTGCTTAATTACAGTGCGTTCTCATTGATAACTCCTTCGTGCGAACGTGAGTGGAGAGGGGTTGGAGGTGTGTCGCTGGAAGAGAGCGGAGGCTTCAGAATAGCGGAGGTGTCGCCAAACAGCATTTTGTTTTGGTTTCATGCTGGTGCTCAATGGCGAAATCTACTGGATCCAAAAGTCGCACATTCTCCCTTTAACCGTGTGTGTGTGTGTGTGTGTGTGCGTGTGCGTGTGCGTGCGCGTGCGTGCGTGTGTGTGTTAACCATGAAACATTATATGCTTCCAAAGCGCATTCAGAGTGGCACAGCAAACACATTGAATTACAGAGAGATCTTATTCAGTTAACGCTATCAAGGCCGGTTGTGTGTAGACAGAGATGTACGGCTCTACAGACTTTATTAGGTTACAGCTCGTGTGCTGCTGGAGAGATTAAACCATCTGAAGGCTTTGATCATTCTCAACCTCACCAATCACATACAACATCTTTTAAACAGCATGCCCATTTTAGAGCATAACATAACAGCACCATTCTGCAACAGCTATGTTGACACACTATTGACTCACATATTTCACTTGTGTTACCAAATACACTCACTGTTCAGTCACATATGCATTCTTTACTCCCGTCATGGGTGGACATTTTGATGTAGTAAGCCAGAGCAGGTGACACATTTGCATAAGCAGTTTCATAACGGTGTGTGTGTGTGTGTTTGTGGCTCACCCTGGTGCCACAAACCTGGCTCTAAAGACCAGAGCTAATAATTCATCAGAGTTTTATGGTGCTTAATATAGCCTACTGTCTGCCACTGCACAAAAGAGCTCAGACGCATGAGACAATGGTTGTAGGTGGGGTGATGTTACCAGGAATATGTAGTTATTCATGCTGATTTTCTATTTTTACTTCTTTGCTTCAGTCTGGATGAAGCAAAGCACAGATATTTTCTTAAGCTACAGACTCCATGGAGGTACTTTAAGCATTTTATTGTCAAATATTGAAAAGACTACATTGAAAAGTTGAAAGAAGGACCATTTAACCATTTTCCTCAGGTCCTGTTGTGATGCCTGCTTCCATGTGACTGAAGTTTTCTTTGTAAATCTAAATTATTTATCATGAAAAAAATGTCAACAACCTAACATAAAATGAATGCAAGAAGTATCACCTGAATCCAAACAACAGCCGGGGTGGTGAAATTTAAACAAAGTATAGAAAAGCTCACTTCTTTAAGCTCAGTCTTCATCTGTGTTACCACACTCAATGATCTGGAAGTTATATTTGTCATTTTTCTACGTACCCCCGTGCTGAAATTCTCTCATGTGACCAAACAGGTTGACGAATGTTTTACAGCTATGAGTTTACAAGAAGTCTCAGAAGAGTAAGAAGTTTGAGTAAGTGCCTGTAAATTACCATACAGGAAGGAACTACCCTGTGACGCAGATTTACAGTATACATACTCACCCTAATGTTTGCAGAGTCATGCAAGAAAATACAGGAAGAGCATTCAGAACTTTACTTTATGTGGTCAATATGTATGAAAAATCCGGCAGTGCAACATTTTCAAATACATCAGAACTGTTGTAATCTTGCTTTGGCTCTTTAAATAAATAGTGCATGTATGCTTGAATGCACAACCATTGTATCCATTTTAATTCCCCAAATATTGACTTTGCCACAGAGGGATACTACCATTATGAGATAAGTAGAAATAAATGTAGCTCTGATGTTCCGCTTTCCTCTGCTCACCCTTTCAGATACAACAGCCTGGTGACTGGGCAGAGGGCAAAGAGCATCATCGCATTGTGCTGGTTCCTCTCAGTAGGCATCGGCCTGACACCGATGCTTGGATGGAACAGAGGTGGGAGAATGACTTGGGTAAATGTGTTTTAAATGCATCCAAGTGTGTAACTCAAGCCTGTAGTAAAACATATTAATGACATCTTACTTGCCATTCTTTTCTGGGGAGTTTTGATACCGCGAATATGTTAATCACTGGTTCAACCAACTGTTGTTTAAAAGCAGGAAATCTGAATTTGAGTT
This sequence comes from Tautogolabrus adspersus, assembly GCA_020745685.1. Lineage (NCBI taxonomy): Eukaryota > Metazoa > Chordata > Actinopteri > Labriformes > Labridae > Tautogolabrus > Tautogolabrus adspersus. The sequence continues at coordinate 28,754,647 of CM036549.1, read as the reverse complement.
AATACAAGTTAATACATCAAGGTGTTTGCACTATTACTACTTAAGGCAAATACAAATTTTGCCATTTCCCTCAAATTGTAATGTACTTTACCAATAACAGCAGATATAGGGCCAGTATGCTGTACCAATAATGCAGCACTTGTGTAGTCGACGTGTAAACAGTATAAAATATGCATTAGTCACCATTTTGCATTAGCAGATCCACTTAGTTCCCCTATGTATAGCCTTAACATCACTTCAATGACAACACATCAATATCATCAGATACTTGAGAACATGCAAGTGACGAGCACATTATCCTGCCATAGTCATAAGACAAATACTTTACAATAATGCATTTAGTTGACATTATAAAAAAGTTACAAACTGGTAATAAATCCCCTCTGGCTCTGCTGTCCAGGTTGGAATGCCACCGCTGCCGCCAACACCAGCAGCTGCCCTGAAGGCCTGACAGTGTGCATGTTTGAAGAAGTGGTAACCATGGACTACATGATCTATTTCAACTTCTTCGGCTGTGTGTTGGGGCCCCTGATGGTCATGCTGGTCATCTACGCCCATATCTTCTTAGTCGCACGGCGCCAGCTCCGCCTCATGGGACTGAAAGTTGCAAATACACCTGCACCTGGAGAAATAACCTCATCATCTGGCCCGTCTCGCTCCACCCTGCAGAGAGAAGTACATGCAGCCAAATCGCTAGCCATCATTGTGGGTTTGTTTGCTCTGTGTTGGCTTCCCCTGCACATCATCAACTGTTTTAACTACCTGTGTGCGAACTGTAGGCGCTCACATGTCTGGGTGATGAATATTGCCATCATTCTTTCTCATGCTAACTCTGCAGTGAACCCATTGATTTATGCCTACCGAATTCGAGAATTCAGACAGACTTTCCGGCGGATCCTGTACCAGCACATTCTCAGACGTAGAGATGGACATGGTTTCAGGGTTGGTAATGGTGATGGCAGAAGTGTCCGGAGCAGCAGCATTGCGCGGACTTCCTCTGGTAACAGTAAAGAGGGTTCAACATGTGGTACAATAATGAATAGCTACGTGCTTGATCCCAGTCCTGACGGGACTCCAACAAAATCTACTCGTGAAGCCTCCTGCCACTGGACATCAAAGTTAGACGCTGCACCGAGCAGCTATTTACCCAATGGACAAAAAGTAATGGGAAGCACTCTTTCAGTAATGCAGCAATGCATCGAGGGATATGCTACTCAGGATGGAGGAGAGAGTGGAAAAATCGATGTGTTGGCGGTGAAAGAGAGAGGGAGTTGCATTTCTTATGTGAATGTTCAGGCTCTCTCTGTCAAACAGACTGAGTGCATACGCTCGCCAGAGTTGACAGAAGTGTCGTGAAATATTAAAATTTTACATTCGCCATAAAACTATATAACTGCATAACTGTGACCACACATTGCATTCAAAATGATGAATGAAGCCTCAACAAATCAACAGCAACAGTAACTCTGCTTAAGATTTCTTCAAGGCTGAATGTCAGTTAAAGTGCTTTTGTAACTGCAGAATACCTTGTTTTTAAAATGTACCGTCTTGCAATGCAACACTTTAAACCTATAAACACTTGAACCACAACTTTTGATAATGTGCATGAGGTAAACTTATTTAATGCTCCTCTGTATTTTTATGACTCACTGGAGAATAAAAAGTCTTAAATATATCCTAGTTCACTGTTTTTCCTAAGCAAGGTCACTGTCTGCTAAAAATCTCAATCAATTCCAGTCACCACCAGCTATTACTGAAGATTTTTACAGCAAATCTAGCTGTATACACCTACATGCTACCCCATGTTGTTATAGATGAAGCAAGTAGGCTGAACTATTGATCTGAATGTAACAAAAACAGTCCTGTCTGAAAATGTGGGTTTGCACAAGCTTGTTTTAAGGCAAGCACAATCCTTGGAAAAAAAAATTAATGCTGCTAGTTTGAGTGATTTCACAACTGCCAGGCAAAGTGTTTTGCCTGTTCAATAGCTAAAAATATGCGTCAAAGACATATGACATACACAGGCCAGTTACCATCCATCCATCCAAAACAAAGAGCGTGTTTGCTCCATATAAATATCAGTCGATATGCTTGTTGTGTGGCTACTCTCAGAGTCAGGCTTGCTCAAGTGGACAGCAGGAAAAAAAAGTACACTCACCCATACACACTTAAAGTGCATTCACATGAGCACAGACTACTCAGCAAGGTGTTTACAGAGTCGCCTGGCTGCTGACGCCAGTCAATGAGCCTAATGCAATGGAAATCAAATGAAGGTTCATAGGATGATGTCTTTTATTATGCCATTATGCTTTCTCTTTCCTCATTATAAGTCCTGCCATTGCGGGAAAGACCTGCATTAAGCAACATTTACGTGCCTCGAAGCAATCCCAGAGTCAGGTCTCCAGGAATAAACATACATGGGTATGTGTGCAGCTCATCAAGTTTATTCAAAAACTAATCATTTCAGTTTTATATTACACTACAGTGTGTGGTTTGAATAATGCCATTTCATTTTAGTGCACTGTTTTTTTGTGGTACGTTCATGAGCCTGAGATAAGGGTTATGGAAATTGTGTAACTGTGTGACAATCTGACACATTTAAATACAATAAAAGAAACCTCCAAATAAACAAGGGACTGGAAGAAGCAAGCCAAAGCAGGTAATAAATCTACCACAAAGAAACCAAAATTTGTTTTGTAATCACATGCAAAGCAGCAGCAGGGTCCATGATGACATAGAGTCTGGAAAGACAACACAGCACATGGCACTTTTATAGGATGTCATTTGGTCATATATTACCTGTGGAAGGAATGACAATGTTTTGCAATAATCAAAACAACCAGCAGCCACTCTCCTAGAAGAACAAGCAAGCATTCCTTAAAAGAAGCCACGTTTGTCTGAGGAGTCTCATTCCTTTCTCAGGATCTGCAAAAGACATTAAACATCTGGGTTATTATATCCATTGAAGAAGAAGATATGCTTTATTGATCCCGCGAGGGGAAATTCAATTTTACACTCTGTTGTTGAACATGCTACACACACAGAGGCTGAATTACAAGCACATGCAGGATCCTATGGATATGCACTAATGGAGAGATGTCAGAGTGAGGGGGCTGCCTACAGCGAGCACTCCTGAGCTGGTTGGGAGGTCGGTATTCTTAACTGGCAACTCTCCAGACTTGGTCCGCAACAGGGCTTGAACCAGCAACACCGACAGACTTAGCTACTGCTGCCCATTGGATAGAAACCCTGATGAACGCGTCTGTATGTAGGCTATAGCATGTGTGACGTTATTGTATGTGTGGTAGGCTGTTTATTTGTATTTATATGTATGCCCAAACTGCATGAACTTTTGCAATACTTCAACACGGAATACCAATTACAGACTGTTAATGATAATACCATTGCAGGTTTCTGATAGTCAGCTTTCATCTGACGTTAATATTGAAGAGTTTCTCTTCTCTGACAAAGAAGTTTTCAGGAGTGTTATTCAAAAAAATTAACAAAGTAGGCCTATTAACCTCTATAAACAACCAATATTATTCAGTAAGAGAACGTATGAGCTGAAACAAAATACCAGCCCCACAATGCATTGCAGTATGTAACCGGAAGCACTTCAGTGACCCTCTGTGGCATTGTGGGTAAGCGGAAAAAGGCTCCAAAAGGTACGCGATAGCGACAAACGCACGTTGCAGAGTCTCCCAAGAAGAAACAACAAAGAAATCCATTTTAAGGTCAACTTAAGGTAAAGGTGTTAATATGTTGGACGATGTTACGTTATTGGGCTGTTCACGTGGCAGTGGAGTTTGTCTGTGGTGTTAAAACACGATCATTCATTCAGTCGGCCATTATGGTTCCGTCTATTTGTCGAACTTGAAAGTTTGGGATCTAAAAACTCATTTAATCGTTTAATTGATGGTGTGAAACACGCTAGTCTCTATTTTGGTAAACATGGTCACAATATATTCTTTAATGTAAAGATGTTTTAAATCTGGCGAGATAGCGTAGCATTGTTTTCAGCCTGGTAGGTATTGTAGCTACGTTAGCCTAGCTAGCGGTTGAGTTCTACTGTCGGGGATTTTATGTACTAAATAAATTATATTATTTTTTCTAAAACATTACATCTCATTATTGGTCAAGGATGAATGTGATTAAACCATTAAAATGTTTTATGCACAATGTTTAAAACTCACAAGGAAGCAGGTTCAGAGCTAATGTAGCATGCTAACAGCTTTCTCACGGACACACTAAAAGGGATTTTACTGACCGTAATGTTTTATCTTTTAAAATATCTTTTTGAAAAAGTGAAGGTGACAGTTAAAGAAGGTATGACTTCTCCCAGGCATCCTATACATTTTATTGATAGAAATAAAAAAGGTAGACTGGGAAACAAAAGCATCCAACAGCTCCGTGTAACTACTTGATGTTTTTTTCTTGTTTGTTTTTTTCAGGAAGACTTTTTGAAAAAGAAAAATGTCCATCGGCGTGCCCATCAAGGTCCTGCATGAAGCAGAGGGACACATCGTGACCTGTGAGACCAACACTGGAGAGGTGTACAGGGGAAAGCTGATTGAGGCTGAGGACAACATGAACTGTCAGGTAAGTTTCAATAAAGCTCTTCTTCATAGCCTGATTTATGCACGTCTCTGATCTGCTCATTAGAATGTACTTGCCACGTATTTGAAGATGTGACCAATACTAACCAGGGGAGAGGAGACATATAGTCTTACTTATAGTCAATATACGGTGTGCAAACTACCCCATTTGATGCAGTGTGTTATTGAAGTAATTATTAACCCTTGTTGTATTGAAGCACTACAACCATTGTAGCTACTGCTAGATGGTTACGTGCATAACCTTGAATCAGGGATTCAAATTCAGACCCTGATCCACCTATTATAGACATCTGATGTTGCTCTGTGTTTTCAGGTCAACTTGCATGAATATATTCCCATGTAACTTAAATCACATTCTTTTTTTCCTGTCCCTACAGATGTCAAACATAACAGTCACTTATCGTGATGGCCGGGTGGCACAGTTGGAGCAGGTCTACATCCGTGGCAGCAAAATCCGATTCCTGATCTTACCGGACATGTTAAAGAATGCTCCTATGTTAAAGAGTATGAAGAATAAGAACCAGGGATCTGGTGCAGGAAGGGGCAAGGCAGCTATTCTCAAAGCACAAGGTGATTGGCTTTTTTGTTTTCACTTAAATCTCTGAACTTTCAAGAGATGTTTTTGTTCTCATAACATTCCTGTACTATTAAATCATGTGAGGTGATTTTTTCTTGTTGAGAAACAGACTGAATTTAGAACTTGTGTTTCCATGCGGCCTACAAAATCAAACAAAGCCATTGGAGATAAGATTCACTTTCACGTTAGTTATTTTTAAAGCATGTCATTGCTGCAACTTAGCCAGTATCAGACGAGGGGAGGAACGGCACACTGCCAAAACAGCCTTTGTATATTTTCTACCACAGAGATTTACAGTGAGTGATGTGTGTGACTGTTCAAATACGGGAGATGATTTTTGTCAGGAAACACTACTTGCACAGGGTAAGATCTAGCGCTTTGTCAACAGAGGTTGCCAAGATCAGTGAAGTCTCTACTGTTGCTGTCGATATAGGTTTCTTGCTCAGAGTCACAACTTAGTATTATGTACCAACTTGTAGGTGACATACCCATACATGTTAATTTGGGCTGGACACAATAACTGAGGGATGTTAGCAGCCTGTCACCACTGCATGGATTACATTTAAATGTTCTGCTTAGACTATGTACTGAATATGAATTCTGATTAACTAGGATGTAACCAAAATGTGGTCTTGTCTCAAAATCACCCTTACAAAACTGATTCTCACCAAGGTATCTTTAAATGCAAATTTAGGATAATGTTATGATTGTCTTTTTAAATGTGTTAGTATCACATTGTCCTAGTTTTCTAAAATGTGTCCTTGTTTTCTCCTTTCAGTGGCTGCAAGGGGTCGGGGTCGTGGAGGAATGGGAAGAGGCAACATCTTCCAGAAGAGGCGATAACTCCTCAAGCGTTGTCAAAAATATTGCTTTGTATAGTCCTATGTTTTTTTTTGTCTTTTGGATTGGATATCTTGGGTATTTTATGCAATGTTATGCTTTGCAGTACGTTTCTTTAATTTCATTTTTTTATGAAAATAAACATTCGATTTGAAGAGTCCTGTCCTCTTAACATTCCTAACTGTTTTTGTTACCACGTTTTGTTGTTGTTGTTGTTCCCACTGAAGCTTGGATTAACTTGATTTTAACTAATCCTTTACAGATCTAGTGACATTTCTAAATCCTCCTTGACCCAACTGGATTATGCATAATGTATATCTTACAGTGATGATACATCCAACAATTTTATCTTATCCTGAGCCAATGTCTGGAAATTACTACATTTTCTTGAGTCATTCTTTGCTCAAGTTAGCAAATTTTGCCAAACATTATAGTTTGTGACAAGATATGTTGCATATGAGCAATATTAAGGCATCATGCTGAAGTAAAAGTGTAAAGTGTTTTTTTTTGGCAGTATGTCAATTTTTAAAAGTCTTGTCAACTATTACTTGCCCGTAAATAAGATAAGATAATCCTCTATTCATCTCACAAACGGAGAAATGTTCAGTGTTACAGCAGCAAAGCAGGATAGTCAACAGAAGAAAAAGCACACTGTGCAAAAATAAGTTAAATAGAAAAAATATTTAAAAAATATTCATCAAAAAAGTTATAAAGAAAGCCAGTAACAGTCTGTATGAACAAAATACTATCATGCACACAGTGCATGTAAGGATGAACATGTTATTGCATGTTACATGTAAATATATGTGTCACCTGTGGATGCAGAGATACAACACATGGGAATAAATTAGTTAAATTACTTATCAAAATAATTTGAATTAAACTATGCTTCCATGAAACAGAGCCAATACTATCCAGCTGCTTCCCCAGAGCACAAGCCCCTGGCGTGATGGAGTTTACAGAGCTGCTTTAATTCCATAGTGCAACTCTCCGACTCACCACAAGGGGGAGCCAGCAGGCCGCCGTGCATGGAGCAGAAATCCCCAAGAGCCAGTGTTATATATTTTTGAGGTCGTGAGTGAAAGGAAAGAGATAACGAAAGGAAGCCCACTCCTCCATGAATTAGGTTTTTTTCAAAGCACAGTTCTTAGATTATTGTGAGATGTCCACTCTGCCCTAACACTTCCTCCATGTAAGGCACGAGACCTGTGTGCTCAGCTGATTGGTCCATCACAACAACGGTTATCAGTCTGCTAGCTAGCTGTCGATGTACAGACTATACTTTGATCGCAGCTGAAGAAGGAGAAGGAACCTCACAGTTCTGACCCGTAGGCCTAACTAACACGTAAGGACTGTTCTTTTTTATACATGTTGTGTTTGTTGTCTTCTGTGGCTGTGATATCGTGTGTGGGCATTACTCAGTCGCACTAGCATCCTTGACTCCTGCCCAACAACATCTGTATCTGTGACAGATGAGGCTAACGCTAGCTGAAGTTAGCTTGGTGGGACCTCAGACGACGACTGAAACTCGCCTCCCTGTGAATTTGTGCTCATAACAAAGAAGCTTTCTCGTTCTAATGTTGACAGTCAGAGTCACAGAACTCAGTTATTCATTTAATTAAGACATTAGTGCAAGCCCAACCATTGTCGCTGAAGTAGCACTCAATAGTTAGGTTTTTAGCACGTCGACTAAACTGTTATTTTCACATCTTAATATTGACATTAATGGTTTTGATTGTGTTGAAATAAGTCAACATGACTCCAGCTTGAAACTGAAGTGGAGACTGATTTGTTAAGCATCCTGAGTTGCTTTGACCTGCTCCTCTCATGTGTTAGTGAGGCCACTGTAATGTTATCAGATCACATTTAGTCACAACAGGAGTAAACACTGAATTTAAAATGACACAGATTTAATCGACAATGGTCAGTCTGTTTGAACATTGGTATGTGACTCTTTGTGTGTTTTAGGGATATTGATAGCACAGCATGTTTTCACATAATGCTCTCTGACTGACTGATGTGGATCAAATCACTCTTTTCTGTAGATATCCATTTGTTCTAACATGGACATCCTCACATTGTAGTTGTTACAGTGAAGATAACCAGAGGTGATTCATTTGATTTGATTGTGAAGTTGATAGGGATGTAAAGATTAATCGTGAGGCAGTTAAAAATCGATTCAAAGGTGTCGAGGTTCGAATCGGTACTCTGAAAAATGAATGGCAGTAATATCGTGAGCGTCAGCAGCTGTAGAGCAGAGGCGGTTGGTTGTAATAAGCAGGCGTTATCATGGCAGTGGAAGCATTTCTGCTTCCCCAAGACAGAAGATGAAAGAGGTGAAAAGATAACAGACGAGACAAAAACTGTGCAAATATTGCAACAAGACAGAGAACTACACAAATAGCACAACCAACATGATGCAGCATTTAATCGACACCACAATGAGAAGCTCCGATCACCTCCCGATTCTCTCAAAATAAATCGTGAGACAATCGTATCGTAAACCCAGTATCGTGAATCGTATCGTATTGTGAGTAGAGTGAATCGTTACATCCCTAGAAGTTTATATCATTATGTTTTTAGGTTTAAAGTCAAGTTCCTTCATACTATGATGCACATTATCCCTGTGTTCTCCAGATGAACTGAAAAGATAATATTTAGTTTTTGCCCTTTTTTTTGCAAATATGCTAAATTGTGATGAAACATTTCAGATTCTCAGTAACTCTTAGCTGTGACTGTGTGATAATACTTCAGTCAAGTTGTCCAAGGATGCACATCCCTCCATTTACAGGAGCTTATCTCGGGCACAGCTCTGCAGATCACTGACAGGGTTACTCCGTTGATCTTTTAATGAAGCAGGGGATCCTCCTCTGCTCCAGATGGCCCCGTGTGTTGTTCTTGTATATGTCTGTCTGATGGGCGGTGTCTGTGTTGTTATTAATGCTGTACATGGCTCGGACCCCCACAAGCTCTGATAAGTCCTCCCCCCCCCTCCCCTCCTGTCCAGATAGTGAAGGTCAGGTCATGTGACTCTTGTTAAGATAAGAGGCACACAACGGCATCTGGAGCTGTGCAGCATCTGTTGGTGTTCCACCAGTCTCAAACCGCTGGTTCTTCTTCTAACTGCTGGGATCGCGTGGAATCAGAGAAGTTTGCCGCTTTAGCCATCAGGTTAGTTATTCATGACAAGCAGTATCTTTGTATAGGAGACATAAAAGGCTTTGCTTTATTCGACCACCAAATCGTTGGATTGTTCACCTTAAGAGAAGTGTTCAACTTACTCTGGATACCAAATATTGCTTCCAATGTTTTAATCCAATTATAAAATTGGCTATACGGTGTTAGCTTGTGTCCTTTCCTGCTTAGTGTAGGAAGGATGTGGGTGACATAATTACACAGAGTAGTAAACAAGACTTGTGATGTACAGTAGTTGTGTCAGATTGATTTTACCATCTCAGAGATGAATGACTGTAATGATCATCTATCAGGTAACGATTGTTTGTAGTTTCAGGAACTGTTTTTGTGGCTGTGGACACAGAGAAAGTTGATCACAGTGAAGTACAAGTATGTGGCATTCAGCGGTCTTTTTCCATTTGTAATGCTGCAATAAATAGCCAGACAATGGTTGCTGAAACTAAACCTCAGAAACAGTGGACCCCTGTTTGACTCATGTTCAGGGCTTCTTTATGAATCCTGAGGGGAAGAGAGCGAGATTAGCAGTTCATTTTGAATGCATTTGGCTATTATTACTATTAATGTTATGAATTATTAATGTCGGCCTATCAACGTTACATCAGTATTGTTGAATCTGTTTTCTACGGAAGAGGATAAGGGCCACTGGAGAAAAAAAGTTTGGGTTCTGACTTTTTTGTCAGATTTCATAAAAGTCTGAATTCCGGAAAAATTCAGAATTCTGAGTTTAAAGTCAAAACTGTTTATTTTGAAGGAGGCTTTGTGAAAACCTTTCCCTCGTCCAATCAATCTAAATCAACCTAGAAAAGGGCTTTTAAATTCCGGATCCAAAATTCAACACGTCTGCAGCCAATCAGCTACCAGTGTTTTCTCTTCACTCAAATAGATATGGTATCCCTCTCAGAATTCCCAAATCCGTTGAGCCCTATATGTGCAATAAGGGATGGTGTCATGTAAAGCTTTTTTCCATCATCATCATCATCACCTTTGTCAAAACTGTAGTAAACCTCTTCTTATGAATGGAAATCGCTCTCGAAGTGTGCCTTCCCATTTAACTGAGATCAAAGTAGGTCAAGTGTGGTGAGTTGCCGCTGTTCTCTGGATATAAAAAGTCTTGTGAAGCTGGTGCAATGTGAGTCTCATCCGGGGGGGTCATGTCTCTTTATATATTTCTGTACTCCACTGAGGCTGAGTCCACTCATCAGGCCACATTGTGCTACTTCAGTCATAACTGTGTGTTAAAAAGTCAGGCTGGATTTCAAGAGCTTCTTTTCTCAACTGAGTGAAACAATCATCGTTTGACTTGAGCAGTGAACTCCAAACGAGTGTCTGCTTTAAACAAAACAAACTAAGACGTCATGTGAGAGGGGCAAAGAAGAATATGCAGTGAAGATGAAGAGGAAGTTTCCATCATGAAAAAGATTTGAGCGATATGACTGACTAAAATGTGTGCTGGTTATCTCTTCCCTTTAGTAAGTTTACATCACTAAAGGCTGACAATGGAGGTAGAGAGAGGCCACCTGGAGTGGGTGTCTCTCTTCCCACACATGATCACCATTCTGAACATGGCTGCAGCTCCCACTGTCTTGTTTTTCTTATTGCCTCCCCTTGTTTTCCCTGTGTCTGTGAGATTTACTCAGCTCCCACACACTGACATAAATCCTGTCAGAACCACGACAGCAACCAAAGGATCTCTCTACTTGTCTTTTTTTTTTTCTTTCTCTCTTTCCCTCCCTCCTCCTCTGCCCTTTCCATCCCCTCTCAGATAATGAGCAGATAATAAGCTGAGTGAACTTGGAGATGGAAAGGGCCCTCTTGAAATTATGCGAAAAGGGTTTTGTAATGCTTTATGGAGAATTAATACATGTTGTATAAGTGACATCAAAAAGCAGACTGAAGCGTTGCTTCCACAGATGCGTCAAATCTGTCGTCTAAGAAATGGAGTTTGTGATACTAGACGTTAATGGGTGCATTAATTAGCACTAAACAGAATGTGTGGAAAAGGAACAGAGTCCACACAGATGTTTCATGTTTAACTGATGTTTCAGAGCGAGCGAGTGCTTATTCCCCACACTGTTTCCTTACACCCACAACTTCATTCATGCTGGCTTGTCAAACACTGAGCTCTAGGGCTAAGGTGATTAAACATCACTTCTACATATATAGGCTGTATGCCAGTTCTAAATAAAGATGCAGCCACCAACTGTCTGCTTTTGATCTAATCTCCCCAGCCTAATAGTTGCTTTACGTGTCTGTTTAGGAGGTGGAGCAGATTGTGATTGATATTTGTCTTTCCTGCATGCTCATAAAGCTCTGTCTCTTAGTAAAGTCACATTTTGTTTGCAGTTGTTGTTCATGTGCTGATCTAAAACATTGACTCTAAAGCAGGATGTTTTGTTGGTTTTATACGGTTTAAATCTCCCTCCTTGTTTCATAACGATATAAGTGGAGATGCAGCATGAGCACATCCTGCACAAATCAGAAGTTAGTGACTCAGTGACCTTGTCTCCAGGTGATCATGTTCTCTCTTTGTGTCTGCAGAAGCCGAATGCAGAATATCAATGTGATAATAAGATACCAACTTGCATCGTGTTGGCAGTTACGTGCATTTACTGTTAGATGTTTTTCTTTTCCAAAGCTGTGTACGATTAAGTTGGGCCTGCAAGAAAAGAAATGTGTAATGTGCAATCACATTTCATATTCTGACCTTTGAGTCATAAATAAATACTGTGCATTTAGTCTATGCTACAGCTCCAGATTTCCTTTGTGCTCATGACAATTTCTGCATGTACATGTGCTCGTTGTTTCTGATTCCACAATCATTCGTTTCATTATGTCATTATGCTAGCTAATCTTGTTGGAGTCACCCAAAAATTACATGAAATAATCTAAAGGTAGCTGAAAACTGATGCATATTTAGGCAATATATCACAGTGTATGGAATGGTAACTCCTTTATGATGCATTTTATTGACTTAGCTAGATTCTGGCCAGTACACAGCAGCAGTAGCCCGTATCGATGGGTACTGCAGTCTCAATTCAAAACATTGGAGAGAGTTGTCTTCCCCCGCCCCTCCTCCCTAGAGTCCATGCGCACGCCGGTTTCCATACAGACACTGAAGCTTCAGTGTTTATCCAGCTCTGCATCGGTCTGTAAACCTTTCTGCGTTCTAACCTCTCTCCATTTTTCAAAAGCATCTCCAATATTGATCCTAGTTTGAGCACGTTTCTGCTCGTGGAGCTTATAAGAAAGCAGGCCTTTTAGGTCTGGTAGAATCAGTTATATCTGAACCAGTTCGTAAGCCCTCTTCCATCACTGCACCACCTGTTGGTTTGCCGTTTGCCTGGAAAACCGAGGGGGGGTCCAAAACGGCCATGTGGGGGTCCCTTAAAAGCTTCTCTGGTCAAAACAAAGAGAGAGGTAAAGCTTGATTTGAATGTTGTGTTAAACATAAGGACAAGCTGGTGACAAGCTGGGGTTGGTAGGAGTTTAGTCTGGTAGGGTGGACAATGATAGCTACCATCTTGCCATCAAATAAAGATGCAAAGTTGTCTGTCTAAATGGAGTTAGCGTGGAAGGACGCAGAGGGATGTATTCATTTGTTTCTGATTTTGCTCCTTTGACTTAGGCACCGATTCCCCCAGAGGTTCTCCTCTGATGGATCAGTGGTTGTCAGTCTTTGTGAAGAGGCACCATGTTTCCTTGTCACGTCAGCCCCTGGCCCTCTGCTGAGCCGCCGGCCTCCTGCGGTAGTCATGCACCTCCAGCGCAGCCCGCGCAGCCTTTGCCAGATCTGCTGTGCAGCTGTCCCGCTGCACCTTTGAACACCCACTCTGAGACGCCTTCCCCAGACCCCATGGAGTCCCTCATCGTGGTCACGGAGTACGAACCCAGTAGAGCACCTGGAGATGAGGAGGTAAGATGAAACACGCACAGATGACACACTGGCTCTGTATTCAACTAAAATTACATTTCTGGATGAATCAACCACGTGTACAACTCTAGGAACGCTACTTCTTGCATTTAACCCCATTAACCCTTTGTGATTGAATCACTATATGCATTTAACGAGAAAAATCACACAAAAAAAACATAGCAATAAGAGTGAGCAGGTTAATATGAGTAGAAGTATTGATCAGATATAGAAACTTTGTTTATGCATGAGGCCTTGCATTAAAAGTCTGCAGCTGTACGGTTTAAATAAACAACACTGAAGAGTGTGAAACATCTGTATCCTCACTAAGCTGCATTATTAGAATCTATTATGCACTTTTAGTGGGTCTCATCTCTCGCCCTTGTCCCTGTGAGTGTGAGGGGTCATTTTTGCAGTATTGGAAAATTAAAAGCTCTGTCCCTGGATAAATCAATATGTGACCCAATTTGGGCCGCACACCCCTTCCCTAATGCACAACCTAAAAAAACAAGCTCAATGAGACAGAGCAGAACAAGTTAGAAACCAGGCTAATGGTTTATAACTTTCACTCAATGGTCCTTTGATGGACAAATTAGTTTACACAATACCAACACAATGTGGCCATATGTCGTCCTTACCCACTCAGACAAGATCTGAGCCATACGATCTCATGTCGTTGTCAGTGCACTCAAAGCTGTTCATTTGTGACTGGTTCTATATGGTGTTTGTTTCTCCTGAATGGAATGAGGGGTTCATACACAATGATTCACAGCACAGACTGTTTTTTTTTAATCCAGACTGTTCACTGACATCTAATTTTAGGGCTCATTAGCTGGTTGGGAAAGATATTTGACACAATCTTTACAAGAAGTTATGTTTATATTGTCCTGTAGGTATTTTGTGCCCATGAATTATAACAGATTTTGTATTATGGTTGAAGTATTGACATTATTCCACTCTCAGTCTTTCTAGGCCTAATATACGGATATACAACTTTAACTATGTGAGCATGCAATAAAGACATTGGTTTAAATGTTTCACATCTCAGGTAGAAGAAATGGACAGTTCTGAGACGCCAGAGCCAGCCTCCTCTTTGGCGCCTCATATCCGGGCTCCTTCCTTCGACCTGCTGTCCCACACAGTCAGCCGGTCAGAGGCTCTGCTACCGGAAAGGGGACGGTTGAACATGTCCGACCGGAAACTATCCCTGCAGGAGCGCTCACACACGGCAGCATCGCCCTGCAGCTCTCCTGGACTCAACGGGCGCTATATTTACCCGTCATTACCTTACTCCCCCATCACGTCACCCCACTCCTCTCCACGCTTGTCTCGTAGGCCCACTGTGGAGTCCCACAGCGTTTCCATCACAGACCTCCAGGTATGGCGAAAGACCTCAGCCTAAACAGTTTCAGTAATAACACCTCAAATCTTGTAAAGCCTTCTGTAAAGTTGATTTAGCTGCTAAAGAGTCCCCAGCCTGTCTTCTACTAAATCACTGCTCCGCACACAGGTGCTTTATTGAAATCTCTACCGTAATGTTTCATCTCTGCATGGCCAAGTCAGTCTTGTGTGTATGTAAGTGATCAAATAATCCCAGAAAACAAGCCAAACAGAGCCTACAGCTGACAGGATTATAATTATGATTAAAATATGGTCTCCGCACATTCTGAGCAGTTTATTCCTTTAGACTGAGCACTGCATAAAGCATCGCACATGGATGAACATACTTTCTTCTGTGAGGGTCAGGCTCACACAGAGGTGATCCTCTTTAATATGTGTTTGAAAGTATCAGGAACATACTTTTGTGTATGCTGGTAAGCAGAACAACCTGTGCATTTGTCCTTAAAGCAGCAGTACACTGGTAAAGACAGAGCTTTGTGGATGCAAAGGTAAGGGTTTACAGTCTCAGTAGCTGTAGATAACAGTGTGTGTTTCACTCATAGATGCAGAAACCTGTAGATAAAGTAAGTTCTGTCTCTTTTCGGCACACAGGCTAACAATGTTCGATTACTTGATATTGAGCTCCTGTTGCTTTAACAGAATCACAACTTGTAAAGAAATCCACGTTAAGGTTTATTAGGTGAAACATTTTGAAACATCCTCTCATGTTGGAGACTTTTTTTGTCAGGTGAGTGTAAGTACTATAAAATCCGGTGTATAAGACGCACTTTCGGTACCCATTTATTCATCTAAAAAGTCGGCTGTGTCTTATATAGCGTTGCGATCACTATACCAGTGTAAAACGCTGAGGCACACACCGTCATTACTGTGAGTGCAGCCCATCACACACACTGCAAGCGACACATGACGCACTTGAAAATTCAATCCCATTCATTGTGTTTTGCAAGCTGTGCTGGGAAACAGCAATGTTAAAGAGGCTGGCAGCGCGTCATGAGGTCGTAATGGTGCGTTTAAAGCAAACAGTGGTATTCAGTTCAGTACATAAAGCTTGTGGAGTGCTGGTTTGATTAAAAGACTCCTCAGTTAAAGACAACAAATGAGCAGAGGAGGTGAACGAGGGGTCTGTAGATCACAACTTTCACCGTAGGCTGAGAGCTCAACGTACTGTAGCTGGTAGCAGTGAAAACTCCACCGGGCGAAAGCTCACAGAAACGGCATGTTGTGGACTTTGCTGAACACAATAGAAATCGCACGCAGGAAGACGGTTTAAAACTGTTTTCTCTGTTGGAGATCACCAAAATCAGGGTGGTATATAAGGCACAGTGCGTTATATACTGGTGCGATTTATATTCCAGATTTTACGGTAATTCCATTTAGGTGGGCATCATACTTCCTCCAAACTCTAAAATAATGATTTTAATAATCTCTCTTAGGAGCCAACGACAAACTGAATCACACGCAGCAATGTTTTTTTAATGAAGAGCTGGTTAGTCAGTGCATGCCTGGTTGTTGGTATGAATCATTCTCTGCTGACTGGGTTCAGCTTGTTCTCAGCAGTGTCTGTGTGCCCATTACTCATTTCCTTAAATCCATATTTCACCAGATAAGAGTGGGGAGACCACACTTGCCTTAGACTACTTCATATACCGATACCACAGAACTACAAAAGCTCAGACACACATCCTGACTCTCAAATGTTAGGCACAAAGGATTGGATTAGTGTCAAAATGTAGGTACAGTGTCGTTCTTTATGTTGGATTTATCACTCTTTGCTTCTGATAAGTGATTTTTTTGTAGATTTGTAGAAGTTTTGCTTCAACAGAATCTTGTAAAAATGACAAACTGAACTGGGACAGTGATTGCAGAGTCGTGCTGATATGCCGACAAGCACAGGAAATGTCTTTCAAGTTGGAACCCTTGGGAACACAGATATTCAAAACTCACTGCACATGAAAATGTAAAAAGACAAAAAAATAATTGAAAGGAAATGTAATATAGAAGATTTGTATCCATTCTTTGTAGAAGCAGATTTTGTGATGTGATTTTTTGTATTTATTTAAAGGAAACCATTATCTCTCCTTCTTTTTCCCTCCTGCCTCCCTTCTCTTTTCAAGGACTGTGTTCAACTCAACCAGTACAAGCTGAAAGATGAGATTGGAAAGGTACCATCAGAGACAACTCACTGATTGCTCCCTTTCACTGACTCGTCCTTTTCCCTTCTCCCTTCCGCCTACTGCATGTCTGTCAAGTAGCGCACATCATCAAGGACACGCAGTAACAGCCTCTGATATCCTCTCTCCCGGCTGTCCTCATTTCCCGAAACTCTGAGTAAACCAGCAGGCCATGGGAGAGTTGGAAGATGGATGAGATGGCTGGTATAAATAGCGCTCTCTAAGGGTTGCGCGAGACTTAGTGGATACAAGTGTGTGACTGTCTCTGTGTGTGTGTGTGTGTGTGTGTTGTTTTTAAAAGATGAAACATGCATGTCTGTAAATGTCTACATTTCTAGTCTTTAGGTAGACAAAGTGTTTCTAATGTTCAGCTGAGACAAGTAGAAACGTTCTGGATTGTTGGAGAGGCTTCTGTTATCAGATCATAGCTGGAACCGAAGGATGAGCTCAGTGCTGCCTGTCCAATCTGCTCCCCCAGCAGGAACTGATCCGGCTCTCTTCCCCTCCTCTCTCTCTCTTTCTCTCTCTCTCTCTCTCTCTCTCTCTCTCTCTCTCTCTCTCTCTCTCTCTCTCTGTCTGTTTGTTTTTGGGCATGAATAATTCCACACCGGTTACTTATTGGGCCTAGTTTTTTTTCCATGAATTTCCTGTGTGTGGGCAGGACTGCTTGATAGCATAAACCAGATCCAGTTCCTTAATTAGCCAGAAATCCAAAAATGAGAGAGAGAGAGAGAGAGAGAGAGAGAGAGAGAGAGGTGATTTGAATTTCTCTGTTCTCACTTTGAAGCAGCTGGTACTCTGTCAGTGTACCCTGTTAGCCCACGCACTTCCCTTTTTTGTGTGTGTTTATGTTTGTGTGTGTGTGTGTTTATGTTTGTGTGTGTGTGTTTATGTTTGTGTGTGTGTGTTTATGTTTGTGTGTTAGGTGCATGTTTTTGTTTTTTTCCTCAAATGAGGAATTGACAGCTGCTCAATCTCACTTCTTTTCTCTTTTACTTATTCCTGCATCAGGGCTCCTACGGTGTTGTCAAGCTGGCTTACAATGAGGACGACAACACATACTATGTGAGTTCATAATGCACTCAATAAAGTGGAGGTGATAACTTTCCTACACTTTAAAGACCATCTCACTCTCCTGTGACACACACACACACACACACACACACACACACACACACACACACACACTTTTCATAATTGGCCCCCCTTGTTACATTTATTGGTGTCATTTTCTGCCAAACCCCCACATGTGAAAATGTCGATGATTTCTGTAATGACACTTCAGCTTTATTTTCTCTGTTTGCTGTTGGTGAATATTGCTGCAATCCTCATTAAGCTGCGTGATACTGACAAACATTGACATGAAGATTATTTTAATATTCCTCCCAAGTGACAAAGCCCACATGGCACATTCACTGATTATATCGTTGCCACAATAAGTGAGGGCTTTGGCACTGTTCAAAAAATCCACCGAACAATGTAGCCGTCAAAGACTGATCTCTCTTTGATTGTTGTGAGTTGTGGTAATTGTAAACGAAGTGATCAGTGAGACATCTGACTGGTTATCCTTTACATATCTGAATTGGTACTTACAGGTCACATATACACTCATATGTGTACCTAGCCTGTCTACATACTTGTGGGATTTCACACCCCTGTGTACAGGCAGCCTAACTTAGGACAAATCAAATAAAAGCAGTTTTTTACGATCTAGCAGTCAAAAAGAAGTGGTCGGATTCTATTTAAACACATCCTTGATTTTCTGTCTGGTGAGTGTTTGTTATTTCAGAAACACAAAGGATGTTCAAGGTGAGGGGAGAAATGTTTAGATGCTGCTGTGATATCGATCTGTAGGTGTGTGAGTGGGCTTACTGCCAGAAACACATCACCTCTCTTTGCTCTATTTTACTCTTCTATGTTCACTTTTCAGTTCATCCTTCTCCGGATCTCATACTCTCAAAATCCACCCTCTGTTCTCCCCCTGCAGGCGATGAAGGTGTTGTCCAAGAAGAGGCTGATGAGGCAGGCAGGTTTCCCACGTAAGTCTGGAAACAGTGGCAGATGGCGAACACAGCAGCAGAGTGCACAGTCTCTAATAATGCTTCACTGGTGCATGAACGCTGCATAGCAATACCAGTCCTTTGTTCCCTCCATCCCTCACCTGTGACCCTACTCCTCTCTTCTTCTCTCTCGCTCAGGGAGACCCCCCCCTCGTGGAGCCAAAGCAGCCCCTGTGGGTCCCCCTCAGCCCAAAGGACCCCTGGAGCGGGTCTATCAGGAGATTGCCATTCTGAAGAAGCTGGACCATCCTAATGTGGTCAAGCTAGTAGAGGTAATGGCTGTTAGTACTCTCTGTAGGTAAAAAAAGCAACCTGTATTAGATAAATGGAGAAAGTCATAATATTGTATTTGTGTAACAAAGATGGCCTCCTCTATCTAACATACGTGAACTAACAGTTTTGGCTAAATCTTCCCTCAAAACAGGAATTGAGTACGTTGCCAACTTTTTAATGAAACAATTTTGAAAGAAGCCTCAGAGGATGAAAAATGAAGGAACAAAACAACAATATCCATGTTCTCAAATAGCACTGGTTCTTTTTATCTGTTCTAATAAATGACAGAAAATAACATCTGACAAAAAAGCAACTCATAAAACTTTAAAGCCTTTTAAAGAGAAATATGATGCTGTTAGCTACACGGAGTATTTCAGATTCTAGATTAAAGGAATAGTTTTTTTCCATTTGATGAAAGAAGGTGATCTATTGTTCGTGTGTGTTAAGACTCATTTCAATGTCTTTGTGATTTGGTGCCAGGTTTTGGACGACCCCAGTGAGGACCATCTGTACATGGGTACACAATCAGCCTTCACACACACACACACACACACACACACACACACACACACACACACACACACACACACACACACACACATCTCACAAAATGTAGTCATGATTAAAACAAGAATAAATGAATTTATTTGGAGCTCTTATTCGATGTTTTCTAGTTTTGTTTTTGATGATAACACCAACTTCAATCTTTTATCTGTTTGTGTTTTTCTGGCCCAGTGTTTGAGCTGGTCAAAAAAGGGTAAGCTACGTCTCTTTTATGGTAATCATTGTAACCCTGGAATGAGCTCAGCTCTTTAGATATGATTGCTAATTGTGTGTGTGCGTGTGTGTGTGTTGCTGTATTCAGGGCTGTGATGGAGGTGCCAACAGATAAACCTTTCAGCGAGGACCAGTCACGCTTTTACTTCCAAGATCTGCTCAGGGGAATCGAGTACTGTGAGTCCTCCTCGTCTGCTGTTACTCCTTCACTTTGATGACATGGTTGAACACGGGATTATTAGGGTTGCGTATCAGTCGCTCTCAGATGATTTGCTACACAAAATTATTAGACAGACTCTATTTGTTTTTCTATATGTTGGAAATGAAACCCACTTAAAATGAAATAATGTTGTTGTAAAGAATATCCCACCCATAAACAGTTCTACTTACTCGTACCGTTTTCTCAAATCTTATGAATCACCCATCGAGATAAAGACAGATAGAGGTGCTGTATATCTGTTACATACACTCAGTGGTAAATCTCTAAACTACACTTCTCATATCAATCTGAATCTCTTTAGTATTTAAATCTGCCGTTGTCCTACACTTTTCCCTGCAGTTTAAAGAAGTTCTTTGTTTGTGCTGTTCCTGACTTCATCCACCCACAAGGCTCATTTCACATCAACTCAGTGGCTCTTAATGCATTTCAGCAACACGGAAAAAAAGGTTTTGCTCTAAGTGTCGTCTTGGAGACTAGTACTGAGGGAAAGAGAGGGAAGGCTCTGCACCAAGGACACTGCAACAGTCAGAACATTCATTTTTTTCTGTTAAGAAATATAAACATAGGCTTAACTCTCTTCAATCACAGCGCACAGTTCAGAAAAACATGTCACGGTGTTTTCTTGCAAACAATTCTGAAGTAAAACCTGTGGGTGGGTTCCTTTCTTTTGACAGCAGTTATTACTGAATCCAACTTTCTGTCTGAGGTGCCACAAATTCCGTCACATTGGCGCTTTAGCCATTTCATTTTCATAGTCTGCTAACAACTGATTTGTTTTTCCAATTTATTTTAAGATGTCCCTCTTCAATCAAACTTGTTTTTATTGTTAGAGTTTATCCATCATTTCTTGCCAGAAGCAGAATTCTTTACATCTTGATTGGTTGGTTTTGATCATTCTTTTTTTTTTCTATTCCAACAGTACATTACCAGAGGATCATTCACAGAGACGTTAAACCCTCGAACCTGCTGGTGGGAGAAGATGGGCACATCAAGATTGCAGACTTTGGAGTGAGTAACCAGTTCGAGGGAGCAGACGCTCTTCTGACCAGCACGGTGGGAACACCTGCTTTCCTCGCCCCTGAGACGCTCTCTGAGACCAGAAAGAACTTCTCTGGAAAGGTGAGGAAAAAGTTAGCTAGGTAACCCCATCTAGTGGTGATATTCAGAAATGCATATATCTTTGCTTTTTGGTTACTTTTCTTAGTATTTGTAAATGTTCCTGTCTCTGCGGTCATATGTTTCTTGTGACTGAATACATTGTTTTGATTATTGCAGATTTCAGCCCTCATACACCAACATTTAACATTTACTATGTTTATCTTGTAGGCTCTGGATGTTTGGACCATGGGAGTGACGCTTCACTGCTTCGTCTTTGGAGTGGTGAGTGTGTACATTGGCTAAAATTGATCAAGTTATTTACTTCTTTGTTGCTTTGGGTTTTTTTTACATGAATGATAATCTGCTGGTCTTCCTTTGAAACAAATACCTTTCTTTCATTCACAGTGTCCATTTATGGATGAGCGGATCGTCAGTCTCCATCAGAAAATCAAGACGCAGCCTGTGGAGTTACCTGAACAGTCAGTTCTCCTCCTACAAGTGTCTTTTGTGCCACATTGCTATCTCTGGGCTAGTGCTAGGCTGTTAATCAAGCTTCAATTTCAATTACCATCTTGGCTTCCCATGATCATGAAAACAAGTTCATCGAGATTAAACGATTACTGTGCCGCATGCCATATTGCGCTTGTTTGGTCCATAGGTTTTGTCATGTGTGGTAAACAGAATGCAACGTCTCTTTCTTTACAGCACACAGTGTGCTCTGCCCCTCCCTCCAAAATTGTTTAAGGTCAATAAATGCACGTGATGCAGATGTTGTGAAATCAATCAGTAATCGTGTTTAATAATCATGATCTCAAAATTAATGGAAATAAACGTGATTATGATTTGTTTCATAATCGAGCAGCCCTACTCCAGGCTTTCTCCACCTATGTAGGACTATTTTTAAAAACTACAGATGTTGTTGTTTGTGTCCAAACAGTGCCGACATCTCAGATGATCTCAAAGATTTGTTATTGAAAATGTTGGACAAGAATCCAGAGACCAGAATATCAATCCCTCAGATAAAGGTAAACACTATCATTAAATCAACCGGCTTGTTTCCTGTCATTTCATTTTGAATGTTTAAATCTTACTGAAATACATAAAGAGCCACTTTGTTTTCATCGCACGTTTGTGTTCAGGTTCACCCATGGGTGACGAGGCATGGCGCTGAGCCTCTCCCTCCTGAGGATGACAACTGCTGTATGCTGATCGAGGTGACCGAGGAGGAGGTGGAAAATTCGGTGAAACACATCCCCAGCCTGGCTACAGTGGTGAGCTCATGATGTTTGTCCTGAAAGACAGAACCTCACATGAATTAACATCATGGCCATGATTTTGTTTCATTTGGTTTTTGCCTCTGATACCATTCAGTCAAATATCACTGTGGGGTAAAGATTACTTCCAATACAGAGATCACCAGAGCTGTCTTCATTTTTAACAAAAGCTTGAATTTATTTTGCTTACTTCAATGTTTTTTTAAAAATGCACAGTATGTAAATTCCGCCTCCAGGGGGCTCTCAATCAAAACAATAACAAAAGATGACATAGAGGCTGGCGGGGAATCATGGGAGTCATTCTCTCTGCTTCCCACCCACCACCCACCCCTGATATAAACGAACTCCAAGTTGACTGTTGAGCGAAACCGACCTGAGGAAGAGAATATGTTTACCAACGATGTATCCGTGTATAATTGACATGACGGGCCCTAACCGATGAGGGGCCGTAGGCAAGATTTCAGCTGGTGTCCCTTGTTTTGCAGCCAATTTCACAACCAATCACAAAAGACATACACTTAAATAAAACTGGCTTACAGCTTTATGATTTACAGTATTTCTTTATTTTAGAATAAATAAAATACCTCTGAGCAAACAATAAATAAAGGAAAGTGTCATCTATCATTCAATACATACAAAATAAATACAAATCAAATAACTTAGTTTGTGTTCTGCAGCGGTCTTTGACGTAACATCTGGTGTTTTCACGGCAACGATAAACATGTCGTGTCTGTCATGGCGGCTCTGTCGAGACACGTCCTGTTACAACTATAAAAATGATTTATTTCTTTGTCTTTGATAACTGTTGGAAATACTTGAGGTAATGTAAGTTCTCAACAACAACAACAACAACATACCAAAGGTTGAGTCCATTTTTAATTCATTGAGATATTTTAGTGTTCTAAATTCTACATATTGTTCGTTTAAAGTAACAAGGAAGGACGTTTCTTTTATGTCATATTTTTTTGACCTTCTTTCTGTCACATCACACCGACTCAACAACACACTGCATCTCTTCCACCTGTTTGATGAACCTCTCTGAACTCTGAATCACTCAGTTCTGTCAACATGGTTTATACACTTCTCCCTTAATAACGAGTAGTTTCCAGTTATTTTCTCATCATCTCAACTTATTTATCTGCAAAACCATCAAACAAACTTGGCTGAACTGACCTCACTTTATGTGAGCAATGGCAGCACGGCTTCTAGTGGTCTGGCCTTTTACAATGACCAGCCTATTGTTTGGTTTTCCAGATCAGCAGAGAGAGAGAGAGAGAGATCCTGTTATCACAAGTTAACAAGCTTTGTTCTCTTCAGATCACGAGAAACACAAGTCGAAATCTAAAAGAGAACAACCTGAAGTTCTTTTTCTTTGATTTTGAAACACTTTAGTAATCCCTGAGGGGAATTCAGGTTTACACTCTGTTATTATTTTTTAGGGACATGCTTCTCACACACATAGGCCCGAATCACACACATGCACAAACCGGACCTGTGGACATGCATTAGTGGAGAGATGTCAGAGTGCTACACACTGCTAAGCAGGGAGCGCACCAGAGCAGTTTTTTTGGGGTTTGGTGCCCTGGCACCTCTCCAGCTACCAGAACAACTTCTGTATTTTGGCCCGCACTGGGACTTGAACCGGCGACCCTCCGGTTCCCAACCCAAGTCCCTACAGACTGAGCTACTACCGGCCCAATCATGGGAGAGCAAGCGTTGTTACCTTGAAAGTAAGAAGATAAATAAATCAAGATATCAAGAAAACAACGGGAAACAATGAATTATCACGAGGAAACAGATGAAAAGAAATGTATGGATGTATGTCCGCTTAGCTCCTGTAGGAAAATACCCGACATTGTGTTAGATACCAAAGTTTGAGCTTCATTTGAAGGCTTTATGTTCTCAGTTTGTTCGTGTTAAGTTCTCAAACTGGTAACAAAAAACAATAGACTATGGTGTCTAGTGAAAAAGAACAAATCTGAGGCTGCTCATTTGAAAGGTTAATAAAGAAATGTTCTTTGTACTATTATCCCACAAATGCTACAACACAACATTGTTTGAATTTCAAGTTGTCTATATCCTCTATTAGATTTCAAAGCATCATTTTTTGTTGATTATTTACTTGTCTTTGTAGATCCTGGTGAGAACCATGCTGAGGAAGCGCTCCTTTGGGAACCCTTTTGACTGGGCTCGTAAAGAGGACCGCAGCAGTTTGAGTGCTTCAGGGCAAACGCTCACGTAAGGATTGTCTACAGACACATCACCTAATACCAACTTGTCTCTAGCTCGTGTTTTGCAGTAGAATAATCAGACAATAAGAGCTGAAGGGTCCTCTTACGCTCTAATGACGCCAGCACAGCTCTCTAATGTTTGTCAAGTAGTTTGTCAAGAAGACTGTTGTTCATTCTCTCCTCCTTCTCCTGCGCTGCAGGAAAGGCAGAGCAGGCAAAGTGAGATACTGCTACATTCATTGTAAGCAAAGAAGGTAAAAATCTCAAGGACACTTGCCCTCTGTAGTATTGTTCGAGAGTATCTTTAAAGACCCCCAGCATGACAATAGCAGCCTTATTTCTGTCTGTGGCTTTAATTGTCAAATACCTTTGTGCTTCTAGACGAGCATGTGCTGGTTTTGGATTGTTTAGAAGAACCTTCGGGACTCCACCTGAGTCCATACCACCTGAAAGTCTATTGTCTCTATGCTTATGACCAAGGGTGCTTTTGCTGAGTCATGCAGAAACCCCAAACTACAATGTAAAACAAAGTACAGTAAAGCTACATTAAACGTGCATGAGCTTCTTTGTATGAACCAAGCCATGGTTTCATTTATACATACTTCAAAATGATTCAAGCCTGAGTACTTGAAATGTGGAATAATGAACAATATTATTATGGTGATGGCCAAAATATTATGAACAACTCCAAAATCTCTAGTTGAAGTTGACACCGTGTCAGAAAGGACATGACTCGACTTTGTTGGAATATTTGAGGGGACAGTTTTGATGTGTTTCTGGTTGGGTGTGCGTCCTAACATGCTACAGCTTGGGTAGGTATCTTTGAGGAAAGAAACAGGAATAAGCTACATTTTGAAAGTCTTCAACAAGGAAGGAAAAATGCCAAATCCCCTCCCTTAAAACACATCAACATGCACTACCTCACTGCAGGTGCAGCATGGGTCCACAAGAAAGCAGCGCAGCACATTGCTGTTATTGCTAACTGTATTGAACTACTTGTGCGATTAGCACCATAGCCGAGCTTTTGGTTGCAGAGTTCTCCATAAGACTTAGGCAATTAGATGCCGAGCTGCCAATCTTCAAAAACTGTGGACAACCTGCTCCGTGTCCACAGCTACAGACTTGTGTCTTTTTTTATCAGAGCCTTCATTGCTGTTGGGGTGACGAGAGACTTTCAACAAATATTACATTCAAGTCTCGGAGTTGAATTGCCTACCCCAGCTTTAATGTGTAATGCAGACTTCTAAAAGTACATGCAGCTTTTATTTCACAAATTACCACAACAAAGTTGAATCAGTGACTCTGACAGTTACAATAAAAATGTTGGTCCATCATCATTAGCCCAGTGTTATGTATTTGTGTTAAGTAATTGCTTATTGATTTGCATGAAGCCAGTAATTAAGCAAGTTGTCTCTGTGCCTCTCTTCTTTAACATAAACGCTTCCTCTCTATATCTCCCATGTAGATATATATATATATAGATATATATATTGTCTTGTGGGATTTGCAAATGTGTCTAAAGGCTTGCTTAAGTGCTTGGCATTATGAAACAATTCAATCATTAGTTCTGATTCCTAAACATACTGTAGCTTAACAGTAGCTTAAAGGCACACAGCAGTTCTCTATCTCACGCTGCCTCTCTGCTCTGTTACGCAGGAAACAGGAGAGCGGTGACGGCATGAAGAGTATGGACCTGCCCTATGTGGGAGAGGACGAGGCTCTTTCCTGATGCAGACGCTTTATTTTGTATGCTGAGATCTGCCTGCCTGCAACCACACAGCACGACTCCCCTTAATCACAGATTCATACTGCCATTCGACACCGGTGCACACTTCCCACTTCCTGTGAGGTGGACGAGTGTGGCACACGCAGAAAAGATTGAGAAATAAGGATCTTAGGCACTTTTTTCAAGTCTTTTAATCAATTCTCTCCACTTTAAAGGCTCAGTTGGAGAATGTGGGACTTGAGACCGTCACAAGGGAGAGGATTTCTCCTGAATCTGTCTTCAGCCTTTGTTCCTCCGACCCACCTCCTCCTTTTATCCTGCATGCGTTTATAGTCCCAGCATGCTTCGTCTCAGGCTTCAACTGTAAAGTTTGGTGTTTTATTGTAATCGATCCACGTGTATTTCTCCTTGTCTCTACTTGACAATTATTTCAGGTACACAGGGCAGGGGAACAGGCCATGGTTGTCACTACCATCGCCTCAATGGTTCTCTTATAAGGGTAGGTCTTCTTGACGATGATTGTCTGGCTCACTCGGCTTTAGAGTGGCACGGCCCAAATTTTGTAAAATATTTCAGAGTGAATAATCTGTACAGTTTTCCTGAAAATTAAAAAAAAGGGGAGTGAAGAAATGTTTACTTCATTGAATGCATGTGTTGACTTTCCCAATGCAAACGCTATATAAGCTACTTTTAAATATTTGCACGCTCATAGACAAACTTGTTACACACAATTTGATTGGTTCTTTATAAAACTCCCATTTACTGGAATCAATCACAAGCTTTACAAACATGTGATGTAGTGCTTTTTGAACAATCCAATGAATCATTACTGCATTCAAGTTAGCCTGTTAAACAACTGAGACGTTCCTCTTTTGCAAAGCTCTTGCAACATGTGATTTGTATGTGTTTGCTCTATATTTATAATCTCATAGTAAGTCATGAAGGTACTGATCAACCAAATTCATCAAGGGAAAAAAATAATGTTTTGGTGCACACATTTTCTGCAGCCGTTGTGTGCAATGGTTCAAATATGTTTCCTAGCACCGACGGCTAATCAGTTCTCTCCGGTTGTTTGGACAAAGACGGTTGAGTTTTCACATTTCAGCTGTGTGATGTATTTGACTCCTCAAAGTGGATGTTTGTATGTCGACTGAAAACTAAAACAGACAGGTGACTGAACCTGAAGTTAAGATTGTGAATGTTCTGACTTGTTTTGTTTTGTATTGTCAGCATTACAGATGTTATTCCAAACGGCACATTTTTAGTGCACCAAAACGTTCACCTATGTATCATTTTGTATTAGTAGGATATGTTAAACAAAACAAACCTTTAAACTATTTGTTTCTTTCCCGAGCTCTAAAAGCAGGGTGCAGGAGTCCTTTTCCAGATGAAGTACAGCTGCAGACTTTTTTGTACAAATCTATGCATGACATATGTGCAGAGGTGTGAGATCAAAGCTGTTGTCATCTTTAGTCGGAGGAGAAGGCCACTCTGCAAATATTTAAAATGAAATGTTCAAGTCCTTTTCATTTCCTTGATGTGTGTCATCTTAGAGGATCCCACAGCTGAAAAAATCGAATTTTATCCACTTTTTTTCCCCTTTTGTGAACTTTCATTTGTGTTCTTATTTTTGAACATCTTCTTAATTGTTTGTGTCAGTCTAGTGTGTGTCTCAAAGATAGAATATTGACTTATAATTCAAACATATAATGCTTCCACACATGAATTACTTCAGCACTAATGTGTTGTATGCATGAGAAATGCTGAAAGGGACCTTCTTTTTTTTTAACTTTCTACCTGCATGTCACTGAGCTGTAAATGTCTGTAAAGACTAGTTCTATGCATATAATGTGTCTTTCTCTGTAAGGTGCAATTTACTGGCTGGATGAGGAAGGCTGTTTGTGGTTGACTGATCATCATTTATTTTTCATTACCTGAAAGTGTTTTCCTAAATGTAATTAAGTCGTGCTCCCCGATGTGGAAGGGCTGCAGATAGAGACTCTGGAGTTGTGCTTTTCATAACAATATTGTAGTGTACTTTTGAAGGATATTCATTTTTGTTTTTTCTGTGGAGAACTCAATGATAATAGCCAATTATCTTTTTTTAGCCCATGATCTAGTCAGAAAATTAATTGCAGCTTGTGTTATACTGTTAAGTGTTCCCTCATTTAAAACCAATGTTCACATTAAAGGTCACATATTATGCAAAATACACTTTTTCATGGTTTCCTAACACTAACATGTGTCCCTAGTCTGTCCACAAACCCCCCAATTATGAGGAAAAATCCATCGCCCCCGGCTTTTGCCTGCTCCACTTTTCAGAAAATGTGTGCTCAATCAGGCCATTTGGAGATTTTCCCTTCATGACATCACAAAGGGCAGTAACCCCTCCCCCAGTTGGGTGACACTCCCACAGCTAGGTGTTTGTTCTGCCCTCTGAGTCTGCCTTTCCAACTTAAAAAAATAGGGCAAGAAAGCCCAAGGCACATCCCCTTTCAGAGAGGGGCGTGGTCAGACTTAGCTTACTTGCATTTAAAGCTACAGAAACAGAGTGAGGGGTTTATAGGCTTGATCAAATACAGGATCAGAGTGGATCTTTTAACAAGAAACTTCACAGACACAGTTTTGGGGAGCTCTGAGAATTATTTAAACTTGTTGAAAAAGAGTATAATATGTGACCTTTAAGCAGATATTCTGAATAACTGAGAGTCAGTAAAGGTTTTTACCTCGAGCAAAACAAGACATCTAGTTTCCTTTTATGGAATAATTGTTCTCTTTGACCAACAATAAAAAATGACATTTAAGGTTTGAATGCAAACCACAGAAAAGCTGTAAGATAAATATTTTATACATACAGTATTTAAACCTGGACTTTGTTTCAATGCAGTCTCTGCCCTGTGTCAGAAGGGGCGGGGCTAACCCAATAGCCTTCCTCTGTGCTGTAGATTGATTTCATTAAGAGCTTTGGGGGCTCTTTTCCCCTCAATGCATGCCAACATACTGAACACATACCACTGTATCGTCACAGCATGAGAGGGCTTTAACTTAAAAAAAGGGCCAGTTAAATTAATTATTCTATACATACTGTATCTTGATCATCATTTGAATAAAAATATTTATTGCCTTTCCATCGTGTTTCCTGGTTTAATTGTTGTCAAGCTCAGTTCCTGAAACAACCACTAGTGGGTGCTGTTCACTTTGCTTTGCATTTCTGAAGCTGGGAAAGGACTCTTGACAGCCTGAAAATCACATAATGTTCCTTTCCTATGTGTGTCAACAGTGTTTCTGCTTCTGCCAGATGCACCAGAACATTTTCTTCAGTCAGACCGCAGGCTGATTCTGTGACAAGATTTCCTTAAAAGTTTAAATTGTTTAGTTCATGCCTCATTCTGCACGTTTGCACCCTTTTTAAAACGTGCATGTATGAAAGTGGAAACCTGCAAATGTAGACAGTAATACATTTTTCCCATGTAAGCTGTAGTTCCTATAATTTCCTTAAGATGCTAACCTCAAGCAAACCCCAAGAAGAACTTATTTTGTGGAGGTGGGGTTGACCTTATCAGACAGACTTTCAACAGGTTTGGATTTCTCTCTCTCTCTCTCTCTCTCTCTCTCTCTCTCTCTCTCTCTCTCTCTCTTTCTCTCTCTCTCTCTTTCTTCTTTTTGAGAAGACAAATGGTGAAATTATGTAAACTGTCACTGCTTCAGAAGTAGGCCACATGAGTTTGGTTGCTTTGGAAGTGTCAATGATTTGTTTCCCATATAAAAAGTAACTGATGTCTTAAACAGAATAATAATCAAATCTTTGGAAGACGTAGTTTTAAGTCCATGATTAAGTTATCCACATTAATGCCTGTATCTCCTGTAGAATAGTATTTGTCCCTCTTGGCCTCTGAAGCCTGATTCTCACACTGTGCTTGTCAGTTTCTGAAAAGCAGTTAAGTGTAAGTTCAAGCAGGAAGACTGATTTGTACTCATTCATGTAACTCACTCTCTCCCTCTGTCTTTCTGCTCAGGTGATCAGCTGATTAGGGTCATTTACTCTTAAAGTCTTAAACCAACCTGATTCCATCACGGCCTCTATCGACCAATCATCCTGCTGATGTCACATTTTAAAATCATTGTTCCTCTCTTTCCATGTCAGTGTGTCGTTTCAGTTTGATCCCTGCGACCCTCCTCCAAACCAAACCAGTCATCTCCATTCCTTATCAACAGGTCTAGCTCCGCAGAAGTCCAGTCCTCATCACATCCTGCATACTTCTACCACCAGCACCAGCATGATCTAAACTCCATCAGGAGGTATCCTATCGTGCTGTCTGCCTCACTACCCCCTTTTAAAAATATGATTTGTTTTCAGGATTTTTAAGTCTTTATTGTAGTGATAGGGAGAGAGAGAGAGAGAGAGAGAGAGTGGGGAATGACATGCGATAAGGGAGCCACAGGTCGGATTTGAACCCAGGCTGCCCCCTTCTAGGACTACACCCTCTGTACATGGGGTGCATGCCCTAACCATTGGGCCACCAGCGCCCCCGCCTCACTACTCTGTGAGTACATGAAGATATTTATATCTTTAAGAGATTGCACATTTCCTTTTTTTCCTGAACTTGAGAAGACTTAATTTTCCACTTAATTAAGTCTCTCCTGGTTGAAGATAAAAAAATGTGTGAACATGCAAGAATGTGACCTTCAGTCTCCACACCTTTGAAGTTTAACACGTGATGAAAAAAACAAAGTTTGACACTGACCTCTTGTGCAGTCTCACAGCATTCCAGTTGAAGGATTAAAATGACAGATTTGAGCACATGTATTAAAGTCACAGGAAACCACAGGCTGACAAAATCAGTAACTAATTCAGCCTCTGGCTTTAGAACAGGAGGTTAAGGTCCTTTTAAGGTGCAAATAAGGTTCTTATAAGGTAATATCAGAAAAATAAAGGGTCACACTTACTAGTGTGCATGATGTGTTCTATAACATACATTTTCAAAAGATATTTGATGAAAATAAATCCCATTAGTCTAAAGAACTAAACAGATAAGGCTGAACTTGCCATAAACACATGCCTATAACACATAAACACATCACCACAGATTCAATCCAACAGGCAGGATTGAAATTGGTCAACCCCGCGGAGCAAAGCCCATCACAAATCACACTCCCTGTAAACATATGATTCAGTGTAAAAGCAGTTCAGAGGCTATTTTATGTCTTGAACTGTAGTTGTATGCCCCCAGCTGGGGCTTCAAAACTCCACATCAGCAAATACAAAGTGCTGATTGTGACAGAATGGGAGCCTTCCTCTTTGTGCTCGGTTAATTGTTTACTTGCTGGAGGCTGCCAGAGGTAAGAAAAGCACAAAAATGCACTCAAACAATACAACAAAGGACTTGCTCAGCGTTCTGCAAAACTGCAGCTCAGACCTAATTCTGCAGGTGAGATGTTTTAGTCTACTGGCAGCCCCCTTTCTTCTCTAGTGCACTTCATCACTGCTCAATTACAGCTGGCTGCAATCTCCGACTTACAAAGAGAACGATCATAACATCAAAAGTTGAAGTGAAAAAACAACTTTATAAAGAGTGAAAAAGCTTTCAATTAGAGACAGAGTGAAAGTGAACTAACACGCTCCACTTGAAAAGATTAAAGGAGCGTGTGAATCATGCTACAACTACTCAGAGTGAGAAAAAGCTCAAATGAGGAACTTGACTTCAGTCACTGATATTAAAGATGAGTTTGGGGGATGAAAAGTCTAATTTAAAAGAAACTACTGAAGAGAAATTAACAAGGTAAATGGTCATCTTTAGCTTTACAGTTGAAGGATTTGGAGAACAACACATGAGATATGTTTGTGTGTGAAGTCACTTCATAAGTTCAGGATTAGAACCTAAAACGATAAAGTCAGGGCTTGTGCAATTGGAGATACCCACGATCGCGAGTCCTTACTTAAAGTCAGGGTTGGTAATTTTCTCCAGATACACTTTTTAAGATTTTAGTTGAAATTGTCTTTAGGTCCTGACAGAAATTAATAACTCATGTGCTCTGAAAAAGGAACAAAGAAAATCTGTAGCAGTTGTTAGTCTGTAAAAACTTCGACCAATGTCTGCCACGAGGTACCAATCTGATGAACCAATCACACGCCTCCCTGTCTCCCTGCTCGTTCCCTACACCTTTGCATGCTCTAGCCCACACTCAAAGCGTCACCGATGACGGAGTTGCCCTCGGTCGTTGTGAGTAGTAATTAGGCAGGTTTTGTTTTACATGTTTTATGATAAAGTTGAGTGTTTACTTACCGCTGAATGACACATGAGATGACGTAGTTTCTACACGATGCAAGCGATGAGCTGAGGTCCGCTTCTGGAGCAACGGCGCTCGTGCATGTAAGTGAGGGGCGTGGCTTTAGAGGGAGCACAGAGGGGAGGGGGTGGGTGTAGACGGAGCACTGAGGGAGTCATGCTAGTTTTTGAAAATGACCAACCCTGCCTTTAACATATTTTGAGCCGGTGAAAAATGATTTGTTTCTTAAATCTGAACCATGTATGAAATTCATGCAAACAATATAGTCCATGCATTGTCACCTGCTGGAGTATGAAGTGTGATGTGGTATTGATAATGATGATGATCCACAGCATTTGTACAAAAAGCCTCAGAGCCTGATTTGTGTACAGTGGCCTTTCTGCTCAAATGTCAAATAATCCGTGTTTGGATTCAGACCACGTGTACTTCTCTACATGGAATACAAGGCTGGTTGATATTCAGCTTGTTGCTGCCTCGTGTTTCCTGAAAAGAGTAGTGTGTAATAATAAGATTTCAATCAAACAAAGCCTGCAGACAACTTCATATGAAATCAGTGATGCAATTACATAAGTACGTTTTCAAGAGAACTGTCGGTAATTTAAAGAAACAAAGAAGATAAGATGTTAAAAAGATGCCCTGCTCACTTTCTGTGCAATTCCCCTCCTTCACTTCATGTAACCCCCCCCCCCCCCCCCCCCCCCCCCTCAGACCAAACACAACTGTTCAGGGTCAATAAGTGTTAAAGCAACAATTCAAGTTCACTCATTGTGATCGGCAGTAACATTTTTAGAGCTGTGATGCTCCGTCTGGTTCTGATCTGATCCATTTAAGCAGACTTCCCTGATACCAGTATAAAGGTTGAAACAGCACTGAATCTGCAGTTGAACGGTTGATGTGACCTGACCTCAAAGTGCAAACTACAAATATTTAACTTAATAAACCAATCATTGGTGTTTTTAAAAGTGTTCAACTGAATACCCAAAATGACTGAAGGAATTGTATGCAAAATGTGCAGAGGCGCTACTTGTCAACATGCAAAGCAGGCAACTGCTTGGGGCTTCAGACCAGTAGGGGGCCCCCAGTGGCTGACAAAGTTTAAACCACAGCAGTAAATTAAAATTGAAATTGCAAAGTTTGCAATGACAGTTGGAAACCTCCCTACAGGGGCCCCATCTGACAGCACTCACTCAGAATAGTAAATGTTGCTTGTTTAGCCCTAACTGGAGTCTTACATTATGAAGTTTGTTCTTTGACATTTTTATTCTTCTTCATTTTTATGATGTAAAATCACAAGATTTTAAATGTTCTTGATATTTATGTTTTGAAATAATACTAATGTGAAATGTTTACATTTAAAAAATGTTCATGTTGTTTTGTTGGTGTCAGATTATAACATCATGGTGATGAACGCTCTTTCTCTCTGACGACATCGAGCAGGTTACGGTTTGATCATCTGTGCTTTTCCAAGTTAACGTATAATATTTTGAGTCAGCTATGCTGGAAAATAATTAGTTTCAGATATTTGTAGCTATCACCAGTGTTTTAAATACAATAATCCAATACAGGCAAATACTTGGAGACCCTTGAGGAGGATGGGTCCTTGTTCAACCAGGAAGTACAGCAAACATCTCAGCAGGACATGGTGAGTCTTGTCTTCTGTGTGGCACTTACACTATGAACTCTTTCCGTGTTTCTTCTAGTGTGACAGTATTTACATGAATTGACAAAGATGAACAACTTTTTAGCTGTTTTGTTACAATGCTAGTATACATCTCAAGACCAGAAGATTGACACAGCATCATTTAGTTTGACACGCTTTGCTTCCACTGTATACTCAGAATTACAAACTCAGGGATGTGCATACTTAACAGAGTTTCTCTGAATGAATCTAAAACATATTCAAAGCCTGTGGACAGATAACTGCATGATTAAGAAGAATTACGCTAAACAACACGTGCACATTTACTGGTAGATACTAAATCTAAAAGAAGCAATGATAAAGAATAAAGTGAGTTAATTGTTTGATATTTAACTTGTAACTTTTATGTCAACCCGATGAACATGAATGAATGTTTTATCCAATAAAAAATCGAAAACCTAAAAATCACAGTTAAAACTCAAAAACAGTGACGCAACTTAAAATAGTTCAGCTTAACAAACTACAATGCAAAAACAGACATATTCATGAGATAAATATATTCACTGTTTGTAATTATTATTTATTTTCTGTTTGTTTCTCTTTTGTTTTGGAAATCAGATCAAAAACACATTTTTGCATAATACTTTGTCCACATCTGAAAATACTCATGTTGACACACAGCTTTAAGCTTTGAATGATGATTAATCATTTTCATTGTAATATTATTTATATTTATATTTATGTCTGCATAGGTTACAGTGTCAGGACTACTGCCACATTCAGTGTTGTGCAATCACATGCAGTATAGAAGGTTCTGTAAGATAGGAGGTTTTTATTAGTAAGTTGCCAATTTTCAGATTTTCTGATTTTTGATAAAAACATACACTAGTGGGCTCTACGACCTAACTCATCAAAATGTAACCAGTCAAGACGTCTTCATGCACTCTGCAGCTTGTTGCCTCAAGAGATGCAATGCAGAGATGCCTCTCGACCTTGTAAGACTCAGGAGAGCTGCTTCAGGAAGCAACGTCTTTGAGTGCTTCTTAAGCAGGATCGTTGGTTCCAAATGTTTCTTAACAATATGATTCTCTATGAAACACTTACATTACATTCATTTTCATCCTACATACCCCCCCACATCAAATCATTCATCATGAATGTGTTCTGCCACATTCCAGACAGCGGCAAAAGTGAAGTCTAAAACTTGGGATGGTGAACTAAGTAGACGTAAAGCCTGTAGAAAATCAGAGGGCATACTGTTGACTGTGTTTAATGGGTTAGTCGCATATTAACACAATTATTTGTGATATTTGCAGACTCTCTTTTGCATATCAAACTCAATGCTAATTCAACATTCTAGCTCAAGTAGGGAAGAGAGGGGAAGCCATGGAGGTGGAAAACCAGTGCAGAGCAGTGCATGAAAGGCAAGTGCATGGAGATTAGGGATCAAGGCATCCTGGGAAAGTGAGATACGGCACATTAAAAACTACTTTGTGTGTACAGGACTGCTTTATCTGCATTTTTGTACAGTAAGTCGCACCCAAGACAAAATCATTAAAAACATCTGTGCTATGTTTGCTACATATCTTTTTAGTTTCCCTGTGCCAACAGTTCATTTCTGGCATCGCGGCTGAAGCATTAATACATGACAGCCTGATTCTCTCCACTGCATTTCACACTACCCTTCTCTACCGCACTCTGCTACAGCTTTGCATGTATTAGTTCTTGCTGTATAGAAAGCATCATGGTAGAGGTTTGGCTGATTCAAACTCTTAACTTGATGAGCACATTTTGGCCCATAGTTCTATATTACACAAATACATTCAGTCAGGTTTCTTTGAAAGCACTATTGTGGAAAACAGCTACTGGGAAGCTTGAAAATAAATGTTCTCATTAGAGTAGACTGGAGTTGTCAAAGTTATCTGGCGTATTTTGACCTGGGTGTTTCATTAACCCTCCTGTTATCTTTGGGGTCAATTTGACCCCATTCGATGTTTAACGTCTGTAAACAAATGATTGACATCATTTGTTTGCTTCATATTTAATGACTTTTCCTAACTTAATTGGGGCAACTGGGTAAACATAAAATAAACATGATGATATGTTTTCAATGTCCTGTACTCATGTTGAACGCATCGGTGTCCTTTGGGGTCAATTTGACCCCAGGCTGTTTTAGCTGTGTAACTGAAACCTGCTTACCTTGGCTGGTTTGCTGTTTTTCAGGTTCTATCTCTCAGTTCGCTGTATATGAAACATATCAATCAGGTTTCAGAATAAACTCTCTTAACAAAACATTTGATATTAAAAGCTGCTAAAAGAAAACAGAGAAGATGTTGACTTAAAAAAAGCGGCTCCCCTCTCCTCTGGGTGAACTTCTTCACTGCTGACAGTTTAGGGGCTTATATGTTCAGCAGGTATGTTTTAATCTGCAGACACATTTTTTATATCTGCTGTTCTACAATCATTAGGCCACAGCTCTTTAAACAATACTCCCACATAGTATTTTAAACAGAAATACATTCATATGCAGATGACACATTTATATATATTAGTAGCTGAAGGTTACATGAACATTTCTCCCCCCAGAAAGAGGAAAAATAAACAAGTAAATAAAACATTTGAGTAAATCACAGGGTTTAAAAACATAATTAACAAATCAAAAAAATATTAAATTGTACACTTAAAAAGGTGCAGAATGAAGCTTAATCTTATTATATCTACCTTTTACATATAGTCATAGACATAAAGCTAGTATTCTGTGTTGATGACATTCTGTGCTGGATGTCATATAACTTTAAACAGCTGAGGAGAGACAAGACTGAGGTGATGACTTGTTAGGCCTCTCAATTCAAGACAAAGGTCTTCTTCTACCCAGAATTGATTTAGGTCCAGTCAAGATGCCTTCAGCTGCTGTTTTTCAGCTCTCTGGAACAAGCGAGCCCACTTTGGTCCACAACAGCTTTAAAGCAAACCCCCCGTTACTATACTATTTACTATTCTCTTTGACACAGGATTGCATTGTTTGTGTTGAGTGGGTTTGGGTTAACGTATGGCAGCTCTGCTTCTTGGTGGTTTTTTTTTTTTGGGGGTGTTATTGCTTTGTGGTTCATTGTACATTCTGTGTATGCTGCATTGATTCAGTTTCTGTATATTACTTCTCTTATATTCTGTAGGGGTCAAAGCAGTAATGCTTGCTCGTGAAGCCAAGCGGAGTTTGTCCATTTTTCTTTCTTATTTTTCTTTGCTAATGTGTGCTACGGAAAACTTGAGAACACAACTTAAACATGGTGGATGGTTTGCATCACTACTCACACACTAGGACACTTATTGGCCTTAAGGTCGTGCTTTACCAACCAAGTTTTTAATGAGCACCAGCATGAAACCAACTGTTGTTTGGCGCCACCGCCGCCATACTGAAGCCACCGCTATCCTCCAGCGACACACCTCCAACCCCCCTCCCCTCGCATTCGCATGAAGGAGTTATCAAATGGAACGCACCATAATTATTAAGCACCACTAGCGCAAGTAGTGGACAATTTTGTCCTTGGGTGGAGTTGCAATTGCCGGTGTCCTGCATTGTCGTGTTAGCAGGGTAATGTTAGCGCTCTTTAGTTAGCTTGTAGCTTCACACTGCAAGTAAATTACACGGAATGACCGTGATCTAAACACACTTACATGACATTCAAATAAGCAGTGAGTATGTTGTTCTTCTTTTCTTAAGTCCTTGACTAAAACAGCTTTTATACGCAAGGGGAGGAGTCGGCCGTCCCGTCCATGTAAACCTGATGTAAACACAGTTTCAACGACAACACAGCCAGCGGGACTCGTGCTTCTCGCTCATTGTCGACAGTCATGACTCAGAGAGACATTTAGGATAAACTTGATGTCTGCTATATATGTGTGTAAAATGTCGAACATTATTCCTTTAAAAACTTCTTTTAGCATTTTTGAGAATTCAAGTCGGAGGTCTTCCACTGAGCCAATTGTTGCCAATGTGGCTCAGTAATACAGTCGGTCGGGTTTGATCCCCAGCTCCCGCAGCCATATGTCCTTGGAGACTTAACGCCAAGTTGCTCGCACTGCTTCATCCGTGGCGTGTGCATGTGTATGAATGGAATTAGTTAATACTGATGGACACTGTACACAGCAGCCTGTGCCATCAGTGTGTGAAAGTGGTGTGAATGTGTAGGTGTGACCTGCGGTGTAAAAAGCACTTTGAGTAGTCAGAAGACTAGAAAACTGCTAGAAGCTCTAGTTCATTTACCATTTGGTGTCCTACCAGAAGAATTATTCACCTCAACAAACTAACAAAATGAACAAAATAAATATTTAATACAAAAAAGGACGTTTTTTCTCATAAGTTATAAAACAAACATCCTCATAAGACCTTTGCATTCACATTTCTGTTTGTCTTTCAATGTAGAGACCACTGTGTTAATGTTTAATGATAAGGCTTGTTTATGTAACACTCATTTAAAGGGAATTAAAAAGTCTGATTTTCAAGATGAAGCTCTTCATGTTTGCTCTTTGCTTTTTTTCAAAAGCTGATGCCCTGGAGAGAAAATCATCCCTCATGGAAATGTAAACCTTGCTCCTTAATTTGTTTGATATTTCCCATAAAGTGCAATGAAATGAAAAGACAAATAATACAACACAGATTGAGAGGGACAGATAGACACAATTGCATCTTTAATTAGATTTCCATTGAGATTTTGCTGAAGAAGGACACAAAAAAAGCTCTCTCAAACTCCTGAGTCAGAGTGCTCTTCACATCATGATCCATTCAGCCCAGTAGATTTAAACTGAAGGTTAACAAGCAGTATGTTTGAGACAGGATATGAGATTGGTTTTGTACGGAATAAGAAAAAAAATTGTCAGGAAATTTCAAATTGCAAACTGTCCTGTTGAGCCCACGTTAAAGTTTTCAGGTGATAAACCTACCAAACCCATCAAAGCTAGCAGCAGCTGTTGAGAGAAAAATCCTTTTTTCAGAATTTTGGAAACTTATGCTGGAAAGAAAATGGTTCAATGATATGACCGGTTGTGTAACTGTTGAATTTTAAATCTGTAGTGAAAACATTTACTGCACGACTCAGGCTGAGAGAGCACTTGTCTGTGCCAGACAAAGCTGTAGGCCAGCACTGCAATGTCAGAGAGAGAGGGCAATGCAAATACAAATCAGAGTTCTGCTTGTAGAGAGACAGAGAGCACTCCAAAGAGACTGATTAACTCCAACACAAAAATCTGCACATAATGCTCCAAATATCAACACATCCACGCCAATCATGACAGAGGGAAACTATCCACCAAACACAGCTGTAGAGCATCTTTTCCTGTGTGTGGGTGTGTGTGTGTGTGTGTGTGTGTGCGTGCGTGCGTGCGTGCGTGCGTGCGTACGTGCGTGCGTGCGTGTGTGTGTGTGTATATATGTTTGTGTGTCTTGAGGGCTGGGATAATTAAAATCTATCAAATGACTTAAACCTCTTTCTTTATATATATAAACCCTACTTGGCTAACTGCTAGAGTCTCCTTGTGCTATGCCTCATTTTGAAAACATGTGGCAGCCTTTTGAAAAGCTAAAACGCACAAACACATCAGATAGGATGCAACGATCTAACAACAAGAGTGAACTGTGTCATGTACATGGGGATTTATAAAGCTTTGACTTACATTCTGGGGATTTTATTAGAGATTGATTTGAAAAATGTAAAGATAAATCCTACATTCCCCATATACAACTGATAGCATCATCCATTAAAACATTCCTGCCTGGAAGACTCCAGTATCTTTTAATGTCTGCACTCTGAGTTTATAACACAGACTTTCTGCAATCATTTTCATTTATGTTTGGAAGCTGAAGCTGTAATGACACCAGGGTTATTTTCCCTGACTTTAGAAAGCTTCCTCCCACAGAATCTGTTGTACAAATGTTTCTGCAGGCTCAGAATTACTCTTTTTGATGTGTTAACTGATATTTCCTTTTTAAAGTCTGGTTAATGCCCATAAACGATATGCACAGTAAGTGGATGTAGCCTCTGGGACTGAACAGTAAAGCCAATGTCACATAATCTTTACAAACACATTTTTGCATCAGAATCTTCAAGCCCAAATGCCTCACATCTGCATTCATGCTAAAGGCCATTAAAGGGGCGACCATTGCTTGTGAAAACAATAACGTACAAAATATGGAAGTCAATGACAAAAGACCCTCCCTCCTCCTTGATTCAGGACCTATGAAATTGTTTTTACACTGAGTTCATGGTCCAAATTTAGAGTTAAACCAAGATAACGCCTTGTGTGCTTAAGGTGCTGCTACATTTGAATTAAGCTACAAAGGCAACCTGTCCATTTTAATAGATTTGCAGCAATGTGTATCCAACCCCTAGTCCAAATATAGTAACTTCTGTTTTGAAAAAAAAAGGAGACGATGGTGTCGGTCAAAATGCCAAACCCAAGGGTTCAAAACAGCAAGTCCTAAAGCAGAATGGATAACTGCTTCGAAGCACTTCTTACGTGTGCAATCTTTAGAAGTGCCTCTTTAATTTAGCCGTGATGATTTTCTTAATCCCAGCCCAAGTGTTTTGTTTGGGTTATTATGTTTGAGTGTGTTTTTGAGTAAGCACTTGCATACTTGTTTCAGATTTTTGTCAAGCAGCAGATTCTGCTGCTGCTCTCCACAGTCGACCATCCTTAATCTATTTGAGACAGCTCAGGTCACTCAGGTACTGCGACAACAATGGTCTCGGACACTCACTGCATATTTGGGGCCTTTTAACTAGACGACACCTGGCAGGGGCAGCAGATGGCTGTTAGCAGCTTAAACTCCTGGCAGATCTGTTTAATTCAGAGAACTTGGGTCCTCAGACTGGATCACAGCCCAGTGAAAGGTGGCGGAAGCTCGTTTAGCTGCCATTAGGAGAAGCTGAGAGTGTTTGGCAGATAGCGAGAGCAGCTGGCACTGTTGACAGGGGCCGACTAAGTGGCCTGAACCTTCTGCAAAAAGAGCAAGAGGGATCAAAAGGGCAACTCCTACACTACGGGGGTAGGAGCACTTGGATGGCTGTTACATCCCTCTTGACATCATGAATCACACAAGAACGTCTTTGTGTTTGTGTATGAGTGTGACAGAAAGCGAGAAATGTGGAGCATTAAGATGAACAATCATTTTTGCTTTAGCAGAGAAGCAGAAAGAGAAAGAAAAACACACAACACATCGGCATGGTTTCTTTTTTTTGTCAAATGGAAAACACACGTTCTCACACTCACACACAAAATCAGCACATCGTACCTCTTTTAAACCGAAACATCGAGCTTAATATCTCTAACAGAAGTTACGTTTCCAGAGAGATGATACATTCAC
This sequence comes from Tautogolabrus adspersus, assembly GCA_020745685.1. Classification (NCBI taxonomy): domain Eukaryota; kingdom Metazoa; phylum Chordata; class Actinopteri; order Labriformes; family Labridae; genus Tautogolabrus; species Tautogolabrus adspersus. The sequence continues at coordinate 28,712,991 of CM036549.1, read as the reverse complement.
TCCAAGCAGTGGGGATGAAGATTACATTATAGTGATACCAGATGAACAGATTAATTACTTTATGGCTAAAACCTGAGTTGTTCCAAAGTATGTCCGTATGAAACTGCACACCAATGCACATCAAAAAATAAATGATGCATCATTATTCTCATAAGGAGTATTATTTGCATGACTAAAGCTATGCTAATATAATCCTGTGATATATATATACACACATTGACAGATGGAATATTCATGTTTATGTATGATTTGAGATTATCTGAGAGGTTCATTCAAAACACAGAACCACATTGTGACGGATGAAATTCAGCAGTTTGGATGACAAAATAATTTCCTTTTCTTTCTTTTTTTTACGTTAATTTTTTTATTCTGATTTAGCTTCAGTCCAGGTGTCTCTGCTTTTTTGTTCCTGTGACATTATGTTTATTTTTTGCCCTTTTATATTAGTTTTTGATCCTTTCTCTGAAAATGAGGAGGAGCCGAGGCACAGCATGTTTTCATTTGTCTTCAGCCTCCTTGTCCTGCCGCTCCTCTTCCTCCTCTCCAGGATGAAGCAGGATGACCGTTTTATATTTAGCTTGATGTTGTTCAGCACTACAGTTGAGCAGAGTTCAGTCATTGGATCAGTTTTTTTTTTGTTTCATTTTTATGTTCCCCGTGGCAATGGAGGGCTCAGCTTGACCCACTATCCAGGTTTCTTCGTCACAACAAATCCTCATAGTCCAAGAGTTTGGAGTGCTGGCGTGTCTTCCAAAGTCGGTAGAGGCGGAAGTCAAAGTACATCTCAATCATCTCTTTGCCTTGATTTTGTAAAAGAGACAGGACAGGAAAAGTATGAATCATACACGAAGAAAGCAGAAACAGATTGTTATCCAGGCAACAAAATATAAATGCTGACACATAAAAAATACTCTGCATAAAGTAAACAGAAACAGTTGTAATGTTTTTATGATAAGCAATAGATTCATCCAACGAGACATTTGTATGCTTGTGTCTGTCTTTGTGTGTAGCATGTCAACACTCGGGACAAAAAGTCAAATGACATATTTTATTACATTTCAGAGTCACAGTGAGGCGAGTGCTGGTATATATAGTTCCAGCAGATGGCTGTTCAACATGAGTCTGGTTCTGCTCAAAGTTTCTGACTGTGAAAAAGGCAGTTTTGTTCTTGCCACTGTGACTTTGCTTCATGTTACTGTAAATGTGCTGAGCTTGAAAATGGATTAATGTTTGGTCTTTGTAAATGAAATAACAGAGTATACGGTCTCGACCTGCTCTGTTTGTCAGACGTCTTGAGATAACATTTGTTATGACTTGGCCCTTCATTAATAAAAATGTGATATGTAGGTGAAGTTGCTCAGACTTTCTACGTATGCAGCATTTCTTGGTAAGAGTATGCACATAGTTTACATTCACCTTTCCATTGAGCTTAAGTCATATATAATTCATTTGAATGGGTGAAGTGGATTTATTTGTGGATCGACTCAACCTTGCTGGGAGTCAAGAATGTAGAATGTAGGGGGGGGGGGGGGGTGCAGGTAAGTGCACAAGCAGGATAAGAATGAGACAAAACCAGCAAGCTAATGATGGACATATGGATTACCCTTATCATATCATTACCATGCGTGTGACATGTATGTCAATCACTTTACTCGCACACATCTGTGTGTTTGTTTGTATGATTGTTCAGACCCACCCTGTGCAGACAGCTCCAGCGGCGACTGAAACTCGACAGAATAAGGCCTCATCAGATTCTTCAGCTTCTGGAACAGCTGTTGGGTCGAGATAAGAAAGCACACACCAATTAATCCGACTGCACTTGGTAACACTCGCAACAGGGAGAGCCTTCATCTTCAGACACACACACACACACACACACACACACACACACACACACACACACACACACACACACACACACACACACACACACACACACACACACACACACACACACACACACACACACACACATAGAGGCTAAGCAAAGAAGGGCCATGAATCCATCTTATTGCTGCCAAAAAGTCAAAAAGTGATTCCTCCTGAACAGGTAACTCGGAGGACACGAGGGGAAATGAGAGCAAATGTTGTGAGAGTGTTCCATTTTTGTTCTAAGGGTCATGTGGGTCAACCTCTGGTGTTTAATGACGGCAAGGTGAAGGGATAAAAAACTGCAGTTCCTCCAGCGTCCACTTCAGGCTGGCTGCAAAAGCCATATACTGTATAAAACATGGACGTAGCCTCAGTGATGTCACTCAGGAAATGCTGTCTCAACCTATAGTAACAGGCAAAGAGCTGGAGCTGGAGCAGGCTTTAAGCCTCCTGCTACAATGTGCCATCTTAGCCTTCATAAAGTCAAAACTCCAAGGGGTCCCCCGTCTATGTGTCTTTACAGGATTTAAATGAAGAAATGGAACAGAATGAAAAGACATTCAGTGTTAGGTTGATGTTAAAATGATGACTGGCTGATGAGAACATTTGACAGTTTTTCAGTAAAGTCATTCCGCAACCGATCAAGTAAATTCAGCGAGCTCCATCTTCTCAGATGTGAAAGTTTGCTGAATACACCACACCATATTTTTTTATTGGGACTAAACCATTTTTTATGAATCAGAGGAAAAAAATGATTGATCTGTTATAAGCAGATTGAAATGATCAGCCTTAGTGTCTGAATGACTTTAGAATCAGAACCATACAGAGATTGTGTTTCCCAATCGGACATTTGTTGCAGTGCTTCTTTGCACAATACAAATTGAATCTCACTGATTTGTTGCTTGAGATCAGTCATGAGGGTAATCAACAACCTGCCTGTCAGAGGTTTCAAAGACCAAATGCTTCTTTGTATTTTTTACTTTATGATGTTACATTTGAGGTGGTGAGAAAAGCGGCTTTTATTTTTTACTCGTGTTTGCAGTCCTTTGAAAAAAGATAAAAGAGGATGGCTTGATGCCAGATGTGGAGGAGAAGTTGGTCAGGGAGACGCAGGCTTGTCTGTAGAGCAGAGAGAGCTGGAGGCGAATAACTAATCTTAAATAATGACTTGCAAGTCAGGTGGTTTTCTCTCTGTCCTGGGTGGTGTCTTACGGGCTCACAGTAGTGGCTGCATTAGCAGAGACAGTTGCACATTTTATGCTGACATGCTTGAAAAATCTCTGGGTCTTAACTGGGTCAGCCTGCCTCTCCGACCTGCTCCTCTGCTGTTCTACATCCTGAGCTTTTTGTTTGCATTGCTTCATCTTCCAAAATGTGTTTCAAAACCAAATATTTTACATTCCTCAAGTTCTGTGGTCTCCCTAAGCCAAGTCTAACCTGTGTTTTTCTGGACATTACAGAGTAACTTTTCCTCCTAAATCACACATTTTATTCCACCTTAAACTGTCCAACCTGTCCTGTTATGCATTTCATTTAAGTATCAAACAATCCCAGACCACAACACATTTTATCCAGATGAAATAAGCTGTTGTTGTCATAAACAAAATACACCCCTGAGTAAATGCATTTTATTAATCATGCTTCACCATTTTTTAATTTTATTTTCAAAAGATAAATGGTGTTTTAATTTTCCATCTCCGTTCAAGTCAACCCACTCTATCTTAGCTGCAGGCTCATGTCAGTACTTAAAACCTTAAATAAACACCCCATTACAATATGTCAGGATTAAAGTTCCCGCAAGCATAACTGCACTTATCTGTATGCACTACATGAGAGTGTGTCAGTGAGTGAGTGTATTAACCTACAGTATATGGCTTACTGTCAAGCTCAATATGTTGCTTAGGTATTTCAGTTTCTCATCTTGCTCTTAACAATTGAATTGCTGTGTGTAATCCGTGTGTGTGTCGTAAGGGTTTGCTCTGGAGGATGCAAGTATGTAAAGAATGTTGTTCAGTATTTTCATTTATTGTTTGGGCTGGATTTTTTAGTCTGGAGCAACTTTGATTTAAAACAATACAAGACACTGCGTTGGTAGTGAAATGTTTTTTTTTGGTACGCGAGGGATGATAAAAAAAGGATGCCAAAAGAGGAAGCATGAGGTTAAAGGCTCTTCAAACGCAGAACACTGGAACATGTTTTAAATCTTTTATTTGACATGTTTCTGAAACTCTTAATGTTATCACAGCGGCAGTCATGTTCTCCTGCTCACAGTAGAAATTAGCTGGTTTAGTTATGAAGTAGTGCACCAGGGATGGGCTCATACTGTTTAGTCACATTGACTTTCATTGAAGAAAGGTTGAGTGAGGATCTGCCTTTTTGCAGACGATCCCATGTTCTTCTTTGCTGAAGCTTTCTGCATCAATTAAATACATTGGAAGGCTTCATTTAGAAGGGAGTCACTCCCAAATCAAGCAAAATGTAATTCTTTTAACACACACAAATATTTCAGACAATACTTTGGTGTTTCCGAGCCTCGACTGCAAAGCCATCTTTGAGAAAAACGGCACAGATAGCTGGACCAAAATACCCAGTGTTAACGGCTGACCTCAGAAATGCTTTTTTTGGGAATATATCATTAATCTTTGCTGCTGCAGTCCAAAAACTTGAAGAAGTATTTTATGGAAGAGTGGAGATTAGCAGCATCATTGCATATGTGTCCACATACTTTTCAATCCAGTAGCCAACGTATAACAGGTTTACAGTTAGGGTAACATAGGATCATATATGGTAAGATTTATATGTCCCAAAATGTGCTTTTAGACATGTTCCTGATTAAATGCAAGAAGAATGTCATTAATTATATTTTCTGACTGTAGTTTTTTAAGGACTACAGTAGAATAGCCAGTTGCGTGACTTGATCATCCTGGGATGAGGCTGAACCCCTGAAACAAAATATAAAAACATCAATTTTGTTGTTTCTTGTTGTTCTGGATTGAAGCTCTGAAGACACGACTGCATGTGTTTGTGTGTGTCTGCAGGGGAGGAGATATCACTGATGTGCAGTCTGTTCTGCAGACTGCCAGCTTGTCCATCAACCCCTCAGAGATCCTCTTTATATAACAAAGCATTTTGGCAGACATGACTGGAACAGACAGTTAGGTCGGACAAACACCGTCGGCTATGATGAGCATGTGTGTCTGCCAGCGTGTTGGTGTTTGTTTTGTGTTTCTTTTCAATGTGTCAGTGTGGTTCTGTCTCCTTTTTGTTCATGTCAGGCAGAGATGTGGCCACCACAGCTATATCCAATACCATTACACAGTTTGATAATAGTCACCCAAGTGGGGAAGAGAGGGGGGAAACTGAGACAGCCAGTAGGATAATATAGCTATCAGACAAAAAGGGATTGAAACAGACGCAGTGATAGAGGGCAAACAGGGAAATGGGCGAGGAAGCACAGGAGAGAGTGAGCATGAGGAGGTATTAACTATAATGAAAAGAAACAGCAAACAAAATCTAAACCTTGGGCTTAAGACCTTTTAAGGCATAAACTGGACTTATACTCAGCGTCTCTGTGTACCAGCATTGGAATGAATTCAGAGTTCAGTGTCACATATCAGCGTGCTGGATCTGTCAGACATTATTCGCATGCATACTCCACAATAATCAGTTTACATTCTTTAATTTAATTTGTGCTACAGAGCAACAAAGCGAAGATATTCCTTGTCTACTAGAAAATACGAGATTACTGTCTTGCAATTTAAGATATCCAAATTAATTCCGTTTACAATAAATTCTGTAATACTCTATGATAAAACGATGCCAGTTTCAGTGAGAAGAAACACGGCAGTGGAACTGGTTTATCTAAATAATTTCCTCTTGTTATTCGTCAACCGACATCCCGGGATTTAGCATTTGTAGGAGAAAAATCAAGCTTCTTCTTATGATCACGTCTCTGTTACAGATCACATTCCTCTTTGAGGGAGGTACAACTTAGCCATCTATAGTGAACACGTGCTGTGTCATGACTAAGACCGGGTATAAGCAAGGACCTCACATTACGAATTGTATCACAATACATGGCTCACAATACGTAACACGTTACTTTGCCAAGACTATTTCATCCGGAAGTGAAATTGAAATTCTTTAGAACAACAGGTTTTCACAACACAAATATGAAACAATATCAATACCTGTTTCGATAACATAGCAGAAAAAATGTAAGGCACCCAACATTGTGAGTTTTCTTCTTGGTAATTTAAAAAACATAATGTGTAGCTGCAGGTCTGGTGGTCTCACAGATGCACAGCTGTAGAGCAGCTGCATACAAACAAAACTAGCACAAAACTAGCCCTTGTCGTGTGTGTGTGTGTGTGTGTGTGTGTGTGTGTGTGTGTGTGTGTGTGTGTGTGTGTGTGCGTGCGTGCGTGCGTGTGTGTGTGCGTACCTTCTCTCCGTTGGGGTTGCCTAGCACATAGCATCCCATTATATGGATGAGGTTTGGTTCTGGGTTGATTTTACTCATGAAGCGACTGAGCCTCCTCCAGAATCTGAACAAAGACAAAGTTACATGGAGTCACATTTATTTCCCCTCTTCTGTGTCATCAACCTCATCAACTGTTCCCATGAATTTAGTACCAAAAGGAGCAACATGGGACTTTGAAACAGGAATGTCTGACTCTCTCAGGAAGTTATTTCTGTTCAAGTGATGTACTTTGGCTCTTTAACATAATCTAGTGAAGTAAAGAAACAGAAGGGGAACCTTATGTCTCCTGTATACGTCTGTGTAACAGATCTAAAGATGGTTTCCTGGGAGTGATGGCTCACTTAGATAAGCTCTTAAATTAATATAAATCAATGAAGAATATTTTCCAAAGTGTTTGATGAAACCAAGTGAAGGGATGTAATCTGAAACATTATTAAGATCGTGAAAAACAGAGTCAAGAGGATTGTCTTGAAGAATGTGAATGATCATTTAAATCTATGAAGGAGTTAGTTAGTTAGAGTCAGGTTTTTACAGGAAGAATTAGTGTTTCATTCTTATTCGATGTAATGATAAAATACATCTCTTATGCTATTTTAAAAACACTGGATTAAAGCCTTCATACTGTAATACAAGCATTTTTGAACTTACATCATATTTGAGGTTCAAGGGGACATAAAGTAAGACTTATTAAACAGATGGAGTGGTAACGTACTGGCTCATGTTCTCCTCTTTTTCCACCTTTGCAAAGGTTGCCACTTTGTTCTTCAGTAAATACAGGTGACCCGGGCCTCCCTAAGAAACACACACAGGAATTAAAAGCATTAGCTCTATCGCAGCTGCTAATTTGCCTCTACTTAATTAAGATCTTGTGAGATTTGATCCCAGAGGAAGCTAAAGCAATGTAGCTGCAAAGGCGACTTGTGTAATGTACAAATAAGCACATAACGGCATTCCATACAAAACCTACAATCTAACGAATAATAACACTTTTCTCAATTCTTCGTCTTTTTCCTCCTCACCTGACAAAAGATGAGCATCCTCCAGAACTTACTGCCTCTCCTGTAAGCTGTGAGCTTCTTCTCGATTTCCTCTGAGAGAAAGAGAGAGAGAAAGGTTGGATTGAAGTGAACAACAGGGACCAAGAACAGATCCAGAGAGGGGAGTATGAGGAGAGACATGTAACAATGTACCAAAAAGGGAGAAATGTGAACGGTGAACACAAAGGGGAGTCTCTGGAGGGCGAGTTCAAGAACAGGAGTAATAATAGACAGCAGAGACACTGATGGAAGATGGGGTCCAAATTGAATTCAACAGTGTGTACATAAGGCGGCAGGATAGAGTCAGCCAAATAAAACAGGTCAATGAAAAACTGCAATGTGAGATCAATATGTATAAATTACTCTCTGACATCCATTCAATAAGAGTGTGAGCTCTATTCAAGCAGAGTTCATTATCATCGGAGGAAACTCAAGGGGACATTTTCTGTAAGTGCTTCTGTCAGAAAGGAGAGAGGATCCGTTTTAGGATGCAGAAACACGTTTTTAAATAGCAGGATAAAAGTTATTTTGCAGGATTTTAATGGTTTCCAAATAAACTTGATGATCCATATTTTGTAGAGATTTGCTTGCAGCAAAGGTTTTGCCTGGAGATATTTTTCTGACCTTTAACCCCACCAGTGTCAGAGGCAAACTGCAGCACAGTCCAGGCTCAACACTAAAGTAGACTACTTATTGTTTCAGGGACTAGAGTCTAATTTTAAATATATTGTCATAGATTTATTTCATATACAAAGATATGCTTCTATGTTTTTGTGTTATAAAAGAGTGATTACTTATGAACTTTTTATAATGAGACAGAGTCCATTGTTTGGACTTTTGTGTGAGTTTATTTCTTGCCTTTCAATTTTACTTTCTATATTCCAAATGTTATACTTGAATTGTCTTTTTTTTAAATTTATTGTATATTCACTTGGGTATTTTTCGTGTTTCACCAATTTGAAATAAGTCATCATTAAGTAAGAACTTGTCATGGTTTGTTCTTGGTTTAGTTTGAATTTCAGAGTTTTGATTTCTTATCTTGTCTTAGTTTTAAATTCTTCCCTAGTGTTGCTTGTTTGGTTTAGTTTGGTCTTTAGTGTTTTATTTTGTACATTTCTTATTCTTGTTTCTCTGTGTGTCTTCAGTGGTTCTGGATTTACTTTGTATTTGTCCTCAGTGTTTCTTGTCTTGTGTTAATTCCTGCCTCTCTGTGTTTCCCCTCAGTCCTGTTGATTGCCCTGATTGTCCTCACCTGTGTCTTGTTAGTCTCACCTGTGTTTGATTACCCCATGTCTATTTAGTCTCAGTGTTCCTTCCCTCGTGTTGTCAGTTCATTGTTTTGTTGTTCGTCGGTGTTGTATGTCAGTGTCAGTTAGATGTCTGTTTGTCAGTGTTTCCCAGTGACTTCTTCTCGTGCCTCCCTGTGATCATTTCTGTCAGACATTTTTGGATTTAAGTAAGTTTTATTTTGGCCTTTTGCCTTTTTTACTTAATAAATGTTTTTCTTTACACCTGCAATTGGGTCCAGTTCCCTGTTTTTCCACAACCTTGACAGAAATAGTTAAAGCTCCTGTGAGGAACTTTTGGTTTGTGCTGATTTTGGCGCCCCCTGTGGACAAAAGGGTATGTCTTATCTCTTTGCAGGTTATTTCCTGTGCATGAAAGTAGAGAGATACAAAACAGACAGATGTATCACTCGGTGAGAATCTTTAGGAAATGTAAACATAGTCAGTTTCTGCAATGTGCTGGTCATCACTTTGTCTTGACACCGACTGTACTGTATGATGCAGCAGGGGTTTTAAATAATGACATATAGAAAGAGTCCATCTTTATGCTGATGGTCTCAGTGTTTGCAGTTCATTTCCGCCTGTTTAATAAACATCTGAAAACTCCTCACAGGAGCTTTAAAGTCTTAAAAAAAGGAATATTTACTCACCTAAAATATCGTCAAAGGTTGCATGTTCATGGTCCTAAGGAAACAATATTCACATAAACCATAATTATTCAATACAGTACATTTTTCATAATCTGTATGTCGATGTCGGTTGGCACACATGTTAATGTTAGCGCATGTACGACTCACATAAAGGATGGGAATGATGGATGGGTCATCCCTGCGGAGTATAGTGGGAACGTATTCTGCCTTGGGCACCTTAGAAGAGATCAGCTAAAGGTGAAGGAGAAACAGAGAAGGGAGAGGAGAGAGGAGAGAGGAGATCATTTTTTAAATCTGGATTTTAGGAACAGAAAGAGTCAAAGATGGTAGAACACAGTTGGAGAAAAAGGACGAGACATTAAAAAGAAAGAGAACTCTTATGTTAGAGAATACCTACATTGCTTTTAAAATACCTCACCTGCATACTTATATTCTCCTTTATCCTCCTTAGATTAGGCTTTTTGTAACCTGGGTCTCTATCAGTGGGTGATGCAAAAGTAACCATTTCCTAAAGCAGCTATTATTATGCATTGGTGCCTCGTTAATGAGGGAAAAGAAGAAAATCAATCCAGATTATTTTCCTAAGCTTTAGCTGCAGGTTCTCTATTTTCTAAATGAGTGTTCACAACCTCAATTACTTTAACACAGAGAGTTTTATTCAGTGTTATTATTGGCCATGTAGGGACCCTCTTAAAGCCTTAAACAAAATAACCATGATGTCATCAATCCATCCATCCATCCATTTTCTTCCACTTATGGTTGGGTCGCGGTGGCAGCAAGGGCAGTAAGTCCACCCAGGCTTCCCTCTCCCCAGCAATGTTTTCCAGGTCCTCAAGGGGGATTCCGAGGCGTTCCCAGGCCAGACGGGATATATAATCCCTCCAGTGAACTCTGGGTCTACCCCCGGGTCTCCTCCCAGTTGGGCGTTCCCGGAAAACCTCCAAAGGAGGCATCCTAATCAGATGCCCAAACCACCTCAAATGGCTCCTTTCGATGCGAAGGAGTAGGCTCTACTCCCAGCTCCCCTGAATGTCTGAGCTCCTCACCCTATCTCTTAGGCTGAGCCCAGCCACTCGCCGGAGGAAACTCATTTCGGCCGCTTGTATCTGCGATCTTATTCTTTCGGTCACTACCCAAAGCTCATGACCATAGGTGAGGTTTGGAACAAAGATCGACAGGTAGATCGCAAGCTTTGCCTTCAGGCTCAGCTCCCTCTTCTCCAAAACAGTCCAGCACAACGCCTGCATTACTGCTGACGCTGAGCCAATCCGTCTGTCAATCTCACGGTCCATCCTACCCTCACTCGTGAACAAGACCCCGAGATAGTTAAACTCCTTCACTTGGGTACTTGATGTCATCAATATGGTTATCTCTTTTGATGCATTAAGGGGGTTGAGGAGTTTCAAAGACATGTGCTTTCCAGGAAGGGATGGGCTAATGAAGGATCTTTGAGTTGCATTGTGGGATATGTAGTATATAATCTTTGGGGACCTCATCTATTTCTGCAGTTATAAAACATGTCCCATGTAAGTAAATACATTTTTAATTTGGTGTAACCAACCATTGTGATCCCTTACTATGATTTTCGGAGGTACAAAGTCGTCTCCTTCACAGGCCAGCCGCTCCATCTCTCTCTCCTCCTCCCAGTCTACATTGTCATCAACGCCCCCTTCATCCAGAGGACCACAGGAGGCTTGTAAGTCTCCACCTGGAAGAAAATATATGTCACACATATAAGGAAAAAGACTGTGGCAATAGACAAAAGTGTGGCGTAGGAGGCAAGAAAAGTCACACAGGAAAGGTAGATTGTGGTGAGAGGTGAGGGTGAGAGAGAAAGGATAGAGTTTTTAATAATGGTGGTGATGTAAGAAAATGATAGATGTAACAGGGAAAGCAATGACAGCTGGCAGAAGCAGGAACAATGACAGATTATGATATAGCAGAAGCATTTCTGCCATACAGAGATATGAAAACCTAACAGGGATTAAAGGGCGGCTATTCTAAGAAGGGAAGGTGTAATGAAGCATCAAGTCTTTCTTTTTGAATCTCAATGACACATATTCACATCACACACTGTGTGGTAATAATACTTAGATAAGACCAGTTTCTTTGTTTTGTACTATTTTGAGTTATAGCATCACTAAAACGCTTACATAAAAGTATTAATCAGAACTGAGAAGCATAATTTATTTATTATAAAATATACTTGCTTGTCATTCAATTAAACTGTACTGGTCCAATCTGGAATTGTTGCACTAGACATTGAGATTGTGTTGTAATACAATGTTCAAACACCATGTTCAAGCTTTCATTGGGTGTCATTACAGTAAAACAAATTTCCAAAATACGTTGAAATAATCCAGAAATCAATTAATCATTACGTTGTTTTTTTTCATAATTGAATGCACCCAAGGCTTCCCATCAGTGTCACCACACAGCTGTCTAATCATTTTACAGCCTGAGGGGTTTTATTAATGCACTATCAAACTCATTTTTTTCAAAACAAACAATGACATAAAAACTTTTGCAGAGGGAGAGAAAACAATTTATAAGAAAGTTATTTGTTTGTCAGGAAAATGTAGTTGTAACTAATTACACACATATTTGTCAAGCCTGTCAAGACCTCTTGTGTTTGAACCTGATTCTCCTGGTGTTAACACGTGTCCTGATGGAGCCAACCAGAAGTACAGATTTAAACACATCCAGGGTCCATTGGAGAGATATCAAGATCAAGATCAAGTCAATCAGATCCTTTTTAGGGTGGTCAGGGACACATTTTGTCCACAGGTCTTGTAGTGTGTATGCTAACGTACAGTCTGTTTCCAAGGTAACAATCATGAGTGAATGACTACTTCCTGTCATTCTTGAATACTTGAATACCCTGCTGTTTCTTTTTCTAAGTCACTCCAAGCATGTGCAAACATAGTTTATGCAATATATTTGGCTAAGCTTGAAAATGTGGGACATTTTTACAACCTGCAGACTTGTTATACATAAAGTACAACCTGCAGACTTGTTATACACAAAGTACAACCTGCAGACTTGTTATACATAAAGTACAACCTGCAGACTTGTTTTACATAAAGTACAACCTGCAGACTTGTTATACATAAAGTACAACCTGCAGACTTGTTATACACAAAGTACAACCTGCAGACTTGTTATACATAAAGTACAACCTGCAGACTTGTTATACATAGTATACAGTATATATTACTTCCATCTTTATTGATTTTGCCTTATGTATCATAAGAGGATGATTAAAAACTCTCAAATAAATGCAATTCGCTTCAAATATCAGTCAGTGTCTATTTCAAAGGTTCTGTAAACCTTCGAATGAATAAAACTCAAAAAAGGGAAACAGCACTTTGAAAGAGGTGTTGAAGCAGAACAGAATGAAAAAGAGGAAAATGACAAGCAAGACTGAGAATTAATGTCAGCCCTCCAGAGAACAATAGCTTTGCCTCAGATAAGAAGAATGAGGCATCAAACAAACCATTACACTGTCATCAATACTTCATCTATCTTTCATCACACTCTGAAACACGGAAACACTGAAGATGGAGGTGGAGAACAACATAAAACCACAGCGACATCAACATAGACACAGCAAACATGCAAAACAGTGTTGATTCCCATATCCACAGCCTTTCTACAAACACGTAGACACACTTCACACACGTCCTTGCATTCACATTTGTACCAGCTGACACACTCAGACTGAGACACACACACTCCCAGTTTGGAAAACATACTCACAGAAAGAGAGAGCGTTGGAGAAAGACCCATGGTCATAAGGAGACAGATGGACAGGGTCAAAGTCACAGCAGAGACAGTCAGTTTGGACGTGTGAACGTCTGAGGATTGAATGTGTGCTCTTGATCTGCCAAAACTAGGAAGTGGCTATGAAGCTAGAGTGACAAAATGTGACTTTCATATCAGGAGTGCTATATATATGGGATTTGTCTGTTTATGTTGCAGATTTGGTAAAGGCTTGATGAAAGGTGGTTTTAACTATAAACTAACTACCACTATCAATAATAAAAGCACTGTTGAATACAAGTCATCTAATGCTGCCTGCCAGTTGGCCATACTAGCATCCTGTTAACCAGACAAATCTGAGAGCTCATGTTTTAAGTTCTCTGGCAGATGTGTCTTAACCCCATTCTGTCCCTTGTTGGGCCAATCACAATTGTTCATCTAATATGTGCCAGGTTTGATAAGATGAGTCTGCAGAGAAGCGCCATTGTGGCTCCAAGTCAACAACCAATATGGCTGCTGCTGGTTTGGAATGTTCTTAATCTGCTATCACATCAGGAAAAAATAAAAAAATGTAAACATTTGTTGTCCTAATAATCCTTGACAACTACATCCTGTTTTTCCAAACATCTGTATATACTGTATGTTATTTTGAAGTAGGAGCCATATGAATCTGACATGACTAGCTCTCTTGCCAAGCAGCATACTGCTACCTCACAGATCTCGCACTAATGGATTTAAGATCCATACAAGTTTTTACAGAGTTTAGCCTGTGCCTGTTTATTACAACTATTAGAGCAGCATTTTAAATATTAGAGACTTTGAGAATTGAGTCCTAAAGTGCTAATAATACAAGAGCAAACACTCACTATTACCAAAAAAGGCAAATTATTATAAGATTAGTCAACATGTTAGGCTACACTTAGCCTATATGTACTTTTTGTTTACTTGAATCTTGTACTTTGAGGACTCCAACGCTTTGAAATCATAATTTAATCATAAGTGAATTCTGAAGGCTACAGAATCATTTTCACTTGTGATGTCAGGCTAGATATATAACACCATTTAAGGTTGAAGTACAACTTCAACCAAAAGAATCCAGTTACTCTTTGGATAGAATGGTAGAAAACAAATGGAAAAAAGAACAAGGACATCGGTACAAAACTGTAACTAGTAATGTCAAATAATTAAATATGGAAAACAAGTATAGTCAAATTGTCAAACAGGGCCCAAAATGAATAAACTTTACACACTTTGAATCAGTACGTGGTCGTAAAAAGTGCGGTTTTACTGTTCTTTACACTGACTCAGTTGGAGGTATTTGTCGCTGTACTTTATCTGACAGGGCCCTGCTCTTTGTTGATGCAGTTCCTTGGTTGACCTCTATTTGAGGCTACAAATGATATGGCCTGAATCCAGCTGAATGCAGCTGTACTGGAAGTTGGCAGCTCGTATATCAAAGTGCTGATTACCAGTCCTATTTTATGGCTGGGAAACGCTGTTAAGTGGCTTTCAACACAGTATGAGCCACCTGTCTGCTGAAATTAATTAATAACGAAAAGTGCTGAGCAAGCTGAAAGTAAATGGGAGCTTATCAAGCTGAGAAATAAATCCAATGCGGAAGTGCCTAAATCTGCAGTTACTTAAGTGGCCAATAGGGGGGCTCCAAAAGTGAGCACATTCCCATACCGCCCAATATCAAACCAAACATTACAGTAGTATCAAATATGTTTACAGCCAAGTCTTAAAAGCTGTTTTGGTCTCTTTACCTAATTTTTCTAATTATGACAGTGCGGGTTGAGGTTTAACAAAAATAACCAATTTCAATTGAAGCCAGTTATGCATAATAAAAGGCGTGGTTACTTTGAGTGCTGCTTACTGTCTGCAAGGTGTCACTGCACTTATTCTCTGAGCTTTGTTTGTGTTGTTGGTGGCTTATTAGGATTTTTAAATACAAATATAGGGTAAATAATATGGCCTGCTTTGCTTTTGATTGAAATTGAAAATTGAAATTTCCAGCAAATAAATTGTTAGTATTATTCTAATATGTTAGAACTAAGTTGCAGGCATGCTGTTCATCGCCATACCTGGCTTGTTAAGTCATTCACTGTTTCTGGAAAATATTTATTTGTTCCCCACGTGATGACAGCAGGCCACAGGTATGTTAGGGCTAATTGTTTTATGTGAGCTGGTAACAGCTTTGAAAACTTGGGGTTTGCTGACCCCTTGTGCTCTCCATCCCCAACACATACACAAGTGGAAGTCTTCTTAAAGGCAGTCAAAAAACCAACAGGTGATGCAGTCTATGGGTTAAAACCTCTATTCCCCTCAGGTCTATGTCCTTGTCTGCTTTCAAACACTCCTGGTGGCTTACTATTCCAATGTGAAATGTTATGAGTCATCTCAACGTACACACCAACAAAAACAATACTGAACATCCATGTTTGCATTGCCAACTTTGCAAGTAACTTCAAGGTTAAGGACCTCTTCCATCAGTTGTATTGCACCATTTTTGTCTAATCACTGCAGTATATGATCTGACTGTTAGTCTGTGTTTGTGTGTGTGTGTGTGTGTGTGTGTGTGTGTGTGTGTGTGTGTGTGCACGCATGCACGTGCCTGCGTCTGTGTGAACTCACTGTCTTTGGGTTCATGGGGAGAGTCAGTCTTGACAGGTGTGGGGTCACTCCAGGAACGGCTGAAACTCTTCGATCTACGCTCAGCGAATGCTAGTACAGGCGGAGGAGAGATAGTCACATACACACACCGCACACACACTAAATCGGCCCATTTTCTGTACACACTCCACCACCTAGAACACAGAAGTGCAAAGGCGGATGCAGCTACAAGGGCACGAATATAGAGTACATACAATGCCATCCCTCCTCTGCACAAACAGATGCCTGCATATTAAACCATCGGACAAACAAACACTTTGCAAACAATCATATAGCCTTTGAAACTTTACTGCAGCTCATTTCCGTCCATAAAATCGAGAATATTGATTCAAAATAACTTTTCTTGTTTGACATATTTTCTTAGCTGAATCTCTGATAAAATCAGCCCTGCTTTGAACAGTAATTACAGCTTTAGAATATTTTTAGACTACTTGAAAGTGTTCGACACGGTTAATCAACAGTGTCCCTCACGGCACCAAATTCTTTGGTCCCTGTAGATTCTGTGCTGACTGATCTGTGCTAATGCCTCGCTCTTCAATCTGCTGCTCATTCAACTTCCTTTTTTCCTGCATAACTGTCCTTTCATTAGAGCAAAAGACACATTCATGAGGTCAACTTTGTGATGTTTTCCTTCCTCATGATTAAAAGGACACTCAAGGTTTCCTTTAAGACATTTATTTTTTAATCAGATCAAAACATTTTGTCCTATCTAGTGATCCTACCATCACAAATCCTCTGTGATCATAACCTATGCTCTGATTTGTTCCTAACATCTCTTAAGTCTCAGGTTTGATTAGGCCCAGCTTTATTTAGTCATTTTACTTTGTAGTTAATAAACAGTGGAAGCCTTTTATCATGACAGGAACCAGATGTCACTTCAGTCAGAAGTGACATTTTGGAGGATAATAAACTAGTTCCTGAAAACAACAGAAGTTTAAGATGAATAGAGACTTTAACGAGACTCTTAAACAGTATGCAACATTTTTGATTTTAATACAAATCGACAAATCTGCTAAGATTAATAATTTTCCTCTGCAATGATACGGTAGGTTACATAAATGTATATAGAAATCGACGGGTGCCCTTTGAGCAACATGCTACTCATTCAGGGTGCCGCTAGAGAAGGAATAATACAACATTTAAATCAGAGTAATCCAGCACAGCTCAGGACTGTTCAGCTCGACTTACAGATCTGACACACGTGGGTTTTAATTGGGTAAAGGCTAATCTTTAAATCCAGTTAAACTGACAAAATGTTGTTTTGCCAAAACTTACAGTTTTACTATAAATGAAGGATTTATTAGATTGCAATAAAAAGCACAGAATTGATCATCTGGGATTTCTATTAACAGGATAATTATGAATTATGAAATGATTGCACATATTCTCACAAGTGACTATATGTTAACTAAAATTCACTTCCAAATTGTTTTTCATTTTATTTATCTATTTATCCGTTGAAGGAGAACCTTTTGATGTACGATCACTTGTTCAAGATTGTTTGATGGTTTTGACTTAATAATAAAATCTGTTTTTTGATTACATCTTTCTTTAAATTGTAAGATAAAGTCTTTCCATATTTTTAAGATGTAGAAATATTCGATTTCTACAGCCTGTTTTGATGTTTATCAGAATAATGAATAAGTTTTGGTTATGATAATCGTGACATGAATTATTGATGTCCTTATATGGCGTGTTTAAGAGCTTCTTCACATAGTTAGTTCACAGACTCAAAACTGAAGCTTCATACAAGACAGATGCATTATTTTGCAAGTTTCATAGAACTCATGATTGATTGGGGAAGGACTATAATTTACTTCTTTGTACATCTTTTTTTTTTTTACATTAAACTCTATTTGATGT
This sequence comes from Tautogolabrus adspersus, assembly GCA_020745685.1. Taxonomy (NCBI): domain Eukaryota; kingdom Metazoa; phylum Chordata; class Actinopteri; order Labriformes; family Labridae; genus Tautogolabrus; species Tautogolabrus adspersus. Next base: position 28,695,365 of record CM036549.1, on the reverse strand, counting down.
CAAAGTCAAAACACTAGACAAGCCAGTATAGAAAACCAGTGAAGCCACAAACTGCACTCACATTGCCATAGAAACAACAATAAATCCAGAACAAAGAATGTAGTATTTTTTTTTATCCTACAGATCTCCAGAGACACACATGCACACATGCACGCACTACCATCTTCACGAATCATCACTTTGTTTTTGCGGACGACAAACAAGTCTTTGTCTCCCAACTTTACAACCAACCAAACAAAACCCAACAAATTCAAAGCAATGCAACAGGAATTAAACAAGTAGAGCAGATACACACACGCATACACACACGCACGCACGCACGCACGCACGCACGCACGCACACGCACGCACGCACGCACGCACGCACGCACGCACACACACACACACGCACGCACGCACGCACGCGCACGCACGCACGCACGCACGCACGCACGCACACACACACACACACACACACACACAAACATACATGCACAGACTCACATCGCTGGTGTCTCAGACACACACTCATGAATTTATAATCCCCAAGGAAATACATAAGAGCGTGACAACATCTCAGCAAAGCAGCATTTGTTGCCACACTCGTGCAAAAACGGAGCAGAAAACCAACAAACAAACAATCATACAAACCCACTGATGATGGCGGGGTGGACAACACTACAGTCAATTTGAGTAAACATATAAACCACACACACATATCTCTGACTCACTCTGTGCTTTAATCCTTCTGCTGCCCACCATCCGAAGATGCTTCCGGAAGTTCCTGTGGGTGGAGAAAAAAATCAAAGCAGAGGAGGGATAACAGAGGAGAGAGGGAGAACAAAAATGTAAAGAAAAGAGAGAAAAGAGGGAGTGGTGGGCGGGGAATAACAAAACAAGGAAAGACAGGAAGAGGAAAGTTTAGTGTCTCGCTTTTATTTCTAACAAAAGAGACCTTTATAGTTAAATGCACTTTCAAAACATGTTCCACAGGTACAGTGTGGGCTTAATGTACCACCAAATACTAATATTTAGGGGAACCCAGGAGATCCATTCACGTAACAACAGCCAAAAGGGAAATCCCAATTTAGTGTGGTGTAGGTTTTGATCTACTCCTCTTAGCTGCATCCAAGGCAAGGATGATGCATCAGAGGGAGTTGCTGTTTGCCTAACTGGTGCATAATAGTGATTTTGTGTTTCTTTACTCAGTTCCAGGCTGATGATTTGGTGCTGTAAAAGCTGTGCATGTTCAGATAGCTAGAACTGACCACACATGAACCAAAAGGTTCAATTTGAACTTACAATAGAGACCTATTAGAGACTCATGATTGGTCATCATCAAAGAAAATTGTGGGAAAAAAAGATGTACAGAGCGTTCTATGGAAACTGTCACTTCTTATAAAATACATTTAAGTCATCGAGCTCAGTGGTTCTCAACTGGATAGCCTCAGGACCCACCACCATCACCTTACAAAGAAATCGTGACCCAAATGTCTGATATTTTTCAATCAATCGAATAAATTTAATGAAAAATAGTACAAATTGATCCTCAGACGGTAAACATCTGACAGAACAAACACAGAAGAGAGCGCTCCTTAGACTTTTTGACACACTTTTATTCCCAGGCAGACATTCGTGACGCGCTGAAAACGGCCTCACAGCCCACTTTTGGGTCCCAACCCACCAGTTAAGAACCACTGATCTATTTCTATTAAATTCAGGGCAATAACCATAAAAAAAAAAGATTACCCCACCCCCTATATTTCTTTCTTGTTTGGTATCAGCATCAGTTTGAGAATTGTAATTTATGTATTTGTTTTTTATCACAATATAAATCATGACTGAAGTTTTGATGATTTAGAATTTGAAGCTAGCGAGGAAAAACCGCAGTTTATTATTTTCCAGCACTTTCACATTCACACTGTGGTGTTTCAAACAGAAGCAGCACACTTCAGTTATTTTCTCCCCTGAAGGTATTATTTGAGAGTCCTCTCATTGCTGTTTGTGACTTCGTCAATTCCATATTCACATAAGCTCCCTGCTTCTGTCAGAATGTGCAGCTGCTGACCCTGAACATCCCAAACATCCATATTTCTACTGTCCGGTTAAGTGCATCCAGTTGAACTATAACACTGCATTAATGGTGTCTTCCCATAAGACCACAGCACATAAATCAGATTTGTCAGCACACGGTGCATATACTGTATACTTGTTTGTAAAGGTCAGGTTCCATTTAATATTGTTGCATGTTTGCATCCTTGCTTTTGCCCTGGATGCACAAAGCAGGCTGTTTTTATCTTCATTAATTCAAATGTAATTCTAAAGTTTCTTGACTACTGCATCTCATTGAGGCTAATCATGGGCTAATGATGCTCGAAACAGAAGATATTGCCTGTCCACATCTGTATTCATCAGGAGACTCACTGTGGGGTCAGCCTTGTGGTATAGGTTGTCTTTATGCAAATGTGAGCATCCTTGTACTCACATGCATACACTTTTATTACCCTAGAATGTGCACTGACAAATATAAACGTAGAGAATATAAACTAAGCCAATTTATTCAGAGAGAAAAACCCTACATATATGTTGTTTATTTTCAGCCATGGTACTTTGTATTCTGAAAGCATGACAGTAATTGCTATCGATCTTCTTATGCAAATGTGAGCTACCTTAATGATCATATATGCTATATACACTTTCATTTACCTCACGCTGACACATTGAGAAAATTAGTTTATTTAAAAGAGAAAGATTACAAGTTGATTTTTCATTTTAAAACCCAAAATAAGGAAACACATGTTTTAGCTAACTAGCTAGTCTACAGGGATGTTTACGCTGTAGTGTATTCTTTAAGCAAGATAGTTTAATGGAGTAGATTATCTTTCTGCTATAGTGAGCAGCCTTTTATTCACATATTTTATTCGCCTGGAACTTACACAACTGTATAAACCTCGAAAAATAATGTGTATTTTCAAAGATATCAGCTAAACATTTTGGTTTTTAACGCCTGTTGAAATAGTTTGTGTCGTTTTTTAAGCAAAAAAGTAACCTGATTGGATTAAATCTCATTGAAGCTAATTTAAGCAACCTTTCTTTACACAAATACAATTTAATTAACCGGAAACGAACACTGACGTATCTTTAAACACTAGAAATTAAAGATTTCAAGCTGTCTTGTCTTGATATGTTTTTTTCTAAAGTTAGCTTACTAGCTTGACTACACAGATGTTTAGTTGGTCTTTCAACAAGACAGTATTTGGTATAAATTGTATTTTGCTAATGTTAGCCTTATATTCACATTCAACCAACACTGACTAATGTATATGAGGTATTTGTTCAAAGATAAAAACACTGCATGTTTTTATTTTCTAACCCTTAAGTAAGGAATATGTGTTGTAGCTTACTAGCTAGGCTGCCGGATGTTTAGGTAGCCTGTTCCTGTTTATGCATGGTAGGCCTATAGATCTGTATTATGCTAACCTGAATTTAAGATTAACTTTAATGCAGACAGACACATTTATGAACCTACAACATAAAGTATTTATTCAAAGGTAAACAAAATAAAAATATATACATTTATTTTTGCTTTTTTTAACTGTATGTAAATGAAACATGTTTAAGCTAACAAGCTAGGTGACACAAGGATTTATTTTTTTTACATTTTCAATTTGCAAGGTTTTCGCTATTTGTGTGTGAAAGTCAACAAGGATTATAAAGTCTCCTAGCAACAATTTAATGTTCTGACAGTACAACATATCTGTCTTTGAGTAATTGCATAAAGGCTCTACTTGACCATGCTCCTCTTAAAATCCATTTAGTGTCTTAAGTAACAACAGCAGCGTGGTTAGAGTAGTTTTTCTCTGTGACTTTCTGTCTTGAGTCTGACATGATGTTCTATGCAAGAGCCCCAGATAAACACTCTTTTATCTCTCTGACTCCCTCTCTCCCATGTCGCATCCACACAGTAAACCAAGATAGCGGTAAACACTCATGATTAATGATCTCAGCATGTGCTCTGTGTGTGTGTGTGTGTGTGTGTGTGTGTGTGTGTGTGTGTGTGTGTGTGTGTGTGTGTGTGTGTGTTTGTCTATGTGAACAGCTCCATATCTACAGTATCTAGTGCTGGAGAAGCAAATTTAAATAGAGCAACATAAAAGGAGAGAGAAAAAGTCTTTGGAGTCGCTCTGTCCTTGCTTTACCTCCATTAAAATTTCAGCAGAACAGAAGTTAACCTGCAACTTCAAACAATGAACATCAATGCTAATTTAATAAGCAACATAAATCTCCCCATGCCAAAAATGATCTAAAGAGAAACACGTATAACTTACTATTAATGCCACATCCCTGTTACTTTCTCCTTTGATAAAAAGATCTTACACAGAGAGTCGCCCTAACATGTTTCACCCTGAACGCCCTGCTTAAACCGCAGCTGCCCACCATGATTATGTGTGCAGACATATAATGAGATTTAAAAAGAAAGAGAGAAAAAGTTAGAGAAACCATGCACCTCCGCTTCCAGTTAAAAACAATATGTCCGCCTTCCCTTTTTCCGTTCTTTTTGTAACTCACTATAACTCATTATAACTATTTTCCAATTTGCATGTTTCATGTTTTGTCCTCTTCTGATTCTCTACTGCTAAACTCCTGTTTCATCTTCAAAACACTGCCATGGTTATACCATTATAAATATACTTCCCCCTCAGTGATATATTTCAAAGGTACATTTTTAAGATTGCCTCTTTAATATTCTCATAATGTTTGACTGTATAATTCCACACAAAGAGTTGTTTTATCCTTTGCTGCCTTTCAAATGATTCATTATGTATTTCATCAACAGTCTTTATTTTAAAGAAGTAGGGACTTTAGCTCAGTTCCATATTTTGTTGTTGTTAAATATTTCATTTACTGTTACCTAGGATTTTTTCAACCTTGAAAACATGGAATCAGTGCTGACAACATTATAGGCAAATCTTGGTTTGTTTGATAGCAAGAAATGCACATTTTGTTAAACAGTACAGCTATGAAAGTGTCTTTTTTTAGTACACAGCACAGAGATTGATAAACATGCTAGTACCGAGATCATTTACTTAAATAAGTATACATTATAAAGATCCTGCAGATTTTACATCAGTAACAACTGAGTATAACATGCATGAAATTACAGAAATACAGTTACTGATACATATGAATTACTATGAGCTCTTTTATTTATACTAATTTATTTGGTTAGAAAATGTCATATTAGTATAAATCTACAAGGTGACCAGCAACTAGAACTCTCAAATACATGTGACATAAAAGTACACTTTGTGTAAACTATATCTGACTGCTTCATGTTTGACATGGATCTCTTTTTTGAGGAGGATGGTTTCAGGTGTGTGCAGGATTTATTTGAACCTACATGTTTAAGGCTGGGTGCTAATTTATCCTCCTCAGTGTCCCCACAAGTTTTTTTCAACAATTTCCCCCAACGTTCAAATCCCTCATTTTGATGAAATAACACAATTTTAATGTGCCAACGCTGATGCATGACACGGAGATGTCAAAGGATTGGAGATGTACTGCATGGTGCCACATTCACCATCTGCCCTGTGTGACGGAGCATCTGGGCCTGAGTGGGACGCTTTCTGAACTTGTTACTGATGTCATTACTCCTCTAAGGGTTACAGATTCACTTTTCAATACTGTTAAAATGATACTTTTCCTTTCTAGATTAAGCTCTTTAAATACTTTTTTCTAGATATTTATTGTTTATGGTGGAAAGTTGCAATAACAATTCACGTCAAGTTGCAGTATGAATGTTTTCCCTCAAATCCAACTTTTAAAACTTCTAACAAAACCAGATCAGATATCATCAGTACAGTTAATCCACATCTTCTCAAAATATTGCACAATACTCTTGATTTATCAAAACTTTCTTTTCTTTTTTTTACCATCCAGACATTATGCAGCCGTTTTGATCTTTTCAGTTTTTGTCTAAGAAAAATCCGATCCACTGTTGCAATACTAATCTGGCCTGGAAATAGGGGCAATATTAGCAGAGCACCAGTAAGCAGATCCTTTTTTAAAGCTGCTGACATCAACACACCTTCTTGAATTGCGTTGTGACTCTTAGGCTCAGTCAGATTAGACACGGCTGTAAAGAAGAGACAACGTAGTTGTAGCCGGAAACGAGCGCGAACAGCGCTCAAGCAAAGCACACCCCGGCAGGGGCAGCGTACCTCTGGATGACTTCCGCTGAATCCAGCTCCCTCTCTCTCCTCTTTCTCTGCATAAATCCCCGGAAAGCCCTGCCAGGATGTGGCACAGTATTAAAGGGATGAGAGAGAGGGAGAATGCTGGCAGAGCGAGGGGTGGATAGTGTGGGGAGGCTGATGCCTGTGCGTTTAGCTGCGGGGTTTGTTTGGCTGTGAAAGGAAGGCTGTTGTAGGGAGGCAGCAGCTAGCTTTGAATATAAAGACTTGATATCAAATCACATCCTCAGCTTAAAGCGTATTTCCTTTTCATAGCTGCAACAAATGTGTCTGCATGTGAATTAAAGCCTCTGCCAATAGAGACATTGATCTTGTGACCTCATATGTCTTATGAGGTGTCAGCATGAGATATAATTCTTTAAGAAATAGTTTGTTTTGGGGGAATTTTATCCTTTTTGTCATTCACTGAAAGAGTTAAAGACTCATTTATTTATCATTTATCAGCAGTTTAAAGACATGGTGAGATTTTGTTCTTACATTTTCTTCATTTAGCTCCCGGAGGTTACACATTCTCCAGCGTCAGTACGATGCTAATTTTTCATGTGTAAGTTTTGTGTGTTAAAGCTGCACTGTGCCGTTCTTCTAATGAATAAGACAGTAAAGTTGTTGTAGGACTAAATGCCTCAAATCTTGAAACTTTCAAAAATAATCTGGCTCACAAAGTAGAGTGATACCAATGTGCTCAGTCTGGACTTTTATGTGTCAAAGTACAAACATGGTGTGAAATGCATCACTGTCAATGTGTGATTTTGCTTTCAACAGTCTTAATTGTCCTTAAACAGGAAAGATGCCATCTTGCAATCCTGTGAAACTGATGAACATTTGTCAATAGCAAATACAGAGCCAGAGATAAAGAATTTCCAACAAAGCTTAACATAATTGTGCTTGTGTGTGCAATTCGTAAGTTGTGGAAAGTAACTTGTAAAATTCCCCCCTAAAACAAAATGTCCTTTTAAAGGGTAAGGCTGCTATATTTTGTAGTTTTCTTGTTGTCAACAAATCCCATAAAAGTATTGGTAACTTATCCATTTGTCAATGAGTCCTGACTTCCCGTCCAGTCTGATGCACTTAGCCTCAAGGTAAACACTTAAAGACACTATGGGTCATTATGTCACAATCATCTTTTTGCTGCTCTCCAGACAATCACTTTATCCTAAAAGCACTGTTCAGCGGGAGTACAACCCATGGACCTAAGATATTCAAAAGGTCTGTTAAACTCTTCACAGTCGCCCTAAAACCCATGGTATAGCCAAAACATGGCTGAGGGCTTGTTGTCCAGTTAGAAAACAAAAGCAGTCTATTGATCAGAGTTATAAGCTTCATTGGGCTTTGGCTCTGAACATGCCAGTAGGATGAAAGCTTCACTTTATTGGTTTTGGCCTTTCCATGGGATTTGTTGATGAAACAAAAATAAATCCTTTCACTAGTTTTATTCTTTTATTTACTGTATGAGCTCTACATTTGATTTAAGCTAGCAGCTCGATGTTGGCTCGGTCAACTTGTAAATAACTAGAAAGTATTGCAGCTTTGGTTAGTCAGGTTTAGTTAGTAAAGGTGTGGTTAGAGCTGGGGTTGTGCAGTATGAAATGTCAAGGCTTGGCTCAGGTTAAAGATGAGAACGTTTTTCTAAACCTACTTCTCAGCTAGCCTGCAGGGATTCTGTGACACACTTAAGCAATTTGGGCTAACAGGCTATTTATCTAACCAGGTTTTGTGTGACTTATTTAGTTAGGAGAAAAGGGGCTTCTTTTGAATACAACTGGTTCAACAGTTTGACTAGAATTAACTTGAGATAAAATATAAGCACACTATGATTCTTGTTTCGAAAAGAAATTCTCCATATCAAATTGTCACCGTCAGTTCCAAACACGTGTAATGTCGGCCAGCACAGATTCTGTGATAATTGGCAAAGACTGTGGCGCAGGATTAATGTACTAACATGACTGCCACAAAGAACTTGAACTGCCAAACTCTATCTGTTGCTGGGGTCTAATTTGGGGATCGTGTATGTGCCAAAATGACAGAACTGCTGGGTGGATATTAGCTAACAGGGTTGAGGTCAGCCAACAAAAAGGCGGACATTTTCCTGACCTGTGCTTGGCAAGCATACTCAGCTGCAGTGGATTACACTGGACTTTATCTCTGCTTGAAAATCCTCTACTGCAGCTCAATTTATTCCCCTTTGACTGTTTTTACATGAATTAAAGATATTATTTGTCCTGAATAGGACCAGATAATCATTAAATGTAAATCAGATGTTGACTGGTGATTCTTAGTCTTTAGATATGTGCTGTCTTTGTTAGTAAGGCCAGAATTATCCAAACAAAACAAAGTAATTCAAAGAAATGGTCAATCCCACCAGAGGCCTGACCCAGCCCAAGAATGAAGGTTAAATGGTGGACGTCAGAGTTAAGGAGGAGGGACTAAGTATAAGGAGTAGCCAGCTAATAAAAATAGCAAGCAGGCAGGGAGGTATACTTACGAAATCCTGAATGCCCAATGTTGAATTAGCACAAATGAAGAGAGGAGAGAGAGGGAGAAAAAAACAGGTTAGGCCTCAGTGAGCAACCCCCCCCCACACACACACACACACACACACACACACACACACACACACACACACACACACACACACACACACACCACACACACACACACACACACACACACACACACACACATACAAAACAGAGAGGAAAAACTGGCAAAGGCGAATTGAACAGACAAAAAAAGTGTGCCATGGTTGACCTCAAAAGTCAACTCGCAATTCAACATAATAACTACAAGTTTGTGATTATTTAAAGGACCAAATGATGAGTTTGACTTTGTGTTCTGAACATGTTTGAACACAAATCTAATGAGGACAAGATGTCAAAGGCTTCAAGATACATTTAAGAAGATAGTCTTTTAAGATAGTGATAGACAGATAGCTGGGAGCTTCTAGAGATTTTACATTTTGATATGAAGAGGTTGTCATATCTTATAAAGCTGAAGGTGACTTGAAGACAGAATGTAGGTTTGCTATCATGCTCACACATATGCTTCAAAGCTTTAAGAGACACACAGACAAATATACTTCAGCTGCTTTAATTCTACCTCAAACAAGTGCCTCTCTTTTCTAACTTAAAAGTTGCTGTTGCAAGATTACGGCCAATCGTTTTCATATATTTCATATATTTGTTGGAGGAATTGCCTTGAAATGTAGTAACTATACACATTCATGATAGTAAGAGGATGAATCTTGTTGACTTTGTTGTCCCCTGAGTTTTCTAGTCTACTTTATATTTGTGGCTCAGACTGAGTGTCTCACCAACTGTTTGATGGTTGGCCATGCAATTTTGCACAGCACATTCATGGTCCATAGAGGATACATTCAAATATCCTTTGGCTGTACAACTTTCATTTCTAGCGACAATCATGTGAAAGGCTTCTCATACATTCAATACATGATTTGCTTTAACTTGTAGTATCTGCAAAAGTTAGAAGACTCCCATAACAGCCTCCTCTTTACTTAAAGTTAAGTGCTATTTCAATTTGCAAATGTTAGCATGTGAGCAAAGCAATCTAAAATGGTGTACAGTAAACATTATGACTGCTGAATAGCAGCCTGTTAGCTTTTCATTCTGAACGTGTTAGCATGTTAATTTGAGCACTTAGCAAGTAGCAGCCTCTTAGCTTTGTAGTTCCAACTATTTTAGCATGCTGATGTGAGCATTTAGCTTCAAGCACAGCTTTAATCCAATAACAGTGTCAAGCAGCTGCTCCTGCAGTATGGCTGTGAAGTTTTAGGCTTCTTTACCTTGAGTTATTACACACAAGAGTTACATTAGAGTCTGTCAGAATGCCAGGTAAAAAAATCCTTGCAGATTCTAAAAGACTAGCTCAACAATTTATAACCTTATTTAAATAGCTTTTTAAAAGAAAATAATTGAGAATTGGATCATGCTGTTCAGCAACAGTCCAATTGTTAAATAGACGTTGAAAAGCAACAACAAGTTCATAATAATCTAACTTGAACAAAAATAAAGGATTGACAAAATGTTCACTATGATGGATGTTGACCTTGAGCAAGCTTTAAGGGTCTGCTAGACGAGTTTTATAGCTTACTGAAATGAAAATCAATGGCAGCCTGGGAAATAGGAAATCAATCTTTAAAACCTATAGCATGCTTTGGACAACTGTTTGTGGTGATGGCATGTATGCAATTTGTAGTTAATGACCTAAAACACCGAAGTACTGTATGTTTAAGCACACTGGAAATTTCAGAGAGAACATCCATAAATATGACTGTGTGTTTGTGCACATGCACGGTTCATGTGTGATTGAAGACTCAACACTCACGCCTGCATGGTCGTTGTGGCAGTTTGAAAGCTGAACATGTTTTCCTTGGGGAACCAGCTAGTGTCCTCTGCAATAAGAGAGAAGGATGATGATTTCAAGGTTAAGTGGAAAAAAAAGAAGAAATATCTTTGTATATATAAAAGCAAAACAAACGGTAATAAATATATTGGAAATATGAAAGCACAAATCAGCGACAGCAACCGCACTTCACAGTCCACAACTCCACAAACGGAGAGAGGGAGAAACACAGAAGGAGACAGCAGAGGAGTGACACGGGGAGACGAAGAGGCAGAAATACAGACCACCATGTCACATCCAACATCAAACCCTCAAACCCCACCAGACCTGAGAAGAAATAGATTTGAAATTCTCTTGAAACAGGAGCCTTCTGTAGCTGAAACCTAACGGCTGTTTCAATTCATTTCATGTAAACCTTCATCTAACCCTGGGGCCGGTTTATACGACCGTTTGTACTGTTAAATTACTTCATATTAACCTAATAAAAAAAGTCTTTTGTGTCCACATATCTAATTTAACTGTCAGACAAACTACACTTATCAACCATATTCACAAAGCGAGCGGCCATCGTGTGAAGTCATACTCATAGAAGCTGAAATGCTCTTTTGATGTCATACTGCTGTGTTTCATGTAGAAGTTGTATAAATGTAGGGTGTTTGACAATCATTATCATTCATTATCTCTCAATTAGCAGTTAAAAACCAAAATAAACTGAGAAAATCAAGCCCTGTAGCCTACAGTGCCAAGCATAATAACACAGCCCATTAGCTACTGTTAGATCACAGCTAATGTTAGCATTGAACCACCTCCAAGCTAGTTTGTCAGCAGGGATTGAACAATTTTGTTGTTAAACTAGCAAACAGGAAAACTAGCTTTTAGCCACTTCCAGCTAATATTCATAAATTGTTATATATTGAAAATATGAATGTTGGCTTTTAAATGGAGTAACGCTAAAATTAGCTTGTGTAATGGTAGCTAATGGGTCAATTAAAGTGTTATTCGGACTTATTTGGCCCAAAGTACCTCATGATTTTGACTGTTTATTGTCTTTTCAGTTGCTGGTCAATTTAGAAACAGTGAAATGGTTAGCTTCATCAAATACCTTATATTTATACGACACAAAACCCAGACCATAGCAGTAAGACATTTGTACAACATTTAAGCTTCCATCCCCAAATGTGACGTCAGGGGGAAAGGGCCTTCTTCTCAATATGGTCAGTGGGACAGCAAGATTAAATAAAGGGTTTCTGTTGAAGCTGTGTGAGCAGGGTGTTGATTTAATTAAAGTTCTTAATACTGCAGTCAGTTAGAGTTGGTATGAAAATATTCTTGGATCAGTGCTGTTGTTGTTTTGTTACGAACGGGATGTTCCCATGTGTTTAGGCAGGTGTTCTTGTAACATCACAAGTAGTGTACCTTTCAAATTAACAGATTTGCTTGGAGTAAATAATTAATAATAATTCGTAGAGGCATGTACAGTTTTTGTCATTGATCAACCAAAGCTCTTCCCTTATGTTTGCATTGTTTTTTTTTCTTGGTGATTGAAATTAATCAAATACTATTTCATCTCTGGTCAGGTACCAAACACCACCAATTCCAGCCACAGGGCTCGCCATGAACAAACCCTCCCATCCGTGTTTGGACCTCAGCGCATCTCCCTTTCTCTGTGTCCTCTGCCCTCTCACCTCTCTCCAGCCCAGTCATCCGGTCCACACTCCACATCCGCTCTAGGCGTCGGTGCTGCTTGCCTGCCTCTCGGGACGTGCTCTCTAGATCCAAGGAGCCCTGGCTCCTTGAGGGGGCACCACCGCAGGAGTCACAGGCCAGCCCGCTGCACTCAGCCTCTCCTTTTCCACCTTCACCCCAGCTGCGGATATTGTGGGCGCTGACAGAGGTCTGCAGCGGGGGTTGAGACAGGTGATGGTGGTGGTGGTGTGATACATGATGGTGGGATCCAGAGATATTTAAAGATTGCTGCTGCTGGTTGTTACTGCTGCTTCCACTTGCTCCTCCACTGCTAGAGGGGGTGTTGGGGCCCAATATGCCGCCGTGATGGTGGTGGTTTCCATGGTGGTTGCCATGATGATGACTCCCACTGCTGCTGCTGGTGCCACGGCCGCTGGCATGGTGGTGCTGGGTTGGCGATGATGAGGTGGAAGAAGGGGAAGTGGAGGGCTGGACCAAGCCACCTTTGGATCCCAGCCTGCCACTCCCCGACTTCTCCTTTAGGACGTCCAGTTCTAGGCTCTCCTTGCTGCCCCGGTTGCTGCTCATCAGCATACCACGCTGGGTGGTGATGGTGTAGACACGGGCCGGCTGCAGGGTGCACTCAACACTCTTTTGCTGGTCCTCCTCGGCTGAGAAGCTGCGCTCGAGGGAAAGACGTGCTGGCTTGCTTGAGATGGTGATAGAAGGGGGAGGTGCCTGGAGTAAGCCCAGTGGGGGCTTCACCGGGCTTGGCTCGTTGTTGTTCTCACAGCCCTTGGCGATGTTAGAGGTAGGATGGAGGTGGTTGTTGTTTGGGCCAATCTTGTCACTTGGTGACTCCGGGTCGGGACCCACCAAGGTTTCGCACAGAAGATGGGCTAGTATGACAGCAAAAAGACAAATATTAGTGTTAAACACGGAGACCAGGATGCTAAAGAGACAGAACAAACGGGAAAGAGTAAAGCTGAGAATGAAACAGATAATAATAGTCTTTCTTTGGTTATTAGCTGTTATACACTAATGATCACTGCGTGGCATTTCAGCAGAGGATGAGGTGAAGCAGGTGGAGGGAGGCTTAAGGACCACAAAGGAATTAGCAGAGCAGGATAGAGGGATGGACTGAGACGCTGACCTGATCCGTTTCGGTTTTCAGGGTGTGTGTGGGACAGGTACTCTCCAAATGCTCTCGCTGCTCTGTAGGAACATACACACACACACACGACACACATAAAGACATTAATTCATGGTTGGACAAGAGGAGGTGAGGGAGGGAGGAGAGAAAATGGAAGAGGAGAGAAAAGAGCAGGGCAAGGGAATTGTAAATTATAGAGCTAATTGCCTTCTTTGTGGGCTTGTGCCACCCACAGATTAAGATGCAGCTGTTTTATCTCCGCACTTCAGGCAGCCTCAGACTCGAAGAGGGGCTGAGTATTAGACAGCCAGAGGAGATAGAGGGTAGGAATGCTTTGACTAAATCTCTTAAAATGACCTCAGTTTTTGTTGGTAGACGTCACTGCAGCTGTAAGAAAATGATTTTGTTTGTCTTCTTTGTTTCATACATACAGAGAATCTTTATATGGATATACCAAAGACTGAATAAATAACAGACATAGCTTCATTGACATCACCCTTTGGTTTGTCAACGGCCTTTCTAATGTTCCAAGTATGACATCTTAGCCATTGCCATGTTGGTTTTCTGGAGACAGAAGTTACCATTTGGATAAGGGGGTTATGCAGAGGAGCAAGAGGATGGCAACAACTTTTGCCAAAGCTAAACAGTTACTTACGGCTTATTTACTAGTTAGTGTGTGGACTAGTAAACCGTTGTGATTCCCACAGAATGAGATACTTTTGCAATGGATACTAAAAAGAGTTGTTCAAACTAAAGAACCTAAGAGCTAAAGCTCATGGTACGTTGCAAACTTGCACCCACCTCCTTGAGAGAGGGGAGGTTAAACGACACAAAATACTGAACTTGTCATTACTTCAGCCAACAACAACCCAACGTCTATGAACTGGCTGCCACAAATAAATCATCGAATGAGAAACACCAACAAGCTCACAAACCAAGTCGTAAGCGCAATCACTTATCAGTTTATCAGTGCTAACGTATGAATAATATCATGACAGATTTAACTCAAAATTTTGATCACACACTACTGTAAAATGTCTGTTAGTAATATCATACATAGACCAAGCACATTATGTCCAATATTTGCATGAAAAAATACCAAAACTCAGCAGTAGCAGCCGTCACTTGTCAGCATCTTGGCAATAAGACCTGTTGCCCCAAGCAAACATGCATCATTTAAAGCCTAAAGCGCTCAATATGTAAATTCTGCCACCAGGGGTTCTCAATCAAAACAGTAACAAAAGATGACGTCGAGGCTGGCGGGGAATCATGGGAGTGATTCACTCTACTACCCCACCCCTACTCCCGATGAAAATAAACTCTGAGTTGACCTTAGTCAAGATGTACAGCGAAACAGACCTGAGGCAGAGGATATGTTTACCCACGAGGTAACGTAGCCAAGTATAATTTACATGACGTTTTTAACATTAAGGCAGCTTTCAGTAGCAGTTCCTGCTTCCTTCTGTAGCATTCTTTAACAGGCTGTAGACATATTTAATTATATTTTATAAAGGGTATGGGGCCATATTGGCATTGGCTTCATTTCTCAGTTCCATAGGTTGCAGCTAGGGATGTACAGTAAATTGTATGTTTGATTCAAGAAAAGTGATTAACCTTGAATGCAACTCAAGGACATTGCTTGGAGATGTGACACAGATGTTGAAAGCTCCATAACCATTGAAAGTGTTAATCTTCCTTTTGTCTTTTTCTTTTATACAGTCACAGACAGAGGAATAGTCTCAGCCACATGCTATAATATCACAAAGGGCTTCAACTACTAATAAAATAGCCCTGGGTCCTGTAGTTGAATGGCACTGACCTCTTTATGTTCCTCTTTTTATGACAAGAGTAGAAAATGACCAAAGAGAAAATCTAAAGATGTGCTTACAATATTTCTCTTACTAATGAAAACGAGAGTAAATACTCCACACTAACAACCATTACATCTGATGATTATAATTAGGAATAAAAGAGAAAACAGAATGACTCTTTTGAAGTGTGATATTATAAGAATGTAATCATGGATCATGATAAGAATGTAATTTCCCAAATAGACTGAAATAGGCCGTGTCTCATTGTTTATCAAAGCAACTGTTAATTACTGTCAAGGAAATGCTATTAGGACTTATTTCCGTTTCAGTGAGACCTAATTGTTTGACTCTATTGTTCATTTACTTCTGTTCATAGGAAATACAGCAGCTTGTGTTTGTTATCAGCAGATTATTGCTCCAAACTTCCCCACACATTATTGAAGAAGGAATAACAGCTACAGCAGCAACGCTTTTTTCAGAGTGAGTAAACTTTATACTTTTTACTTTGGGTTGGTGTATATTCTAAAATAACCCTAACTCATTGGTTGCATTGTGTACTCACTATATTATTCATATACTTTGAACACTTAGGTTTTGATGGGTTTAAGTCCTTACTAGAGGCAGACTGTTAGATCAGCTGAGTCAGCACACTTGTTTTCTTTTTATAAAAGTGTGAAAAGCATTATGAATAATTTATTATGTTTGTATTGATGTGATCATAATAAAATACTCTGACGTGTTCACAAAATCGCCCATATTAGCTTCACCAGTGAGTGTCAGAGGTGCTCACAACCATTGTGGCTGGTTTTGACCCCCGTTGGAAAAAAATACGACTGGTATGGTACTGTACTGTATCAGTCGTTTTTTCCCGCTGGGCCACATGCAGGATAAATCCACCTGTAGGGCCAGGTTTTTATTCAGTCTTTGCGATAGCCAGGGCAGGGTTGTTTGCATGTCTGAGTGTGAGTGTATGTAGAGCTCCGCTGTTTGTTCAAACGTCATGCCTCTTGTGTTTCCTCAACATCTTAACACAAAATGTGTAAAATCACACACTGGGATACAGTTTCAGATGTAATATGATGGTACAAAGGCGTACAGAGGGGGGAGCTTTGTTAAAGTGCTGCAATGTAAAAAGGACTATTGAATAATTTAGCTGAATTACACGATATGAGAGTGCTATGCTACCAAATATTAGCATGGCTGTGATTTAACCAAGCCATGCTGATATTCAGCACAACAGCAAGTGCTTAAGTGTGAATTTGCTTTTAAACCACAGTTTCATAAGAAGTATGGTCAACAGCACAATGCAACAACAACACATATATATTTTTGTTTATTCATTTATTGATTGGGCTCCTCCAACGCAACTTATTCAGCCACTTGACTGGAACAACGGTGCGACCAAGCAGCACATAAACATTGTCTTGCACCCTTGTGTTTTTCTACAAGCTATCATAGACCAGCTTCTTTGTGCAATTATCTCTTCTCCACTTTTCATGCAACCAGTGAATTAAGAGTCGTTTGAAGTTGCTTCGTTGGCATCAACCTTGACGGAGACCATTGCTGAATTTATTGAAAACACCTGAAGTGGATTAAAGGTACAGTATGTAGCATTTCATGCTAATGTTAACATTCAAATATCTAACTATCTGCTACTGAAAGCTGCCGTTCTGTCGCTGTATGTGCTGCTGTGATAAAAAACATCATGTAAATTATACTCGGATACATCGTCAGTACACATATTGTCTTTCTCAGGTCGGTTTCGCCCGTTCGTATTGATTCGTTCGTTTTGACTCCCATAATACACCGCAAGCCTCGACGTCATCTTTTGTTATTGTTTAGATTGAGCGCCCCCTAGCGGCGGATTTTACATACTGTACGTTTAATATGAATGGTTCAAAGTCTCAGTGCTGTTTGACTCTATATTGGCATCGGCAGATTGCAACCTGTCTGATCAAATTAAATGGTTTGAAGTACATTTTGTATATTTGAATAATATATTAGGGGCAAATCAGGAGAAAAGGCAAGAAAAACAAAACATCAAAATGTATGTGTGTGCTTGTGTGTGTTTTGTGCATGATGTTATGTAGCACGTCTTATTAACAACAGTTGTAATCAATGTAGTGTACATGCTAATCAGCAGGTGTCTCTTTGATGCTCTGAGATCTTTTCAATTTGCCCTCATGCTTTATTATTCAACAGGCCTGGGCCTTCTGATTAGAATCAGCTAACAATGGTGCAAGAGGCTTGCATAATCCATTATATATGAGTGGAAACAGATAGAGAAAAAAGCCTCTCAATCCATGTATTATACAAGCCCTCTCTTTGTGTTCTCTCTTGTAATTGTCTTGGACTGACTACGTATGTGATACGTGAGCACAAGACATTAGGTACACAGGTCAGACATACTGTATAGTCAGGTGAAAAGTAAATACAAGGGAGGATATGGAGAAGGTGAAGGAGAGGAAGGAGCCTGACAGGCGGATATGAAATTCGTCCTGCATGCTCTCAGACATGTGACAGGGGTTTGGGGGAAAGACACCAGTTAGGGAGGGGAGTTTCTGAGCAGGAGAGATGGGATTACTGCAGAGAGGAAGAGGAGTGTAGAGGGAGAAAATCTGGGCATATTAAAAATGAAAGACGGAGTAGACTTGAGGAAACTGAGCTAGACAAAGAGAGTGCACAGTCAGGACAATGAGGAAGGAAGAGATAAAAGTGACAGCCGACTCAGTTTTATCTGCAGGACAAAATGCATCTTTGAAAATCAAGTCATCCCTAAAATCCTTTGTGTCACTTAAAAGGATCTTAAAAGGCTTTTAACATCCTAAGGGGCTTCTGAAAGTCCGTGAAGACCGCCACTTACTCTATGATCATGGGTCAAAGAGGATATACAAAGATGGTTATGGTGCAAGTTCAATGAGTCGGGTTAGCTCATTAAACAATGAGTCACATGAGGAGACTGGCTGGACTGTCTGTGCCAGAGTTGAAACAGAGATCTGTCTCTGACATTATACCCAAATAAATATAGTGAATATTTTACAACACCGAAGAGCAAACAAGATTTAAATGAGAATATGCTTCTGCTTGACCTTTAAAATAATCTAAAAGAAAACAAGTTCACACAAGTTCCATTTAGTTTAGAGCTTTCTATTGTGTCCCGTGATCTTCCTCAGCAGATGAAGTTGGCTAAGCTGCGATGGTATTGTAGAGAACTCAAAGGACTTTCAGCCTAGCAGCAACCTCCGGTCTCGAAAAACGAAGTGAAAAATCCTGCAGTTTGTCGAGTGTCCGCTGGAGGCTGACTTCCAGGAAAAATGGCAGTTACACATGACTGGCCAAAAAGCCGGTTTTACAGCATAAACATGTGTACAGCCTGGTACAAAAAACTAAATAGTTCTGATTAGCTGTTGTCATCACTGGCACACACTGAACGGTAATTTTTTTAAAACGGCTCTGTTTTGATTTTGAAAACGATACGTGTTATCCATAGTTAGGCGTGTAGCTGACCTGATTGACAGGTGGGCGCGATTTTACGGTTCGTCAAGAGGCTTAAAACCCGCCTCAGCTCCAGCTCTCAGCCTGTCGTTAGGGTCGACTGAAAGTTAGACTGAGACAGCATTTCCAGCATGGCAGCGGCTGCCGATGAGCCTCCGGAGCCCCCTGCCGTAACAGATGGCTGACGTCACTCAGGCTTCATCCATTAATATTTACAGTCTATGCTTTTAGCCCATTTTGGTGTAAGAGCTGCAATTCAAAGTTTCCTTCTGTAAGTTTCCAAGGTCAGTTTTAGCATCGGTTCAAGACATTTTATAAAGAAGCCATTGCTTTCAATGCAATTAACTACTTTATGAACATAATCTTGCAGAGACTTGCAGAGTTGTTGTTGTTATGATGCTTTTAAAAAACTATGGTGCACATTAATGTGCTGATTGGCAACAGGAGTTGGCAACCACAGCGAGGATTTTTTAATGCCCATATTCTGCCATGCTTTATACCTATATCGTTTTTATGACAATGTGTTGACCTTAATTTCCTGTTTGCATTTCCTTTTTATAGTCCATATATTTTCCACTTACTGCTTTTAAAGCAAGAAATTACCAAATCTTTCTATCCACTTCACATTGTCCTTGTTTTTCTTACATGAAGGTTAGATTCCTGACAACATCACTGGTGAATGCAATACGCTGCCAACTCTGGTGCCCCTGTGTCCTAGAACAATTGTGAGTTTTGGAAACAGCTCCCTTTCTCAACTACCCAACAAGTCTCCAAATAAATTGACCTTCTTTGAAAGTGTCCTCCACAATGGCGCATAGAAGCGTTTTTTTTTTCATCTGATACCTGAGACTGCTGGACAACATAACTTGTTTCTGTCCTTTAAAATCATAACTGGAAAAATAAATCATTCACAATGTGCCAGTGCTATGGTTAAAGCTGGGTTATGTGAAGGTCAAAAACTACCTGGTAATGGTAGCAAAGACCTTGATTTGTGTTAAAGGCTCATATTGCAAAAAAAATGCATCCTACACTTGAAGCCCTTTATTAGCCTGCGGTTAACCATGAAGCACTTCCAGCCTTACTTTTGCCTTCGTTTATGGTCCAACTAGAAACTTGAGAAGTGAGAATGGAGTTAGATTTGAAAAAGAATGTCTGAGGGAGGACCATTAGCTGCACGTATATGCAAGTATCCATAAAATGACGCTGACTGCTAAATCATCAGATACATGCAAGTATCGTGCAAACAGCCAAAGTCTGCAGAAACGCTTTATTCAACAATACTACTTCTACTACAAACAAAAAACAGACATCTTTAATCTGGTCAAGGTCCTTCAGATTCTGCATTTTTACGTAGAATTTACCATTAGAGATCAACAGAGACCACAAACTTTCAAATACATTACTTGAATTTTTACTTGTAAATGTTTTGGGGTTTTAAACACTTTCATTAAATATTATCTTACTGTCTTCATGGTGACAATAATAATGGCTTAAGTCAGTCAGCAATGGTGGTTATGGTTAAAGGAAACCAAAATAGAAAGTCATCCAGGAATAATACACTAATCTGTATTAGAGACCGATCCACTCTGACCTCCTCTTAATGCAGATTTTATCTCTTAAAAATATAACATCACCTGACATTCTCCCTCTTCTCCCACCATTAAACCTTCACTATAACTAGTCAGCTATAGGACAGTTATGTAATGTTAACGTATGCCATTTTTTTCTGGAAAGACACTGAAGCCATTTTCTGGAGCACCGTCAATGTCACTTGGCTGAACCGTCCAGTTTCTTGGACACGACTGAAACTCTGATGTATAAATAACTGAGCAGAACTTGAAACCTGTCTGTTTTCTTGTCATCTGTTTTGTTCCCTCTGAGTGAGAGAGAGAGTGAGTGAGAGAGAGAGGATACGAGCAGATTTCACCTTTCCCTGAGTCTACAGTTCAGCAGGTACTCAGGTGTACTTTGCATTTCACAAGCCGGATGAGTCAGACACAATTACACACTATCCAATCCTTCAACAACACATTCTGCCACAAACTCCTCTAACCACCTCCACATGCATAAAAGGATCTTCAACAACAGGAAGATACAACTCAGCCCTTCAACTCTTTTAAGATTGAGACAGCACAATACATAACTAGACACCTGACAGATGGGAACATTATACGACCTGTAAATGAGCCCACCTCTGCTCATTCTCTTCTAGTTTCTGCCTAACTCATGCAGATGTCGATATTTTACTCATTACTTATTCCAGTGTTACTTTATCCGATCTCTGTTTGGATGTTCTCTCCAGTTGTCAGGTTTAGGTTGCATTCATTGCATACGTTTTCAGTTCCCCAACAATCAAATATTTGAGCTGTTACTGTTTGGATATCTTCCAGGCAAGCAAAACATATTTTATCCTGAGTATACATCTGTTTACTCAGGATAAACAGATGTAGAGACACATTACAGAGTAGAGACACATTACAGTAAATGAAATGAGTGGAACATGGGTAAAGTCAGTGCACATAAATATAAAAAGTCCCACATTTTCTATAAGACAATTATATGGATGTGTGTGTTAAGAATCCAGTGCTTTGTATTTAAATATACTGTCTGATTAAAACACAGGGCAAGGATTAAATTCCATACAAATGTGACTCAAGTCTCAAAGTCTTTGCGGAGTTTCCGAACAAGGTGTTCAAACACGACTCATCCACCTTCCCAACTATCAGAAGTACTCCTTCTCAGAAATTACTATAACCACAGAAGACAATACAAAACACTTCATTGTTTTTCACTTAAACTATTAGTTTCAGAGACTCTGAGGTTGCTCTGAGATTATCC
The DNA here is from genome assembly GCA_020745685.1 of Tautogolabrus adspersus. Lineage (NCBI taxonomy): Eukaryota > Metazoa > Chordata > Actinopteri > Labriformes > Labridae > Tautogolabrus > Tautogolabrus adspersus. The sequence goes on along the minus strand of CM036549.1, from coordinate 28,673,790 downwards.
AACTGACTCACTTAGGGAGAGGCCTAAGTTACTATGCTGCTACATACAGTATTTTATGCCATATTGAGCCATATCTAATCATCTCATGCATTTCCCTGTGGATTCTGATGCAGTTTAACACCGTGACCATATATCTTTAGAGGAAAAGCGGCTCGTGGCTGAAACGAGGCCATCACTCCCCTGGCAGAGTTCCCATTGGTCTCAATATCACCAGAACTGATGTCTCCCAGGGCGTCGCTTCACTGTAAACAATGGGCTGCCAAGCTCAGAGATTCCTCACTCTTAATGCCCCGTAATCGAATCCACCTCTCAGATGGTCTAATTGAATTGGGTTTTCTACAAAAACACACACAGGGAGGAGCACATACACAGTACACACACACACACACACACACACACACGCACACACACCTACACACACACACACACACACACACACACACACACACACACACACACACACACTTGAAGGCACAGCTGGGGTGTTGAGAACCTGTTGAGAGGCTTGTTGCGCATGCTGAGGGCCAAAGGGACTTGGGAATGTTAATTGCAGTCTTGAAAGTGTGGTGCATTATGGGACATGTGGGAATAAAGCACCTGATCGAGAAGCTGATTAAAATGTCAGTGACTCACCACAACCACCTGAAACACATACAGTGCTGAGAGATGCGACTGCTTCGCACACACTTACACACAACACACTTGTATTTCTGTAGTAGCCTTTACAAGTGTGATGTGTTAAATCTCTGCCTTAATATCTTGAACTGACTGGACCAAACATGAAGAAAGAAAGCTTTATCAGAAAAAAAAATCCTGTTTCACTCTCTTCATTTTTGAGACAACTGAGGAAACTTTGGCTGGGATGATTTTGTCAAAGAATCAAACAAGAAATGTGCATGAAAGCAGACAGACCCAGACAAACAATCACATAACACTGCAGGAGCCCTAATCATTCTTCAAACTGTAATCAATAAATCTGCCTCTTTCAGCATAATCATTGCAAGAGAGTTAAAGACTGTGGGAGATCAGGAGGGAGATAGATGCGATAGAAAAAGATTTGCTGTGCTCTAATGAAGCTGCACTGAGATAATCACTTAAATGTAAATGTATGAAATGAAGAGTTAAGCAAAGAATTCACAGAGGTTGGTAATTCAAGAGGAAACGCATCCTTCCTCCTAGTAAATCTTGTTAATTGTTATTTCAAGTAAATGGTTACATAACTGCCCTCAGCTAAATGCACCAAGTGAGTGCATACAGACAGAGAAGACAGTCACACCTGTCCTCAATAAACCAAGACACAATCATTCAATATTTCTTTTGCTTTCATCTAGCACCCCATCTTTCACTCCCCCACAGCTCTGTGAGCGCTGTTGTCCGATGCCCTTCAGCCGAACCACCGCACAGCTCCCCTCTCCTCCTCTCTGGCAGCAGATTGGAGATCAAAGCTTTTCCTTTCTCACTCAATGTCGCAGAATTCTGGTGCGTGAATTGGAGGTAATCTCTCCTTCTCTCTCTCTCTTCTCCTCCCCTCACTTGCTCGCCGTTGCTCTCTATATCTCAGGAGCTGCTGGAGGGGAGAGTGTGACCTGTTTCATAACCAGCAATCCATAAACATGCAGGAGATAGCACGGGCATAGACCAACACCAGCAGGTAGAAGAAACCAGTGTCTCTTTAGGGTGTCCTTACGTGTTGTTTGTATTTTCACCTATGGCTCACAACTTACAAATGACAACAGTAATCTAAATTCATGCGAGCTTTGATGCAATAAGACTTACACTGTCAGTCCTTCAATCACTTTGGTTCAGACAGAAATATTTCAACATCTATCAGATAGGTTACCACAAAATCTGGGACGAACTTATTGATCCCAGACGAAGTCAATGGATTTTTGCCATCACTTCGACTAACCTCTTACGCCTACAGAAGGGTACATTTTTGTTTCTTAAGCGGCATATCTTCTCCAAATCTTTGTTTTTTTGTGTGTTATTTTTGGTGTGAATACCTATGATCTGTAGGAGATAAATTCTGATGACTTTCTCTACTGCCACCGCCAAGAGGGAATGATTGTTGTCATGTAAAAATTATGAGAAGTGAAAGCTACTGTGTGGAACTTTTATTAAGAGTTCATTTTGGCGACCCCTTATGGACAAAGCATAAAAAAAAAGTAAAGGTTTATTTTTGGACTTTTTATGCCTCTATTTAGAGATAGGACAGTGGATAGACTCTGAAATGGGTGAGAGAGAGAGAGAGCGGAGAATGACATGAGAGAAATGAAGCCACAGGTCAGATTTGAACCTTGGCTTCCTGCTTGAAGGAGTATATAGCCTCAGTGCATGGGGCGCGTGTGCTAACCACTAGGCTACCTGCACCCCAAAGCAGAAAATGTTTTCTCACTGTTGGTCCTGTCTCCTACATTCTTACGTAGCATTTTCTGATTTTAATCCCGTTGATTTTAAATGCATAATTTGCGACACACTTTAAATTTTTTCCATGAGAAGTGTAAATACAGTGCCGTAAAAAGCTTCATCTCATACTGACCTGATGAAGGTAGTGACAGGTATTAGATATAACTGTATAGAAAAGTCAATCTTGTCCCTTATGGTCTTGTTTGCTTTTGTATTTGTCACCTATAGAGGACTCAATATTAACTTCAGTCTGTGTCATAAAAACTCCTCACATGAGCAGTTTAAGTTTTTAGGTTCTTGTCTGAAGCTGAGGAGATATTTACTTTATGGTTAAGAATAGAGAAACATGGTTTTGAGTTGCATTTAGCCATCTCTATAAACAAACAGCACAGTCTTCACAGATTCTTGTCCGCTGGCTGTAGTTCAAATTCATTGCTCTTTCAAATAACTGAAGCATTGAAGACACAGTCGATGCGATGACCTCCACCAACAGGTCAGAGGTTTCAATAAATATTGAATATAAATTCAAAACCTTTATTTGAACTCGAAAGACACTGAGGTTTCCCTCGTTTACAGTGACGTCGAGCTGTAAGTAGTGCATTATAGTCAGGCAGTAGTCCTAATACTTAGATAACGGTACGTTGAACTTTAATACGGGGGGTCAGTAAAGTAGGGGAGGGGGAATGTATGATGCTTAATGGTCACTGCTTCAGGTTTTCATCGGTTAAAGAAAGGTACTTGATCTGTGTAGTTATGTGTGGATGTGTTGGAAAATGACGATGACTCAGACTCATAGACACCTGCTGCCATTTACCTGTGAGAATCTGGAAGCACAGGATAATATGTGTGTGTGTGTTTGTGTGTGTGTGTGTGTGTGTGTGTGTGTTTTTGTGTTCTTTTGAGTCTTTGTCTTGACAGTTTATGGAAAAAGGGAGAAGGAAAGAGGAAATTTAAAAGGTGAGACAGATTGCGTCATCATCAGGAGGCTGCACTGACACAAGCTGTGGTATGTGTGTGTGTGTGTGTGTGTGTGTGTGTGTGTGTGTGTGTGTGTGTGTGTGCGTGTGCGTGTGTGCATGTGTCTAACGTAGACTAGCCCCTCTGACAGTAGTATTTTATATTACATATCCTCTTATATAATGTGAAGGCTGCAAGGCAATATATCAAGTCACTAAGTGGTCACTAGCTAAAGTGGCAGATTGGAAAATTGATGAGTCAAAACTCTGCTATGACTGTTCTCTGCATGTATGTTGGTGCGTGAATGTTGTTCTATGTGTGTGTGTGTGTGTGTGTGTGTGTGTGTGTGTGTGTGTGTGTGTGTGTGTGTGTTTGTGCAACATATAGCATATAGCAAATATAATTTTTACAGCCTCAGCATATATAATAATACTTTTTTTATTTTTAAACAGCTGCCTGGCCTTGTAGCGTGTGTGTACAAAGGCAGAATGGTAATTGTTATTTCCAGATGTTACTCTGAGGGTCACTCAGCTGCTCACTTTTTCCCCTGACATGTATTCTGGCGTTACACAAGACGCAAGCTCAGTACAAAATGTACTGAACACACAGATTTTGCAAAACAGATCCTTGAAACAATGATTGAAAAATAAATTGTGTGTGTAGGAAAAATCCTTCAAAAATAATTGCACATTGCTATGTAGAGGGCTTTGTTGGAATAACCCATGTTAGACTGAGCTCTGACGTCTGCAGAGTCCACCCTGCAATGAATGGAGAGAAGACAGAACATGTTGGTGAAATGCAGAGAGCACACACATGCCTGAATTGAACAAATGTAGATATAAAGCTGTGTTTGATTTGTGAGTGAGGTGGAGAGTTGTGCTGGAAAAACCACTTCATGAGTCTTTGCTTCCACATTCATGGGGCCGTGTGCCGGCGAGAGGCCTATCAATATTGGATGTGATTCAGCTGTGTCCCCCATCTACGGGAGGCAAGGTTCACTCTGCCATTAACTTGGAAAAATTAGACCGTGAATGAGCTGGAACGTGTGTATGTGTATGTGTGTGAAACAGAGAGGGAAGCAGAGAGTTCCAGATATAACTTAACATGTGCATGAATTAGTTGTTTGTGTCAGTGTGTGTAGTGTAGGAGATCATCCTGAAGGGTATACTAATATAATAGTAATTCACTGATTGACATGAGAAAAAAGGCCTTGAGATCACTCACACACACACACACACACACACACGCACACACACACACACACACACACACACACACACACACACACACACACACACGCAAGCGCAGACACCCCTGCTAAAAAAGACACCCTCTGTATTCATGCCGTCTTGTTTAAGAATCACATTCCTTCCTTTCAAGGTGGCACACTTAAAACACACTCACACACTGCAATTCACACAGAGGAGACTCATATAGGCTACAGGCTGTGTAACGTAAGGAAGCCAAGCACACACCGAGAGAATGACGTAATAGCACATCAGCCAACATCTTTGGATGTTGGAGTCTGCACAAGTCAAGGTCATTCATTGATTGAGTTTCAATCACATAACGATGCCTGCTGCAGAAGCGAAACAAGATGCTGAATTGGTATCCTGATCTAACTCTAGATCCCAGCTCAGCGTCTGCACAACATGTGTAGACGCATGAACACAGTCACACGTGCTTTTCGGCACAGCTGCAGCTTCTTCAGCGCGAGCTCAGACACGAAGGATTGAGATGACTTTGCTTGCATGCTGCTAAAACAGATAGATTCGGACAAAGCCATTAACAGAAATCTATATCTCCTATATTTATACACTGAACGTCTCTTTAGAGTATGTCGTTAACAGCTTTTAACGTGGTGGTCGCGAGCTAAACGGTCTGAATAATGTCCAGCCCGCGCTGCCCTCTGTGACCGTTCCAATAACTTACCGCAATTGGTTTTACCTGCTAACGACGGAATCGATTGCAGTGATCGATTAATTGGCAGGTGTATCATTTCCCCGCCGCGGTGTGAAGGCAGCAGGCTCGTCTCTGCACACGCTGTCCGGCTCGGGTCGATGCGGCCAGACAGGAAGCGTTTTAGGTTTAAATTGGCGTAAAAAAAAAACTTGGCAGGCTATTTTTCGACAGGTGATTGTCTTGTTTAGGTGGGGGGGGAATGAAGAAAGCGTATCAGAGATACTGTGAGTCAGAGCAGCCCTCGCTCTGCCTCTGTTTTACTTTCATTACACAATGATGCTTCATTCATAACATCCGTAAAATGCTGCGACGCGCCAAAGGCTTAAAAAAAGCCCATCATCCAGCTAGTTTAGTCCAAACAAAACACAGTGCAGGGGGTGCAGGGGGTGCAGGGGGGGGTAAGGGCACCCGCCCTATAAATAGGTTACATTTACTTTTAACAGGTTCAGTTTGGAGAGAATAAAGGGTAATTTACGCACAGACTAGCTCAGACGCACGCCCCAGGCTAGACGGGACAGTCGGCAGACGTGCGAAAGCGCAAAGAGCCTCTATGCGCAAAGAGATTTGCACCTTAAGGCTGTAACAGCTGTCACATTCCTGATACTGCACTTCATGACGAAAAGAAGAAAGACTCCGGTTATCACTTACCTAACTTTTGCTGCCACAGATGATATCGCATCGTTTCTTAAATTCTTCCTTTTGGACACGGCAGTTCCCATGCTGACATGGAAACGACGCAGGCAGGAAAACAGTTCATTCCAAAGACTCTCTGGACGGAGGAATGCAACGATGAAACGTGTACAAAAAAAACTGCAAAAAGAGGAAAGTTAATGGGAAATCCGGGAGCTGATATGCCACGCACTCGTCTGCAGAGCAAATTATACCAAAAAAAGAAGAGGGGACACCAGCCTCCCTCTCTCTCTGTCCCTCCCTCTCTCCTTCTATCTCTCTCTTACTGTGTCTCCGGATGTGAGCACGTACGTGGGGTAGCTGCACAGCTGTCAGCGTGTGGCTGAAAATACACAGACCCTCTCTGTCATTCTCTCTGTCTCTTTCCTTTTCTCTCATTGATAGGAGGGTGGTATAGCTGGTGATACCACCATCACTATCATCATCATCACAAAGGGGAGGGCAGTATGGAAATGCCATCTGAGGGACACATGGTGCCATTCAGAACCTTTCATTTCATCCATTTTTTGGTCTACTATTTGTGTATCTTTATTTATTTATCGCCTCTTGTTATGTAATTTTGTTAAAAGGTTCCCCCTCCAACCAAAATGGAGAGGCTCTCATCCCCAGCCAAGGACAGGCTCTGCAGTGTTCTTTGAGCATTGCTTCAAACAGGAGCAGGATAACAATAGCTTTAGATTGGTGTGCTCTTTTTGCTGTTGTGTATGTTTCCTTTGAGCCACTGGCAGGACTTTGAATAATATCAGTATTCAAAGAGGTGCTGGAGACTGACAGACCATAAAGGGCAGCTGTCACAGTATCTGTAGGGCAGAATTAAAGCAAAGCACTCATATAAGAGGGTTCTTTCTTCCAACAATCCTCACGTTTTGTATTTTCTTTTTCATGTCTTTGTGACGGTTGTGTTCTTTGTGTAGAGTTTCAATTACTTGATCCAGACAGCTGATTATTTATGACATCAGCAGAAGTGGACGAGGTACAAAAATGAAGTCAACATGGCGTAAAGCAGCAGCAAATACATGTTTTAAGGCCCAAGAATTAGTGTTATTATTCATAAAGTTAACTCACAGAGAGTGTGGTAACTAAGCGGTTGGTCAGGACTTTCCCAAAATAAATCATGAAGGACGATGGCTTATACACTGGACAGAAAAGAAGACGTCATTTGTTGGGGAGAGTTTGTAATGCTGTCTTCTGGCTGCAGGATGCTAAAGGACCTTGACCTTATCTGACTGTGATATTTCTGCAGCTGGATCCCCCGCCCCCCCCTTTTAATAAAGATATTTTTAAATAGAAGTCTTTCTAACTTAACATCAGTATTTGCAAAATTTCAAGGTTACAAATACAACTGAGCTGCCTTTAGAACTTGCACTATACTCAACATAGAGGCCTCCAAGGAAACAGAGTAACAGGAAAAACAGATAGCAGAAGAGGGAGAGACGAAGAACAGAGAAGAAGAGAAGACACCCTTACACTGTTTGCTGTTTTACGTACTTTGCTAGATGTCATAGCTGGTCCCAACTTGCGCCTCTCTTGTGACTGTTTTTCAGAATGCCCCAGACATGTCCTATAACCCTGACAAGGACAACTAGCACTCCCTCATGTCTCCTTAGGACTTGACTTTGGTGTTTGATCTGATGTCTGCCAACCCCCCCTCAAGATCTCAATAATAATCCTATCATAAGTCTAAGTAAATCTGCAGGGCGTTGAATGTGTTAAAATCCTGAAATGAAACAAGTGTTTTAAGATAATGTGTAGTAGCAAAGGCCAGAAACTATCTTGTGTTTATCCAATCTTAAAGTAGCCAACAGTTTTTGTGCTAACTGCTAATTTGTAGAATAGAAAACAGGAGAAGTACACTATCACTTGTAAACGTGGAACTAAAGAGTGATTTTTTTAACAATGAAACTACAAGCAGATACTGCATTGTTCAAGTGCATGCACATTTTTCTAAAACAGATTATAGTAATTTGGTTATCAGTCGAAAAAAACACCATATGCAAACATTTTATTGATTTAATTATGCGCTGTACAGCTTCTCTTTGTTAAAGAAATCAATGTTGACAAATGCACCCAGCGGTATAGAAAATCTGTTAACTCAAACTGCTCAAACACAATTGATCACTTGTAAATGATGAGTGTTTGTGTCGCTGTGGATATGCACACACACATAGGCACATATAGATACATGCACACATCATATAAGACGCAGTAGCACTGATGCAGCAGACACATCTCCCAGTAGTAGCCGATTAGCCTTCAAACATCAAATCAATCAATCTTTCAATCCACAGGTCATTTCACCAGCAGCTTCAAGGTGCAGGATGTCCTTGGGCTTTATGCGCGTCTTCTGCACACACCTCTCACATACAGAAACACGTACACACACGTTCACACACACGCACGCAGACACACACACACACACACACACACACACACACACACACACACACACACACACACACACACACACACACACACACACACACACACACACACACACACACACACACACACACACACACACACACACACACACGCACACGCACACGCACACACACACACTAAGACAAAAGGAATGGAAATCAATAAATAAAGCAAAGCACCGCTGGGCTGGTGTGAGCTGCTGTAGGCCATTAAGCAGTAAATAATTCCAGGCAGCTCTGACGAGACTGAGGCAGTGTGTGTGGATGGACTGTAGATGAGTAAAAGAGAGTAGGAGGGATGAATGAATGAATGGAGAGAGGAGGGGAACTATAAAAAAGAAAGAAGCGGCATGAATGAGCAGAAGGGATCCAAAAGAAAAAAAAGGGCATAGAGGGAACAGCATGCAGAAAAATGACTGAGCCTAAGAGAGACACAGATGAATCAAATAGGAGATTAATGTTTTTATATCCAAGAAGATGTGCGGTTTTATGTCGGTGATCAGAAAACACAGAGGGATAGCGCTGTGCAGAAACGTCTGAATAAAGAGGGAGGAGAGGAGGTGACAAAATAGATGAAAGGCGTTGAAAATGGGAGGAGCAGAAAACCACGTGTAACCATAAATCCACATCTGCCCGTGATATGAGTGTCTCCTCTGACCCTGACGAGTGCTCACCCTTTGATTGATTGCAAAGAAGATCGATATTTGAGTCTGCAGCAGTTACAGTCAGCCGAGTGGACCGATTGTTTAGAGTGCTGTATCCTGTTCAGACTGCAGAGGTCGCTGGGTTAGATTTGTTATACAGATAGTAAGATACTGTATGATTTATAAAAGTCATTACCCAGCATTTCATGGGACTAAAGACCAAATACTGTAGAAGCTCTCTTGATAACCTTGCTCAAGGGCACCTCTGCAGTGTTCAGGAAGTGAGTTGGCAACTTTCTAGCTACCAGGAGAGTTGAAAAGTACCAAGCAATGAATATGCTCTGCTTTGCACTCACTGCAAGTGTCCATTTTCTGTCACCAGTGTTGGAAATGTCCACATACAAAGCCATATTAAAACTAGCAAACACAAATGGTGGGTACAGGCTGGAAGTAGCTCTGTTGTTATTAACTTCAGTGAGGTAAACTCCACTGACAACTGAACGGGCTGTTCAGGAAGGCACCTTTAGCTATCACTTTGTTTGACCAGTGCAGGTCGCGATCCAGCTCGATGCATGCGGTGAGTTTTCAGTAAAATTTAAGTGTCCTGATTTGGAGGTTTGAAAATACAGCTAACATAACTGTAGACTCTTTTGGATCATAGAAACTTTTCCGAGTGTTAAAATCTAGCTCTGCTTTATTCCAGCTTTGTCAAACTTGAAGAGTCTCAGCACATTTAGCTGTCACGCACTATCACACTGTTTGTCTGGGACTTAATCGGTGCATCTGACAGTGAGAAAATGTGTGCAAACCAGTTGATAAAAAGTGCCTTCATAACAAGAGCTAGTGTGACAGGGCTAAAGAAGAAGTGAGATATTGTGATGATGAATTGTGACTTTACCTTGAAGGCTGTCCAAACATTTAATCTGTACACACAAGGGCCAATCTGATACAAACCCTGAAGCAGGCCCGATTTTAGGAGACTTGGAGAGCTGAAATTTGAGTACAAAGTTGAGACATTGGGTGATGAATGTGTGGGTAGATGGTGTAGTAGTTAATCTAATGAGTCAGTTAAGACTCCAAAAGCTTGTAAAGGCTTTAAGTGAGACAATATTAAACTTTGATATCTACTCAAGAGAATGCTAATAACACTGAGCTCTTTTCAAAATCTTGTTTCTTTAAATATGCTGTTTCATTTAAGGAGGCAGGTTCAGAAGGTCTAACTGACATTAAAGAATGACACTTCCCATTGGTAATGAACTTTGATCATGTAATATGATCTCACTTGCCAAGTTTCACCACTTAATTAAGTCTTATGATCGCTATGGAGAACAGGTTGCTAAAATCTCAAGCAGTTCACAACCTTTCTTAATAACGCTGCCTGTTGGGAGACACAGTATGAAGGTGTTTCACCTGATTGTTCAGGAATGTCCCAAACATTCTTACATTGCAGCTGAAGCTAATTTGCTATGCCCGTCTATAGATGTGCCTTTAACTATTGGACAGATTTGGTAGAAAGTCTGTAAGGACAATCCTGGTCTCCTAAGGATGACTTTGAGGATCCTTCGTCATTTATCTTTCAGTGCCACCGTGAGGGACGAGGATTTTGAGATCCAAACAAATCTCATATTTGATAGAAATACTGTATGACCTCTGTGGATGAACCCTCATAGTGTTTGTGATCCTCTGGCTCTTCTTCTAACACTGGTAGCCAGATAATATGTTTAATTACCCATTTAAATAACTCAAACGTGCTGAACTAGATTGATTTGCATGTGATTTTTTTGTATAGTTGTTCAGGTTTCCCAGATGATATATCCTACTGCCTGTGATTTTTGCAGAATTTATTTTACTTGACATGATCAGGTCACTATCGTCTAATAATCAGACTTCACTGTAGGCTTACTCTGTTTTATTTGGCGCAAAATTAAAACAAAAGTTACATAAGCTTTAGACCATAACCTTTGTTATATTTTAAGTGCTATTAAGCCAATTTTAAAGCTTAACAAGGAGGATTAATATAAAAAAATATATAGATTTAATTTGCAGAATCAGTACGTTAGCATTGCCTCTGTGGGTATGTTAGCATATTGATTTTAGCTTTTAGCTGAGAGCATTTCTGTGCAAAAGTTCAACCTCATAAACCTGCTGGCACATGAAGTGTCAAGTAGCGTTGAAGCAAAGAAACAGCCAAGCTTGTGAATGACAGCTTTGCTTCTACCTCCATTATCACTAACGACACTGTGTTTATTCTGCTTCATTTGGTGCGTAACTCTTTCATATAACAAGGGAAAACTCTTAAACCTTTCAAACCCTTTAAACAAATAAGCTACTGATTTGTGCATCAATCTGTCCCCTGGTGATGTAATACGGTTGTTACACAAACATAATATCTTACTCTACAATAACACCAAAGACTTTTGCACTAAACAGCAGGAACACTGTCTGGAGATTAGGGAGATCATTTTTTTAAGGGGAAGTAAGTGAAGATAAATACAGTTTGGAGGGCAAATTTGAGTTAAAAACATGGTGAGAAAAGAGAAAATGTTTCACTAATTTGAGTGAATGAATATTAAAACAGACAGAAGAAAAGGTTGACATTAACAGCAGCGTATCGGTAACTTGCCATGAATCGCTGTCTTTATTTAAAGAAGTGGATTGAACATAAGCTTCTGTGTAATCTTAGTGTCAGAGAGGACCCTGCTCACCTGACGGAGGAGGGAGGAGAGAGTAGGGAGGAGGCGAGATGGATGGCAGCAGTAAAGTGACAGAAAGCGAGACGCAGAAATGGAGTGTGGAGGAGAGAAGCACGGGCAGATGATGGATATTGCAATCCGTGGGTGGGGAAGAGAGAAAGTGGGTTAGGTGTGTGTGTGTGTGTGTGTGTGTGTGTGTGTGTGTGTGTGTGTGTGTGTGTGTGTGTGTGTGTGTGTGTGTGTGTGTGTGTGTGTGTGTGTGTGTGTGTGGTGTGTGTGTGTGTATGTGTGTGTGTGGGGGGGGTTGGATGTGTCAGGTTAACAGGGGGTTTACCAAGAAGGCTGAGAAGTCTTAGTTTATCTCAACTAACAAAACGTATCAAAAAAAGGTTATAACATTCCTTTATGCAACAGATCTTCCAGACAAGGGTGTGTCCATAAGGTTGTCTGGGTTGAAATGAGCCCTCTGCTAGCTACCCCCAGTATTTCATATCCGGAGTTTTGGAGATGCATCTTTTTTTTAAACTCACAAGACTCTGACTTTGACCTCTTGCCTCTCACAAGAATAACATTAGCTCAGGTGACTTGCAAGTTAGCCCACAAGACAAAACAACAATGTCTGAAATCTCTGCAGCGATTAAAGTTCTCCATCTCAGAAATCAAGTCATGTGGACTTACTATAAAGGAAAGGAAACTTCCCAAGAGTCTGCCAGTAATTACTCTTTGCAGAAATGTGATTAGTACAAGCACAGAAAGAAGAATCTCACCTATTGAAATTGCAAAGACAAACCTGTGCTAAGATGCTACAATTAGCAAGCAGCAGCCCAAGCAGACCCAAAAATATCAAGTATTTCTCTGACTCGCTCGAGTGGCTAAGGTTTACAACCTAAAGGTGTAGTTGTGAGTAACGGCTTTCATGACATGGTTAATACTTTTGAGTGTTGTTACAAGAATACAAATACAGCTTTGTCCCTAGAGTGTACCAGATATACTGCAGTTTATCAATTAAAACATGAAGTTAAACAATAACTGTAGAGTAAAAGAGTTCAATCACAACCGATGCCTGTGAGAAATAATGACAGGAGAAACAAAAATTGTGTCCTGAATTGTGTTCTTTATGACTATTATTTTACCAGAACAGAATTGCTCTCCTATCTGAGCATACACACATAACTCTACCATATTATTTTTGTCATCTATTATAGTTAGATTAGCTTCAGTTTTAGCATCGTGGGGTACTTTTATACTTTAAGTGTTAGCGGAGTCTATCAAAGCCCACAAAGTGGCATGTACAGAAGAGCTCTGCAGAGAATGAAATCTGATCGAATTGCTACTTATTGCATATATGGATGGGATTAGTTAATACTGATAAACATCTTCCATTAGTGTGTGAATGGATGAATGCACTCTGAGTGGTCTGATACCATTTGTTGTTAAAGTTCAAGTAGCAATGATTAGTGAAGAAAGAAAGAAACAATAATTGTCTGCACACACACTTCATGGCATCACTCCATAAGTGAAAGCCTGGGCTTTGCCACCACTCTCAGAAAAGGACAGACACAGCCCAGCCTCCAGACAAAGTCAAAAACTAGTTACGATTATAGTATTTCCATCCAGCAGCTTGCTAACGCTTAGACAGCAAACTGTGTTCTTGTCAGGATTGTCCTTGTAAAGACCATGCGTAATGAAATTTAGTGCTGGCTTTTCTTGACCTCACTCTGACATATGGCCCCTTTGAACAACAAACATTGCCTTATTTGTGGAGAAAAAAAAGAACTGCATATTTTCAGGTACACTGACTTGGTTTTCTCCTGCTCCCCCACCCTCTCTCTAGAACTCATAGCAGCAAATAAAGTACCAAACAAGGTCAGCCAAGGCCCATTTATTCCCTTTGCATACATGCAGTATAGCCACCACATCAATCTTGCCCTAAGAAGCCTGTGTGAATACAATTACAATGTCACTGTAGCTGATAAACGAACCATGAGCACTTCCACAGGCAGGCAGGCTGTGTGTGGAATAAGCTGCTATACAAGCAGATCCCTATCAGGGGCTGTGAATGAAGCGTTTACCCTTTTTTTGTTCCTCATGTCAGCGTCTCGGCGAACTTGTCTGCTAAACAGAGCAGACAGGCTGCCAGCAGAGGCTTACAAGAGCTGTTTGGTCTGTCTAAACAAGTAATAGAGAATTATGTTAATGTTGCGTTTGACAAGTTGTTCAATTCACAATGACAAAGTCATTTTTACATGATTTAATATTCATGTTTGGGCAAAGGAGCTGTGCTGTTCCTTTGGATGGGAAGTGTCCTAGTTTGTTAGTTTAAAGGAAAAAGTCTGGCAGGATTATTTATCTTATTTTTGTTTTTTTAACAAATATCATCAAAAATGAAAACCAAAAGTGTGTCAGGCCGTCTCTCAATACTTTCCAGCTTCCTGCCTTGTCTGTGGTACTTTAAATTGTGAAAGCTTGGTCTGTGTTTACAGAGTTTGCTTTGTAGATGTTGGCTTTTTGCCCCTTTCTTTTATGTATTTAATGAATGGCAGTTTTTGGTTCGATGTGATGGCAGGTGGCACCAGTAACCAGTTGGCCTTTTTGAGGCTACATTCAGCGTCATTGATTGTTGTTTCTTTGAAAACTCAACAATTGACCTCTTTTGTGGTTGACATGCAATTAGTTGTTTTTTTCCTTTTACTTACTTCATCCACTGTAAACTCCCAAATAACACACCTAGTCTATTGTCGAAATAGAAAGAGCCTGTGTCTTCTTATTGTGGTTTATTCCTACTACACATGGAAATATGATTGATTGACCTCTTTTCAGCTGACCATCTGCTGTTTTTATTAGTTTGTCATTTACTGCTCTGGCTGTTGTAAATCCCCAGCTCACCTTTCCCTTTATGCAACATGTTTATATTGTCTAAATAGTTAAGCTCGAATAGCTAAAGGTACAGGAAAGAATGGTTGCTTCTATTTGAAGATTTTTTTTAACCTTTAAATTCAGTTTGGGTTGGGTGCTGATATCCTCATCACCAGATTTCAGTGACAAAATCTGGGACTGAAATGTTCTCAAAACTCCAAGGAATACTCCTCATCGCTCCCAGATAGAAAGTCAAAGTCTCTGTCGCTCTCCATGGTGCTGAAACCAGACACTACTCAGCACTGGGAGGAGAACCACTGAGGCAAACCACTGCTGTGCATACTAATGTTCAGAATGACCTAGACGGAACATTTGGCACAGTGTTGGAAAAAATATGGCTGACCCTAAGTAGGCCCAAGGAGAAAAAGGAAAAGAAGAGCTTCAAGATAAAGGACAGTAAGTGGAAATGATGTGAATTGTATAGACAGAGGGAAAGAAAGAGTTATGAAATAGGTCGTTAGAAAAAGATGTGAGGATAAAAGTAGGTGTCAATGTCTAGAAGTGAACTGCGTCACACGAAAACCCTCCTCCGCTTCCTCAGGAAAGCCCTTATTATCCATCTCCACTGGACATGAGCTTCATTAGAGAGCCAAAACATGGTTCTTCTCTTGGTGACTCATCCACCGATAGCTCGCCTTCAGTCTTCTTCACTCTGCAGGGCAAAAGGTGGCAGGGTGGTAATTGTCCTTCTACCTGGTTAACGGGAATCCCCGCGGTCACGTAATCGACATTCAGACTGCCGCCATAAATGAGCTGTGGAATCCTGCAGATGATGGGAAGGATTAAAGGTCTTCTTTCACATGATAAGTGGACCCTGGATGCCCGCTTATTTATCATTATGTTCTTCCCGACCATGTCTCTCTCATTTTTTCAGCCCTCATTGGACCCCTGAAGTCATAGAATCCATATCAAACATATGTGTTTTTTTACGATATCTGTGTACATAGTGTAAGACCTGTAAGCTTTTGTACCAATTGTGTCAAATAGCAGCTTTCTGGGGGATTTGTGTATGGTGGCCAACAAGGGCAAATGTGCACTCAATGACTAAAAATGTAAACAACAACAAATGCATCAACAGCAAAAGCGCTGCAGTGCATTATCCCAGTAAAAAAAGGTCATAAAAAACACTGCTTGTTAAGTTCAGAACCAATTTCTCCATAAAAAATTGTAAACCAGTGAATAAAAACCAATGTATAAAGTTGGGCAGGGTTTTTTTTGTACAAGTTAGAGTTTTGTTGTTGAATATAGGTGAATGAGGCCGGACCCTTGGGTCCTGTTTTCACACTGTCATCTATAGCTATCATTACCTTTGGATACCTGGAATCTCCTTTTCTTCACTGTGACGGGCTTAGAGCACTTCTTTTGTGATTACTGAATAGACAGCTTTATTCTGTTACATTTGTTTTCTGGGGTTTGTGTGTTTTTAAAAGTGTTCTTTTTTGTTTTAACTAATAGAAATGATTTTGTCCATTCAAGCACCTCTGCCCTTATTGGCCACCCTATTTAGTTGCCAAAGTTTAGCTCATATAGTTAACAATGTTTTGTTCGTTTCTGAAATCAACTGACACAACTCTTGATATCAGCTGCCTACAAAGAGCTTTCCTCTCTAGGTAGTGAATTGCTTCAGTACCTCATACTGCAGCCCTGCATGGTGTTGACAGTGATGCAAGGGACCTTTGCTCTACAAAGGCAGCGATCACTGTCAGCTCTGTCATCTGCTCAACTGCGAACAAAAGCAGGCTCTCTTTTTTTTAAGGTGAAGAAGAGAGGATCGAGGGCACAGCTCCTTCAGCTATAAGGGTCAAATAGTCTCCTCCCCCTCTGCAGGACTCCCTAAGGCTTGTAAGTCACACATATAGCACTCAGGGAAATGTGATTTCAGGGGTTAATGTATGTGAGATCACGTGAGCAGAGTGAGACCAATGCACATCGCCATCCTTTAAAAATGAAATACTCATTTTTCTCTTAAGGTATCAAATGTGTAAATCGTAGAATATATATATCTATATGTTATATGTACAATTATCCGTCCGTCCATCCATCCAACCAACCCACTAACCCTAACCCAGAGAGAGAGAGAGAGAGAGAGAGAGAGAGGGGGATGAGGCTTAAACTGCACTGTAAATTGTTAATCTGACTTGCTTTCAGTCTGCTGAATATTTATGTGAAGCTCTGAAGTGTAAATGTTTAGCATCCCACATATACGCTTTTTCAGACCGAGCTGCTTCTATCAAAGTATAAAACACAATCCAATACATAAGAACATAATGATCCCTGGTGCTGTAGGGCAACACACAGTCAAAGCACTCTATAGGGGAGATTGAAGCCAACACATTCAGTATCACTGAGATTAGGAACACGCTAAATGTAAAAAAGCCTGAGATCCAGGAAGCAAGTAAGAATGAGATTAAAACATGAGCTGCTTGGGATGTGGAGGAGGAAAACAACTGAGAAGTCAGCACAGCCAAAATGATTTTGACCTCACAAATAACTTCACAGATTATAGACTGACCAAGTTTCTTTATTGGTGACTGATTTATCATGTGTATCTGCGATCAGTTAGTCAGTTTAATAAATAAATAAACTTGCTTTGCCTTATTGGTATTTATAACATGCAGTTATGGATTTGCATTTGATAGTATTAAGTTGAACCCCCTGAAAACCTGTTTTCTCTATTTCATTTGATATCAATATTATGCCTCAGAAAGACTGTGCAGGTGTGTGGGTCATCATTAAGAAACAACTCTCACCACATTTGGAGAACAATTTTGCTAAATCCTGATTGGTTCACAGAGGTACATAACATCAACTTTTTTCCACCCAGACCTGTCAGACCTTTACGTTTGTACCCCCTCTGACACAGCAACATTTGACCTGGTTTTATATGCACATAAACTGGAGAAGAAAAGAAAAACGTTTCACCAAATAAATGATTTCAAAATGAGTGCGAGAACAGTCCTGTATCTTAGTAAACACATCTCTCTTTTAGAACATTTCCAAGACATTACTCTTCTCTGCAGGTAATCAATACCTAGATTCAGTGTCTCTACATGCTCTGAGCCATCAAGTAGAAAAACAAAATGAAATCAAGCCTAAGAAAATGGAAAAGATCAAGCTGCTGTTGCTCAAACAGGGTGCAAGATAAGTGATCATGTATGTGTGCTCACTGCTGTGTAAGCAGGTGAATTCACAGTGTTGTTACGGGTGAAATAACTTCAACAGGGCAGTCCTCCAATCTCATTACTGCCTTGAATCACCTCTGAGACTAATGGCATTCATGTCGGCTCTCAGGGTTCAACCACAGTGTGTGTGTGTAAGAGAGAGAGAGAGAGAGAGAGAGAGAGAGAGAGAGAGAAGGGAAGGCCTTTCTGTACGTGACACCCATGCCTATCCCCACCTTGTCTCACCTTGATACTGCAGCACAACCCTCCTCCTCTTCCATCGCTCCTCTTCTGCGCCCTTCCCTCTTGACTAAATCGCTCGTAACATCGGCTCCCAGGTGACATTTTTCCACTATAGTGCTTAATAGATTCCTAAGCTCGCTGCCTGGCTGAGGAGCAGTGGTTTGATTCCCTGAGAGGTAAAGGAGAGGCAGTTTAAAGCTGATGGAAGGGGGAAATGATTAGCCGAAGGGGAACAGGTTTGTGTGGTGTGAAAAGAGACATGATCAAGGAAGTAGTTTAAAGATAGACTGAACTTAGCTTGAGTCTGTCTTCTTCACTGACTCAGAGATTTTGTTGTTGTTGTTGTATTGAAGCTAAAGTACGAAAAATGTACAGTACATAGATTTTATATGGAGTTTATGAATCCACATTCTACACATGAATGTGATAAATATAACACCTGCCTCATATCAGCATGTTGGCATACTGACAAAAGTATTAGCTTTTTAAAAACAAACAGATAGGCATGTAAGGCATTGGCCCTTTGAATTGTCATACCTGCCCCCCCCCTGCCACTTCAAGAATTGGTATCAGATGTTTAATACTGTCTTAAATTTGGGAATCTGTGAGAACGCCAGTCAGTTCAATCAGCCTCAAAACAATCCAGTTGTTTCAGGTAAATGCTAATTCAGGAGCTATCAGCTCACAGAAGGAAATGTTAGTCATAGCTAGCAAAGTTTCTTCTTTTGAACCCAACTAGATTTATTTATTTATTTATTCCACTCCAGTCTAGGAGTCATGAGGAATAAAAAACGGGTATCGAAACATCTCAAATGAGCTCAAAAGCACCAGTTTTGTCACGGATGTGGAAAACAGGAGGAGATGGACCCAAGTGCAGAATAACCAAAAAAGCATTTATTTAAACTAAAAGGCACAAAGCAAAACAAACTTACTATGAAAATCCAACAAAAAGTCCACAAGGGAAAAAACAGGGAGCCACGAGGAATCACAAAGACAACTGACGAACGACAATGAACTGACACAGAGGGGAAGAAACACAGAGACTAAATAGACACAGGGGTAATCAACACAGGTGAGACTAGTTAGACAGGTGAAGACAATCAGGGCAATCAGACAGGAGGGAAACACACAGAGGCAGGAACAGAAACACAAGAACTACAACATGAATCAAGGAACACAAAGGACACAGAACTTACGAATGTAACAAGACACACTAGAACATGAAATGACAAAATAAAACCGGAAACACTAAAGACTAAACCTGGAAACACCAAGATCAGAAATGACAAAGACAGGTAACACTAAAGACCAAACAAGGACACATTAACACACAGGGAAACAAGCAACACGAGGGAAAATGAGAACTACTAAAACAAGAACTAGAAATCTAAACTCTGAAAATACACAACTAAAGACCAAAACCATGACAAGTTTACCTTTTTATAACCTCACAGATCAGCTAGAATAGCCGTGAACTTGAGATGTTAAAAATGTTTCTTTAAACTTATAAAGTATAAATCAAATCCAATTTGTATTTTCTGTGGTTACCATTTTTTCACTAATTGCTTGTAATTATTTGTGCCTTCATGGTTGTTTTCCTAAATCCCATTTTTTGTGTAGGTGATGAAGTCCAACTCTCTCTCTGGGTTCATATGATCTCCACACACAAAAGGGATTCCCATGAACAATCATACATTTGGTACAGAAGTTTGTTGTTGTTCATTGACTCATTGATTTATCAAAGAATTTCAGCTTTTTAAGTTTACACTTGCTATTTGAGTTATGTTTGGAAAATTAAACTTAAAAGAAAATGTGTAAACCAAATTCAGTCAACCAGTTAACTGATTTGTATTTATAATCCAAATCAGAAGAGTTCTCTCAGGATACTTACAAACAAAAAAAACAGGTCTAAACCGTTCTCTTTGTATTATTGAGGCTATATTTGTATATTTTTTATTCGTCGTTTTCTCTAAGTAAACAGATAAACTGTTTGGCAGCCTATCCTGAAATCACTGCTTTGTCCCTGAATGCACCATCAGGAACATTTTTAGAAGACTATCTCCATTAAATAGCTTTACCTAAAGACAATAACTCCAAGATCCCCCTTAAAGAAGCAGGTTTCATGCCTCAGGAGGATACTTACAACTCTCTCATTAAGCTCTTAGAAAAAAGGAAAGGGTACTATGGTGTGCTGGGTGTGCATTTCATCATATAAGACACCATAAAGTTGCTCATTATTGTCAACATTTATGAAATGTGTTATTTGCAGTTCTCAGATCCTGTGGGACTCCCTCTACTGCAGCTCCTGCAAAGTTAGCAGGAATAAAAATGCAAACAAATTTGAGTTGCTTTTTGGGAAGTGTCCTCTCGGTACATTAAAGCTTTACCCACAGTGACTCTACTACAGCGGTGTTACACTGCAGATGAATGAGAGACTGAAGCCAACCCTGGCTGTCCTCCCAGAGGCTCAGTGATGAATTGTGGAGGCCTGTTGTGTCTCTTTTACCCAGACAGACATGCTGATGCTCCATTCATTCGACTCTAGTGCGTATGTGAAACAGTGAGGGAGACAGAAATGCTAAGGTTGTAAAAGTGAAGCTAAATGACATCAGACTATAGATTAGCTTCTCACACTCACAGACTCACTGCCCCTCTCTCACTGAAAACTCTGGTTGAACAATTATACCTCACCGGGAGGCTGGTAATTTACTGCTCCTTCAGAGACATTATGAAGAAGCTGAATGAGAAGCCTAAGTGCCAGAAAGTATATTTCTGTCCCTAACAGAAGCATTCCTCCTTTCACTACCAGACAGATATACAGGAATGTGTCAGCAGAAAGGCTTTCATAAAGAAAGCCAGAATTGAGAGAGATTGTTCAACTGGCAGACGTGCAGTAGGAAAGAGGCACACACAGACTGCAATATATAAAATGACAGAGGGAAGAAAGTAAAAAATGCCTGTTAACATGTAATACTGCATGACACTGCTGCACACAGCGGCCTCATAAGTGGATCCATTTTGTTCCAAGTTGTTGTTTTTTAACATATATTCCCTTATTTCAATCTTCATCATTATATTTTAAATGTAGAAAAGATCACACCTAATATAAAATAATGATTATTTTGAAAGTAGGGCTGCACAGCGGTGCAGTGGATATTGTTGTTTCCTCAGAGCAAGAATGTTCCAGGTTTGAACCCCCTACAGACAGGGCCCTTCTGTGAGGAGTTGGTATGTTCTCCACGTGCATGCATAGGTTCCCTCCAGGTACTCTGGCTGCCTCCCACAGTCTAAAGACAAGCTCTGTAGGTTAATTTGTGACTCTAAATTGTCCGTAGGTGTGCATGGGAGTGTGCCTAGTCGTTTGTCTCTGTATGTTGGCCCTGTGGTTGTTTAGCGACCAGTCCACACATCTCTCCCAGTGTCTACTGGTGTAAACTGCTTTGATTGAACCCCTTCTGAAAAAAACCAACTCTGATCCAACCACTCTGGAAAACTACAGGCCGATTTCAAAGCTCCCTTTCTTAGCCAAGATCCGTGAAAAAATTGTATCCAATCAACTTCAAGCTCATTTAACAAACAATGATTTATTTGAAAAACTCCAGTCTGGCTTCCGATCTCTTCACAGCACTGAGACAGCTCTTCTTAAAGTCTGTAATGACCTTCTTTTGGCTGAAGATGTTGGTGACTGCTCCATACTGGTTCTTCTAGACCTGAGCGCTGCGTTTGATACGGTGGATCACAATATACTTATTGACAGACTGGAAAAATGGGCAGGTATCAGTGATATGGCCTTAAACTGGTTCAGGTCTTACCTCCATAAAAGATGTTTTTCAGTGTCAATGGCTTGGTCAGTGTCGTCAACAGCAGAGTTGGTACATGGGGTCCCCCAGGGCTCAGTTCTAGGTCCAACACTATTTTCAATTTACATGCTCCCTCTTGGTAGCATCATCCATAAATATAATGTTAATTTTCACTGTTATGCCGATGACACACAACTGTACCTCCCGATTACACCTGGTGACCATTCAAATATAACTACTCTCCTCAAGTGCCTTTCAGAAATAAAATCATGGATGTCAGACAACTTTTTACAACTCAACGACACAAAAACTGAAGTGTTAGTCATCGGTCCCCCATCAAAAAGACAGCAAATTACTAAACACTTAGGAGAACTAGCTCATCATGTGAAGCCCTCAGCCAGAAACCTTGGGGTTGTTTTTGACCAGGACTTGTGTTTTGAGCCTCAAGTGAAGAAAGTTGTACAGTCCTGTTTTTACCAGCTCAGAAATATAGCCAAGGTCAAATCACTCATGTCGCAAAAAGATCTGGAGAAACTTATCCATGCCTTCATCTCCTCCCGCCTTGATTATTGTAATTCATTATACACCTGTCTCAGTAAAAAATCCATCCACCGTCTTCAAACTATCCAAAACGCAGCAGCCCGGCTTTTAACAAGAACAAACAAATGTGCCCACATCACTCCAATTTTAGCATCCCTTCACTGGCTCCCTGTTGATTTTAGAATTGATTTTAAGATTCTTTTAATCACTTTTAAGGCACAACATGGGCTGGCCCCTTCTTATATTTCTGAGCTTTTAACCCCTTATGAACCAGGACGCAGTCTGAGATCCTCTGGCAGAGCCCTACTGGCTGTTCCAAGGTCCAGGCTAAAAACTAAAGGGGACAGGGCCTTTGCTGTCAGAGCACCCGGACTTTGGAACAGCCTGCCAGAGGAGATCAGACTTGCAGAGTCAGTCCCTTGTTTTACATCTCTACTTAAGACATTCCTTTACAAAATTGCTTTTACTCTGTGATTTTATTTTTGATTTTATTCTATTAGTCTGATTTTATTGTCTCTTTGCTTTTATTGTCTGTTGTAAAGCACTTTGTTACTTGTATTGAAAAGTGCTATACAAATAAAGTATTATTATTATTATTACTGGGATTGGCTCCAGCAGCCCCGAACAGGATAAGCTGTATAGATAATGTATGGATAGATTTTCAAAACAATGAAATCTTCCATGGTTAATCAAATGTGTAAAAAAAAAAGTAGTAGCAGTAGTATCCCATTTCCAAGCCCAGCGCAGTTTAGCAGATGTCTGTTCCGTCATGAGCCCGGATTTGCCGAAGATTTCTGACCGTTAAAGGGAGTTTTTTCTTGCCACGCTATGACGGATTAAGCTGGGTCCTTGTAATATAGCAATAAGTAAGGTCTTTTACCTGCTTTTTGTAACATAACAATGAGCATGGTCTTTTTACCTGCTTTTTGTAACATAACAATGAGCATGGTCTTTTTACCTGCTCTTTTGTAATATTAATAGACAAAGAGTAAGGTCCTTTACCTGCTTTTTGTAAAGCATCTTGAGATAACACTTGATATGAATTGATGCTATACAAATAAAGATTGATTGATTGATTGATTGACGGATTGATTGATTGACGGATTGATTGATTGATTGATTGATTGATTGATTGATTGATTGATTGATTGATGGATGGATTGATTGATTGATTGATTGATTGATAGTAGATTGTACAAAATGTCATGGAAATTGACTTTGTGATCTTGAGGGTTTTTTCTTCTTCTGCCAACATAAGTTTGACATTTGTGAACGTTAGAGGAACGTTGAGAAATCTCTTTAGAATATTTGGTTTTGTAGAGCAAATGAGCTCATTTGAGAAGCTCACACTAAACTAAAATAGTACAGACGGGACACATGTTTGCCTAGCGGCTATGTTGTGAACCCCATGTACAGCGACTGTAGTCCTCAAGGCGGGCGAATGTGACCCTTGGTATCTTTCTTGCATGTCGTTCCCCACTCTCTCCTTAAAACGTCTTACTCTATCCACTGCCCTGCCCTTCATACATACAGGCATGAAAAGCCCAAAGATGAATCTTTAAGAAAAACATTGAGGATTGTTGCTATAAGTCATGCTTGACTGTATCATGCTATCAATTAGCTTAAAGCACAAGTGTTCCTGGAAGAGCCTGTGGGAAAGAAGTGAAATTGTATTCTTGTGATTCACAGCTTGATGAAAATATCACAGCCATAGATTGTGGAATGAAACATTGGATCACTAGTGTATAGAAAACAAATGTAGAACAAGTATGTAAACTGAGCATCGGCTCGCTCAGACTTTAGTGTCACAGACAAAGATTAAAAGACGAGCAGAAAAAAACATCCGACAGGTAGATGGATGGCACAGAGAAAAAAAGATACTGAGGAACAAACAGACAACAAATGTGCAGACGGATACACACACTGACAGCGCAGACAGCGGGATGACAAAGGGCACATTGATCTGATTAAACCCCTTCGCTTCCCCTCTCTCCACTCTGTCTTGCTGTGTGGCTGGGAAAAGGTCATTTCTTTCTGACTTGGTTTTCTAACTCACCGTGCCCTAATGCCTCGGAGGGCAGCCCTGCCAGAACGCCTCAGATCTATGTGGGCTGGCAAACAATGAGAGAGGGAGAACATTTACTGTAGGATGAGGGGGTTTACCTGCAAGATAAAAAAATAATAATAAAAAATTAGGCATGGGCAGAGTGAGAAATAGAAAGGGTACATCTCCATCTCCTCCCTTTATGAAAAATGGTAACCATAGAAAGTAGGTACAGATATAAAGGCAGAAAGTGCTGGAGAGGAGCGGCCAAAAGGCTGAAAGGGGGAGATGGACAGCCGAAAAAGGACAGAAATAAGGTTTGAGGGGGAGTGAAATCCAGGGAGGACAGAGCCATGTACATGAAGAAATAAAACATGGAGAGAGGAGGGCTGGTGGTGACAGCACATCATGCAGGGCGGGCGAAGAGCGAGAAAAAAAATGTGATAAACGAGCGGTCATCGGAAAGCTGGAGGGGGGAGCAGTGGGAGACCCTGGTGCTGACAGACCGTGCACTCCGTGAGACCCTGACATGGACACGTACACACACACACACACACACACACACACACACACACACACACACACACACACACACACACACACACACACACACACACACACACACCTTTTTCAAGGGAAGGACAGTACAGTAAATGTTGGTGACAGCGCTATGGAAAATGGAACAGGATTTACAGCATCGCTTGAGTCCAGCACACACATTTTAAAATTGACACCAAAAATCATTAGCCAAGAAGAGGGACCATAGTTTATATATCTGTAAAACATTTTGCAATTCTGAAAGAGACCCCCCCCCCCCCCACTTAAAATAAGCAAAAAACAGAAAACCTAAATATATATTGTGGAGAAAAGAATTCCTAAAAAGACCACCATACATCCAACCTTCACATGACATCTATACTGCTATTTTCATTCACAGGTTTTTATTTTGGTATGTTTGGTGCATTACAACATATAAGTCTGAGGTCTTCCTGTCAAAAAGACGCACGTCAGATTGATTAGAGACTAAACTATTGCTCTGACATGCAGACCTTTACAGTATTTTTGTCAGAGATCATTTTGACAGTCATATCTATCCTGATTCAAGTCTTGTATTTATCAAACAGCCAGCACGACATACATATGTTAGACCATAAGTTGCAAAAATACATCACTGTCATCATTGCATCTTTTTTAGTCTCTAAAAGCTATATATTGTATCTCTGCTGGGTGTATTCAAAACCCACGACCATGTTTCTATTTGGAGAAAAGTTGTTCTTCTTTTAGCAGCTGCCAACCTGGATGACGTACTTGGACAGCGAGGCGCTCTCACCTCGTGTTCCCAATCAGCAAAGTTAGCAAGATATTATTAGCCTGGCAGAGAGCTGAAAGAAGCTGCAGCTCTGCCCAGACCTTATGCTCGATCAACCGGCAGCTGTGACTCCATCTTTGTTTTCATCCCGACCTCAGAGTCTGTTAGTGTATTACAGCGGACCTACACTCCTCCCACACACTGTTCTGAAGCCATATATTTAGTCTTTGAGGCTTTCTGCAGACGAATATTCAGACCAACATAAGCTGCCAGTTCTGCATATGACTTCATCTTCAGTTTGTGTTTAACATCAGTGTCTTATCTTTGTCAATTCTACTGTACATCTACAAAAACAGATGTTTATTCGTCTTAAACTGTTTTTGTGAAATCTTCTTCAGGTGCAGTTTGCTGTATCTGCTCAGCATCCTGCTGATTGAAATTCAATAAATGATCATGGTTTGTTCTCCTCTGTGGGTGGTGTTTGACCTTGTTGCCAAGGTGCCAGATTTCCAGTCTTTGTGTGTTCAAAGGAAATGCATGAATAGGCCTTTACTGTAGTTGTACAAAGTTTCTTTCCCACTGTTAATTGGGATTCAGATTGAAAAGCTTTGTTGAATATTTCTCGAGTTAGAGAATGTGTATTATTATGCACATATCTTCACAGTGTGCTGTGAAAGCTGACTTGTTAGATTAAAGTCAAAAGTACCTTCTATGTGTGTAATTAAAATAGTTTCTCGGGTCACAAATTTGACAAATTTTTCAGCAAAAAATGAACCTTCACAAAATAGACATGTTTATCACTGGTCCTCTGTAATAAATAAAACAAATAATATCAGTGATGGATCTCTGTTGATTGTCAACCTCATCACCCATCAGCTCTAGTCTGATGACAACATAACCTCTGGAAGCAATAGGTAACTTTTCCCGTCTAGCCCCTGTTTGGGATAAAGGACTTCCAGCCAAGACTTCATTATTCCATGAGTTGCCATTGTTGACCGTCCATCTTGCAACGTGAGAAGTAAGAATGGAGTTGGGTAAGAGAGCATGCAGATATCTGTTTATAGTGTTTGATAAAAAGCTCGATTGTTGTCAGAAGAGAGCCGATGGGTTTTCCAGGACTACTTGGTGTTCAACTTCTTTTGCTCTTCACAAAGACTGTTTCCCTGCATACGCTCATAGACTGCTAAAAATATGGTGAACAGAAACCAGAACGCTTCCAATCATGTCATCTGTCCACAGATTCTGCATTTTATGAGCAACGTTGTATAATTGTAATTCAAGTTTCTTTGTGAGTTGACTTCTACCCTAAAGCATGCCTTTTAGTTGCGTGGTTGGTGCAGAAACCTATGAGGTGGACGAATGTCTTCTTTATACATCCATGTATCATGTTTCCTGGTTTGCAGGTTAACTGATTGTCTAAATTACAACAGCAAAATGTTGGGCTGCAGATTTCACTCATATCCCAACATCTTAGTGGTGTATAGGATTGTACTTACGTGACTGTGTTGAAGTTCTGCAGTGTATCTGGGGGCAGTTCAATCGTGCACAGACTGAATTCTGTTATGTAAACGAGTGCTTCTGAAGTGTGCTCCAAAGGCTGTTAACAGATAGATTTTCCATCACATTTACTGTAAATGTATAAGCGTCTCCTTTATGTCTGGGGTAAAATGTGTTATGTAAAGCTAAATATGAATCATCACCTCTGTGGGCCCACATATACCGGAAAAAAAACTTCTAAAAAGAAAAACCATAGAAGCAGCAGCTGCATGTTGATAGTGTCTGTACTGGTACAACAGACGATCTCATTTTCTTCTTATCGCTCCAGCCCTGTGCAGGCCTGCGGCGGTGATCACCTGACTCACGCCGAGACAGATTGAAACCAAGACAATAAAACAGAGAACTTTAGAGATAAAGGAAACTGTAAATTACTGGACCATTCTGAGCCCCGAGCTGACAAAGCAAGCTGTTAAATAACTTTATCCTTTATTGGAAGCTGCATTTTCCAAAAATCTTACATAATGTTTACATAATGTTTAGTGCAATTTAAGTGATCGAATAAAACCTGAAGTCAGAAATGTGTGATCATTTTTAAGGACATTTTAATTCAGTGCAGTGTTTTGGCACAAAGGAAGAAAAGCAGGGAAATTAAAGTGATTTTACAACCCATGCTAACATACTTCCCACACTGCTGCCCCGTTTGACCTCATGAAGAATTACTTCCAAAAAGAGAAAACTAAAGACCGACTTCCAGCACTTTTTTAAACCCTTCAGAGCAACTAGAGCATTAATTCAAGTGTTAGAGACATCTTTTTTCTTCATTAAATATCAATTTCCAGTTTGCACAACACTTATAATATCAGTTCCATTAATATTTTGAATACATTTCCCTAATATATGCTGATAAATCTTAGTGTACCTCTGTTTGGTTTCGCTGTTTCAGGACTGTGTCAAAACAAAATGTGCAAAAGCAAATTTCTCTAAAAAGTCAATTTGCCTCCTTGCTTTTCTGCAGTTATCCAAAAAAAAAATCCAAAACCCACAAAAATACACACAGCACAGACTGTTTGCAAAAAAGCACTTCCCCGACAGACTGTCCTAAAAATTACTCTGCGGCTGCGGGCACAATCCTACCTCCAGAGAGACTCGTGCTGCAGTTAATGAAAAGCTGTTAGATAGATGTGATTCTAGGAAGCATCCTGGAACACAGAGCACATGTCTCGTGTTATGGATGGCAGAGACACAGGGAGAGGGAACAGTTTACACAAGTGGTCGTAGCTGCAGGCTGACAGAGGTCTGAACTCCAGGGAAGACAAGAGAAGTGACTGCGGCAGAATGATTTCAGCTGTGAGAGCTGTAGCAAATCCCAAGGGTAGTCCACCCTGAACCCACACATCTAAGACATGCTTTGTCAGGACTGCATCTTACTCCCAGGAAATTGTGAAAAAAAAAGCCTCTCAGAAAGCTTCCTCCCTACCATATGTTTAAATTTTAATGGAGTTGCAAATGTTGCAGACTGAAATGTTCCTCCTCTGGTAAGTTCAGTTTTGGGTCAAATTGTTACAGATTTGTAAAGTACAGAAAAGAAAAACTGGAAAGATACAATTGTGCATAGGTATATTTTGTCTAACATGGAAAATCATTGTTACCCAGTTCCTGCAAAGAATTGTGGGTACACAAAATGTTCTGTCCCTGACGATGACCTGCATCTGTCTGAGCATGGTGGGACTTCAGTGAGCTGCAGTGGGACCAGAGACTATAAAAAGCCGGAC
Organism: Tautogolabrus adspersus; assembly: GCA_020745685.1. NCBI lineage: Eukaryota > Metazoa > Chordata > Actinopteri > Labriformes > Labridae > Tautogolabrus > Tautogolabrus adspersus. Next base: position 28,644,736 of record CM036549.1, on the reverse strand, counting down.
GAAATGACTGTTTGGAGCTCTCCATACTGATTAACTTCACTAAAGGTCATATGCTCTGTCTCCCCCAAAACACATATCAAATAAATACCTCTCAAACGTGGTTTCTGTCATTTTAAGTAGTCCTCTTCATGCTGATTTATGTGTTTATTATTTTTTAGAAGTTCAGTTTCAATGTGTTATTTGATGGTATAAAAATGGGGTATATAGAAATGATCGGCAGCTCTTACGATGCTCCTCCTTGTCTGGAGCCCAATGAGTGGGACACAGAAAAGCTAATTATTTTCCATTTGCTGATATATACATGAATGGTACATTGTTTGCTAGGAGACTTTTTACAGTAATTGTTTAGTCATAAAAAAGACAAAGAGCCTGCACTACTAGCACCTCTGTGAGGTTGTACTTATAGGCACAATGTTTCTGACATCGGCATGCTAACATGATCACTATGACAGTGCTGCCATGCTAATGTTTGGCAGGAACCTGATTAGCACAGAACAGAGAGTAATGCTTTGGCTGATATGAGAGTCATATATTACTTGTTATTTGGTTAAAAAAAAGTCAAGAATTGAATCTCTTAAAATGCTAAGCTAAGGTTGTTGCTAAATTAAATACAGCGGATTAACAAACAATTCATCCTGACTTTGACAGGAAATGCAAGACCATAGAAAATCCAAAATTTGAGCAAGTTGAGAGTTCACAAAAGTCACTGTAGAAACAGTGAATGTTTGTAATAAGTATTTCAAAATGTCGCTACATCCAATGATGTAGTTGATCATTTTCATTGGATCAGTCAAATGTGGATCTATTTATGGTGCAACAATAAAAATGGGTCACACTTACATTTTCCCCTTGGGCACCATTGATTTGTTTCCTCCTAATGTTAAAGCAAAACATATGAAGTTAACCACGTGGTGGAGCTTTAAGAGAAGCCAATAGATTTCATCTACTGGGACCAATACTGTTTGAACAAAATGTTTAATGTCAATCAATAACATGCTGCAATATTTCAGTCAGGACCAATGTGGCCGATCAACAGAATGACAATCTAAAGCCTGGAGCAACCTCACTGGAATGGTATACAAATATATATATACTAGGTATAGGTAGCCTACTGAAATGTGTGAATTAGTTTTTACAGTTCAATGAATCGACTCCTGTCACATATTTTTTATTTCCTGTTTTACGTAAATGGTATTTTTCAAATAACATTTGAGGTTCAGTGAGTGACGCTGATACATCTCTGTACAGGACCCTTTCTGCATTTTGACACTATTTTTGCATTCATACGTCACAGAGGTACTTTCACTACAGCAACAAAAAGTGTGACCCACTTACCTGTTTAAGTCCCTTTTGTCCCCGTTTTCCAAAAGCCTGCAGGCAGAGGAAGAAGAATGAGAGGCGATGAAATGAGAGGGGACGGGGGGGAGCATCTCTGTATGGGAGGGAAAAGAGAAAAACAATACAAGTGGCTCTGGTGTGTTTTATATGACCTCCTATAAATCAAACTGTCCCTCACTTTGAGGGCAGAATCTTTCCCTTGTCTCCCCATTTATATGCCTAATTTTCCCTTAAATGGTTTTCCAAATCCCCTGCAGCCTGTCACTGTAATACAGTCCACTGTGGGGTCATCACCTGCCCACACAGCAGCACTGTGCCCCCTCTTGTTCACTGCAAACACTGTGGTTCTGTCAAAAGACTCCAATATCCTGGACGCCCGCACTCATTCACCCCACTTTTCAGCCCATTGTGATGTATTGATCCGGGTTGGTGCCACTTATTCCCCTCTAGTTTTTTTCTCCCGGCCCCTCTCCTGACCTAAATTCCCCCCTGTGTGCTCATTAATTAGCTGATTCAAGTCTGCATTCCCAAGGGAGGGAAAAAGCTCATTATAGGACACATCAATAAGGTAGGATTAATCATGCTTTGGTATGTGTGATCCACTCTTTGTGTGTGTGTGTGTGTGTGTGTGTGTGTGTGTGTGTGTGTGTGTGTGTGTGTGTGTGTGTGTGTGTGTGTGTGTGTGTGTGTGTGTGTGTGTGTGTGTGTGTATAAACAGGCCCACAGGTGTGACAACTCTTCATTTATGATAATCTGTTTTCTTTAGCACTCTCTCTCCCTTGAGCTCAAAATAACATTCAGTCTGAAGATCCAGTTTTTCTCATCCATCCAGGATCTTTCCTTTTTCTTATTCTTGGTCTCTGAGGTTTGGAGTGAACTGATCGTAATCCATTGTGACCAGATCTTAGTCTAATACAGGGATAAATAACAGATGAATGTCCTTTATAAAGGTAAATAATTAAATGTTTGTTGTTTTAACTTTTAGTAACTTCAAAGGTTTTAGTTTGAGATGCTGTTTCCGTGTATTGAGCTTTAGTGAAAGGTTTAAATGATGAAATATAGTTTGTTTGTTTTGATCCTGAGCAGTTGATCTGAACCAGCTTTCATTGGCTGATCTGATATATTATTTATGTCCTTAATTGACTCACTGTACCTACGCATGATTTACTGAAATGGTGGTGGTTTTTACCTCCCTATATGGACAGCCCAAAAGGATCCATCAATAAATCAGACGGGAACCAGGATCATGATAAGGGAATAGGGAAGAAAATTCAGATTTACAATATCTTTTTTTTGGAATCCTTCATATTCTCATCTGTCAAGAAGGTAACAACAACAACACACCTTACAATGTAAAACAACTTCACAGCTCTTCAAGCAACCTCAGGCAGTGGTCTGCTTTTTTTAGCTTTTGGTGAGTAAAAGTTCAGGCTGGAGAAAACATGAGCAAAGCCAAGTTAACTCAAGAACTGACCCTACTAAGGTTTGCATAACAATCACCACCGTAACACTTCTTCATTGATTTATTGTCTTAACGATGCTTTGTTTATTCACGTGAGTGTCCTTAACTTGCAATCTCATTTGGAGACACTTAAAGGAAGCAGCACTGAGCTGATTTCTGCGTCCTCCTGTTGTTCAGAGTAAAACTTACCTCTGAATTTGCAAGCTAAGAAGTCTCTCTCCTCCTCAGGACTTTTATCAAAAGGAGCACATTCAGCAGAAACAATGCATTGACTAATCAATTAATTGATTAACCAAAAAAAACCTGAAACCCTGCAGCACTTTGTCAAATGATGAATCGTTCAGATCATTCATCAAGCAAACATTTTCTGCTTCCAGCTTCTCAAATGTGAAAATTTGCTGTTTCAAAAAAGCAATTTCAAAATACCTGGGGCTCTTGGACCTTGTGTGATTTTTTTGAACCATTCATTTCTTGACCAACTGATTCATGGAAAATATAATTAGCTCATTAATCAAAGATGAATATAATTGCTCGTTGCCCTTAAATGGTTACGTTTTTTTTTTCTACAGCTAATTAGAAAAACCAGATGGCCAATTAAAAATGAAAAAGACTTTGAGTACAACAACAAAAAGTGGTTTATTAGTAAGGATCGATTATTTAAAACACATCATTATCAAATAACATAAATATATAAACAAGTGATAAACACCATACAGTACAGGCTTATAGGTTAACGTCATTCATAAATGTTTTTGAATCATCAAAATGTACGTCCGAATCAGGGCACAAGTGGTGGTTGTTTTTCCATCACGTCATCTAAGGCTTGGTCGCATTGAATCTGTGGCACAGTTCCACACATTACATAAGACCCCTCATCCATTACGAAGTCTCATTTAATAAAGAGGTGAAACATTTCTTCTGCCAGACAACATCAATTCATTGTGCTCGCTTTCTGGAAACAACCCAAAGGAACAAAAAAAAAAATACAGTGCAAAAAGCATTACCTCATCGGTAAACTGCAAACTTTTTCTATTTCCGCCTTCTCATACTCTGCATCCACATTCTGTTTAGCTGACACCATATGGGATCCCAGTGGTGTTTATCACAGGGTCCCTCCCACTGTCATATGTAAGGCTGCAGGCACAGTAGCACCAGTAGGAGCTAAGATCACAGCTCATACAGGGAGGCTCACATGGTGCAAAATCAAGTGGGAAGAGAACACAATTATAAAAAAGTTACTGATCACAGCCTGACTTATAAATTGGTTCGCTGATTTTAGCTCCTTCCTGTGTATGTGTATCTTAACATTAGTGTCAGTCAGTAAGAAGCACACAACTGCAGCACTGAGAGGCAAACATATGGAAGCTAAATATAAACTCGGTTGGCTTGGTCACATTTTTATACTTGATGGAAAATGTTAGTGATGCAATGTGTTCGGTAAATAAGCGCTGACACAAAAAGCCAGTCGACAAAAAGCTAATTGTTAATCAACTCATCTGGTGGTTTAAGGCATCAGACCTGCAAAAATGAAACAATTGAAGGCGAGCTTCTCGAATGTGACGGTCTGTTGCTTTTTCCTGCAATTTTCAAGTAAACAGAAAATCTTTGGAGGTTTTTTTTTTACTGTTGGGTAAAGAAAAAAGTTTGAAGGACATGATTATGGGCGATTTTGATGATATATATATTTTTACTACTTTCTGAGATTAAGTAGACCGAGAGATTCAATTTGTTAATTGAAAGGAAGATTTACAATAACCCCATTTTAAATCAGGAGAACAACTGTAAGTCGTCTCTTTAGTTGAGATATACGAGAGATCATGTGAACTCTTGTTTTATACACAGACGTGTTAAACGAGGCTTTACGTTGATTTGAGAGTGTAAATGGTGCGTTGTGTTGCTTATCTGGAATGATTGTCGAGCTGATTTGACTTTTTTAAACTTTCTAGCGCTTAGGTGGTATAGATGAATTAGTTAAATAAAGGACAGCATAATTAACTTACTTCTTTAACAAATATAGTATAAAGCAAGTTTAAAACAGATTCTTCTTCAGCTTCTTCCTCAAAAGTCGAAATTTGATCCAACTAAGGCGCTTAATCACGTCTTAACTTGTCAGCCAAATAACTTGTGTTACAGCATGTTCCTGTGAAAACTGGCTGCTGCACACAGCTCCTGTGCATGAACTGTACTGAGAGGAGTGGAGCTTCAGAGTTCAGCAAACAGATCCTCACTGTCTGTCTGCTGCTCACTCTGAGTCTGACAGATTCAAGGCAGAAACAGATGGGGGGGGCTGACTGGCCAGCTGAGAGGGAAGCCTGTGCTTTGAAGTGGATTGCTATCATTACTCCCCCTCTCTGTCCCTGCATGGCACACTGGGTACAACAAAACGGAGCTGACAGCCACAGCCTCAAAGTGCTGTTTGAATGAGTTTGTTTGGAAAGCACATATTGGTAGGAGTCTTTTTGAAGACAGTGTTTAAACCTTTCTAGAGTAGCTTCAGAACTTTCCTTTTTCTATCGATCCTAACACAACTGTTTAAACTGTTTTGGAGGTTGTTGTTTTTTTTACTTAACTCAGCAGGTAAACACTGTCCACCTAATCATGTACAGCTTTTCATTCTAATGCACTCTGGTACAAATGCTTTGCCATTAAGTCTTCCATTCTGAGTATTATCACTCAGAGGGGTTTTATCTAAAAGTGATGAGTCAGCATTAAGGTCATAGTGAAGAAGTAGTGGTTGACTGGTGTTTCCAAACTCTGCTACCCAACATATAAATGTAAATAGCAAGACAAACACATCTCAAAATGGAGCTCAGCACAGTTCTGCATTTCACTCTGACGTCAGTAATAATCATCTTATATAATTTACAGATTTTTAACCCTGTCTCCAAAAACATTTTGCTCTGTGTAGTGGCAAAGCTGTTGCATTGGACTGCACTGAATTGCACATCTGTGCCTGACAAAGGGAGTGTATTTGTCTTACTTGCCTCTTGTGTTATTAAGACATGCGGATAGGGGTGGGTTTATTTGGATTTATGCAGCATCCCAACAAACCAGAGCGTTCTCAGACCAAACTACTTTTTAGAAGTTGAGCTTTATCTCTCATGAAGAACTGTCGCAGATAATCAGATAAAATCTCGATAAACAGTCAGCACTGGATCTATTTTTTTTACAGTGTTCTGGAGATTCTTCAGTGAACGTTTTCTAACGTTGTTCCCCTTTAAAATACAGAGTGATTTGACCTCCTTGGACTCTTTTTGTTTGGAAGGTTCATCAGTAGCTTACGTGAGCAAAAAAACGCCAAATTGAAAAATAAAACTGCAAAGTTAGCCAAAAGTGCAGACATGTTTTTTTCTCTTTCTCTCGCTCTAATCGTGATGGCAGTTTGTCAGAAACCTGCGTGCCTTGATGACTAGATGGATGTTAAGTGTGAAAAACTCAACTCAAATCTATCCTAACACTAAAATACTGACTTCTGATAATTCACAAAGATTCATACATTTTGAACTTTATGCATGGATTGAATATTTCATGGAAATAATAAGTCCTCACCCCTTCTGCCTTCTATCTGTCTTTGGACTGTTCTTGATTTCTATAAAAGCTACATGAAGTGATTTTGGCTATCTCAATATGAGAAATGATTGCAGCTTCTGTTACATAATAGGAGTGCATAGGACTTACAGATGAATACATTTCATACCAGCTCCCTGTATCGGGTTTTTTCCATGACTGTCTGTTGTTTATCAGGCACACAGCTAACGAGGCCAGGTTACAGAGGGCAAAATGCTAATCTGTCATGCTGACAGTGTCAGGGTCAGGGGACAGGTTCAGACTCACGTAGGACGGACCGGAGGGTAAAATGTGAGAGAGACGGACAGGTTAAATAGAGATAACCTGTGCGAGCAGAGTTCATCAGGCCGCTCTTCACTTAATGGACTGTCGGGAATGGACTTCCTGGTTTGACGGCATGTAAAGTGGACCGGCAGAGACGGTGGAAGACCGAGGGTGGCTGCTGTTGGGTGAGGCGATGTGGTGTGCATGTCTATCGTCCAGCTCTTCATCCTGAGAACCAGAAGCAAGGTAATGTGTCAGTGAAGACAGAGCACTTCCTTTTCTTTAGGGTCAGAATAAAATGAAGAAGTTCAAAGTGAGAATTGAATAAAAATGGTGTCAATAATGTACATCCTCCATCCTTTAACAATCTCAAACCGATTGGAGCGGCTTGTGTTCCTCTTTTGATCACTGAAGTAACAGGCTTTAAAGCAGTGTTTCTCAACCCTGGTCCCGGGGAACCACTGCCCTGCATGTTTTAGATGTTTCCCTCTTCCAACACACCTGATTCAAATGATCAGCTCATCAAGAAGCTCGATAATGACCAGTTCATTTGAATCAGGTGTGTTGGAAGAGGGAAACATCTAACGCCGAATTTCCACCAGATCCGTGTGCATTGCGTGTCCGCTCCGGTGCGTGACGGCTCCTTGCACCCCCGTCCTTCAATACCCACCGGCTGCGTGCTCCGTCCGCAGCACGCAGAGCACAGCCGGTCAGCTGGGGTGCAGAGACAAAGGAATTCCCGCGGTATTTAAAAGATTAACTCCCGACAGCGCGAGATAATACGATGTACATGGTATTAAACTCTATATCAACCTTATAAACACATAAACAAACACACGTACAGTCGTTTTTCTGAACCATCAAAACAGAGTCTTTTATTCTGAAAATAAACCGGATGTTTTAATGTTGTATCGGTGTCTGACTTCCCGTCCCGCTTGTTCTTTTCTGTGCTCAATTGATGCGTCGTGCTCCGGCATCCGGCAAAAATAGAAGTCTTGCGTATCTGCTCCGGAGGGCTCCGGACTGCCGGAGCTGAGACGCAGGGCAGCGGACCCAGTGGAAGCACACACATTGAATAAAGTGAAACGTATCAGCTCTGCTGCCCGAACGGAGCGGAGACGGACCGAACACGCATCTGGTGGAATTTGGCCGTCAAACATGCAGGGCAGTGGGTCCCCAGGACCCGGGTTGAGAAACACTGCTTTAAAGCATCCAGTTAAAAAAAGGCTTTCCTCTAATCCTTTCTGAAATGGCCTGAGCTGGACACCACCAATCCATTCTAATTATCTCTTTACTCCACTCTGTGTCTGAAGAACTTGTAACAGATCAGCTGATGGATTTAGTAGGAGAAACTTGTTTGTAATAAACTCCAGTTTAAACAGACTAACACAGCTTTTGATGTTAATCAAACACACACTCTCTAAAGTAGTGACAATCAACTTTGGTGCCTTTTTTCATTCACTGCCTGTAAGGTTTGTTAGGTTGTTTTTTTTTGGTCACTTAATTTTGTATTTGTTCCACAAAAAGGGAGTACACATGAATCTTAAAGGACTGGGAGATTAACTCTTACATTCTTAAAAGCTTGACTGATTTCTGACTTTGAAACGTTGTCCAGCCTTAGCTCTTACCGCTTAAACATATCATTTAGTTTGATTAGATGGCCCTGCATTTTCTTGTAATGTATTTGAGACTCTAATTTACGGTGTTATTATAAGTTCTAAAGCATTTCTTGGCCTGATTCCAGGATGAACTCTAATCTCTCGTTGAACAATAGCCAACCAGACACTTTTGACTTTCCACAAGTGATTTGAGTGCTGCACTTATCATGAGAGACCTCATCGTTTGTAACCATTATCACCAGTGGTTCGCACCGTGTCAGCCGTCTCCTCCCCTTCAGTGTGCTCTCCGTAGCATTGACTGTATACCTCCATGTCAGACAGAGCGCTCTCCAGTGCCTCCTCCTCGTAGTCAGTGTGGTAGTCTGACTCTTCTGATGGAGGGGACGTGTGGAGGACAGGAAGCAAAGAAGCACATTGTGGGTGAACAAGTTGGAAGATGTGGTGTGTGAGGTGATAAAAGAAAAGTGGGTGTTCAGGTGAATGAGTCAGAGTAGCAAAAATGTGCAACATTGTGAGGAGTCAAACCGGGCAGTTTGATGAAAAGAGGTTATAAATAGAAAGAAGAGGAAGAATAAGAAGGAACATGACTGAGTGGTTATTCTAAAGCGAATCATTTTCTATTGGAAAGTTGACTCTGTTCATGCACCAAGTTTTCTACCAGCATGTTTACTGTTCATCAGCGTGCTAGAAACTGAAAGCAGAATGACGGAGAAATGAAAACCCTTCTCCAAAACAAATACGAGCAAACACTGGAAAGACAAACATGGATTTAAAAAAGTAATAGCCTGTCTGTTATCAGAGACTAAGTGTGCACATCGTGTGTGTGGCTGATAGTGAGAGTGTTGTTTTACCATCCACCACAGCAGGTTTTACAGGCTCTATGCGGGACACTATTTCTGCCAGGTCAGTGAAGGAAGCATTGGGACAAGTCACCACCTGAAACACACACCCACACACACACACACACACACACACTTAAATACATGTACACACTAAAGAAATCACAGAAATAGAATCAGTCTTTACCCATTCTGTTTCAATCTGTTGTTGAATGCTAACTAATGTATCGCGCTTTAACTACACCAGCTGCTTAGTGTAAACACCTCGTCTGTCAGAAAGCTGTCACGTCTTCATCATACGCTGGTGAAAACATTCAAAGATTCACGTCCTGATTTTTTTAAGGCAAGGGGGATAAAGAGACCAAATCTGTTCACACAACCTGTCCATAATGACAGCTGTTTCCACACAATGTAAAACTGAACAGGAAACAATAGAAAGCAAAACTGGGAAATCTAAAATATAGACTCTAATTCTTGCTTTTTTCACTCCTCAATGGAACTACTTTAAAAAAACAAATGTAGGTCTTTTAACCATTTTAATCCCACACTTTGTTTTGAAATCTCTGCCACCAGTTTGCTCTTTTTTGTGAGCACTCTGCTGTCTTTAGTGTCACCGGCAGAGATTTGTTGTTTATCCTCAGAGTTGCCTCCTACAGTGAAACCTGCTGATAGGAGGTAAACTAATTCACTGCCTGTGTGGGATGGTTACTGTTTTAAAAAAAGAAAATTGGACATATTTATAGTTTCTTTGTTTTCCATTGTTTTTTGTGCTTCAGCATTGTTCATGTTAATTTGTCAGTTCGCTGCTGTTCTGATAGTCACAACTCCTTTTTTGTAACAACTCGGTTCTTTCCCTTCATCCTGCTCATGTTGATTCTCAGTTGGTGGTAAATATCTCGTCTGTCTTAATCCTGTTCTCCCCTCCCTCTGTCTGTCGTCCTTTGTCTTTCTTTGTCTTTGCTAGGGGACAAATGTGGTATTTGATAAATAAGCTTCTCTGCACTTTAAGCACAGCCTGATAAATAGTTTAAATGATATTACTTTAACAGCAATGTAGCTCGAGGGCTTCAACACGAGGCTGCTGCAGTCTAAATGTAGCTGACACATTTAATGGTGATGTATCGTAGAAACAATAAGGATAATAAAATAAACGTCTTCTATTAAATGTGGATATTTCGGATACATTTCCGACAGTACGTGGAAACAAAGCAAACAAGATGAAAGGTGACAGACCAGACTCGCTGTATTGGATTTACACTAGCTAACGTGTTGAAACGTGACAGGCTACTTACTTACTGTAACTCTTCAAGTGTGACAGTTCAATACTAGATTCATCAGGTTGCATTTTACTGTTCATGGATAGAGTGTTCATTTTAACTCTAGAAGAATCAGATTTTTTTTTACTGTATTTTAATGACAGATAATGATTCAAATAGATCAGGACGACATAAATCACCTGTTATTGCACAAATGTGTCAAAATGAAGAGCAGAGCAGTGACTTAGATCAATTATACTGCAACGCTGTCACGGCTCTGTATTGAACTCTCCTTGATGGATAATTGATCATTTGTTCTAAAGTGTTCCTATACGTGTTCCCCTCCCTCCATCCTTACATTATTCTTGCTCTGGGTGTTGTGGAACTCCTCCTGGTGTCTGTCTTTCAACATTTTCTCCACCACTCCACTGCGAATCCAAACGTCAAACACAGTCTTTCCATGCTGGTGTCCCACCTCCTACGTTATCCGAACACAAACCATCACGTTTGAATATTATTCTCTTTACTGAGAGGGAAAATCATAGAAAGACCTACCGTGTTGTATAAAACTAAGTCATTCAGAATAACTTTAGATGAAAACAACAACCTTAATGATAGGATAAAAACATGTTTGAAAACTTACAGCAATCTCATCAAACTTTCCAAACTCCAGTGTCCTGTATCTGTCGATTGGAGGTCGGATGTATTCACAATAGTCGCTGTTCTTCACAGACTCCAGCTGCCTCACACAGCACACGTAAGCCAGCCGAGTCTGAATCTCTGCCATGTTTAACACCTAAGACCAACAAGTGAAACGAGAAATGAACATATGCATGACTGAAAAAAACACATCTCCGAAAATATCCTCATTGTTATTCATAGGACACATTTACTTTTTACACATCCTCACATATCCACTGTTGTGTTTTCGCTTTTAATCAATCCGTTACCTTGACTTTCTCAGCCAGGGGGTTGAGGCGTTTCCATAGCAGCCACCAGCCAGAGAGCGAGTCCCCATAATTAGTGAGGTTGGTTTCATCCCGGCTGCCCACGTCGATAGCTATCACCACTTTGGCCCCCATGGAGCGCGCCACATCAGCTGGGAAGAGAAGAGGCAGAAACAGGGAAGAAAGGTGGGGCAGGAGAGGAAGAGGAAAACTTTGTGAAATAATCCTACAGAAGTAAAGAAGTAAAGTAAGAACTCAAAAGGCTGAGTTGAACTAACCTGGCAGGTTGTTGATATAGCCTCCATCCATCAGCAGGTGTCCGTCTTTGGGGTCACAGAGAGGAGGCAGGTACCCAGAGAGAGACATGCTGGCTCGGACGTAACGCCAAAGGGAACCTCGAACAGCAATAAGGATATTCTTCAGTTTCATGTCATTTAAGCATTAAGTATTTTATTTAAAGCAACCAACCTGAGACAACAGAATCAAACCCATCAATGGATGAGATTTCAGGGTCATTTTTTTTTTCCGGAAAACAGAAATTCTCTGTTTACAACCGAAGATATTTAAAAAAAGATTTTATTCATATTTATGCAGTTGTGTCATTTATATTTAAAGGTCACATATTATGCAAAATACACTTTACCATGTTTTTCTTACACTAATATGTGTCCCTAGTCCGTCTACAAACCCCCCAATTATAAAAAAAAAAAAAAGTCCATCCTCTCCGTCTTCTGCCTGCTCCACTTTTCAAAAAATGTGTGCTCAAACAGGCCGTTTGGAGATTTCCATTTGTGACATCACAAAGGGCAGTAACCCCTCCCCCAGGTAGGTGACACTCCCACAGCTAGGTGTTTGTTCTGCCCTCTGAGTCTGCTTTCTCACCGTAAACAATCGGGCATGGAGCGAGAAAGCCCGAGCCACCCAAGCCCTTCCAGAGAGGGGCGTGGTCAGACACAGCTCATTTACATTTAAAGCTACAGACACAGAAACAGCCTGTTCTGAGCAGGGCTGAAATAGAGGGGTTAATAGGCATGATCAAATACAGGATCAGAGTGGATTTAGAACAAGACACTTCACACACATGTTTAGAGGAGCTCTGAGACTTATTTATACTGAAGAGGAGGAGAATATGTGACCTTTAAATAACCCTACAGACCCTTTATCTTCAGTTCCTTTTTTACAACAGTGTGGTAATAAGTATGTGCACATATCTGTACATATTTCATATTTTTTCTTACACTAGATGCTCATTTGTACTTACTGATAATTATTTTGCTCCCTTTTCTCTTTTTACATTGTGTTGAATACTTGTTCTACTCTACGATTCACAAAGATATTCTATTTCTTACTTTAGTTATGTTTACTGTTATTTCTTCAAGCTTATGTTCAGTATAATAGGAACTGCAACCCTGGAAAATTCCCCCCGGGGATAAATAAAGTATTTCTGACTGTCACTGTACCTACCATCAGTGTGCACCCTCATGGCCGAGGCAGTGATGTCAGTTGTAATATTGAAATACGGGATCCAAAGGTCCTGCATACACAAAAAGGTTAACAGATAAAAAACAAGGCTCACATGGTCCTGCACCACCAAAGGATGTTTGTAGATGTTAACCTGCTGAAAATAGTGATTTTTCATGCTCTCTTCTTTAGTGCCGATGAAACCTCATCTCACTTACCTCAATCTGTTTGCTCTTGAAGACATTGCTGATGCTCGAGTTAAAGGAAGCTCCTGAAAACATGGAGGTGATCGGGTACGTCAAATCCAGAACCTTCTTGAACACTGATGTCATTTCCTGGAGGGGGAGCCAAAAGAAAAGTAAGGTTTAATGTTTCTTTCCTCTACACCTCTGGATTATATCTTTCCTCGAGGACAAAGTTCGAGAGTTAAATTTCATCTAAAACTTCTGCTTGATTGGTATTCATATATGTGATGGTGCTGCACATGAAGGTACTTGTCGCTTGTTTTCTCTCCCTCCTGGTGTGTTCACTGGCTCTTCTTAGCAATTTAATCATCTTACATTTACTCTGCATGAAAAGCATCCATATTTAGACAGTCTCCCTGATTAAGGAAGGACAGATTTTTCATCACAACTGCTGTTATTTAATATATGTTCAATACGGATGAACAGCATCCCAGCCAGCTGCTTGTAAATAAAACTTTCAGAACCAAGGACAGAGCCAGAAAACGAGGGGCTGGATATACTGCAGGAAGACAAATGGTAGCAAATGTTCAGCCAGCTGATCGGGACACCGAGCAGGTGTCTCAAATTAGCCGTCATGGATAGTCGCAGTATAAAAAACATAAGAACGAATTCCATCTTAAAACTGAAATAAGTTCTGTTCATGGTGTTAATATATAAACCATCTAGGACTACATGCAATGCCAACCCATTCCTTCTGATGCTTAGTAAGTACAGTGGGGTGAATTATATCAAAAGTAGAATCAGGCATTCAAAATTTTAAATTTGAATGCAGTTGAAAAGAATCACCTTCACAAGGACATTCCTCCCTTCATCAGACTGTGAGTGAGCAGGTGCTGTTGTACACAGCGTCTCTGTTATTAAACAGAATCATGTGTATCTACTAAAAGATCCTCCTCAAACCATTTGTTACACACAAAAATGCACCATTCAGAGGAAACATATTGGTAGGTCGTCTCTTCAGACTCTGTAGTCAGCAGATGAACATGCTGCCTTTGTTTGTTTGTTTGATCAAGGTCAAGATACATCAACGGTTTACATGAATTTTATTCAACACAAGCTGCAAAATAAAAAAACCGTGAGGAGTTTTCCTGTTGGCTTATTGACTTTGTGATGCAGAATTTATCTGTTTCAACAGTACACCACGGAGCTTTGATTGTCATCTCTCTCTTTCTACATTTCTTTCACCTTTTTCGTGTCCCCTGTCGACATGAAAATCAATGCTCACAAATAAAACATCAATGATTCTTACTGTTAAATTTGGATTAAGAACCAGACTTGTGTTTCTTTGGCTCTCACCATTGCCCATTCTCTGGCTCTCATCCTCATGCGACTGTGGCTACGGTCTTCTGCATAAAGGGCCCCCATCAGGGAACCGATTGAGACGCCACCAATGAGGTCCACTGGGATGCCGGCCTCGCACAAAGCTCGCAGTACCCCCACCTGGGAACAGCCCCTGGACAAGAGGGTGGAGAAATAAAGATGGATAGAACAGAGGAATATTAAACGTTTGAGCTATAATAGATTTTTTAAAGTTAAGGTCCTAGATTAAAGTATATTCTGATGTGAACTTTTAGTATCAATGGAGGAGACAGTTACCTTGCCCCGCCCCCTCCCAGGATAAGAGCAATAGTATTTCCTGTAAGGACTCGAGCCAGACGTGAGAAGTCTGAGTGTCGGTCTGCCGGCTTCTCGAACACACGCTGGTATAACTCCAACTGAAAAAACAGGAAAATGACTCTAAAAGAAGGTACGAGGAGTAAGATGGCAAGATGATGTAGACCTGAGTATAAGCAAAAAAAAAACCTCTTTTTTTTTAAACTTTTGGGAAAGTTACAGCCAGAAGAGGGAAAAGGAAGCCGCTTTGATGTGCAGATGAGAAATAAGAGCGAGAGAAAAAAAAACATCGTCCGTATTTTCCACTCTTACCAGTTTGGGCAGGCTCCTCTTGGAGAAGACCCTTCGGGGACACGAGAGGTGGAGGTGTCTAGAGATCCAGCTTCGCATGTTCAACCAGTCTACAGTTCCTTTGGGTGGGGGGCCGTCTTCTCTGTGCAACAGCACCAGCTGCTTCTGGGCCCGCACTGCACTCCCTTCTAACATACGCTCCAGCTAGAGGGGAGACATCAAGAGCAGACGTCTCAGAACATTTTATACTCCTCACTTTCATCTGATAGGCACTGGTGTGGTACTTGTACAGAATTTTGAGTGATAGCTCAAACAAAAATACAGCAAACTTGTAAACTCTTCAGGTTTACATGAGCACAGTAACAGAACTTGTGCAGACTTGTGATTCCAATAATCAAAATATAGTTTTAGGGACGAATAAAGATTTAAATGTAGAGGGACTTTTATAAATATAAAAGTGAAGTCCTCCTTATCAAATCATTTATCTTTGAGAATTGCAGAAAGTGAGATGAGCATTCCAGCTGATGCCGTTTAACTGAAGGACTCTCTGGAAAAGGAAGGTGGGGATTAGGGATGGGGGGTTAAATAGTCTGAGTGGAAGGTCAGATGTGCCACCCAGTGAAAAGGCCCCCTGCCTTTAGTGGTTTAGTGTGCGCTGAAGGCGAGAGGGTTCATTTGTGTTTGCCCTGAAAGATAAAATCAACACAGAGCTATGACTCATTCTAGGCCTGAGCAAATATTGATCCATTTCTCCCACCATCTCCTGTTAAACGGGGTTACATTCCTCACTTCTCTGGGCCCATCTTTCCCTTTTGAAGGCAATTACCTTTCCTTCATCAGCTGGACGAGCACCTTTTTACTCTTCCAGTCGACCTTTCTTTCACAACATCTTTTCACCCTTTGCTTTTTTTCTCCATTATGCCCAAGGTCCAAATACAAGCCGGAGACGGGTAAGTAGGTTAAGCCTCTTTGTAGAACTGTGATTTAAGAGCACAATGATCAGCACTGACCTTAATATCAAATCAGTTCATATCAAGATCTTGGGTTATTAATAGAGAGAAGATTTAATAAGAGTTCAGTCAACAATAACTGGAGGGATAACTTCTCTGGAGAGAAAACAAACAAAGGCTCATCAGATCTCAAAAGTCTAATTTAAGAGTATTTTCTTCCTTACACATCAATCAGTCAAAGTGCAGCTCCAGGTGACAGAGTCCTTCATTTCATAAACATGGACACTGTAGTTTATTTGGAGTCAGTCCAACAAACATCATCCTGCTGTAGTCAACAGACTCAACAAACCAAACACTGAAACCCGTGCAACAACTTATTCTGTTCACAATGGCTTTAAGTACAGAGTGACTTTCTGTTTTGGTGACTAAAATGAAGTGATGTCACTTAACTTGTACGTGTAAGAATAGCTGTCTAACAAATCCCAACCCCCTTTGATAAAATACAAACAGTAGAGTAATAGTGGCAATTTAGCAGATAAAGAACTGGATGTTTCCCTCATGAGGAGAGACCAAAAACAGAACTTAACATGTTTAACTTACAACAAAAAACCCTTTAGTATTACATTTGGAAATTGGAAAGCAACATTGCCAAAATTACTGATTTTGCTCAGTTACTGCTCGAATATGAACAAGCAAGAGTTTTGTAACGTGGCCATTTATACTTTTCAGGTTATGTACAATATTCCAATGTTGCCTTTCCAACTTGATGCCAGTAACGACATTTTGCACACACAAAAAATCAGGAAGGTACATGCATTAAATTAAGGCACAAAACATCCCTAATGTGAGGTATGACAGCTTTCCTTCATTTAAATCTGTTGTATTTTGTGTTGAACCCCAAAAAGCAATCTGTAGAAGTCACCTTGGACTTTATACAATTCAAATGCATCTTTCACTATTTTCTGGAACATACAAATTATCAGTGAAGCAAACTCCGCCAATCAAACAAAAACTGGATTCAGAAACCCTTGGCAAGATTTGCTTTTAAATCCTGTCTCTCAGTTCTCCAACACTTACCTCCCCAACAGCAGGGTCCTGCTCTCCGAGTCCCACAATGATGATGCAATCAGCCTGACGAATGCAGCGCTGTGTCCAAGGGGTCAGTGTGTAGTCAGTCTGGTAAAGAACAATGCGATGGATGTCTTCCTGTTGGCCCAGCCAGCTGGACAGACGGTACTCATGCACACTGAAGAGGAAAGGAGTCCATTAATGACAGGCTGCACTGCCGTGCTGGCAGCACACAGTAGATCCATTTTTGTCTGCTGTGCCAAGATACTTGAACTGAATTTAATAAGTGTGCTAGAGAAATGTGAAGCCCAAAGAAAAAGTCAATAAAACCAAGAGGATGCTGAAGAAAAGGAGAGCACAACAAATTTTGGAATCTTTCAGTCTACAACTTAAACACACCTGTCCAGTGCTGCAGCTCCAAGTCGCTGTTTGATGACATCACTGGTCAGCAGAAGAGTGGGACCTGTTTGAGGAAGATCACACCAGTTCAAATCAATGGCTATATCCAAAGTCTCCCCCACAGCCTTCACACTTGATCCCCCACCCTTTTTCAGGGCGGGGGGGCTCTCCAAGCCGAGTTTTGTTTTACGCAGAACCAGACAGGATGGTAATTTCCAGAATGTCCTATCTTTGGAGGATGGTAATGAAACACACACATTCATTCAATTTGATCAGTTTCTTTCATTATACCTATTGCAATAAGTGCGTGCTGCAGCTCCAGGGTGAAGGCAGTCAGAGGTACATCTTCTGATACAGGCAGGACTGCCACAGTGGAGAGGTTGGAGGCTTGGTTTCCTGCATCCCACTTGCTGCCTGGGGTGTGGAGTGCCAAACTGCGAGCTAGGAAAATGCATAAATATTAATAAGGCTCTCACTTAACTGTAAATTGACTTTAATCAAACTAGCTGAATAACCCTAAGCAACCGTGGGAAAAAAAGTGTATGCATATGTAGATGAACATACCTGTAAGAGGACCGTTCACCTGCCGGAGGATCTTCTGTCCTAATAAGTGGATCAACCTGGTGACAACCTGAGAAGCACAAACCACCAAGAGATTATTCAAAGGCTCAATGTAAGGGGCTAGATTGTTTTTATAGCTGACCTTTGGAAATCCCTACACTTATGCTCAATCTACAGCTAATGTATCATTAATTGAGAGAACCTGAGGGAATTTCCTCTTGATGGAGCTGAGTGCTCCCTCTGGTAACTTCGCCAGCTCGGAGTCTCGTACAGCGTGCACTGTGGTGGCTCTGTTCTGATGGGTCAGGGCCTCCACCTGCAGGAAAACAAAGGACACATGCTGAGTTTACTCTGCTAGAAAATAAATTAACAAGTTGAATAACAAGAAGAAAAGAAACCACAATACTTCTTTTTTGCTTCAAGATGCAGTTACTTTAAGGGATACGAGATACAGCTATGTTCATGGTGGTCGAGCCTTTCCTTATGAAGTTCTAATTAACTTGATGGAAAGAAACCATAAACAAGATCTCTCCATCTCATGATCAGGAGTTGACGTCAACACAGCTGTGCTAAATTTGTCTCAGAAACTCAACAATTACAATCTTATTCCCTCCATGACAGAAGCTGCAACCCGCGCTTCCCTCCTGCAGGTTACAGTAAACATAGCATCCATCAACCCAGGTATTATTAGAAGCATCTCAGCAGAGATGAGCAGCATCCAGCCAATGGGGAAGTGGTTTGAAGTGTGACAAAGGGACTTTGCTATATGGAGCTTATTAAATTAAAAATGACAAACAGTGCTGGCAACATTTTCTGTTTCATTTAGACTTAAAGCGGACAACTCATGTTAACACGTTTTGTATTCTTGGTAAGTGTAGTCTGAATATTTAAAAAGGCAGAAAATATACTCAGACAAAAAAACAAAAAAAGAGAAAACATTGCAACATGTTCATCCCCCCTTTATTTGGCTGACTGGCCAGTAAAGCTGGTGCAAACTTCAATCTATAGCTTAGACCAGGGGTTCCCAGGGTGGGGGTCGGGACCCCCGGGGGGTCGCAAGACACTGAGAGGTGGGTCAAGAGAGGTGGGATCAAGAGATTGATTATGTTCTGCTTCTAGCATTTCTTTCAACAAATAACTAAAATGATATTAGCCTATTAGTCTGCCCGGCTGTTTTAACAACCTCCATGGACATTGAGGGTCCCCATGTCTCTAGCACCTTATTTTGGGGGTCACATGCCAAAACGTTTGGGAACCCTTGGCTTAGACTGTAAAAAACATGGACGTAGTATCAGTGACATCGCCTACTTGGTTTCTAAAGCGGAGTTTTGAAGCCAAACAATCACAGTCGCCGATATCAGAAATGCTGTACCAAACTAATTTTAGGTCTAGAGACAGGCAAAGAGGTGGAGCTGAGACGGGCCCGCTTGTCAGTCAGGCGAGGCGCACCCCTCATACCTCCGACTGTGCATAACTCTCAGCCTTGATATAATCAAAATGCCCCGTACAGTGTGAAGTAATAAACACGTGAGCTAAAACTCTTTCGTTTTGGACCAGGCTGTATACATGTTTATTTCTGCTTGGCTGTTGATGTAACTTCTGGGGCTTTTGGAGTCAAGTTAGTCTCTGGAGGATCTGCAGCTTTTTGCTCCTCAGCATTGGCTTCATTTGTCAACACCAGAGGTTGCCGCTTGGCCTCAATATAAAAAAACATGGGTTATATTCAAACCACGAGGTTTAATGGTCTGAGGGCGAACTTGTTGTTTTTTTCCCCGTTAAGATACAAATACAGTAAACTAATCAATCTAAATAAATAACTAAAGACGAAGTGTTATCTTGTTAATCTTTAAAAAACGAAATAGTTTGAAGCTAGCGTTTAGTTACCCCACTAAATATTCATAAGATGTAATTGGTTGACTTATTATTTAGTGGCAGTGATATGAGCCTTAGGGTCATGCATTGGAGGAGCATCCTGGCAGTATCTGTTCTCTTACTGACAGTGAAGATTCTGATTGTGATGATTAACTGCTGTGAATGAAACAAACTATTTTCCTCATGCATATTTAATCCTAAAGTTTGGCTCAGAGCTACTTATTCTGATATACAGTCGTTAATATTCATGAGGAGACTAGAAGTGAAAGAAAATCTTAGCATGGTGCACACATCGTAGATATTCATCGTTTTTCGCCTACCATCTACCATCTGTCGTCCCTCTCACCACCGTGGCCCTTACCACTCCAATCAGGTCTCCACGTCCGTACTCTCCTATCAGCTCCTTCTTTCCATCCTCCTTCAGGATGACAGAGCGCAGTCGGCCACTCAGCACGATGAAAGTACTGTCCGATTTCTCTCCTTGCCTGGAAATCATACAGAAAACTTCAATTCACTGCAAATAAGTTAACAACATGGTGATCCAACGATGAATTGACCTGTCAACATGAATTTAGCCATTTCAGAGGACAATTTTTTCAACACACAAAAGGTTAAGAGAAGTTTACCTGTACACTGCTCTACCAGCTTCCACAGCCATCCAGTCAAGAGCAAAGTCTATCTGTCTGACAAAAGACGACATCCTCCTCACCACAGTATGAGCCACGTTCAGCACAACCTTCGGCTCCACTCGCATTATCCTGAGGAGGAGACCAAAGTCATTAAAAAAAGGAAGGTCAAAGTTTGAAATACAGGGAGATTGAACCAATTCAAAGCCATGACATGTGCTTGTTGCGTGCAAGTATGTTTTCTTGGAAGTTGAATTAGCATACCTTACTCTTAATCATAATACAACTGTAATGTGTAACTATGCTGGGAGTAAAAACCTCATAAACAGTTCAGAGGAACTACAAGCTACAGGTAAAATCTAGCTCCTGTATCTGCCACACACAGCTTTGCTAAGAGCCCTTGAAGCTCACTGTGAGGCAGCTAGGAACGTCGCATGTCTTGGGTACAATTTTCCCCATGTTTGTTTGTAAAGAGATGTGTTCATGTGACTGACTCATAGAAGTGGGTCTTGGAAATGGAGAGGAAGCTGCAGTCTCGCTGGGCTCGAACAGTGAATATGAGCGGCTCTCCGGTCAGGACAGCGAGCTGACCGACAAGCTCTCCTGGGTGTGTCACGAACAGACGTGTCTCTTCTTCACGGTCGATCATCCGCTGGTAAACATGGAGGAGGCCAGAAATGACAAACTGGATGCTCACCTCCTAAAAAAACAACAACAGAGGAGTGAAGAGGACACATTTCTCAGTAAGAAGGTGAATGGTAACATACAGTACAGGTTTGCAAATAGGATATATTGTATATATATTGTATATATCAATATTTCACTAACTAATTAGATTTAACTTTTCTAATATTATTCAGATAAGAGAACTGTGAACATGGCCTTGGTATTGATAGATTTAAATGCAGTTAAATTATCTTGAGGCAATAACAGATAATTTAAGCATGTAAGTTAAGATAATATTTGTGATGAAAACAGATACACTCCACGTTAAAAGGGTTTAGAGATTTCACAAAGTTTCTGCATGACATTGCGAGTGGTAAAAAAAAACATGTGCACTTTGACCAAACAAACAAACCTTGAGCTTAAAGGGATTAAACCCTATTGTTGTATTTGTGTGGTTCAGTTCACTTCAGCTCAGAACTTTGTGATGAATGTGATTGGCTGAGGGTCACTGTGTTCAAAGTAGGGTTTTCAACTAATTGTTGCTGTTAGATGAAACACAGATAGTCCAACAGAAGAGGTGGAGGTTCAGGGCTGCCCTCATACACAACTAGTTTCGACAGATTACATTTTGAATGATGAGCTGAAAAGAATGCAATCAAAGTGTTCTCACTGATGAAGGACACCAAAGAGAAAGCTCAACATATAAAGATGGAAAGCACTTCCAGTGAAGCATGCGATGCCTCTGTACCCAGCATCTAAGCTGTCGGCCTCACCTGGTCTCCTTGACGAGCCACCACAGACCCAGCTTTGACTTGATGGAGGGTCACTCTGCCCTCAAGTAGACTGGGGTCCTACAGGGGAAAAAAGATATGTAAAGGTTAATATATATTTAGAATACATGCTTATTCATATCAATGAGCTCTCCTAATGTATCCTAACTGTTAGAAAATAAAAAACAAGTTATCAACATGTTCCCTTAAAACATGTTCTATAAAAAACAAGTATGTTTATTTTCAGCCTCTCACCTGCAGCTGGATGATTCCCTGCAGGTCCTTCTTGGCGGCCTGGAAGATTGTGCTGCTCTTACTGAGGTGGATGGCATCAGAGTGCCCCCCACTGTCTGTGTAGTGAAACACTTCAGAGGGAGTGTGCTGCATTGTCACACTCTTCTTCAGACTAGACTGCAAAGGCAGACATCAGAGAGGGACAAGTGAGAAAAGGCAAGACAAGCAGAAGCCCTAGCTGCAGTGCAGAAAACAGAATTTCCCCTTGCGGGGATCAATAAAGTAAATCTTAATCTCTTAATCTTAATCTTAATGCTGGTATACTGTGTACAGACAACTCAATGGAAAAAGAGGACAAGGCCGGGAGTTCTTACTTTGGGAGTAATGACAGGACTGGGTGGAGTCTCTTCTATCGTGACTCGAGCTCGCTCACACGCCATGTTCAGGTCATTACCTGCAAATCAGGACAAAGAGGGAGGAAAATTGGTTTTGGTATGTCTATATGGATGTGTGTCCTTGCTTCCAGATCAGTAACTGTGATAAGTCTTTGCAGGAAATTAATACAGACAAATGCCATTTTGGAGATCATTGAGTTCCAAGCAGTGACCCACCTGCGCTGTCGGTGGGTATCGATGTGGATCGCAGCTTCCTGTGGCTGTTTGAAGGGCTGTCCTTTCCACCATCTGTTTATTGCAATGTGATGTGTCAGCATTGGATCAGTCTCAAAACAACATAAAGACACATTATGTGCATGTTTAGAGTAAGGCGTGTGTGTATATGTGTGACCTGTCTCTGTGGGGCTCTCTGTGGTTCCAGCAGGTAACTCATCCTGAAAGTGCAATCGACGGGTGGTCTTCCCAGAATTTGCCTCTGCCATCATGCTGTTTACATTGGACAAGGGCACCGCCTGACTCTCCTGTCAATCAGGCAATAAAAACAAATCAGTCAACAATGTACTTTTTTTTTAGTCAGTCGGGAAACAAAATTTAAAGTGTTTAGTCACTATAGATTTGAAGCACAGGAACATTAAGACGTTAAGAACATCATTGGGTTGTGGTCTAAAAAACAAGTTAAGTGTCCAGTGTCAGTCGGGCCCTGCAAAAATACTGACTGTATAAAGATTAGATTTTTGTTAGACTAATTAGTAGTCACATTCTAATTGATATTAAACCAATATTTATTTTCCCATTTATTAGAATCTGTTCGACTAAATACTACATTTGAAATCCTTCAACAATTGGCCGAGTGAACGTCTTTCCACATATTCTACAGGCGACTAATTTAAGGAGTATTTTTGGTTATCATTAAGCGATACGCCGACCAGGACTAACTGCCCTTCTTTATTGTGTGGAAGGGTTGTGATCCTTTTTGTTCATTTTCAATGAGAGTTCTGAAGAACCGAGTCATGATACTGCGTTTAATGTTGTGTGAAATTAGCTTGCGTGTGTGTGACCTTGTGTGTGTGTCGTTCTGTGGTTGTTTATGTACAAATTCGTACCCAAGCTCTCTGCATGACTGTGTGTATGTATACACAATAATGTGTGAGCACTAATTAATTTCCCTCCTACCGGATTGAAGAGTTCAGTTGTGAGGCCCAGATAGTTATGTAACGCTAACAAGGTGACTCTTTGGAGGCGCACCATGATGATCTGCAACACACACAGAACCAAACAGTGAGGAGAAACAGAGCAGATGTAGTTACACCCAAATTAGATCCAAATGATTACATTTTAAAATGATAATGATGCATTCTAGAAAACAAACACTTTGCTGTGTGCACAATCTGTTACCTGAATGACGCGAACAAGGGTTTCTGGGTATTTCTTAAACACGGACTCAAAGGCTGATGCAGGTAAACGTAAGATGGTGGAGCGAGTTGCAGCCCGTGCAGAGACGGTCTTATATGGAGCTGGATAACCCTGACAGAGGAACAACCGTTATAAAAGAGATATGAAGCAAAGACAGAGGGGACCGTCGCTTAAACCACACAATCATCGAAGACTTAGCCACCCACGTGTCCACAGAGTAAGTCATTGCAAAAAGAAAATAATTTATATTGAGGTGTACTTTGTGCTTTCAGCATTTACAAGCTGTACCATTGTTAACTGGAAACCTAAGGCAAGGCAAGGCAAGTTTATTTCTATAGCACATTTCAGCAACAAGGCGATTCAAAGTGCTGCACACACGACATCAGAAGCATCCAGACAAAAGGAAACAGAAACATTAGAATAGGAAGTTTAAAAATCACTAAAACAAACCGTTTAACAATCACAGAGATTAAATCTGAAAATATGTTAAAATAAATAAGTAGATAAAATAGGAGAATGCCTCGAATGTGTTAAAATAATTCATTCAAATCTAATTAATTGAAATAAAATCAGAAAAAAAAGTTAAGCAAAAGAGAAATCTTTTGATGCTATAACATGTTTGTTGAATTTTTTGTACCATAAATTGTAAAAACGTATACTTAGTATGATGCACCCTGAAAAAGTTTCTTAAAAAAAGTATTCTTGATTTCTCTGAAAACATGTTTTTGTTGAGTTCAATTTATTCCAGACAAAACTATTGAAAGTGTCTGAAAAAGAACTTTTTTTCCCCTCATATTTGAATACCAAATCTAGATGTAGAAAATCAAACATGTATTCCTGTCCATCATAGGAACTCTGAAAGATACAGCTCCAATTTAAGAATTTTCCTCTGAATTGATGAACAAAACAGAGCGTGCAGCTCGACAAATCATCTAAATGAATTGGTACACAAGGAATATCAAGATAATGGACAAATAAATTGAGCTGAATTCAGAGTACAAAAAGATTGGCTTCTAATCAAGAGAAGTGCAACTTGAAATGTGAACAGCTGAGAGCAGATAGTGCACTGAGAAAGAAACAAATCAGAAGTCAAACAAGGACGGAAGCAGAGAAGTAAGTCTGAAGAGCAGATGGAGGAAATAAGGAGCTCACAGTGATGATGTCCAGAATACTGAGCAGGCTGTGCACACTGTCCCCTGGGTGCACATCCTTTACAATCGGTTCTGTACCATCCTAGAAAAAAAACAGAAAAACCTCAAATTACAACATCCAAAATGTGGTTTGAAAACAAGGATTTTGCACCTTTAAAGCGTGTCTAATTGGACTACATGCTACAGCCACAGGTAAAGTACATATTGACAAAAGCCAGCAACTGACAGGAAAAAACAAACAAACGTGGACAGGGCTTTGGAGAGCCATCTTGTATTCTTCTATATACAGCAGTGTGTTGTATTATTACTTCTTCTTCTGTTTGTTTTTGTTCATGTTGTATGCACAGGTATTAAAAGGTAGAGGTAGAACACTGAAGGACTCATAACATGGAGTTAAGTAAACATATTCTCCTGCTGCTCTTGATTTAAGATGTTTTATTTCTGCGACGTGTTATCCACATACGTTCTCCTGGATGCAGAGTTCGAGCCTTCCATCCTGGACTACATAGATGCTATCATCATCGTCTCCTGGTCTGAAAAGACCTTCACCCTCCTGCAGCTCGATAAACACCATGTGTCGGCACAGCTCAAGGAAGAGGGGCTTCTCAAAATGACCCAAGACCCTACGACAAGATGCACACAATTTAAAAAAAAAAAAAATTCTTAAAGAAACAATCATTTAAAGATGTTAAATCCATACAAGAAGTGGTATATTAGTCTACCTGACATTCTTCAGCATGTAGAGGACCTCAGACGGCAGGTTTGAACTCTGCACGTCGAACTCTGTTAGGTCGGCCTCCAGCAGAGAGGGAGGGGGTTCCTTTGGCTGCAGTGTGGGAGGATCTTTACGGATCCTCAGAATTCTTTTGGAAGGGATAAAAAACAAAAACATTGAAAAAACATCCTTGCATCCTTGATTTAATCTACATTACAAGGGCCAAGCTTATCAGATGAGTTGTTTCAAGGTTCCACTTGTATATACAGAATAAAGAATGTTTTCATGAGGCATACTTGCGAGCTATGCTTAAAACTTTGGTTCTTTTGCGAATGCGCTGCGGTTGCTTTGATACTGAGGGTGAGGAGGAAGGAGGAATCGAGGAGAGTGTCTGGACCTTAAAAAAAGAAACATATTCAAGATTTAAATTTGACTATACATATTTGTGAATGAGGGTTTGTCAGAAGTGGAAATAAAAGAAACCTTTCGCATTATCTTCCTTCCGTAGAAGAGCACTTTATCTCGTTTTCTGAAGCGATACTGCGGAACACCAGGCTGTTGTTCTCCTTGTAAGAAAACACAAAACAAATAAGAAACTTAAGGACCACTTTCCAACAAAAAAACTAAAAAAACAATATATGCTTTACTGAAGAGTCTAGTATTGCAGACCAAAAGCAGTCTGATATGTAGTATATAGCACCAGGATAAGTATGAAGTTTCTAAAGAGATTGGATGACTCACGAGCAAGCTTAAACCTCCGGTAAAGGAAGAGAACCACAATCCCAATGAGGGAGACCGCAACGGCCGCTCCAATGAGAGCACCTGTGAGCTAGAAGACAGACAAGAGCATTGCCACATGTTAAGTCCCTCGAGGAGGCAAACAATGTAGTTGGCCACAACATAGAGCAACTAAGCTGCTTTTTTAGTGACTTAATCCTTCAAAGTCCAAAGCTGTGCTCCAGTTAATTACCACATACTGATCCTGAACAGGCTTTGAGTATTAAGTGTGTTTACACTATACAGTAGAACCTAAAGTAACAGAGCACCTACGATAACAAGCTACGACTTCGTTCAGATTTCTCCAACAATGGAAACCCCAAAACAAATAGAAGAGAAGCCCACTGCTGGTTTTATTGATTTATTGTTATTTAGAACAAAACAGCATAGTATGGTTTTTCTTGAATTACGACTATCATACAAACTGCATGTAAATAGGATTTCATATGGCCTTTAGACATGGAACAAGATGCTCATGTGGGACACGTGTTGATACAGGCATGGCTGTCAAATCAGTGAAAATACAGTGTAAAGTATTTTATTTAAAGTATAAAAAACACATCAAGATTTGAGTCTTTAACTTATTTTAGTTTGACTGTATGAACCAGTAGTCTACACATTTATCAGGAGTAAATGAGACAATATTTGGGATTATTAATTTGGGTGGAAACCAGCTGAATGGCAGCAAGAAAGAAACCCAAATGATCAAAACACTTCAAACTATTTGAACCATCCCCAATACAAAACAAAGTAGATCTAAACCCCTCAGTCTCTCAGCAGCAAATGAATGTCGGAGATCTCGTTGCTGATAGAAAGCATAGTTTGGAACTGAATAGTATTTTCATACCATGGTGGTCTGCATCCTCTCCTCCACAAACTTTTGCAGCCGCATGGTGAATTCACTTTTGCTGTATTGGTTCAGCACCTAAAAAGATAACATAGATTAACACAGTTCATTTAACACAACTGACAGTATGCAGTGGTGGAAAGGCTGATCTGATCCTCTGCTAAAGGAATTATACTTCCAACTTTCATTGGAAATTTGAGCAAAGCCTCTTAATATTTAAGAATTAGGAGTAAAGGAACTCAAGTGATACTTGATAATATCAAATACAAGCATATTAAATCATAGAGTATTGCTCAACAATAAATATAAACCTGATCTTAGGAATCAGGTTTGATCTGATCTGACGAATTAATTTCCCAGTTGTATATTTGATCAACATTATTTTGTTTGTGTTAATTGCTTGCTTGTCAAATTCTCCGACAGTCAAACGTATAAAGTAGGGAAGCAGTAAATCACCAAACTGTAAAACTAAGAAGCATTCAATATTTTTGCAATCACCAAAATGCTGCCGACTCATTCTCTATGGATTCATTAATCGACTACTTGTTTTTTGTCCTAGTAAATGTTGATGTGCTTGTGAGCTAAAATCCTCATGTGCAAAGTAACTGGTGACTGATCTGTGTAGTGCAGTAACATGTACATGTCTGATCTTGACCAATACAGGAACAGTTAGTATAATACTTTAATCATTTCACTGCCAATTAAATTCTCCCTGTTCACATTAATGTGCCGTTCATGTTATTTCACTATAGGCTACTATCACTATTTCACATTTCACAGGAACACTTGGTCTGACTAACTTACACTTGGCCATTTGCACAAAGCTCCATCATCTTCTTCATGGCCAGCCATCCTGCAAAAGAAGAGTGAGCAGGCCTCCGTCTGATGTTTGATGTTTGGAAACAGAGGAGGTGATAAAGTGAAGAAGTCACATTTCAAGAAGGGGTCACAGGTTATTGGAAAAGGAGGCTAAACTACAAAAAGAGGAACATACAGTAGAGTAGATTCGTCAGCATGTTTTAGCTGCTAACGAAGCTAATCTTCTGACTTCGTGTCTTCGTATAAGTTAGTAAAGAACAAGCTGTTTGATGAGCCTCCAACAAAGAAACTTACTGATGTTTATTTCAAGCGGCTGACTTAATTGTCTCAACTGCAGCTGTTAGCTTAACGTTAGCTAAAATAACACTGGCTAGCAGCTGGCTAACCACGGTTACACGTCTTGCCAGTGATAATATAAAGCTGAAGTCAGTTTCAAAACATTGCATTATGAATTCACTGTGGGACGAATAAACTAGGCTTACTTTTCGAGGACTTCTGATGTGCGCTACCTCAAGAAAGTGACATCCCCAACAGCCGATAGAGTAAAGTTAGCTGGTAGCCATCAAAGTTTTCTGTATGCTGTCACTTGCTTAGACCCGCCCATTTTTCAGTGTCAACCAATAGGAGTTTTGATGACTGCTGTTGCCTTGGTACCGTTCAGAGCCCTTGTCCAATCAGGACCGGGCATGCACATCCCAGTCTTCCTGTTTACAACAGCGAATGAAGGCATCTCGTAACAAAGGTATTATGAATTCATGTGTCCCCGTACTACATGACACACAACTGTAACAGGAGCTTTTAACATGAGAATGACAACACATCCGTTTAAGGTGCATGTAATGAGTAATGAGTATTTGTTTTGAATGTATCTGCACGCGACATTTCAGAGGCAGATACTGAACTTTCCCCTCCACTACAATTATCTGAAAGTTTTAGCCACCAGTCACTTTTAAGGTTAAGATGTTAAAGCCAACGATGCATTGTTATACCGATATATATAAAGTCATCTTCACTTTGATTAGTTGATGAGAGAATTTCAAAAATGTGAATGAATGCTAATGATGTGTATGATATACTCAGTATTTGTGTTGATATAATCTGAGTGTCTGTTACGGATGTATGTTTCCCTGTATGTTTGTCCCTTCTCCCTTTCTGTTGTTCTCCAGCCCAGGTGAAGCCCCCATTTGTTACGCCCCACCACAAGGCGGCCCTATGGGGCTAACAACAATCCACACATGGACCCATTAAAATAACACTAAACACCTTAACAAAGTCAAACAACGGGATTTATTATCAATTACACAAACTAAATTAGAACAGAGATCAACTAAGACTAAGGTGACAAAACACAACAGACAATCCCTGACTGAGAAGCACAGCAGTCCCAACTCCAAATGCCTCTCTTTTGCTGAAGCCAGCTCTGGCCTTTTAAGCTCTGAGGCCAGGTGTGCCTCGTTGTTCAATCAGACTTCACCTGGGCTGGAGAACAACAGAAAGGGAGAAGGGACAAACATACAGGGAAACATACAGCCGCAACAGTGTCAGATAGTCAGAGGTTTTATAAAGTACAGAGCATTACAAAAACAATTAGTCCACTTCTTCTGTTTTTTTTACGATGGATAACCACCTTTGAAAAGTATTAATTTAACGGCTTAGAAGCAAATACAATGAATGTCCAACCCCAGCCCATACTGTTAATTGATATAAGTTTTTCCTGACATTTACACTGCATTGTCCTAACTTTCACAGTTCACACATTTACTTTACTTTATTTATAACGGCCTTTAAAGTTGACAATATCACCATATTTACATTTTCTTCGCCCTGAGCTTATTTAGTGAAATTAAAAGGTAGTTAAAAGTTTGAAGTTTGCTTTTTTGTTTTGTCCAGTAATTTGATAAACACACGATAACATTTGTTTTAAAGTGTTTTTATTTTAAAGGTTAAAGTAATACATACAATACAACAACATTATTAAAAGGCTTACACACAACACATGCATGATCGATAAGACATAACATAAATATTATATTGGATTTACAGTGCTTGCTTTTTCTTACAGGGGCTTTATAAGAAATCCAAATCATTTCAACCAGAGCATACAATAAAGTATTTACAGTGTATACAAATACATTTATAAAATCCACTTTCAAGCAGCGCTTGGCAAACACTAAAACCCAATTCATGAAAATAGTACATTTTGCAGAAAGCTAATTAGTAGATCTATTGTTGCAGACATTTGTTTTCAGGACTGACCTTTTCAATACTAATAAAACATAAATCATGTTCAGTTTTTTAGGCATCTTGTCACCTTTTCTCTTTAGATCCCCACATTTCTGACATGATATTTCTTTGTTCTCACATATGCTGCATCATCTCTACCTCTTGAGGTGTTTATTCAGGTACACAGCCACAGAGTGGTAAGCCTTAATGATCTCTTTGTCTGGTGGGCAGGTGTAACGGAACTCATCTTGACTGTAGGCGTTTTCCAGGTAACGTGTGAGACCTTTCAGCTCTGTTGGGATGTCAAAGTCACGGTAGTGCTTACACACAACCTGAAAGTAGAGGGTTATCAATTAGGCTCAATTAAAAACATGTTTTTTATATGTTGAGTTCAGGGCTGATCTCTGCTCACCTTGACAATGTTGAGTTTGGGAAGCAGGTTGCAGTCTGCCAAGGTGAGGCAGTCACTGTCCAAGAAGCGGCGTGAGGACATATTTGCATTCGGGTTGTTGTCCAGCTCATGAGGGAGAGGCGACTCCAGGTAAAGGTTCAGCTTTACAAGTGTCGAAAGAAATTTCTTCTCGTGCACTAAAAGACAAATAGATGTGACGAGCTGTATTATGTGCCTTTATTTCCAGGTATAAATCACTGTAAAGTCATTTTGAAATATCCAGTTGACGTCTTACTATCATTTAAAGCAGGATTGGGATTTTTTATGTATGCTGAGAATTTTCGAAAGATGTCCTCTCCTGCCCCGGTGGACTCTTTGTATTGACAGCACAACTTTGGATACCTGCCAGTGGTGGAATAAAAAATATGGATAAGATTAAAAAAAGAGGTGTGTAGGTGCAGAAATGTACGAGATATTTCTTTAATAAAACATGATTGAGTCTTCATACTGTGGGGGGGCTAAGGTCTTCTCCAGGAATTCCTCAATCTTGTTCGTGTCAGTTTTGACCTCATCGTTGTAGAGCAGGAAGGGCGGCTGAGAGCCTGGAGCCAAAGCCTTCAGCACAGGAGGGGCCCTGCAACAGAACCGAAGAAAAACAAAACAAGGTTTAGCTCTCAAATGTTGGATATAATGATAAAATGATGAGACATGGGATAAAGAGATATAGATAAGTTTCTATATTTCAGAGCAGATTGCTCTGATAATCTTTAGAGTTTATTTTTCTTGTTTCACACACCAGAGGTCGCGTTTACAGATTCCCCTCGATGACTTTTCTGCAACTCTTCCTTATACAGTACCTTGCACTGCTGCATAGACAACATTTCCCTCACTGGCAAAATATGTCTAACTCGTTACTTTCCAACATCAACTTCAGTCCACTGTTTCAAACTGGGAATTAAAGGACACAAGCAATCAATGAAAAGTTTGAAATTTACATTCAAACTTTGAGTCTCTCAAAAGATCTTTTTTTTGTATTCTTACTTTCAAACCTCTTTTACAATTAAAAATGATTATTCCTGATATTTATCCTTGTTCCAATTCATTCTTTTTTTTGTTCTATAAAAGTGATTTTGTAAATAAGTTAAGTTTAAACTTCAAATTTTCCCCAAACGTCTTTATTTTGTTTGTGATTCTCTGTTTACCAACTGCGTGCTTATTGCATCCAGTATGTGCTGGTAAACCCTGTAGCGCCTCCCTGATGGATGAATCAATGAAATACTTTGGTTCAATTAATGCTGAACAACTTGACATCTTGTTTTTCCCCTCTCAACCTCTTGTGACTTTTTGCCTCACATGAAAACAGTCTTTGAAATCCGCCTATAGACATCAATACCATTTGTAGTTCTGTCCCCAAGACGTTATATTGTAGGATGTTTGTGTTGATGTGTCAAACTCCTGTCATTCTTACAAACAAGATCAATGACTTAAGAGAGGGAAAACATGTTCTCTCACCTTGTCATGTCCACAGTGGTGATTTTAAAGCTGTGCCCTTTTAACCAAAGAATCATGAAGATTCTCTGACTGAAGGGACAGTTTCCCACACCCTCGGCATCAAAACTGGCCTGACAGACAAACAGATGTTACTTAATTAACAAAAGAAAAAAAGACATTGTCCGCAAACATTGAGGTTTGACATGTGTAACTTGTAGCACCAGGGCAGAAGGTGTCTGACCCAAACAGGAATACCTGAGCAGGTCGAGCCTGCTCTGCTCCGACAGTCATCTGCTGAGGAATTTCAAATGGAGGGTTGAGAGTGCTTTACACCCAGATTGAACAAGCCCGTATTTAAGTAGTGTTTTGGATGCACTACATTTTCTTCCTCAGGCTGATTTCATAGCATCACAGGCTTGAGACATAGACGTATGTTTCCAAACAGACAGGCCGTTTCAGTTTGTACTATAAGGCTTCAGCTGTCGCACTGATACGGTACCTAAATTATGGATATTAACCGAACTTCATGAGTTACAACAGTCCTGAACTTCAATGTATTTTAAAGTTTTTTATCAAATATACATTTAATATAACCATAAAACACATAAATATAAATAGTGATATCAAAGTATTTGCATAAATCAGAGCTTTTTTTCTGAGATTTAAAGCTACCAGAGGAGCAGGCAGCTTAGAGTACAAAAGGAAACTAGCTTCCTTAGTGTTATACATGTTATACTTAGAAATGTTTCTAATAAAGATTTGTTAGGGAGGATTTAAAATAATGATGGATTATTGCTGCATTTAAACTGTTTTATCCACATGTGTAGTGTTTAAACACGCTGATGTTAACAACTCTTACCTTAACAAAGAGTTCAATCTGAGGCGCCTCTGCCATCGTCAGCGTCCACCTATCTCTATTGGATTCACAAAATGTCCTCTTAATGCGCAGATAAGTAAGATATCTTGATACGCTGTTTTGATTAAAGTGAAACTGAGATGTCACTGAAGCCTACACTCACACTGATGGTCACGGTGGATGCAAGAACGCTGGTTTATCTTCCCTCCTGCTATATTATTTTCAGTCCAAGTGCCTCGCCTCTCTCTTTCCTCTTTCTTTTCTTTTCTCTGCGTCTGTCTCTGTTTTTCGTTCATCTCTCACCACACCTGTCACCTCAGAGAGGCAGCCTGCACCTCCTCTGGCCGTACCAGTTAGACCAGTCAATCGAGATCTCTCCTTTTGGTTTCTCAGCCTTCCAGTATATTCTCTGACAGAAATGTGTTACTCTCAATCTGTACCTGTCACTGTACGACCCTGTTTGTGCTCTTTTAATCCACCAAAATACACCAGTTCTGGAGGCCTTCTGTGGGTGCGTTTGGCACGTCAGAGAGGTCACAGAGGTCACAGAGTCAGAGGAGTGTAAGGTTTATTTTGTGTGGTTTCAAGTTTATTTTGTGTGTTGAAATTCAGATAACTTCAACAGCTTGAATATCTGATACGGTATAATCCAAATCATTTTAACACATAGCTGAAGAGAAGATTTATTTTGGGGCTTTTTGTGCCTTTATTGGAGAGCCAGGACAGTGGATAGAGTTGGATATCAGGGAGAGAGTGGGGAATGATGTGCAGGAAAGGAGCCACAGGTCAGATTTGAACCCCACTTGGAGGACCATAGCCTTTGTACATGGGGCGTGCGCACTAACCACTATGCCACTGGCATACCTTTACGAATATGTTGGATAATTTTTTTAATATGCATTTCTGAACTTATTGCGTTATTTCACTGCTAAAAATTGATTTCACTGATTTTTTCAGGTTTTCCACAAGAGTTTTGGAACCCTACTGCCAATATTTCTCCCATTAAGGCACAGACACTATTAATAAGAGAACTGATGCACTAATGGGTCTAATGTTTGGCGATACGGCCTTGTTTTCAGTCTAAGTTCCAATAATTCAGAAGATGCTGGATGGGGTTGACATCAGGGCTACGTTCATGCCACTCAGTTTCTTCCAAGCCAAAAACTGTTTCCCTATGGACATCTCTTTGTGCTTGAAGAAACTGTCCTGCAAACACAAGACTTTTTCACACTGTTTTTACATTGTATGATATATAAGATTCTTGATTTGAAGACAGCCACATAACTATAGCGTGCAAAGAGATATGTGTCCACACACTGCTAGTCACATTGTGTATTTCCTTGTCTGTCGGTCAGTCTTGTGTGACCGACAGACATCAGATAGCGTGCCTGTGTTTTTGTGTCTCCTGCTTCTGTAATCCTATAGGCTGGACGTGTTTGTTTTGTGTTCATCCCACAGCCAACTTTCAGGTGTCGTCGACATTCATGACTGAAAGAAAATGCTCTCATTTGGCAGGTATTCGCTGAGGTGTCACTGTGAGGTTGCTGTGTTAAGCACGAAGAGAGTGACAAAATAAAACAAGGAAGTTGTTGTTGAAAAAAACACGGTTGAAGCCAGAAAGTGAGGTAATGGTTTCAGAAAGAATAGAAGCAGATCGGTGGAGAAATGGCTTAAGCAAACTATGATAGAGTGTCAAAAGTGAGGATGCTTTCAACAGGATTTCATGAGGGTGTGATTGTCTGTCATCGATGACTCTGTTCTGTGGAATCCACATGATCAAAGCTTGTTCAAGGATAATTAAGGTAATTGAGTATGTACTGTGTTTTTTTTTTGGGATGTGAAAGAAAGGAGCTGTCCCTAAGAACTTAAGCATCCGTAACAACCCAACACAATGTCCTGCTTTGGTTGTTGCTGCCTAAAAAAAAATCTCATGTTAATTGTATTATTGTTAATAATTATATATAACACAGAAACATGAATCTGTGATCATTCATATTCTATTACAGGAAACACACTTTTGAAGGAACCTTACTATTCACTGAATTTCCTTCAGCGTCAGAAGCACCCATAATAACACACACACAACTTCATAAGTTTTTCTGGTTTTATTTACGTGCAACTTGAGTTTCTTGTGTTTTTTTTGTTCTAACATGGGTGTGTATAGAAATGACAGTAGCAAACATTAAAAAGCAATCTGCTGAGGCCTCTTTATTTACACTCTTATAGACTTATAACACTATAGTTGACTTTGATCCTTACATAAGAACATGAATATATATTTTTTAATCTATGTACCTTGGAGCTCAGGGGTGTCAAGGCCTATAGGCAGTCTGATCCAGCCTTACAACAATGCATTTGAATGCATCCTTTTTCTGTACTATACTGCCCTCTTGTGGTGTTTTATTATACTGATTTCCACTTCAGGGTAAGACTTGTCGTTCTCTAATAAGTTATGCAGTTTTTATATTTAGAGGGGACAAATGCTGTTTAATTCACAGGTTAAAAGTATCTCTGATGATTGTTTGTTCTTAAATTCATAAAAGTTAAAGTAAAGAAGCTACAAACATGAGAAATACTGCATGGTATTTCTTAATAAACAAATATAGTGCATATTACGATGTGGATAAAACACTGTTACAATCATTCAAAACCACTTTTGAAAATTAAAGGAGGAATATTGGATGAAAAAAGAAATTCAAAATAAAAGACTCCCACTTCACATGCGACACTTTGAAGAAACAAGCAATACATTCAATTAAAGAAGTAAACATGTATAAACACACATAAGGTTATAATGATACATAAACACCAACACAAACACTTTGAAACATTTCCCACTGCTTCCCTGCTTAAGCACTACTGCACTGCACACCAGGTCTCTTTGTGTAGGATATCAATCAGGCTCTCAGACTTGCCGAGACATAGAGATACCATAGAGATGACTTTCCGTAATATTAATTGTCATTTCTTACTTTTTCCATTGTATGCATGCTTTAACACAATTCTGTCTCTGTGATTTAAATTACGTATGACTATATTGTATTTGTTTTTGGGGAAGGCACAAGGATCATCTTTCTTATAAATGATTAATAATGCATTTCTGCTTTTAAACCACTAGAGGGCAGCGTATGCTCTTCTATAAGATTAACAATAAAGAGCGGTTGTAAATATATAGAGCTGTTAAATCTGGACTAATGTTGTGTTTGCACTGATCTTGATCTTCATCACTGTTCTGGTCAGTCAGTTCTGACCCAATAGAGACAAACACCAACTGGGGTGGCTGTGGCTCAGTTGGTCGAGTTGAGTCGGTCTTCTCCTAACCGGAAGGTCGGAGGTTCGATCCCCAGCTCCTGCAGCAGCATGTCCAATGTGTCCATGAGCAAGACGCTTAACCCCAAATTGCTCCTGCTGCTTTGTCGGTGGCCTTGTGAATGTGTATGAATGGGATTAGTTACTTCTGATGGTCACTTTACAGAAACCTCTGCTATCAGTGTGTGAATGGGTGTAACCTGCGGTGTAATAAAAGCGCTCTGAGTAGTCAGAAGACTAGAAAAGCTCAAGTCCATTTACCATTTACAAATGCCACTTTTACCCGGGTCATGTCAAATAGGCAAGTACTCTGAGCATCAAGGCTGATGAGTTTCTGTGTTTTTCTTTTTCTTTTTAAGAAGGAGGATTGTTCTTTCCATGCAAAGTGTATGTTCCTCCCTACTAGTGATAGCATGAGCTTCTCTTTGTTTTTTGACTTGTGTTGCAAGATTTCATGTCCCACATTGTCTGATTTTAAGCAGATAATTGCTGTTTACTTGTAGGCGTGTTAAGATAAGTTGCTGTTCTGCCATGTCATTCTGTTTCGATGTGGACTTTTAGGTCAATATCGAACAACATATACACTGAGGAATAGGGAGATCTTTAGTCATCACATGTTAATGTCCCACTTGCCTGTAAAAAGGCCTGAATAGGACAACCTAAACAACTGTTGACTGTTAATTATAGTAGGAGAAAAAGAGCAAATGAAGTGCTTGAGACACTCGTCTCTGATGGTAGATTGTGCAAACATCAAAACACTAAATAATAGTGTGAGCAGGTTTGCATCATCTTTTACAAGAAACCACTGTTGAGCAAACTGGGAGAAATATTTGTTCACATGATTTTAGATACTATCAGGGTGTCTAAGTGCTGGAGTATTAGTATATATTTAAAATGTACATACATACGGGGTGTTGAGTCAACATTTTCCTTGAAGATATGCAACTGTGAGATTGTGTCTGAGTTTAAGATCCTCAAACTGCTGGGTTAAAAAAGATTCTGTTTGTAGATCACCCTTTAAGGTCAACAAGGCTTCAGTCAACAGGCGTTTAAAGACCACAGGAACGTTGTCATAGTTCTAGGAGCTAACCCCGTTTAGAGGAACCCTTTTAGCTCCTGCTTCAGAGTTGGTCCTCTCCAAGCAACATGGTGGGGTGGATGCAGACAGAAAAAAAGTCCTCATGGTGTGTAGTTCTCAGGGAACTCACTAGTGGATAGTTCCTCTTCAAAAAGTCCCCAGAACTGTTTCCCCCAAAATACCTAAAATAGCTCACAGGACCAGATTTAAGATAAGATACTCCTTAGTCATCCCACAACGGGGAAATTTACAAATTTACTTTCTCTATCACTTCAGTCAGTTTCCATGACAGTGAAAACATTACACATCATTGTCCATGTTTTTATATAGAACGTTTGAAAAGGTCTGATTAATGTAGCTGATGCTATCCTTTTTATTCAATATTTTTTGACATTGTTGTTTTGAGGTGCATCATCAATGATTTCTCACTAACATAATGAACCTTTAGAAACCTGGAAATGAGTCCTGGTCATTTGCTGTGCCTGTGTTTGTAGAAAGCCAGAACTTCAGACACTCAGGTCATGCTGTCTGATCATATCTCTCTTCTCCTCCTTCAACAGTAATGTCAATGCCTGACTGGCACCCCATTGAACTGGCCCATCTTATGACAGCTCAGATCTAGGCTAAACCTCACGATGCTTGATCTACCCACCCTTCCGTTTGTGTGACTTTCACCAGACCCCAGCCTGCGAATAACGAGTGCACCATGAGCACCAACCAACACTCTTCTTCATGACAAAATGTGCTTCCTACACTGAAAAACTTGTGAATAAAACAGGTTACTTGTAACATTTCAAAAATGATAATGACTTCTATAACATTTTTAAGCACTCATGTTACCACCTACATCCTGAATTTGTGACTTTATATAGTGGACACACTACAATCGTTCATGAGGCATTATTGCAGCCATGATCTTTAAAAGAGAAACCATTATTTTCCAAGAAATCAAAAGATATATTTAAGAGACAAAAATAATCAATGTTTGTCTAGTAACCGTATATCAGTGACAATGGGGAAACCATTTACAACCAAATGCAACATATCAAGTCAATTTTAAAGCCACTGAAAGCTTGAATGCATTCTGTTTAATTCAGGTTGTCATAAGGTAAAATGATTGAAACACATGGTTGTTCAAAAATATTCCAACTCTGCAACATTGAACTTAATCAACCCTGTTTTGTAAGTGTCCTCTACTTCACAGTTTAACAAGAAAGATGGTATCCTCCTGGCTACCTGAACAGGAAATACTTAGCTGAAGATAAAGATCCAGAAGCTGCCGTAAAGCAACCATCAGACCAACAGACAAACTCAAGTGATTATGATAAACTCTACTGACTCTGTGAAGAAGATTTTCACTTGTTATGGCAACGCACAAAAAGAGAAAATTAAATATAGTATATAAGTGAATATGTGTCTCTGCTTATATTTCAAAACACATTAAAATGTCCTAAATTTACAATTATACACTATAATCATTCTCTAAAGTTGAGTATCATTAGAGCAATAAATCGATCTTTTTCCTATCCAACACATTTTCATTTAGTGATGTCTCAGTAGCGAGTTTGTGATCACCCTTGTGTAACCCCCATCTTTCCTTTAGATCATGTTCAACACTTCCTCTTTCCCCATCAGTGCACTCATGAAGCAAACACCTCCTGCTTATTCTCCGTTGATTTTGCAAAGTGTCGCTTGAGAAGAAAAAGAAGCACACCAAAAAAGCTAATTATATCCCGTTTACTAGAAAGCAGAAATTGTGGCTGGAAGGACAAGATGCTTGGAGTGTGTAACATGATGCTGCTTACGTTAGATTACATCAATCGAGCTCTCAGAGAGACACCTCAGCTTCATTAAAAGGGGTTCCGATTCTGGTTTTCAAGCTCTCCGTGTTCACCATGACTTTCACTACCAGCAGGAATTTGTGGTGACTGAGGAGAGCAGACTCATCTCGAAATCAGGTTTGTGTTTCTGACTTCCAACATGTCGTTTTCAATCATGTTTTATATTCCCTCTGCTGTAATAAAAACTCAAAATGATGAGCTGTATGTCCGAGCTGTCAATCTCAGGTGGCCGTGAATGAATAAACACATTCTGGGTTAAAGAAAAAAATGTTGGTTTTGTTAACCTTTCAACTCTTTTACACTCTGCAGCTGCAAACAAGGCAAACAATACCACCAACATAAACCTTTCACCACATCCTGTTCAGAGTTCAAACCTCTGGAGGCTCAAAAATAACCAATCTTAACAAAATATCTGTGATGTCTTGAGGTTTTTTGTGTTAAAATCTCACACCTCTGCTGAAAACATTCCAGCTATAATATTCTACAACGGCACCACAAACGTACAGCTAGCTCTGTACACCTAAGTGTCGCAGAAACTAAAGTTATCCCTTTATATTATACATTCATAATTAATTAAAATGTGTGGAGATAGAGAATTAAATGAACTCTAAAAATGTTAGTTACATGTTCCAGGTGACGGGTAAATAGCTTTGCTATCAGCAGTAATTATTACGATGTGCAGTGCAGTGCAATAATGGTAAATGGACTTGAGCTTATATAGCGCTTCTTCTTCTGACTACTCAAAGCTCATCTCACACCTACCCATTCACACTTGTTGGTTGCTATGTAGGGAGACCATCAGAAGTAACTAATCCCATTCATACGCCGCCGACGGAGCAGCGTGAGCAATTCTGGGCCCAAGGACACATCGGACATGTTGCTCGCAGGAGCTGGGGATCGAACCCTCGACCTTCCGGGTGAGAAGCGACGACTCTACCACTGAGCCACAGCCGCCCAATAATACATACAAGTTACATACAAGTTTGCAATAAATCGTTACCCTACAGTATACACCAAAAACAGCTCAGGCAGAGCATACATCTAGGTAGTGTTTAAAAAGAGTGGAAAGTCACTTTAAGGGTTAATGTTGTTATATTTTTATAAAACTGTTTGATATCTGTTTTAAAGGTAATATAATGTTTTATATGTTTTTATACATTATCAAGGCACATTGAAAGTTACAACTGTCCTCTCATTGGGCATTTCAGAAAATTGATGACTGAGATATTTCACGGATTTATTGTGAAGTGATGAAAAGGGGCGGATCTTAATGTATGTTTTCTGTCCTTAGAGAAAAAAAAGGAAGTGTATGCAAGTTTCTCCTGAGCAGAAAATTAGTCATGGTCTGTGGTCTGAGTGGGTGATGGTGAGTCCTCCTCATACTGGGAGACACAGGCTGAGTCGGGGTCCGTGATGGTGAGTCCTCATTACAATCCTTAAAACTTATTCTAATGTCAGTCGCAGGAGACTTTTAAGAAAGTTCTTTTCTCTTTCTTGTCTTCATGATTCAGATCAAAGTGCTTCTTGCTGAAGATTATCTTTTTATTTAAAGCTATTAGTCAATTACAAATGTCCGACAGCAGAGTGAACCAGGCCTGTAATTTGGGGTTTTTAATTTGGTTTTCTGACTGTTTTTTATTTCACATCACAAAGTGCCAAACCAGCTCTTCTGTGACTACCACTCCCAAAAAATACACCTCTTTGAGATGGTGTCTTACTGTTTCTGTTGTTGATGAATGTCACTGCAAGGTCATGACTGCAAGCTGTTTATATTTCTGTAAGCAGAATTAAAATGGGCGTGTGCATTAATTTGAAAGAAGGCTACTGTTGATGATCACCAAAAGCTCTCTTTTTTTTGTCCAGAGATTACTCTCATTGTCCACAGTTTCATCCAAACCTTCCTAAATTCCAAATTGGTTGGATACACATGGTTTAGTAGAATAAACTAAGATTCATCTGAACATATTGTGGTTTGTTGAATTTGACTGTTTACTTTTAGATCAAATAAAGTGTGAGGGGTTCACTGATCTGTCAGTGTTTCTTAATTAATAACCTCTCTAGTGTTTGCAAGATAAAGCTAGGTAAATCTTTTTCATTGTTGCTGCTACGATTAGTCATTTGAAAATAAAAACTTAAATTCACGAGACAGCTTCCTGCAGCAAGATAACAGGAAATGAGGGGTGAGAGATGGGGAATGACTCGCAAAGATGATACCAAGTGTGACTCAGTGGGGAAGTTACATCTATGGTCAGCTACTTAACCCCTACATCTCCCTACTAAGTCAAGACCTTCTTTTTATTTTAGTGGTATAAGATCTTTTTTTGTGATTTTACATGATTTAAACCAAGATTGATTAACTGATTACCTCACAGTGCAGCTATTATCAGATGGGAACAGATGGCCAGTAACAGATGCATGAAACAGCCTAAGAAGTTTATTCAAAATAATCTTTTATGACTGTGAGTGCATGTGATTTATAGAAAATTGGATAGAAATGTAAAAGCACTCTTAACATCTGCTTCAGACAAACAATAAGGAGTGCAAAAACCTTACTGCGCAGTAATGATCCTTCTTCTTGCTTCCTTTCTGTGACAGGGTTGTGTTAACACTAAAAATCTCAAGCTCAGCTCAATGAAGAGGAGCCTCTTCGTTCTCTCCTTTCTCTTCTTGTTACGGCTGTCTCTTCTTAGCGGATGGCCGGGAAGATTCCAGGCCCTGATGGACATAAATCCCTCCTTCAGTAAAAAGACCAGCAGTAGTAGAAATATAACCATCCTGCTTTCGTACTGGCCCTTCGGCAGGTCATTCAGCCTCAGGGGGGATGTGTGCTGGGATCTCTACCACATCCCTCACTGCAGACTGGTGGATCAGTGCTCCCTGTATCCCTCGGCTGATGTGGTGGTGTTCCACAACCGGGAGCTGGTACAGGGCCGCAAACAGCTGCCTTTCGACCTCCCACGTCCGCAGGGCCAGAGGTGGGCCTGGATGTCCCTGGAGGCCCCTGTTAACAGCGGCCACTTGCGCCAGTTGGCTAATCTCTTCAACATGACCATAACCTACAGGAGGGATGCTGATGTCACTATTCCATATGGCGAGCTGCTACCAAAGGAGGATGAAGGCGTAGAAGTTGTCCCACAGAATAAGAGCTTTTTGGTTTGTTGGGTTGTCAGCAACTATAAGAACCAGCACAAGAGAAGCAAGGTGTATAGGGAGCTAAGTGAAACTGTTCCTGTGAAGGTTTACGGCCGTTGGACTAAGAAACCTCTTCCCTCCAGAGCCCTCTTATCTACAATCTCTCGCTGCTACTTCTATTTGTCGTTTGAGAACTCAGCTGGTAAAGATTACATCACAGAGAAGCTGTGGAGGAATGCTTACACAGGCGGGGCAGTGCCTGTAGTCATGGGGCCACCATTAGACGATTACAAAGCTGTGGCTCCATCTAATTCTTTCATCCATGTTGATGAGTTTGCATCTGTTAAAGACTTAGGAAAGTATCTGCAACAGTTAGCAGGAGATAAGGAACGCTACAGTGAATATTTTAAGTGGAAAAAAGAGTGGAGAGTGAAGCTATACACAGACTGGAGGGAGAGACTGTGTAAAGTCTGCTCACAGTACGGCAGGTTACCTCAGCACAAAGTTTACTCTGACCTAGAAGCCTGGGTAAATGCTAATAGCAATTGAGCAAACATGCTCAATTAACATGCTTTGTTAACATGCTTTGTTAAAAAGAACAAAGTGGTGTAAATCCATCGCACTATACCAAAAAGCTGACAGTCTCTGGACTTCAAAGAATCATTTTTTGTTATTTGCTTTCTACATTTCACACATTTGAGTAAAGTGTGTACATTGATACCCTCTTTGTGAAGCAGCAGTTTGCAGCTGCGGCTAGTTTAGCTTATCAGACTGTATCACAGGAAAACAGCAAGCCTGAATCTGTTGAAGGCAAACAAATATAATGAGCTCAGTAATGGCAACTGTGTCAGAAGTGCCGTTAGTGGATTTCAGTCGTGGTAGTTAAAGTGGGACCTTTGAGCAAAGGCCAGCCGTAAAACCATTTCCAGTCTTTACACAAGCTTAATTTAGCTAAGCTAAGGCTAACAGCTGCTTGGCTGTAGCTTCACATAGATGGTATCAAAGAGGTATTGCTCTTAAATTCTCAATAAGAACATAAATAAAACAATTCAATTAAGTTCAAATTAAACGGTACACCTGTTGATGTTGATTTTAAGACTATTACTCGCTCGCTTGTGTTCTGTAATGCCGTCCTACAACATAGCATGCACAAGACCCTGATGCAATGTAGTCTTCAATAATTAACTTTATCTCTTGAAGAATACGGATTCATTTTTGGTGTAGACATGTATATGCCTTCAAAAACAAAAAAATAAAATGTAGTTTAAGAAATATTGTGTCTAGTTAAATGAAAATACTTTCCTATAGATGTCCACATGGAAAAAATTGGAAGGATCCCCAAGATCAGTGAAAACGTAAGGCCGTTAATAGTGAAATATATTTAACTGGGCAGTCTGATTCTAAAGCTTGAAAGACCAGGGCTGGTTTATAAACTGCTGCTATTAAGAGTTCCAGCACTAAACTTGAGATTGAAATTAGCATGGTGCAGGTGTACATATTTTTATTTTGATATATTTGGGATTTTGAAGTTGTGAAGGACTAATAAATAATTTACTTTAACATTCATTTTTGTTTAATACCCATCTTACCAACTGATGTTTACCATTTACTGACTGTTTACCAAAGAAATAAAAATGCAGTCTGATTGCATGAGAAAGACACCCAACCTCCTGAAACTCTACACCTACGTAAAACTGAAGGTATTTTTAGTTGCAGGTTCTGTTTTCAGGGGAACAACATTGCCACCAGGAGACAATTTGTACATGCATGATTAAATCACATCTGGTTGCAAATCAAGATACGCTTTAAAATCGCCTTATTAGATTGCACAAAAAATAGATTTTACTGTATGAGCAGTCATGTTTACTGGAAAAAAAATAATTTGTACAGTTGGCAAATATGTACACACATTGAAAAAGCTTTACTATAGAATCAGTTTAACTGATTAGATGCAGAGTCACATTTAAGGTTAGGGTTGTAAACACTTAGATGTAGCTAACATTTCAATAAATTATAATTTAATCCATCTACAAGCAGTTCAATAAGAAGGAATGATTGTACTCTCAAAGACTGGTCATTATTTCAGTAGTGTTATTCATTAAGCAACTTTCAGAAGTTTTTCTGTGCTCGTTTAATTTGTACTCAGCTGTTGTTA
Source organism: Tautogolabrus adspersus (assembly GCA_020745685.1). Classification (NCBI taxonomy): domain Eukaryota; kingdom Metazoa; phylum Chordata; class Actinopteri; order Labriformes; family Labridae; genus Tautogolabrus; species Tautogolabrus adspersus. The sequence continues at coordinate 28,600,094 of CM036549.1, read as the reverse complement.
AGTATGTGGACTTTTAAATCATGGGTCAAGAGAGGTAACTGAATGACATTTCCAAAGTAAAATTAAAACACGACCCTAAAAGAGAAACACTCAGTGAGCAGCCAAACATACGTTTTAGTTGAGTGTTATTCAACATTTCATTAGCAAAAATCTTTTACAATAAAATCAAAATGAGGTACTGAAATACAAGTTGGCTCTCGCTGCCAATCACCTGAGATGTTAGAAAAATACTGAGCAATAGTGAGAACCAGCGAAGACACTTGTGAATAATTCTTCATTGGTCACATCCCACAAAAATATAATTTTGAATCCCATAATCCCCCTTCAAGCAACATTAACATTTTTTGTAGATCTTTGGGCTTGTCGTGTATGCTGCACACATGTAGGAAAAAAAACAAATATTACTCAACATAAAAAAAAGGCAACTTGTGCAAATTCAATGAAAACACGCCTCTTGATCTTTTCAGATAAGACAAAAAGGTATTGCACAAACATCGACTAAAATGGCTAAAATGTGTGGTTCCTTCATTAGACCAGATCACTCCTCATCCGAGTTATGAAAAACCTCCCCAGAATTTAGCCTCAAATACCCTGGCTCTTCAACCAGACTTGTTTTACATCCCAACACCTTCGGTGGACGAATTATTGCAGTAACACTTTAAAGTTTTCAACTTGTAATGACTAAAACCTATAGAACAGTTTACTATACAATGCCCAATAAAGCAAAACCATAGGAAACATTTTTTGGTTCAAGTCACAAAAGTTGGCATTGATTTGCAGGTCACAGAAGCGCCATGGAGGTTCCTTTTGTTACAATTTCTAAACTGACGCACTAAACCAGTTTTCTCCACCTCACTGCTGCAGAATCCAAAAGGCATAATTAGTCAATCTGGTGTCTGGATCTATAGAAGTTCATCCACCGCTTGATTTGGAAGACTATCATGAGGAAGGCAATCTGTGGTTCTGCCCGAGCATGTTTATCCAGTCAGGTGACTAACCAGTCCGGGGTGCATGGCTTGTTTCAGGACGTCTGGCCGGTGAAGTTGGGCCATGTAGAGTGTCGGAGGAGGGGCATTGGGGTAGCTAGAAGTCGGGTAGCACTGACTAGGAATGGGGGAGGGTACCATGTTCAGTGGGGAAGGACTCTGTTCATAGTACTGGCCGTCGCACTCCTCATCTGTAGGCAGGGCCAGGCGCTTTCCTTTCTGTCTCCGGTTGCAGAACCAAACACGTACCACCTGGGAAGAAACATCACTTGTATTTTAAAAATGTGACAAATGTGACACAATAAAAAAGGGCACAATAAATCCCTTTCAGAGTTAGTACTTACATCTCTCTCCAGACCCAGATCATCTGAGATGTGTGTGATCTCCTGGGTGTTGGGCTTGGGACACTTGATAAAGTAGGACTCAAGAGCAGAGCGCACGGCTCCCTCTAGGCTGGTCCTCCTCTTCCGCTTTCTGGTGTCAACGAATACTCTCTCAATCTTATACATCTGTTGAATCAGAAACATGGTGTTGTGGTTTTAATTCACAATTGCTCCAAAGAGTTTAAGGCCACTAGATGGCATATTACACTTCACAGGAGTGGAAGGTCGTGGGTTCAGGTTTGCTCAGCAGGAAATTAGCAAAGCCTGAAAAGACCAACTTATCCCATGGAGTTTGGTGATCATCTGTTGTCTTGCTAACTAGATGGCAGATGTCAAGAGTTGCATACTTACATCCTGGGGATTGTCAGAAGTCTCTGCCTCATTCAGCCATCTTTGAAGAAGAGGCTTCAGCTTGCACATGTTCTTGAAGCTCAGCTGCAAGGCCTCAAATCTGCAAATGGTCGTCTGGCTAAACATCTTGCCTACATACAAAACAAAGATCACGTATTGATACTATAAATGGTAAATTTGCATACGAAAACTACTGAAATAAATAAATATTGAGAGAACTGTTAGGAGCTGTATTTTACTGAAATACATTACATAGTATTTTCAAACCTGAATATGAGCAGGACATTGACTTTATGTAGTATTTGTTACATGGGTGATGTCTTCAAACATACATCTGCTTCAAAAGCAGATAATATATGTAATCACTAGTAGCGTTTTGAGTACCTTTTATAAAACAAAGCTGATTCAGTGTTTGCAAAAACACGAGTCCAGAAAGAAAAACAGTAGCCTAACAAATAGGAGTTAAAAATACCAGGGTTTAAACAGAAGCTACACCTAAAAGAAAGCAGCCTTCAACATGAACCAGTTATTCAATACTCACCATAAAGGTTACCGAGAGCGAGGCCAACATCTGCTTGAGTGAATCCTAGTGTAATTCGTTTGTGTTTCAGTTCCTTGGCGAACTGCTCTAGTTCTTCAGTGGAAAGATTCTCCTGTAGAAGAACAGAAAACATATTTGAGATATCAAAATGTTATGCACTTAAGTTGTCAAACATGTTCCCTTCAATGAGTATTGAGTTTTCAATGAGAACGAAAACTTATGGTTAAAATTAGAGGCCTTTTACGGTCTTACCTCCTCGGAGTCGCTGCAGCCACCACTGGAGGAGCCGCTGCTCCGCGCGGATGAGGCCGGGTTTTGCGCCAGAGGCCCGCTGGTCGTCTGAGGTGGGTTTACGCTGAAAAACGCGTTCCCTGGAAGCCCGTTGCTCGGGGGTGAAGGGGACATAGATGGAGAAGATGCAGATGAGGTAGAGGGATTTTGATTGCTGCTTCCGGGTGGTGTGATGTGGGTGATCCCCGGCCAGAAAGATGGGTTCCAGGCCGGAAAATAGGAGACCCCGTGTGGAATGGAGGCTGAGGCTGGGTACTGCTGAACCTTTATCTCCGTTGAGTAGCCGTCATCGCTGTCCTTCTCGGATTTTATCTCCGGGAGTTTGATCTGCTCCCTGGTCTCAGCTATGGGGGGACTCAAATTTACAGGCTGGGTAGCTGCTGTGACGCCGGGTACCTGGCCGGTGTACTCGTGCGCAGCAAAGGGATACCAGTGCTTGGGTTGCCCAAACTCTCCAGCATGTAGATCCGATCCCCTGTAGTCGCTTGTGACTGTTGGGAAAGGGAAAAACGTCTGCGCAGAAGACGGTGCGATGCCACCATACGCGGTTTTGTTGTAAAGGAGGCTCGGGTCTGGCAGCACGCCGTGAGGAAGCTGAAACGACGCAGCGCTACCAAGAGTATCCTGGCCCAAAATCTGGTTACAAGGGTTGGTCCGGCTGAAGTCGTAAGGCCGGGTTTGGCAGTCAGGACTGTGCGATCTTTCAGACATCTTCCGAATAGAAACCGCTCGCCCCAAAAGTAACCAAAAAGTTAGAGGTGTCTTGTTTTAAATCTGCTCATCCGTTTCAAGTCAACAGAAAACGCTGCCCGAAAATTACCAAAGGCTGTCAGACAAAAGTAGGCTACTCGTGTTGGGTAAAAGTTGAAATCAAAGCAGCGCCGTTTTGGTTAATCTCAACCACCATTACGCCCCCGACCTACTCCATGTAGTCTTGTCTTTTACACCTCCGCCTCCAACCTCACTTCCAAGCTCAAATGCTCCTGTCCAGCCCCGACTCCACAGTTTTCCTAATCACAGCTGCGGGTGGTGCGGATCGCCCAATCTCGCCACTCATTGGCTGACACAGACAATTGAGCACAGCTGATTGTGTAATTGTGAATGACCTTGATGCCTCCCAAAGTAGTGGGCGTGTTTAAGTGTTTTCACAACTTCAAGCCATTATCTCTGCACTCCAATGTTTTAAGTGGATTGGAGTTTTTACGCGTAGTGCGTAAAAAACAAGAAACTATTTATAATTCACAAGTTTTATGTCACCCGAAAATGCATATTTAATTTGCCCACCTTAATTATAATGCTCGGTTTGTTTAAATTATTCAGCTCAAAGGAAATGGCTTTGATATTTAAAATCCTTGTCATTGAGGTTTAATTCATTTAAATCATTTACAATTATCTTAAAGAAATCGAATGAACTAACATTGTTATCATGAGCTCCCAACACACTCCTCCAATCAGGCCGTAGTACATTTAAAACAACCAGATTATGGCCATGTTCATTTTGTATTTTCAGAGTTTTTGACATCAATAGATTATTTCTTCACTTAATAAAGCAAGTGAAATGTTTTATTTTGAAGGCATGTAATGCACTGACAGGAAAACGACATTTCTTAAGATTATAAAATGTTAATGGTTGTGAAAGCTTCTTTGTGGAAACCTTTGTGTAATTATAGCATTATATGTTTTAACATCCCAAGCTTTGGTTTGGTCCTATAAACTCCTTTAACTGTAGGCTAAGCTAAACTTTGTTTTCTTGTTGGAAACATGAAATTAAACATGGAAACACTTATTTTGCACTATTGAAGTGAACACAAATATCTTGTAAAACATACTTTGACCAGATAAATATTTTAATTTTGAAGAGAACATATCTTGGGTTGCACATACAAAAATGAAATGATCATGTTAAAAAAACATGAAACGAAATGCAGGATTTCTGGTCAAACAAGAACTGAAAGAGAGAGAGAGCTATCATAAAACGACCAGCAGCATTCAGGTGAACTTCTCCTATTCAGCATTGATGGTTGCTCTTTCAAAGCTCTGGATGGTGCAGATGCGCTCCCCCAGTGCGAGTCGTTTGCCGCAGATTGCGGCAGGAAGACACACTGCGGGGAGGGAGAGGGGGGGTCATTGTACGAGCTGTCCCCGGGGCACCCCGTGGTTTTCAGATCCCGAGTTGCGATGGTCGACCATTAGCTCCTTTTCAGATTAGAACAATAAGTCTCAGCCCTTTGATTCCGCCCCACACCCACCTCCTACTCCCCCGCCCTCTGAAACAAACATCGGGCTGGAGTTTCACTCTGGTCTGCAGGGCCAGTGGCATCCAGTCTGATATGACCTCAATGTCCAAAACTGGCCTGAGCACCCAGGTGTAGTTTGCAGGTGAAATAATCAAAATGTGTAGAATCATCTGTTTGCATTCAGCTTGAAGTGAACCATACTTTGTATTTTGCCTTGTGACCTTTCAAAATAAAGTCTTAGAAAGAATATTAGCACAAATATATTTGTTCTGCCTCTTTTAGGGTTAAGAAGTTGTATATATTTTTAGATCGACACATTATTTCAGCGGAAAGTTTAAAACAAACTCTCTGCACTCAAACCAGGAGATCATCCCTCTGTCTTCCTTCCAATCACAAGTCCATGCAGGTCCACAAGGATCAGGGAACCTTGGGGAGACCACAAGGGCCCGGTCAATAGCTTAAAAGACATCAAACCCCAACCATAGCAGCATTGTCCTGGGCCATGGACTTGGGAGGATAATTGTCATGCAAAACACAGACAGCCAGAGAGAGAGAGAGTAGACAACAGGCAGGGCTTCAGAGAGAAAGGGACAGCACTCAGGGTGTCCAAAGAAAGGAGGGGATGGGGGTTGAATGGCTGGCTACAGTAAGGAGGAGATGTGTCAGGGGAGTATCTTGGGATTTATTTGAAACCCCCTCCAGATGTCTCAGATCTTGTCTTTAGTTCTTTTTAAGTGGCCTCTTCAGGACACCTCAGAGATCTGTGTTGAGAGGACAGACTGAGAGGAGAAAGTTCCAGATGAAAGAAAGCCTGCAGATACAGCAGCAGTGTGAATGTCATGGAGACACTCCAACCATATAGTTTTGCAAAAACTACTGTGAGAAATTAAGACTTTCATTTCTAGACTTGAACAAAAATCCTAACTTTTATTTCAAAGCTTTTATAATACCGCAACTTTTTAAACATTTGATTATAAGTCAATTCACACCAGATATAACTCATGTGGTATGCTCATATTGTTTTTGGAAGTGAACCAAAACCCTCTTCTTTATTGAGCAATATCACCAAATCAGTCCCTAAAGTGTCTGTACAGATATGTAGACGTCTTTATGGGATTTCTGTAATGTCGTTTGTTTTACAAAAGAAATGGCTTCATTCATCTGAGGATATATGGGTAACATGTATAATTAATAACTTTTGTGAATGGGTGCATAGCACTTGACCCCATACAGAGAAAGAAACTGGTCATGTGGTGGTTACTGCTTTTTTTTTTTTAATATGATGACAAGCCCTCAATCATGAGAGGCAGATATCAGTCATTATGTACATTTGTACCCCATTTGAACATTAAGATTATTCCCCTTTTTAGCCTGTAGTATAAAATCACAATTTGCCTCCTGGCTCTTCCAAATCAAGGAATTCCTGACTTGTTAACACTTGGTTTCAATAAAGTGTGAGAGCACTGGGTAAGATTGTATAAAAACCCCAAAGGTGGATGAGTAGTGATTCCATATTTACAACAACTCATGCAAAGGGTTACCTTATGCTGTGTTGTAATGCTTTAGTTAAAGAAATATGGTAAATGAACTTAAAACATTGTATGCTTAAATTTGAGTCACTACTTTCAAAAAGAAGGATTTGATAAAGCTATATCAGTGGAATCTGGAATCCCCCCCTTGTTAAGCTGCCTCGTCTCCCACAAACAAGCCTGATGGCTTTTTGATTTTCTCCCAAACGGCCCTGCCTTTGATACCCACCTTCACTCACCCTCCACCCACCCATGTTTTCATCCGAGGGCCAATGGCTGCCTCCCTTCCAACCTCCGCAAGCACAAAGAGCTTTTAATGGCCCTTGGCATGTGGCTGAATGGGGGACAAGAGATTGAGCCACCCCCTCCCTGACCGACACACATACATACAACCACATAAACAAAAAAACCTACATGGAGGTTCATGCAAGCTCTGCCCCTACCCCCAACATCCACACACTTTCTGGGTGTAGTCATTTGAGTCCTGAAGGTAAAAGAAGGTCAAACAGGATCCCCAGACAGAAAGTCAGCAATACACTGAGGAGGAGCGGCAGCACGAGTCAAACTGTAGGGTGAGAGGTATAAATGATGGCAGAGTTCATCAAAGAGAAAATACTTGAAGAACTTCACTTTTGACTTACTCATCCAACAAAAGTAATCCTATATTTACATGCAACACTTTCTCCACGTCTTGGTCATCAATCCCTCAGTGTCAGTATCCTATCATTTCTGTGGTGTTAAATAATGCTTTGCTGCACTTAAGAAGTTTGTATTGACTAGATGTATAAATTATATATTTTGCATTCCTGACACTAAATTTGATAGTGTTACAAAATGATGCTTCCGTTTTTCGTATAACAAATACAACAGCTTCCTTTTTTACTTAGTCAGAATTTGGACCTTTGTTTCACATCCGTCTCAGGTATCGTCTCATTTGGCCAATACAGGTATGAAATGTTCTAAATATGTATCAAGACAGTATGCCATGTTGAGCATAAAGGACAAATACACTAAAAGTCATTTTCACATGAGGTAAAAAGTTTAATTCCAATCCTTGGTCTGCATGTACAAATATCTATAAAAAGTGAACACTTCACTCTTTGTATGTACATGTTGGAGTACAGGGTTAACTTCAGAGCAACATGTGGACACCGAGGAAAGAGGGACAAAAAGAGATAGTTTGTATTTACCACCTACACATCCATCATTGTAGTTCATCCCCAATATTTCATTCAAGTGCTCAGAGGTCACTTTCAGTGTACACGCCCCCTCCAGCGTCTCAACGCAAACAGGAGGCAGAGTAATAATCAAATCATCGCCATGATCCCAACACGGTACATTCAAACCATGCACACATCATCAAGTACTTCATTTTCATAAATTTATATATATACATTAATATTCTGTCATCTTAAAAATCTTATGTGCAGCTTATAGGACAAGGAATAAAATTAGCAACACCAGCGCTAACATTTTTAATGCTAAACCACGTGTTGTATATTCAGAGGCACCACAGAGACCTGATTAGAACTATTTCCTGGGAATCTGTTGGGAATGTGGTTTAGCCTCGAGCTATGCATGACAAAAAACAGGGAGGGCACCTGTTTCTCAGCTTATGTAAGTGTGTGTGTGTGTGTGTGTGTGTGTTGTACAAGTCTACTATCACATTCTTTGGAAGTAGCTGCAGGAAATGAAGGAAAACAACAAAGATGGATGGGAAAAACTTCATGTAGGATTTACAGGACAAAACACGTACAGTGGCCTATCTAAGAGACCCTTAAAACCTCACATTGATAGAAAGGAATGTCCCAAAACAATAATGAAAATAAATTAAGAAGAAACCCAACATCTTTTTTGTCATATTAAAAGCAGTACTCAGGGTAGATACGGTAAAGGGCGAAGAAGAAAACAATCATCTCTATCCCCTCATCCTCTGTCAGTATTCTCCATTTCTATTCATGCAGTGTAAGATCAAGTGGTTTCTTCCGGATAAATGGATTCTGTGTGTCTTTATGAGTGTGTGTGTGTGTGTGTGTGTGTGTGTGCGTATGTGTGTGTGTGTGTGTGTGTAAAATGACTATCATTCACTTCTGATTCCCTTGGTAATGTAAAGTGGAGTCATCAAACAGAGGGTTCTTCACTTCCATCTCCCCCGTCTGTAAAAGAAGAAAAAAAGAAACAATTATTCATCATAAAGCAACATCAGAAATGATTATTTCTTGTAATTCAGCGTGCGTGTGTGTGTGTGTGTGTGTGTGTGTGTGTGTGTGTGTGTGTGTGTGTGTGTGTGTGTACCAACCGGTGCAAGCCCAGGGCACTCGTATACTGTAAAGTCCCCTCCCACTTCTTCCTCATCGGATGTGACCTCAGTGTCAACGGCTTTCTGTTCAGGTTTGTGACTGCAGAAGAAGTAAAAAAAAAGTAAACCACACACTCTGGTTAAGAGGCGAGAAAGTCAGAGGACAGAGGATGTGGTCACATTTGTATTAATACATTTAAGACAGGGAAAGGGGAAAATGACGCAGTGCCACAGAGAGAAAGAGAGTGAAAAAAAACGTACTTTCCCGCTGAGAGCATCTGCTGTTTCTGGTGCTGGTAGTGATACATCTGAGCGCTCTGGGCCAAAGTCTTATCTCCCATCTGAGGACGGAACAGAAGCAGGAAGTGAGTGTGAAACAGAAGCTTGTGGTTTTTTTGCAGAAGAAGAAGTGAAAAACGGAAAACAAAGGAAGCTCTTATCCAGTATTTAGGTGAAAGATGAGCGGCTCGCTTACCGAGGCACCGTTGGCCGAGGCAGCAGGCGGGCCATCCCCTTTGAAAGCTGGGTAGTCGACCTTCTGAGCCAGACGCGATTCTTTCTTTACCCTGTAGGGCGCATCATAGATTTAATGAGCTTTCTGATTTACTGAAAGCTGTTTCCTGCCTCTGGCATGAAAACATCCTTAAGCCTCCAAGCAAATGGAAGTAGGCTTTGATTTTCAGGGTCAAACAGGTTTAATCAATATGTATTTGTGATCGATTCATAAGCCACTTTACTTCAGCTTTTCTCAGATACAAGGGAGGCTTAAATGAAAATAAGTTGGGAATCACTTGTGTGGAGTATACCAAATTAAACCGTCCTTTATTCACTATGATTTAATTTCCTCGGGCGTAACATGTGCTTTCAAGTGCTCAGACTTACTTGACATAACAGACCGCTGCCATGACCAATGCTATAGCGCCCACCGCTGCAAACAACGAGGTCAGGACTGCAGATTGATACAAAAAAAAGAGGTAAAGAAAGGGGAACAGAGGATCAAATAATGAGACAAAAAGTTACATTTCTGCTAAACACACATTTGACATACAGTTTCTTCTTTGCACATTTGAGTTGTTATGGTCGTCTTTGTTAAAGTGCTGCTGATGCCGTCATACTCACTGATAAAATTGCTGTCCTGTGGTCTTTGCACGGCTACAGGACCAGCTCGCCCATCGCCTGCAGTGGCCCCGGGCTCCGGGGTCGGTGTGTCGAGCTCAGAAACTGGGGGTGGGGGGGCTGAGGTGGTAGTGTGCAGGGTTTTGTGTGAAAGTTTACCCTGGTTTTTCTGTTTCTGTTTGGAGGCATCTGCTTTGCTTTTTTTAACATTTGTCTGGGAGGCGACAGCAGCTGGAGACAGACAAACAGCGACATGTTCATAACCAATGTTATAAGACAGAGATTATCGTCAGATAGGGAGCATGGTGGAAGAAAATGAAATGCTGTATCCACTGAAAAATAATTCCTCCTCGAGAAAACTTCTCCTCAGCTCAATTTTTTTATTTTTTTATTTTATATACTTTATTAATCCCCGAGGGGGAAATTCTGGTTCGTACTCTGTTATTTTAGAGACATGCTTCTCACACACACAGGCCTGAATCACACACATGCACAAACACGACCTGTGGACATGCATTAATGGAGAGATGTCAGAGTGCGGTGGCAGCCCATAGGAGGCGCCCCCTGAGCTAGTGGGGGTTCGGTGCCTTGCTCAAGGGCACCTAGGCCACCAGTGCTCGAGAAGTGGTCTGGCACCTCTCCAGCTACCAGACCAACTTCCATATTTTGGTCCGCATCGGGACTTGAACCGGCGACCCTCCGGTTCCCAACCCAAGTCCCTACGGACTGAGCTACTGCCGCCAACCAATCCCATACCTCTTTAATCAAAACAAACATGATATGTTTTTTCCTAATAAAATCACATGTATGTGTTAAGATAGCTCTCAGGATTCTTACCAGGATGTTTGCTTTGCTGTTTTGGGGGTTTGATCTCAGAGATTTCCTGTTTCTCAATGACGGAGTGAAGATAATCGATCTCTTCATCCAGGTAAGGGTAGAATGACATTTTGTCTAAAGAGGAGAACAACATTTCACTGATTAACTTTTACTTTCATGAAAACTGCCTTCAACTGTCCATAGATACAGGCTACAAATGAATTAAAGATTAGGGCAGCACCAATGCACTGATTGAACATCAGTATCGGCTGATACTGCCTGTTGACAGACATCGACCCATTGGAAAAGGATATAGCATAAACTGATGTCAGCAGCCCACGTCTACCAGTTGGGCTGCATCAATTAAAAGCTGGAAAGCTAGTGCTGATTTAGAGAAGTGTTTTTGTATTTAGTAGAAGTCACCTGTTGGATAAACTCTCATGTATACCGTTTCTGGGAAAGATCAGTAAGACATTTTAAGATGAGGGACAACTAATAACAAGTTATACACATCAATTACAGCGCTGATTTGAAAAACCGACACGAAGAATTACCACAAAAAACCATCAGTATGAGTTTCACAATCTTAGCATCTCTCAATACAATGAAACAGGAATTCAACATAAAAAGCAGAACAGCTCAAATAAAGCAAAAACATCCCCTCAAAAATGCATCCCAAGCGGTTAGAGGTGGCCTTAATGGTTTTTCAATTACCTCAATTTAAAATGTTTCTATCTAATTTGGGGTACAACAAATATAACAAAATAAAAAAGGTGACAGTTGTTCAATATTGTGCATTTAACTTCCAAAAAGCAAGAAATCTTCACATCTTAGAAATGAGGAAAAGGATCTGTTCGCCCCTTTTTTTCTCAGTCTTCAAACTGTCTGACAGGCTCATGAGCCTGATGTCGAGTTTTATCAGGAGTGGAAAACATCATTTTGAAGCGTGCCGTCCGAATGACTGTAAATAATGTGTGACTATTAGGTGTAAGAAGGGCAGAAGAAGTCAGCACATGCGTAAACAATTCCATCCCCAACCCCTCTACAGGTGTTTTTCAGGGTATTATAGGGAGTGTGTCCGAGCGTGTTGTTTGTTTGTGGACTGATAAAAATGGAGACAATACTAAACGGTTGTTAACATCCCTTACAGCCAGACACTGAGCCACATTCCTGCAGTACTGTGAAGTCTCCAGGGCGACCAGGGACGATAGTGTGTGTGTGGCCGGGGGGGGGAGCACTGTGGGGGGGGCCAGAGCAATCAGCCAAACCGTGGCTCCACTGGGCTTCAGTTTTTACACTCACAATAGATACCTTTCCTTCCTGCTAATGGAGGTGATCAAAGTGTTATTTCCCTCAATAAAGTTACCCTGAAAATAATCCCATATCTAGTTCTAGCTATTTGCAATCAGGGCTGAGGAGGGGGCAAGTCACAAGACGAGAAATCTGGAATCCAAAAAGCTCCAAAAAGTTCAAGTTGCCTGCATAAAAAGAAAATATACAGGTAGTGTCAGTGCATTAGATTACCACATAAGACAGGTAACATACAACTGTCTTGATTCCATGTTTAAAAAAAAAGAACAGCGCCAGTACATTAAAAAATGTGTAATAACACGTCACATCCACCTACACAACATTAATGATTACAGTGTCACTTTCTCTCCAGAAGGCTGGCCATCTGGCTGACCTAATGTGTACGATGTGACATGCCAGCACTTTCACTGCCTGCTTTGTTTTTCTCTTACCCCCCTCCACTAACGGTCATTTAGTGCACTCCATAGCAGGTGTCTGTGGAGGCGGGATGCACCATCTGTAATTTGCAGGTGGCTGCGATCTCCAACCGTGTCCATGGGCTCACTGGGTGCATGTGGTTTGAATTTAAGACCAGACTTAAAGAAAAAGATCGATCTATCGGTGATGTTTGTGGTGCAGTCACTGAAAATCAAAGTTAAAAATTAACTTCTATGTACAGGGAAATCCTCAGGATCTCACTGAGGGCAAAGCTGTGATTTCCTCTTTAAAAAATGATTGATTGTGTGTATGTGTGTGGTTTGTCACACACTAACTAAGCACACACACCTCCCTGTGTACGAGAGTTTTGTCACCAGCTTGATAATGACCCATAACCCCTTGAGAGGCACCCAGGGGGCTGTTGGGTACGACAAACAAACACTAAACAGCTCAACAGAGATTGACACACATCTGTGCTGTCATTTTTCCCCCACCAAAAAACAATTCACTTTCCTCTCACACAAACACACACACCCACACACACACACACACACACACACACACACACACACACACACACACACACACACACACACACACACACACACACACACACACACACACACACACACACACACACACACACACACACACACACACACACACACACACACACACACACACACACACAAAAGACAAAATACATAACCTGTCTTCTGTAAACTCTCGATGCTTTAAGACAAGAATACATGTTGAATACGTCGACTATGGGGCGCCATTAGCCTAGTGGTTACTGCGTGCGCCCCAATGTACGACCTGTGGCTCTTCGCTCCCACTCTATCTCTCTCCCTGATTTCTGACTCTATCCACTTATCCACTGTCCTTTCACTCCAATAATAAAGCCATAAAAGCTCCAAAAAAAACTTCATTAAAAAAAAGAATATGTCGATAATAATTGCGATAATTATTTATTCTGTTTTATCATCAGGGCTACAACAGAGTTTTTAATAACGCTTCTAAACCTGATTTGACATTTCACAGAAATCTTATAAGAAGAAGGCATGCTGTATCTGAGCCCAGTGCCCCTCCTCACAGTGACATTGATTTATAATCAGAGTGTCCTGCTGCCCTCTAGTGGTAAAACAATATCTGCCATATTTAAAAAGGATTGAGAAACAAACAGAGGTCATCCGAAGTCACAGTTCAAACAGAGACTTGTTTCTACTTTATCAGTCGGTCTGTTTTATTGGAATGAGGGAGTTCTCTAATGTATTTTTGCAGATTGGAAACTTAAGTGGGAGAGGTTATGTATCTTGTAATCGTGGCAGTGACTCACTCTTCCACCTGTTATAAAGTCTACGTCACAGCTGACTACAGAGCTTTGAGTCAATAAAGGAGCGTTTTTTGTACCTTCCACAAAAAGTGTCTTGAGTGTAATTCTTTGTTTTAACAATGAACACACGCATGAATTGAAAAACAGCCATATCTCCAATAAAGGAACAATTTATATGACCTTTATCTTCTCAGAACTTTGCATTAGTTATCAAGACAAGTGTCTGTTATACATTTTACAGTGTTGTTGTATCATGTGTGTTATTTCCTAAAAGCCTAACCAGGGACAAAGACTGCAAATTAGCCCTGGCTAGAAGTCCTATATATATTGCATCTGTTGCCCTTTAATTAGATGTAACGATGTCTACATGTATTGTTCCTCAAAATAAACTGATAAATAAATAAATGAATGCTTCATGGACTCTTGGAGTAAAATATTTCACTCCTACACCAAAGCATACTATGTTAACATTTTATTGAATTCGTTTTCTAATAATTTAAAATTGTACTTTCAAAAATCATTGATTATTAAAAGTCTTATTCTGTCTGCATGAGCAGGTCTGTTACTGTCCTTAATTAGGGGATAAGTTGAACTGAATATTTATTATTATTCTCTATGAAAGTCATTTGATGCAGAGATGCACCGATCCACTTTTTTTCAGTTCCGATCCGATTCAGAGACATATATGTACTGATACTGATTCTGATATTTTTATACCATAACTAATAATGTCATTGTTGTTGTTGTGAGTATGCGTAAGGCTACACAAAGCTGTAGTAAACCCAGCATTGCTTTGCATTCTGCTGGCTTTACATACAAACAGGAAGCAGCAACAACTGTAAGGTTTTCAAATTGAATCTTTTAAACTGAAGTCTAAGAATTGTCCTTCTGATCATAAAGAAGAAGCTGTTCCAGCTCGTCTGAACGTCGTCATGGAGACAATTTGTGCGCACTTTTTACAGATCAGTCTGAATGTCTTCAAAGTGAGAGAGCTGAGAACGTTTAAAGCGCTGAGCCATCTTTCTTGATCAGTGACGTGGACGGGCGCCGTCAGTCCGATATCCGATTTCCCATTTTGATGCTTTTGCTCATTCACATAAAAACACAACTGATCTTATACAAAGGCAAATAACAAAACTTATGCTAAATCCTCAAATATATCTTCACATCTATTTTTAATGGTTAATCGGTCGGTTTACAATCCCCTCGATGTTCTTATTTGAAGTGATGTGTCTTTCATTGTTAGAAAATCGTAGGTTGTCTCTGCATTCAGAGATCTAAGTTTGTGTTACTAATATAAACTGGAGCAGGGTCATTTATTTGCGTTGCGTGTGAACTGTTTATTCCTTTGTGTAAAAAGATCAACACACACACACACAAAAAGAGAGAACAAACAGAGTCCCATTGAGCTATTTGAGTGAATGTTATAGAGACAGAACTGCATAAGGACTGAAAAGAACATGCTATAAAACATGAGGCTACATGGAGACAGCCCTGCCTTAAGTACATACAATTAAACGTGCTTATTAAGACAACAAAGCATTCACCGCCTGCTTGTTGGTCTTCTGAACAGAGAGCATGACTTGGAGGTATACTGTATGTTTACCAATGACAGCACACGCCTCTATGTCAAACACAAGCAGGTCCTACCTGCAATAAAAAGAGCTCACTTCCTCTTCACCTACAGAATGTGAAATATTACACAGACTCCAAACAGAATGACGTCCAGTGATTTACACGGCAAAATAACCTGACATCACTGCAACATAGAGGCAATCAAACCTCAAGAGCAAACAAGTGCAAGGCCATATAATTATCAAAAAAGGCGGACAGAGAGGAGCTGATATATTAGGTTTGAATAGAAGATATGAAAGAGGCTGTGTGATTTAGATTACAGGAAGAATATATTAGGTCCGTGGTTTGGTCGTACATCACATATCACTCAATTCTTAATCTAGGGACTGGCATGGGAAAATAATTCCACTTGAGACACAAGTAAGAAATACTGAGACAAATGCAGACATGCAGACGGTGTTGCATGCTGTTGCTCTCCTACCCAGAGACTCCCACATCAAATCTCAACATCTTATTCTTTCAAAACATTTCACCTAAAAACACGCTTTATGATATGATCGTCATTCTTCCAGAGGACAGTTGATAAGATTAAAAACTTGAGCATGCTGCAGAGTGAGTGAGTGAGTCAGCCTTGATGATGCTGGCTGACGTGGTTTTAGAAGACTGGAGCTAGAAAATGAATTGAAAGAACAAATGGGCGTATTTTCTGATGTCCCTGCTGACAAACCAAGGTTGAGTTGTGAGCTTGTGTGGAGCTTGGAGTGCAAGAGGGACAAGTGAGAAATGTGTTTAAAAATGTAAGTGCAAAAATGTCACAAACATTTCAGATAATCCGTTTTTTTTGGCCTAAAAATGTCCTCTGTACTGACAGCAGTGGTGTCATTTTCAGAGTGTAATGACCTAACAGCAGCTCTCTGTTGTTCCTAAAGCATTAAGGGAAGTGTGCTGTCATTGCCAAACCAAATAAAACAAGTATGGTTCATTAAAAAACTGAAATGATCACCATTTTCTCTGTACATTTCAACAAGTGTTGGTCTGCATGTGACTGGGTGAAAGAGACAGAGTTGGTCTGCAGATCGCTGTGATCCGTGGTCTCTTAGGGGTTTATGTAACCACTTTAGGAAGCTTATCCCAGGCCTATGATGTGCTGCATTCACAACACCGGCTTGACATCATGTCAGTGTGCTTAAAAAAAAAAAAAAAACTCCCTTCTGACATTTCTATCTAATAAATCCTCACACTCATCTCCTTCTCATGTTTGCCTCTCTCGCATGCTGCCAACAATAATTTGAGCCAAGTTTTTGCTGTATCCTCTCCAGCCGCAAAAACCCATCTAAATTATTAATCCTGAAGGGAACACACAAACACGTGCCCACTTGCAGACATAAATACACACACACACACACGTGCAGAGGCAAGTCGGCGCACTTGAGATAGTTCCATTTCTCTTTCTAATTTCTGCAGCGCTGTCTTATGTGAGCGTGACAGCAGCACGATGTCATGGCATGGAAATCAGAAAAATGTAATGTTTTTTGGCTGCTAGGCTCTTTCATTGAAGAGCTGAAGAGATGAAGGACAAGAGAGAGAGGGAGAGAGGGGGAGAGAGGGAGAAGCATGTCAACTAAGTGATTAAATCTGTCAGTGCAGGCGTGCACACGCGCATATGTGTGTGTGTGTGTGTGTGTGTGTGTGTGTGTGTGTGTGTGTGGACACATCAGGGGCAGGGGTGGATTAAAACACTGAGGATCAGACTGCAGCGGAGTTGTCAGTTATATGAATGTGAGGAGAGGGATGGACAAGCACAGAGCAAATTGGAGGAGATTCAAGAGAGACACTGAGAAGGAGAAGGAATAAAGAGATCAAACTGTGACTGACAGAGGAGGAGAAGGAAAGCATAGAATCAATAGGCAATAGAAAAAAAAGAGGGGGAGTAGGTAAGAGATGTAGGACACACAGGACACACGGATCGACTGAAAAGAAAAGAGCCAGTGACAAAGAATGAATGTGGAGTGTTGATGTGAAGGAGAACAGAGGAACAATTGACTTTGAGTCAGTCGGTACACTTACATGAACCTTAATAACTCAATTACTACCAGAGGGAGGCAATCGCTGCATCTCATTTACAACTTAAGCAGGTTATCTGACAGTAACGAGGTTGTAATGTGAATATGAACAACCCTGGCTGTTCATTAGTTTTCAATTTAAGTTAAATTCCTTCTTTTTCATGCAGCAAACACACTAAGAGTAAATTATTTCATTTATTGCTTTGACTGAAAACAGTCAAGAACGCCCACTTTTTTTTTTTTTTACTGATGAATGGTCCAAAATGCAAATGTTTTCAATTGACTTTGTATACACAGTATATTCCCCTAGAACCTGAGAATATATCCAGAAATGACCTAATTTATCCTAAAAACATGAACTATGTGCATAAAAATGCACTGAAGGTCAGTCAGTGAAAGAATACACGAGGAATATGTTTTCTCATATCCATCTCTGTATCAGCTCACTTCACTACTGCCTGAAGAAGCCATACTTAAAGTATTGGGAAAAAGTATGAATAATTCATACTGTAAATTTGAGCCTTTATGCAATAGACCTGTATCTGCATTATTACAGATGAAATTGTATTGAATACCTTGCTTGTGACTCCTCCTTTTTGCCACGCAGATGCCTTCCTCATTCTCCACCAATGGGAGGAGGCAGGGGCCACAGTGGTTGGAGCTAGACCTGCAGAATTCTCGCCCCTCATTGGCACAGTCTATGGGAGGAGGGCAATTCCTGAAAGCTGAGGTTGAGAGAGAGACACAGAAAGAGAAGAGAGAGCGAGAGAGAACCGCTTAATGAGTATCAAACAACACTGAAGTGGTGACAGAATTGTGCTTCTTAATGACGCAAGAGAAATCATCTCAAAAAGAGATGCTTAAGCTTTTTAACTGACTCATGTGCCCGCTGATGTCAGGATTGCATCACAGCTTCACAAAGTAAAGCTTTCACTGTGTGCTATCACAGCTGCCATGCAGAATGTGTAAGGTTAAACATGTTTGAATTAAAAAAAAACAAGACATTTAAAGCTATGTTCTGCATTTCACAATCTAAACTAACCCCACCTGTTTGACACTCTGAGTCAGTGCGGTTAAACCAAAGTAAAGAGAACGACAACTGATCTGTCGGCCAGTTAGATAATCACCTGACCTGATTACACTGGTTAGACGAAACAGAGCCCAAACACTGTATTAAGCTCTACACACACACACACACACACACACACACACACACACAAAGCGGTGGGTCACAGAATCACAGCAGGTGTGTTTGGCAGCAGAGGGCAGGTGGAGCGCTGAGACTCCATCTGAGTGGATAATGAGCACCAGCAGAGCTGCACAGCAGGTCAGCTAAAGGTGAACAGCACAGCAAGGGAGATACTGCGTAACAGGCAGCAGGTGATATAAGGTGGAGAGAGAGCGGGTGAACCCGGTATCTTTGGGCAAATCTGGGTTTGAAAGGTCAGGGTTGTTTGTCTCTACAGGGGCCAGATTTGTGTTGTTTAAACGGCCATTTCTATCAGTGATTTTCAGATGAAAAACGCAGAGTAATGAAATCATCTTTATTCATATTTACCGGGCCTACTGTGAGAATGGTTACCTTTAAAAAAAAAAGAAAAAGGTTGATTGCTCCCTGAGTGACAAAGCATTGAGTAGTCAGAACTCACCTGGTCTGTCTCCTTCCTAAACAAGACGTTTGGAAGAATCACACATTATATACAGTATTACAAAGGAAGGCAATACCAATAACCTGCAGGGCAAATAGGGCCTTTAATAATACCAGGGAATATGGGATATTGACGGAGCAGACAGGAAGTATTGAAGATATGAAGAGCAAGTAGAAGAATGGAAGGAAACATCTCTGCCTCTTACTAGTGTCTGCACATATAATGCTTTCTTAGTTCTCCTTGAACTGTGTCAGACCAATCCGTTTATCTGTTATAAAGAAATAACTCATTAAAACATCATGTTGGTCTTTCTAAATGTTTCCGTTTGCTCCACTTTGTCTGTTTTTTATCGAGGAAACTGAACATTTAAAGGAACAGTGAGGAATTTTCATTAGTGATGATTTTGGCGGCCTCAGTGAACAAAGCGGTTTTTATCTTTTTGCTGTTCCTGTCCTTCCTCTACGTCTAACATACACTACTCACTGAAAACAAGACATTCAAACAAAGGCTCCTTGCGTTGGAAATGGTAAACAAACTTGGACTTGTAAAGTGTTTTTGTAGTCTGCTGCTACTAGCAGGGGCTGTGGCTCAGCTGGAAGAGCTGGTCGTCTCTCAACCTGAAGGTTGGGGGTTCGATCCCCAGCTCCTGCAGCAACATGTCTGATGTGTCCATGGGCAAGACGCTGCTTCGTCGGTGGCGTATGAATGGGATAAGTTACTTCTGATGGTCACTTTACATAGCAATCTCTGCCTTCAGTGTGTGAATGTGTAGGTGTGGCATGCGATGTAAAAGCGCTTTGAGTAGTCAGAAGACTAGAAAAGCGCCAAACAAGCTCAAGTCCATTTACCATTTACGCAAACATTCATACACTGATAACAGAGGCTGCTCAATTAATTATTGTTCTGGCTTCTGGATGGCACTAACCGACGACGAGAAAGCTCTGTAAGCTTGAAAGCTATATGTGCTACTACCTGGACTGTTGTAAATGCTTTAGGTTAGAATCTGGTAATAGAGTTCTTCACATAAGTTAAAAATGCACTGAATTTTGAATGGAACAGAAATACCTGTTGCAACATCATCAGCAACAAATTCAAACTAGAAACTCACACTGATGAAGGTCTCAAACATTCAACAACATCACAAGTGTGCAAACACAACAGATGGGGAAACAAATATTAAAACATGCATATTATAGTGCTCACTCAAGACAACACCCACGCACTCACATTTTAAGTGAACGCACCATAACAGCTGCACCACGGGGCTGCAGACACACACGACCCCCCTCTTCTCATGTCACTGACTGGTTCTGCCTCAGGGAGTGTGTGATGGAGTGACGCAGGTGTAATCTGAGAAGCCTTTTCGTCTGAGGTCATACGCATTTATAATTTTGTGAAACATCTGCGACTAAGAGCCAAATGATTCATTCACTTTATATCCATGCAGTGATTTTTTTCTGATGTATTGGCCTAGCGACATCTCCGTCAACTCCATGTTCAAATGCCGCCTCATCTTCTCTGGGCCACATTGCCGAGTTACTCCATGTCCCTTTGATTGTGATGTGCTTGTGTGCCGAGCCCCCTCATTCCTGATTAGATTAACGACTGACCTTCTTCATTATTTCCCGTTTCTCCCTCAACCGTCGTCTATTTATACATGCCACGTGTCGCCTTTTAATTATCCTCCAGGTATCAAAACCTTTGTCAGTTCTCTTCACGTGCTCTTATCGATGGCTTTTATACCTCACAGGAAACAAACGGAGTCACTAGAAATAGTCTGTTCTGTCCATGTCGTACTTTATCAGAGCGTGTACACTGATTGTACGTGTGCTGTTCATCGAGGTGGAGTAGAAATGATCTTGGGCACGTGTAGCATGTGCATTCTACATGCGAGACTTTGCTGCAAAAAAACAATTAGACGTGCAAATGCAAGCTCTCTGCTCCTCTAAGTTAGTGTTGAATGGTTGACAGTATGTGACATTTAACCGCTCTTAGAAGAATCCATATAAGAAGAGTGTTGCTCACTACAACTAAAGGGAAAACGTTCAGTTATTGCTGCAAGTAATGATGACTTTTGTTATCCATCATTTTTCTTATTACTTTCTGGATAAATTGTCTCTTGTACAAATTAGGTTGGCATTTAAATTGTTGGTTTCATTCCACTTACAAACTGGAAGATATATATTCACCCTGTGCTCAGCCTCAGCTTGACCTAGAATAAAATCCGTCTCCTTGGGATTTGGAAGACTGTATTTTCGCCTTATATATTTAGCAATAAAATATTTCCTGACAATGTTGCTTAGATGTTTTTTCTTCAAATTAATCAATTGTCCAAACTGTCCCGCCAGTTAATTCTCTTTTCATTAATTCATTGATTAATAACTACTGGTTTCAGTTTTGGTTCACAGTTTACATCATTTATAAATCTCCCTCTTCCCTCCCTCGTTGTAGAACACTTTGAGCTTTGAGCTGGGCAGCTCGAAGAGATTTCTACTAAACATAACGATGTCTTTGGTGTGTTGAGTTCTGCATGGCTGTTATTAACTAATGTCGTTCTGCACTTATAAGGTTTTAAGAAATAACAATAAAAACATTAGTAAGTCATCTTAGTTCACAAATGTCAACTCCAAGCGTTCCAAAGCATGCTGCCAAGGTTTCATATCTCCTGCCCTTAACAAACAGCTTGAACTCTCCTCCTCTCCCTGTCTCGTCTCACCCTTCTCGTCCTCACTTCAACGTTACATTTTTCCACTGCACTTTTATTTTTTGAACATTTCTTTGACTTGATATCTCTGATGCTCAAAGGCTGTTAGGCCAACATCAGGTGCACACAGAAGCACTCATGTCACAGATGAAATAACTCTTTCCTGTCATATTACTTCATTTAGAGGATGAGTCAATTCTGAATACATTTTTTAAGATTAGTACCCATGCATTTGTTTGTTTGCATACTTTTAGGGAAACAGGGTAACTCGTAATGTTAGAGCTGATCACACTAGTCGATTAGTGTGTAGACCATTTCCTCCCTTTGGTCCAGATGTAAATATCTCACCACATATTTAAATGATTGTTATAAACCTGATGATGAATAACTAGAGTGATATCCTAAGATTTGTTTTTATTTTCCTCCACTCATCAAGTCACAGCTTACTTTTACACACTATTCAAACGAGTGTCAGTGTGCAAACTTAAAATGGAAAGGTAAACATACAAGCTGAATATGAGTAAAGTTACCTTTTTTTCATTCAAAGCACGAGTGTGCAAAACAGCTTACAGTGCAAAACAAAAAGTGCAAAAAACTTTGTCCGCAGATATTGAGTCATAACTTGTACCTAAAGTCTGTTGACTGCTACCGTGAATGTGTCAATGCGTCATACAGTACTGTTAGTCACTATATTACTAGTTCATTGTTTCCAGAGCGCACAGTGACTTTATCTGGGTCGATCTCTGACAGAGGGGATTTGGTTCTGAAGCAGAGATTAGTAATGTATTACAACTATTCGCTAAATGAAAAAGTTTTTACATATAATATGTTCACAAGCTCCCCACTGCAAAACACATTTTAAACAAGGCCTATAAACACCACTTGTTAATGTGCTTTTACCAGTTATGGAACTTTTGGTTTGATTTTCTGCGAGTCTAATGGATGTGAATGTGTTTATGAGTCTCTAACTAAAGGTCATTTTCTGTAACTATGTGATAGACAATAACGTTTTTTAAAATCTTGAACCCCTTATTTAACCGGAGATAAAAAAAAAGGAATGTATTCTTAAAATGTGCACAAAATAGAACGAGAGAGGTTATAATGTTAGCAACTCATCAGTTATTCATCGCGTAGGAGGTTAATATGGTGGAACTAATTGCGATCATGTGAATGCAGATAATTATTCTCCTCACACACAGACACCCATAAACAGCCAGAGAAAAACCTGCTGTACGTGTGCCTTGTTATAAGCATGTGAGGCCTGGTGACGGTGAGAAAATGAGGGTGAGAAAAAGCAAACACAGTGTGAAAATAAGGGAAGAGCTGCGGTCAGTTACATCAAAATCTATGCACAAATGTGCTTTTGGTGCAACAGAAGTAAAAAAAAAACAGGCTGACAGTGACTATCTTACTGAACTTAAAAACCTTTTCTTGGACAATAACACTTTTTTTAAATACAGCTGAACCAATAAAGATGCTCATCATAATAATACATTGACAAAGCAGCTCAGATCTATTTACCAGTATAACAAAGGAACCACAGAGGTGAATGAACATCAACATGCCTCCCATACAGTCAGCGCTGCAGCTAATTAGAGAGCTCAATTAACGCGGCAGACAAGAATAATTATAAAATGGGAAGTAGAGATAGTAGAAAAGAAAGGGGAAAAACAAACTCATAGCTGCAGTACATGTGGTCGAGGTGTGAACAAACATGATGTAACTCAGACTTTTAAAACCATCTGCTGCTGCTGTTTCCAGGCTGGCTGCTCAGGATGTAAACAGAGGAATTCTCACACATGCTGGAAACACAAAATGCATGACTTTCATGTCACTGCTGCTAACTCATGCTCCTTCAAACTGTTTTAGGGTGCACTCACTATAGGACCAGTTACTGCATACAGTGTTGAATAATACAATCATTGAAGTTAATATTCATAGTTTACAATTATGAACAATAAAATACCACTTCTACAACTACTGCTGTAATTGTTGCGTGCATGTCTGAGGTTGAAAGATTTAGAGAGGAAGCAGGAAATGGGTAGGCCGGGAGAGTCAGAGGCTCCCATTGTGTGTGTCAAGATAGCAGACAGGAAGTAGGCCAAATACTCCAAATCAAGTGGAAACACTAAAAAGCTCTGCTTAGAGCTCTTCACTTGATACGTTACCACAAAGTTTCTGTTCCACATGACTAAAGTGTGTGTTTTTAACGTGTGTACATTTCTGTTAGGGTTGTGTGTTGCCATGCTAAAATGCTCCTGTTCATCCAGCACGTCTCCGTCACTGTCGTATGACAAAACAAATGCCAAGCGGCTCGTTTCTAGTGGGTTGTTTTCATTGGTATCAACTGTGACAAGAACTCTGCTTTGACTTAGGAATAGCAATTTGACGAAACACTTCGTATTCCATCCCATGAAAGCGTACCTATATGTAAGAGATCTTTTTTCATACACTGGTATAATAACTATTCCTTTGGCCTTCAGGTCATTCATATATGTCATCATACAAATGCACACGTGTTTTCATAAGGTAACAATTATACACATATTTAAGATTGTCTACTTTTAATTTTAGAATGATATGATTAGTGGAAATGATTATCCTTTGTGTGTATGCACACAAACTTCAAAAGTCTGTATTTGCTTATTTTGCATGTGACACTAACGAGTGAACACAGAAACACAGATTTAATACGTTTCATAAATAAAGTATCAAGTGCCGCCCTCTTAAAGTGGTGGGGGACCACGTTTCCCCAAATGAAGAGGGTAAACACTGGAGAAGTTAAATGTAAAAAGTTGAGGAATGACGGAAAATAACAATTCTTTCCTTAAAAGGAAGAATGTGTGACTTTTTGATCCAGCAGATGTCGCCCTTGAGCACTAGCATGAAACCAAAACAAACCGCTGTTTGGTCACACCTCCGCCATACTAAAGCCTCCGCTTTCCTCCGGCGACACACCTCCAACCACTCTCCTCTTGCGTTCGGACTAAGGAGTCAACGCAAGCGGCGAACAAAATTGTCCTTGGCTTGAGCTGCAGTTACCTTTGGATGTGTTAGCAGGCTAATGTTCAGGCTCTTTAGTTAGCTTGTAGCTTCACATTGCATGTAAATTTACACGGAATAACCGTGATCTAAAAACGCTTATGTCCCATTAAAATAAGCAGTGACTTTGTCATTCTTTTTTTTCTCTAGTCCTCGACTAAAACAGCTAAAACTGCACATTCTTCTTTTAAAGTTACAGAAATGCATCTTCAGTGGAACTTGTAGAGTAGGAATGTTTTTGTTTGGCAATGTTTGAATGACTGGAATTAAGGCCAAAACTGAAGAATGACTGGCTTTTGTTGCAGACAGATTTGTAAAGATTTGCAGACAGATTTGTAAAGATTTGTAAAGATTCACAAAAACCAATGTGGGGCTTTCTATAAAAAAATGTTGCTCTAATTCTTCACAAAATAGCGGAAAAACGAGTCATCATTTCAGCTAGCTTCAGTTCTAAGAAAACCATGATGTCACAAACCTTAAGACTAAATTAGACGACTAAATGTGGGGAAACTATCCACCTTATCAGTTTCAGTGTGCCGGTGTAGTGTAGGTGTTATTTTCCCACCGTAATCTCACAAAGTCTCCTGTATGTTTAATTTTCAACTGCACTTGGTGGAAAATGGGGCATGACTTAGCACCTGTTTAAGAGACATTAGTAAGCACACACACACTCACACACATTGCCGGACACATCATAATGCAGAGTACACTGGTGGTTACCATGACTAAAGTGAACTCAAGGTGAAAAGGAAGTGAATTCCAAAATCAAAATCATCCTGAAAGGAATGTAGGTTGAAGAAGACCAGGGTGGAAAAGTATTGGTGCAGTCATCCTCCTGATCTCTCTGCGTCTGTCATTTGTCTTTCTGTCATGTCGGACAATGGCGGGTCAAACCCTTTACACAGGAGATCATTACATCGTCATGATCATTAGAGTGGAGCAGAGCTGCACACAGGCAGCAAACACACAAAGGCTGAGCAGATGTATTGAATTGTAGCAACTGTGTGGCCAAAAAGCTACCTGATTTAGCTTAATTGAATTTCATCCTTCATCATTGTTGGTTGTTTTGTTTGTTTGTTTTTTTGTTTGTTTTTTTGTTTGCCTCTGAATGGCTCAACTGTGAGACATTTTATGCAATGCAACAATTCCATTTTTCGAGGACTACTGGACCACTTTAGCACCCAAGCATGACCATAAAAGTAGGTGAAACACTTTCTACTAAATGTCGGGTTATAAAAAGCACCAGCTGTGGTATCTCGTACAGACAGATTTCTGAGTATGAGCACACCGGATGAATGGAAAGCATGATGCTCATACTTCAGATATAATTGGATTCGCTGTTCAAATGGGTTGACACAGAAGTGGGGCATTCTTGGTAAGGATGTGGCTACATTCAAAAGCACACCAATGCATGCAAAAAAAACAAAAAAACGCTGACATATAAATTACCAGTTGCCTTATGTGTCACTTTACCTTCCCAACATCGGGCCTGTAAAACACAAGAAGTAAGGTAAAGGTAATGCTATCATTGCAGAAGCTGTGTAGTGTTGTTAACTCTAACTGCACTGTGCTGACTCATGCTCGATGTAATGTCTCTGAAAAGCCCCCTCTCGCACATGCACACAAACATTTCAGGGCAACCTACCCCTGAGTTGCCCTTTCATAAATTACCCTCAAAGTAGAAGATCGCTTTCAGAAAGGAGCGGGGGGTCTCAGAAGGTGGGACATGACGTAATAAGGACAATGCTAAAGTCACAATGCAATGTTTACGACGTATCCAAGATGGCAGAGTCAGAGGCATGACATTTTTACCTTCATAATAATGTTGTGTGTAATTGGACGTATTCAGTATAAATGAAAAAAAAGGAAAATAACATATTGGCAAGCAGAAAAAAGTTTGAAGCAAGATTGCACCCGTTTCAAAACGTCATGAATAGTCCACATTTTGAGACATTTTAGGAGCGCTGTACATGTGTGACAAGGGCTGAAGTTGATTATTTGTGTCGCTCTCATTTTACAGCAGAGTTCTGGTAGCTAATGTATACGCTGACAACTGAAGAAACAGGGAGAAGCAAAGCCTCGGCTGACAGCTTCATTTTCAGAGCACCAATTTGAGACAACCAGGACCACAATGGAGCCGATCAATACAATCAATGAGGCTTTTCCTGACTGTTATGTCATTTCAGTCTCATGGTTCCCACAATGATTGCACGATCATTTTCCTTTTCTCTTACTGATGAAAGATGGTCATGTCACATAGCCATAAAGACCACTCAAGCTACCAATCCAATCCTTTTGAAACCAGAGGGAACATTTGTTAGCTTTAAACGACACTTTCTGAACTACTTCCAGGAAGCATGCATACTGTATGTCAAAGTAAGGCAGGAGAAGTGACAGATCTTGTGTTTTCCTTTTTTCTTTAGCAAAACCTTTTCAAAGGATTGATTAACCTAGATTGACTTCAATCTGAACGTTTAAAAGCAAGATTTTCTTTTGAACCTGAAGGAAAATAAAAATGTGACCCAACTGAAAACCTACTACTCTAACTGGATCAAAAGTCTGCAAGCTACACGTACACTCCAGGAACCTGAGGATACAGATCACTACTTATGAACCTGATCATCGCCTCAGTGACCTTTATGTCCTCTGGCTGTGTGAATGTCTTTCCCCCTGACTTTTTATTACTCTCCATCACAACCCAGATAACTAATTCTGCTGCAGGCAAAAACAGGTGATTGAAAACACTAAGGCCAGCAGTCTCTGTGTGTGTTTGTGTGTGTGAGAGGGTGGAGAGAGAGACGGAGTGTATCATGGAAGATGTGAATCTTTAAAGCTGGTGGAAGAAAAGGCCGGAGGCAGCGGCTCTCTGAATATTAATCACAATCACACCATGTCTACGTGGGTTTGGTGAATGACAAACCAGGCATTTAAACGTGGCAGAACAACAACGAAAAGGCTGAGTTAGCATATTGTGAAGTGAAGATGACGTATCAAAGTGGAAAAGGGCTAAAGTTAGAGCAACGACATCATTTCAATAAATACATTTTCCTTTAAAAAAAAAACTTTTCTGGTGCGGATCAACTCAGCCTGAATTATTCAACAAATTCAGCAGACTACACATCATTTATGAAATTTCATCCATCCCAAGAAGCCAATGTTCTGTGAAAGCTTTCTGGCATATTTACACACGATGATGTGTCCATGTTTACTGAATCAACCACCTGATTACTATGCACTTCATGCTGTTCTCACATTTCAGCAACAAAACCACTGAAACCTGACTTGCTGCAAATGTGAAATGTGCTTTTTTAATTTCTCTAGATGTTTCCAATATACTCAATAAAGTGCCATCAACTTACAATGTACAAGTAGATATGACTCTAATACAATCTCTGTCTGTGCAGCGAAATTATTCAACGTATTGCAATCAGTTCATCGTCACACAAGACTGAAAAAATGTGATATTCCAGTTTTGTCCTGATATTTCAACACAACCGGTTCAATCAAAAGCCCCGCATGCTGACACACTGTCAGATTCTCAGGAACAAACAGCGTTCAAATGTAACAGGTGTCGAATAACATGTCACGCATCGCACTAGAAATACACTAGAACTGCTACTGACACCTGACATTTATTCTTTAATGAAAATATATTGAAGAAGACACAGAGTCAATCACAACTTCCGTCTCCTCCCCCTTAGGTCATTTTTTTTCTTACACTTGGAAAGTACTCTACATCACCAAACACTCTTTTTTTCCAGAGATTTTACAGCGACACAAAGGAAATGATGATTACATCTGCAAAGGTAAAACACTGACGAGCAAAGGAAAATCAATGAAAACAAAATGACTGCGTCACATCCCCTCCATCCTCTTTGTCTTGCAGTAAAACAAAATGACACTACTCAACAATTTGATTCCATCCAAAGATCAGTGGCAAAGTTTTATATTTCGGTGGGATAACGTATATGAAGTTATAAATATAACAGCAAGTGTGTGCCGAAATGGGAAGGTGACCGCCAGACAAAGGCATTAAATGTTTCATGTGGTGTGAGTGCAGTGTGTGTGTGTGTGTGTGTGTGTGTGTGTGTGTGTGTGTGTGTAAGTGTGTGTGTGTGTGTGTAAGTGTGTCCTTGAGATAAAGATTATATATGACAGACCAGCTGTTGGTGCTCCCACAGGGTTTTGTGTAAAAAAATGAGAAGCAGATTATTTTGCACACATCGACCTCAATCATCACTGTGCACACACACACACACACACACACACACACACACACACACACACACACACACACTAAAACACACTAAAGCACATAAACAAAGAAGCATAGACTGCACTCAAATGTTTCCAATAATTGAAGTTAGTGCTCCAGCTATTTGAAAGATAAACCAGTTAAACTTAGATTCATTGATGGCTTTATGTGTTCATCATTGTATTGCTTGGTTCAGATAACACTGGTTAATAAAAGTAAGTCACGTAATCATAAATAAATAAATCAACAATAAACTCCTAATTAAAAGATGGATCTACAATTTCATTTAACATAATCCTTTGTTCTGTCAATAAAATAAAAAATATGTTCACAAGGAAATGAACTGCATGAGCAACTAACAAGGAAGGAACATGTGTTTTTCACCTCTGTCTTTTCCTCGTGCTTTTGTTTAACCTGATACTTGTTCGACCTGTCCAAAATATCTGAACTCATACTGAGAGGAAAGCTGACTCCAAAAACAACTATGAAAAGTGAGTTAAACAGGTGTCAACTTTTTGATCCCCCTCGGATTATAAAAGAAGCCCACCTGTCTTGTTTTGATGGCTCAATGTATTCACATTTATACATGAGACAGTCACGGTCCATTTCTATATCAGCAAAACTGTCCAGTTTCCCTGTGTGTGTGTGTGTGTGTGTGTGTGTGTGTGTGTGTGTGTGTGTGTGTGTGTGTGTGTGGTGGTAACTTTGAAAGGTAATGTTGTGGTTTACCTGGCAGGCTGGCACTGACAGGGACGACACAGAGCACGACCACAGCGAGCAGCAGCAGCTGCAGCGAGGCCCGGCGCTGCCGTCCGTTCCTCTGGTTCAGCAGCATCCTTGGGGTCTTCTCGATGACGGAGGACCGCAGACGGTGACAGATGTTGTTGTCATTCCCCCATTACTATTGTTTTCTGTGTATTTCGTTTTTTTGTTTTTTGTTGTTATTAGTTTTTTAAGAGAGGAGTAAGTACCAACAGAACACACAGTTAAACCGAGACAGTCGGACCAGGACGCAGTAAGCCTACACTGCACCGTAATCCGTGGCAGTGCTAAAGATAGCGGAGCTACAGCCAGAGAAGGAGGGGGGGGGGGTGTGCTCTCCTGCGAGAGGACGTGTGTTTGACATGCTGCCTTCATGGACTCCTCCAAAACTCAGACTTCTCAAATGCGACACTTTTCTTTATATATTAATATCTATATATTTTTTTTTTAATTGCTCCTTTCTTCAAATAATCTTTTACCACATATGCATTTGTGGAAAGGGGCCACACAAAAAAAAAAAAAGATTGTCATGCAACATCATCTTGTGGTGTCAACATTGTCTCACGTGTCTTCTCTTGGTTGAGGCTTGCAGCGATGAATGGTTGAAACTTCAGAAAAATGTGGGCCGTCACATTCTTGATCTAACAGGCTGTCCATCTATTTTCTACTCAAGACAAACATCACAAGTAGATGTTAGAATAAACATGACTGACAGAAACACTTAGAGAAATATACCCTTCACTCATACACCATGACAACTTCAAACTCAATAATGACCATTTTCCACAACAAAAAGATATTTTTAAAAGCATGTCTTATCATAGCCTATATTTACAAGTCTTCTTTTGTACAACTTTGTTTGTGTCCCGCAGCACCTGAAGGCACCAGTTCACTGAGCCTTTAGAAACAGGGCGGGGCGAGAGGTAGGTAAGGTGTGTGAGACGTGATGACGTAGTTAAACCACGAGTTAAACCCAATTCGATTAACAGACAGTGAGATGTTGGTGACAGAACAGACTGTGTGTTTCTATAACATTTACACACTGCTAGCGAATCATTTAATGATTAAAAAGATTTGATTTACCAAAACTGATGACGAGTCAATCCCCTACTTTAAAGTCCACTAAATGCATTTATAGCTCTCATGTTTTTGACCCACAAATAATCAAACAAAGCCTGACGAAGAGAGTCGGTAATGGAGCAATAGCCTTAGCAAATAGCCTAATGTACTTTGCAGAATAGGTGCAGTAAAATGATACAGATTAAACAAGGAAACATTGTTCTTTAAATTGCCTTCTTTTGTGGTTCATTCAGTCAGTACAATAATGGTCTAAAATCACAGGACAAATAGGCATTGTTACTGGCTGCTGGTGACCGGTCTGTTTATTTACTTTATTTAAGCTAGCTCTATGGGACCAATGCAGAAAAACTTTCACTGGCCAACATCAATTAAAAATAGTTCTCTCTTTCAGTAATCTAGAATGATGTGTTTTAAATGCTGATGTGTTTTGTGTTTGTGAAGACACAAAAACTGATGTTTTTATGATTCAAAGATCTATAGCTGAATTTGAAGAGACTCAGATTAATATTATACCAGGGACTTCATGCAATGCAGGATCTAGCAGTAGGCTATCCTTCAGTGCTCTCCTCTTATCAGTCAGGTATTCTGTTGTTACATGCACAGATTTTAGCTATGAAAAACATCTGGAACACAGCAGCATTAGCTACTCAGGGCGGGTATCGCTGCGTTACAGCCGGAAAGAAGATCTTTAATTTCTGCACAATTCAGAGATCGTGTACGCTGGAGATTCAAACCTTTATTTTGGGCATCAAGCTTCAACACTGTAAGACAGCTGACTGTATGTCATCATGAGCTCAAGCCGCCACTAAAACTAAGTTAATTAAATAAATTATCACATTGTGATTTCAAAATTTATTAACAAGACTGCCTCAGCTCACAGTCCCAAATGAAATACAGAGAAGATGTGTCATAGAAACAGGAGCCATGTCATGCAAGTTGTTGGCACTTTTTAACCAGATCAACAGAAAACTTAGAAAGAAAAGTAAAATTGTGTTAATATATTTGCCAATATGTTAAATAGCATTAAAAAAAGAAAACAATCCTCCCCTACTTCTTGTCCATGTTCTGTCTCTGAAGAGTAACATGAACAGTCCTGAGGTATACCTGTTGGCAAAGCCTCATTCGGGCTAAATTAAAATATTCATTGTCATGTTGGATTAAGACTCAGCAGCTTCAGGAAACAGGTTCCACTATAAACAGAAGAAAACCAACTCTGGTACAAAAAGTGTTTGTTGAAAACATACACAAGCTCACATTTACGTACCACAAAAAAAAAAATCATGGAACAACTTATTATTGTAAACGACACACGTGATATGGAGGAACTGATCAAAAGAGTTATCGTGTTTATGAATTGTTGCATAATGTTCCTACACACTGGAACGCCAACAACACGTTTAAGTATGTATCACGAGTGAGAGAAGGTAACAGCAGGTACATTTAAGACTTCAAATCCAAAATGCATCCAAAAATGTCCTGGAGTAAAACTGTTTGAGTTATATTTTTGGAAGCATTGCCCATTATTTATAGGATTTGAGTTTTCAAAAATCCTCAAAATCTTGCTGTTATTCAAAGGTGGTTAAATGAACCCTTTAGAGATTTCTGTAAATTAAAAGGTGCACAAAAAGTTGCATCTTCACATATTATCAGTGGTTGTTTAAGGACTGCAATTAAATTAACCTATTGCACATACAAAAAATGCAAAGACAGGCTGAATGTTTGACTCCGCAGGAGTGGAGACAATCATACCCGTGTTTCAAAGTGCAGAACAGTCTGGGACCGCAGCCCAACCTGTGATGATGCATCTGGAACTAACCCTGTAACATGCACAAAAAAACCATCTTTGGTCGTCTTTACAAGGCTATTAAGAAGATTTTAATTCAACGTGATTAATTACTTAGTTATTCACAAGTCAAAAAAAGTTGAAAAACTAAACATACTTGTAAAGGATTCATTGATTTCAGCCTTGAAGAGCTTTCATTCCAATCGAGAGAAAGGTTTCATTTAAGAACGCTGATCTTTAACTGAGATGCTTTCTTTAGTATTTCAGTTATTTTAAACCTTGCACACAGCAAACACTCTTCAACATTCACACATCATAGAAAAAAAAAAAAGAAAAAGAAATGCAGAACGCACACACACACAAACACACAAAAACATTTTATCAAACTAGTCAACCCAGCAAACTGCATTTACTCTTTGAATTCCCTGAAGTTGCTTATTTGTACAAAATCACCTTGTAAATTGGCCCCAGTTCATCTCCTTCATCTTCACATGCTATGTTACTGAGACATTATGGGAGCTAACTCCCCCTACTGGTCAAGTCAACTTCCGTTCAGCACTATTGAACATTTTACAGTAGTTCGTTGAAGTGAAAAGGTGCATTCTACATTGAAAGGAACTAAATTGCATAAAAAACCTAGCCGAGTATGTTTTTGCCTTATCTGAGTTTTTTTTTTTCCTCTGGGGTGAGGTCATTTTAAAAAATCTAGTCAGTTATCCATGTCATTTTCTCCACAAGCATTTCTTCTGTGCCTACAACAGCAACACTACAGGATGAGCACAAGCTCAGCCATCTTAACCTACACTTTACGGCCTCTAACTACCAACTGTAGTTTCCACTTGAACTCTCTGTCTAATATATACAGACACATCTTTAGGTTTCACAGTCAAGATAGGATTAAAGTGTTGCCATCACACTGATCTACTCTTGTCTATCGGTTGCTAACATGCAGGCTGGGTAAGTTAGGGTTCCATGTAGGGCAGTGAGGGGCTCTGAGGCACGAGCCATTCAGAAACTGACAAAGGATCAGAGGTGGTCAAGGGTTTGTGTCTGGTCCACAGTTAGGGTTCGTAGTTGGAGATGAACCTGCTGAACACGGTTCAGTTCTGCCATCCTTGGCTGCCTTGGTGCAGGCTTTGTGCTGCTGCGACTGTTGCTGTTCCCTGGGCTCTAATTCTTCCTCTTCTTCTTCCTTAAGAAGCAACTGTTCTTTCTCCAGGAAAAACTCCAGGGTTGGCCCTCTGGCTGCTCCTTCCTCGAGCTCTCCCTCCTCTGCCAAGCGGAGTTTGATGTTCATGCTGACGGGTTTCACTGTCTTATCTGGACAAGGAGGAGGAGTAGAACAAAAACGATATGCAAATGAGGCCACTGTTATCAAACACAAACTTTGACTTACACTCATGTATTTAGGGCCTTGCTATTGTTGGGAGTTGATTAGCCTTTCTCCTTTTGTCATGTAGAAGTACAAGATAAGGAAGTTATAAATTAATGAAAGACAACCTTAAAGCACTTATAAGGTATAATATGCAACTTTCAATCCGGTAGATATTGCCCTTTAGCACCAGCCTCTCAGACCAAAACAAAACTCTCTCAGCACACTCTCAGTCTCTCATCAGTCTTATCCTGTAATCTTCTTTCTCCAGATCCTCACCGTGTCCCAGCTGCCTCTCTTTTGGCAGCAGCAGCACGTCCACATTCTGATGTTCCTCCAAAGCAGCTGTGAGCATGGCACCCTCACGGCTAAACACAAACACCAAAGGCAGGTTGATGTCCTCAGTGGAGTCGCCATCTCCAACCATCTGGAAGAGGGGGGTTTCCTCGCTGTTACTCCCCTCTCTGTGGTCTGAGGAGATTAAGTGAAACATTAGAACTTTTGTATATGGAGGTACGGCCTTTAGAATTTTGCAGTTACTCGTAAGATTTGACCCTTGAGCTAGACTGTAGATTTGTGATGCTCCTCACCTATGAAGATGACTCCTATGGCTCCTGCCTCCTGCAGCCGGCGAGCCTTTGCAGCAAACATGCACTCACCGCGCAGCGCCAGAGCAATATGGCCTTCAAGCTCCTCTGCATTATCTATCGGTCCACATGCAGTGTAAGGGGAGGGTTTCACTATGCTGCCCTTCACCTGCAGCACAAGAGTGTGATTATGAGTCATTGCTTACAGATTATGGAGATAATAGAGTTACATGTGAAAAAAACAGCAAACAAACTTTAACATTGAATTTTAAGTGATCTTATTACCATTGAGAGTCGAGGGGTGGGGGGTGCAGTATGTTCTTCTCTATGTAGCGTTGATATTAAAGCAAAAATCTTCTAGAAATATTCTTATTTGTATATGTGAGAATGTGCTTCAGTGTGTAGGGGGTGGTTTGAGAAAAAACCCCAGGTGTTGATCATGTATAAAAAACGTTTGCTTACCCCGTGCTCCATCTTGGTGAGGTCCATACCAAACTTGGCAGGTCCCGCTGTGAGGACTGTTCTGCCCAGAAATGGGGGGGGATATGATCTGAACAACATGAGGAAACACCTCCTCCTCCTCCTGTGTCTGGCTCAACTCTGCCACAAGTTTGACCCGGTACACTCCTTTATGATCCTAAAGGGAACCAGATAAAGAAAAAGTGACTCAGTTCTGCTGGGTTTGTTTTTGTTTTTGTTTAGGAGGACAATGTGGAGGACAGGTTGCAATCCAGGAAACCAAACATTTACATGTTGAGAGTTTGGGAATTTTACAAAGATGAAAAATATAAAACAAAGAAAGACAAGGCCAGAGGACGAATATGAGAAACAGCAACTAAAATACCTTCTGTCTCCTGCCCTCTCCTGCCATGACCTCATTCAGTGGAGTGAGAGAAATGCCCATGCTTTTCAGGAACTCCACCGGCTCCATGCCGTTATCGTGCAGTGGAAGTTCAATTTCTCTGTAACATGCGAACAAGTTTGACATCAAAGTTATACCTGTTAACAACTTTCAACAGTGATTTGAATCTAAAATCAAGCCCACTCTACAAACGAACATACCTGACAGGTAAGGGGTGAAAGGCGCGTCCCACCCCAGTGAGGTACTTGTAGCTGTCCCGGATGGTTTTTGCAAACGAGGGGTTGTTGGGAAACAATGTCTCCAAGCTGGGACAGGAGTGTGTAAACAGATCTTCTTCTTGAGAGACAGGAACAGTTTCCTGAAGCACAGAAAGAGTAGTTAATGTCTCTGTAAAGATATGCCTCACGTAAAATAGTACAATAATGTGTGTACCTGTGTTAGTGACAAAGTGAGATCTCTTACCGTGTCGTTGCCTGGACAGGGCGGCTTGGTGATGGACAAAGACACAGGGAGGAGATGAGCCTCTGTAGTGAAGATGTAGTCATCAATATCGATTGGCAGCTCAGTCTTCTCCGAAAACAGCAGGTACAGGTATTTAAACATCTCAGCCAGAAAGAACGAGTCCATCCTACACACACAAACACACGGAGGAAAGATGTGACATTCATAAGAAGTATTTCAGGGTTTCATAACAACAGATATTCCATCCCCAAAAATATATTCCACGACTTCTACAGTTACTCATTTTAAAATATGTGTGCAATGGCACGTGCATACCTGTCTTCATGTGTCCCAGTGCGGACATCTTGAACAGCAGCAAATCCGCAAGGCACCCTGGCGTAGGCATTGAGCTTCTCCACAATGGACTGTCCAACTCTGAGGTAGTACGGGTCGCCAGTTGCCTGCAGACATCAAAATATCATCAATAACCTCCATCTTCCACGGATCATTCAGTTTGCCAATAAGATGCTTTGTGAATTTAGCACAGAAGTGGAATCATTTCATAAATAGGCCGGTTTGTAACAAGCTGTAGTCCACTTTTTAAAGAAAAGACCGTTTTTTTACCTTATAGAGGTAGTAGGTGCTTTCTGCAAACTCTGGTCTCAGTAAGTGTTGGCCCCAATGAACTCTGAACTCTGTGGTGAAAGCCTGCAGCGACATCAATAAGGAAAGAAACGTATATTAGGGACACTTGTTCAATCTAAAAATGTTTAGTTCACTTAATTAACACATTTCTTTAAGATTGTGAAAAAGTTAATTTGATGGATGTCATATTGTAATTTAAAAAAACCCATACAGATTAGGTGATATGACCACGTGTATTCAGGGATTAAGATTTTACTGGCATCAGTAGTTTGGGTTCGATGAGGCTAATAGAGGCAATGTTTTGATGAGACGGTCTGTTTAATGGCAACATCAGCAGACTAGGAAGTAGCAGACAATCTGATCATTGTTCTTAAGTATGTGGAAAAAACTGTTTTTTGACAAAACAAATCTGTATATTATCCATCTCTATCCAGTGTTCAGAATACATTATTTGAGCATACATGCCTGAACACGTAATTCAACAGTACAAACAAAGAGCAGAGCGTCTTTACCTCTGGAAGAAACTTGTGCTGTTTGGTGACTTGGTAAAGCATTTCATGAGTCTCAATAGCTGGCTTCAGATCTCCTCTCAAAACCTGCGTGAAAAAACAAAATGTCACTCACATAATTATACTGTACGCACTTCAATGCCCCACAGCAATGCGGCTGTGGTTCGAGCCCCAACTCCTGCAGACACACGTCCGATGTGTCCTTGGGCAAGACACTTGCACCCCAAATTGCTCTCGCTGCTTCGTCGGTGGCGTGTGAATGTGTATGAATGGGATTAGTTACTTCTGATGGTCACTTTACATAGCAGCCTCTGCCATAAGTGTGTGAATGTGTAGGTGTGACATGCGGTGTAAAAGCGCTTCGAGTAGTCAGAAGACTAGAAACGCGCTATACAAGCTCAAGTCCATTTAGCATTAAAAGTAATTGATCAAGTGAAATCTTAAGACAGGATAACTCACCTGTAACCCGGGGAAGAACGCCAGGAGAGAGTCCATCCAGCTGCGCACGCTCACAGTGGGGTTGTGCATGTGCACATTGAGCAGCAGGGGAGGCTGACTGATGTACTTCATAATGGCACTGTAGTGCTGTGGTTAACACACAACATGACATTGAGTTATAGTAGAGTACAGCAGGTGCTAAACTGGATGAAGAGCACACTGATGAAGGAGGACTTACAATGTTGAACCTTTCGAGAAAAACATTGTCTCCTAGAAGAATGTAGGCCTTCATCAGGTATTCATAGTATGAGTCAATCCCGGCACCGACTCCACTGTCTGCAAACAAAGAAGTCAGAAGACGGTCATAGAGCTGTGGAATATGTATGTACTGTTTTATCAGTGTTCTGCATCATGCTGATCCACTGTCGTCTTCTTTCACCTCATATTGTATATACAGTATGTACATTTGTTCACATGGCCTCACCCCTTCTGACCCATTCTTCATTATGGATGTTTATCACAGTCCCCACCAAGTCGCTTCCTCTCTGCCTCCTGTCCCACAAGACGTCCAGAGCCTTCCTTGCATGTTCCTATAAAAGAGGTCGTATTTACATAAAAGATTCCATCTTTGATATGACATTTTATTATCTTCCAGGGACTTGCTCCAGTTAAGATATTATTTCTAAGTTATGTTCTGTCTCTGGTCCTGTATTATTTCTCGTGTAGTTTCAGAGGAGGCAGAGGGAGGTAATACCTCAAACACAGACTCTCCTGACAGTCTGCTGAGGGCAGCGAACTCCAGGATCATCGTTCCAGCGCATGCTGTGCAGGTGTCCGACTCAGTGCCTGTGCGTGAAAGAGGATTCAGGACTCCATATCGCAGGTTCACCTGGAAAACAGACAAATTTACATTGAAGCTTCTCTCGGCCAAAATCATTTTACTAACATTCTTTAATATAAAATCTTTTAAATAAAGTATTTTTCATTTGTTCCTCTGTGGAGCACAAACTGCTTAGAATTATGCTCATTTAATTTCTGCTCCATCTGAATGAAGTCCTGTGCAATCGAACAACAGAATGAAGAACACCTTAGGGTAAGGAAGGCCACTTGTGGTGTTGAAGGCAGGCAGTAATCGATGGCCCAGTTCTTTGGCCATGTGTAGAAGCTCATCCTGATACCACTGCATCCTCTCCCCACGCTGCCGCAGCAGGTCCGCCATCACATGAGCTCCCAGGAGCCCTCTAAGAGGAATTAGATATATTTATAATATGAACAAAAACTGTTTTTTTTAAAGACACATTATTGTATGTACAGTACATGAGTTCATATATAAAAGACATGCTTTATACCCTAAAACTCTGATGTTGGTCTCAAACACAGACACCACCACATCGTTGTCCAGGCGCACATCCCTCACGGCCTTCCTCACTGCATCCTCAAAGTCATCAAGCTTGTTTAGCACCTGCACACACACACACACACACACACACACACACACACACACACACACACACACACACACACACACACACACACACACACACACACACACACACACACACACACACACACACACACACACACACACAGAGTAGTAAATAAATTTAGAGTCAACATGTGAAAACAAAAGCAAATCAAACTTCTTTTATGCCTGTGAATAGAGGGAAAGCAAGTACTCACCACCAGGGTATCAAGAGTATCAATCAGTGTGAGAGAAAACCTGCAGAAAAGGAGGAGGACATGTTATGATGAAAGCTTCTGGCAGAGCACATCGGAGCTACTCTCACACTGCCAATGATCTGGTTTCATTTGTAATGAATCAGACTGTTACACGTCTGCTCTGTTGAATGTTCCAGTTAAATTACAATACTAAACATGCCTGGCACATACTGTAAATAGATTTATAGTTCTTTAAATCCATGATTGATTGCCTTCTTGTTAATCTCGTTGATTTAAATTAGAATCTAATTAATGTGTTCCCTTAAAACTGGGACTTCTACTCTGTGGAGAATGTAATCTGTTGGGAACAGCTCAGTATTATATTAAATGAAACAGTATTTTTCTTCATGAAGGTGCTAAAGACATTACATAAACCATTTATGACATAAACAGATCCTTGTTTATTTAATGAAAAACACCTCAACAGCCTTTCATTTTTTTATTTGAAAAAACAAACATGATATGGAAGGTGGAAAGAGAATTGCACAGGTGGATTTTTCTTCTTTGAACCCCCTCCCTTTCTCCATCGTTTAAGTTTTCAGTAAAGAGTGAAACTTTGCAGTCAGCAAACGTGTGGTCATTTATAATAAGCTGGACGAGCACCGTCGGGGGGGGTGTCATCAAGCTTTCCAGTGTACACCAGTGACTACTTAGTTGCATAGGAGCAGCCCGATTTTGCAATCAGGGTATTAAAAAAAGTATTGGAAAAAAAGACAGAAACCCGTTGGAATAGAGCGTGCAAAAGAAAGAGAGGAAACTTTAGAACCTCTACGAC
Organism: Tautogolabrus adspersus; assembly: GCA_020745685.1. Taxonomy (NCBI): domain Eukaryota; kingdom Metazoa; phylum Chordata; class Actinopteri; order Labriformes; family Labridae; genus Tautogolabrus; species Tautogolabrus adspersus. The sequence continues at coordinate 28,560,223 of CM036549.1, read as the reverse complement.
AGTGGGATAAAGTCATTAAGGAAGCAGAAGTGCTGTGTGTAATGATTGTGATTGAAGTTGTCACATTGATTATGAATACAGTTTTTGTCTGTGTTGTGGTTTTAAAGGAGAGTCAGGGAGGATTGGAGTAAAGAAAAACGTACGCTTCTGTTTTTAGTATCGTGTTTGTATTTGTCAGTTTGTGAACCTACTTGCCATTAAAAACCGCATTAACCGATTTATGAATTATTAAGTTGTTTTACTGACAAATTTAACTTAGGCGTGTGCTGATGCATTCGTTGTTGGGGGGGGGGGGCTGCATTAATATATTACATATGTTTGTAGTAACATTTTCATAATCAACATCTTCATTGTATTGCAGTTTTACAGGGAAAGCTATATAGACATAGAACCTTAGCCTTTAAAAAGGGCACATGCCATTGTGATCCAACCTGATGGCAGCTGATGGACTAGAAATTGCATCTTGTGTGATGATGATGATGAACTCACTTCCCAAGAGAGTCATCTATGTCCCCTCTGTTAGGCTCCTGGCCACGGACTCTCCCCTTGCAGCTTAGAGGCATCAGCTCGTCTGCTGGGTATGCATATTTCTGCAACACAAACAACACTTATTGTACTAAAGCTTCACTTACGGGTCTAAAGTTAAGGTATCATTAAGAAAGGAGTCTGGATGGTTTAAAATTCTCTAGGAGGAAGAAACAAGCAGCTTAAAGGTAAATACCTTACATAAGTGCTGGAACACTTTTTTTGTGACTTGGGGCTACCAATTCTAGCTCTTTGAAGAATGAGATTAAGGGTGAATTTTATTTGGTATTGCAGACTTAATTTCAGATATATTTCTACCAAGCCACCATTAATTAGACTAAATATCAAGCGTGTTATTACTAAGCCAACAACAATGCTTCTTTGATAATGGGAGAATATCTTTGTGTGTATTCTGTCCTAAAGCACTCTCCTTAGCTTTTGTGATGGCTCACCTATTTTAAAAAACACATCCATTGCCCCTTTTCACTTCTTCTAACTCTCAGTAACATGCTGCTCTTACTACACATTCAATACATCCTGATTCTTGGAAGACATATCTTTCGTCAAGGACCAAAATGAATCAATACAATCCATACTGCCATGAGTCTCACATTTTGTTCTACAGGCACTGTTTTACGAGGATGACAAACAGCTGCAGCAAAATCCTGCCTGTTTGCTTTCTGCACAACCGTACCCCTAAATCAGCAAAAATGCTGGTTTGATAAAGTAGTTCTAAATACTACAAGTGTTGCAGCAGTTTGGGTTGATTCAGGTGTTCTGTATTTGCTCTGGTCACCTGCAACATGTGAATATAAATGCTGTGATATTTTCAATAATTACATCAAAGTTACAGCTTACCATGTAACTGCCATAAGCATGATCGAACATTTCAATGATTTGGTCCCTGCCAAAAAAGAAAAATACATCAGTCACATAACAAAATAACACAAACACTGTAAACTATTTCACAATATCACAAAGACTTGCACAGTCACTTATTCACAAACACATTGAAACAGTGTTTTGTTTTCTCCTCACCTGATAACAAGTTTCTCCTCTTGTGTCATGCTCTGGTTCTCTTGACATTTCGCCCAGGTAAGAAGAAGACAGGTGATCAGTAGTGTCGTTATCAACATTCTAGATCTGGAAGAATGGATCCTCCACCAGCACGGATTATTCCCTATGTTCGCCATGTGGTCTTGCCTCAGGTTAAGCTTTAATATGGACAAACAAACCCCTGTCCTGTGTCCACCTCCCACACAGAGTCAAACAGCCCAGCAGGCACAGCTGTCCCCCTTCAGAGCCACGATCATCCTCATGTTGGTAGACAAGGGTTATCGACAGAGGTGAGCTACCTCACGGCCCCATTTCCATATCTGCACTGTAGTTGATCCAGTATTGTTACGACCACCACATGCCCACAGAGGACCTCAGCTGCTCGTATCCATGTAAACAATAGAGGCAGCTAGCTACAGCTGAGTCTCGATAAACAATGAATGTTGACGTCAGCCTGTGAAGAAAAACAAGGCTAGCTAATAAGAGAGTAAGCACACAAAAAACGTATTGCCCAAAGAAAGAAATGTGAATACAAAATTGGGCTACTTACAAAACTGAATCACCCAGTCAAACATTGTGGCTAGCTTTAGTTAGCCATCACAGTGCTAGCCAGCTAACAAGTTGCTAATTCGCGGTGTTCAGTTTAGGTTTAGAAAACCTTAAAAGGATGAAACGTAGCTCCAGATATGATCTTGGTTTAAAAGAAAAGCTTAATTTCCGTTTCCCCTGATTGTCACACAGTTGAATGAACAATGACACGTCGCCATGTATTACTATTATGTATAACGTTATAGTACTCTGACGTACCGAGCTGTCAGGGGACAGACAGGAGAAACCGGGCATCTTCAGCCCTGAGTGATGTACTCCAGGCAAGCTTAACGCCCACGTAGGCAAGTTTATAACGCTCTCCATTTGAGGGGTTTCAATGTTAGAGTGTCTATATGTATAACTAAAGGAAGCTTAGATCTTAATCATGCTTAGGGAATTCTTCTAGCAAGTCAACGGACGTCCGATGGTTGTTCAGGCAAGGGCAAACGTTTCCCTGTCAGACTTCAGAAAGGGAAAAGAACCCACATTTCCTCATTGACACAGACATGCGTCACATGGGAGAAGTCAAAGGGGGTTATTTACAGTCTATGGTTACACATCATACATCAGTTATTTCATCCATATCTTTCTGCATTTCATCTTGTGTCAATCTTCCCATGCAAATCATTTTATTATATTGGACAAATTGATCCACGTCCACTGAAAAGTAAGGTTTCCATAAAGTCCTTAATCCCAGTGTCTTGCCCCCTAACTTGTTTATTCAGTTTATGTTTGTTTCTTATCCCCTCCTCCCACATAACACAGACTCTCATCAGCCCCACAGTCAGAAACCATCTCAGTGATGTGAAGGCTGAAACTGTTTTTATGAGTTACAGTAACGCTCACTGGACTTTACATTTATTTTCTTACAAAACACTCTATTACACCTTTCGTACATTTTATGTTTTTTTTATTTGACATTTTTAAATTCTATTTTTATATATTTGTAATTGCTTCTCATATTTTATGATTTAAGTCTTGCTTGTCCTGTTTTTATCTCCTTGTAGTAGCCTATGTGTAAATGTACTTGGCAATAAAACCCGATTCTGATTAAAGGCATTTTCCCTGTTTCTACTTTTTCCCACGAGATGTCACTATTGTGTCTCTCCTGACAGCAGGGCTTCAAGGAAACGTTGAAGTCTACCTTATTGCAATGACTTCCTTTGACAGATGCTTTGTGCAATAAAACAGTCCTTGTGTTAGTGTTTTAAATTATACACTTTGTATTTACCTCGGGACGTTAAGTAGGTCTATCTAATAATTTGCTAACACAAAACAAACCATTGCCATACTTGTTTTGCATGATTACACAATACTAAGCATTCTTATAAACCTCAACATTTGGTGTGGTTATGTTTTGCTTCAGGAAACAGCTAACACTGTTAGGCGGGGCAGGGGGTGAAGTCCTCTCAAATTGTGACGTCATCATAAAGGTATTTCAGCAACGCAATTAAGAAACACCAAAAACACATTTCCTTCCTATTTCTCAACGTCCTCCCTCTTATCTTCATGAGTCATGCCCCTGCCCTGAGGGTAAACATGACTATGGTCCCTCTGTAGGTTAATACACAGCACAGCTCGCCTTTGGGAAAATACAGTAGCCTAGGCTAGAGGAGGTGTCTTTGGTGAGATGAATAAATTGCTGCGCAGGGGAGTCAAGTTAGAGAAAAGGAACCGCATGAATGTCAACATCAGGGTGCTGTCACTGATGAGGAGGAGTTAATAGAAAACATCATGATTCAACTTCCTCCAGTCTATAATGGGCGTTGCCTTCCTATCTTCTCTGAAAGGTGTGGCGACCCTAGCTCACTGTGAAATTCCTCCTCTGACATCGACCCTGTACTCTCACTCAGGTAAGACAACTCTTTTCTGACAGTTTATTATCGTCTCAGTTCATGTCCCGACTTTATTCTCTGTCTGTTATCAATGTTTTGTTTTTTTTATGTTTTGCTGATCGGGTCCAGCTGCAGACTGTAATCTATAAGTATGTCCAGTCATGTAGGCCTACACGTGTCTCCTCGGTTATATTGACCAATTCCTACTTTCAACTTTCAAATGAGGGAAGTTATCGTGCATTTTCAAGGAAGACCTTTAAAGCGTAATCCAGGAAATGGTTAATGTTTCCTAAAGTGGATGCCAAAAGCGCTGACAGTCGAAACCAAAGGAGAAAGCAGAGGGGCAATGCAATCAAAACCAACAGAGGCGGACATCCTGAAAGCCGTTATAGTAATACATTATATGCGCTTTTGTCTCCTCCTTAATTTCAGCCTTTCATCTGTAACCACAACCATGTCTGTTTGGGTAAGAACTCATAACTATCTGTGAGAGATATTAAGCCTAAGATAAGACAAACACATCATTTAAACCTGTATGTGTGCTCGTATTATAGGATGACTTGGACCTCCTCTTAGACTCCCCCTCCTCTATGACTGTCACTGTAAGTTGTGCAAACATTTCCTTTTAGGTTTCATTATTATGAAGATGATTTTTGGAGATGTCACATTTTCTATTTCTACTAACAGATACTGGTTGATGAGTTTCATGTTTAAGCCTTAAGTGTGTTTCTGTGTCAATCAGTCCAATGTCAGAGGGACTGTGAAGGACAAGGCAAACTTCAAAGTGGAAGAGGATGTGTCTGCACTACGGAAAGCCATAGAGGGTATCGGTGAGTAAATGAGTTACTATTATCAGTAGGCCTACATATTTTAAATACTTCCATATCAGACACACATGCAACCACATTTAAATCACATGTTACTGTATATGAGCATTTGTCAGAATGGTTTTGATGAAATGAGTAAGTGTTTCCTTTGTTGTCTTGTGATTATAGGCACAACAGAAAAGACACTGATTGAGGTGTTGACCCAAAGAAGTAATGCTCAGCGTCAGCTTATTGCCAAGGCTTATCACAAAGCCACAGGACGGGTATAAAAAATGAACTTACTCTAAATATTATTTATCAGTTCTGTGAAAAACATGATGATGGTGGAGTAAAGTCCGTGTTTAATCCACCCTACTCCATCAGACATTAGTCGCTGACCTGGAGGGCGACACTCAGGGAGACTTTGAGGATCTGTTGGTTGCCTTGGTAACGCCTCCTGATGTTTACGATAGTCATGAAGTCATTGCAGCCATCAAGGTGAGAAATCCACTCGACTGATACTTTATGATGTTATTTGTCAGTCAATGAGGCTAAAATGTAAATGATTATCTTCCTTTTTTTGTTGTCTTTATAACTTGTAGGGTGCAGGAACCACAGAGAGTACGCTGACTGAAATCTTTGCCTCAAGATCCAAGAGACAAATCCAGGCTTTGTCTGAAGCATACCTTGCAGGTCAGTCTTTAAAACAACATAGTCGTGTCATTTTAGATTGTAAATCTGTTGGCAAATGTTTGTCTATAATGTTGTGAAATTCTGTATTTTTCTTTTATTCCAGAAACTGGAAAATCATTGGTTCATGATTTGCAGTCAGAGGTGTCTGGAGAATATGGCAAAGCACTGCTCATCTTGGCCGAGGTATTGTACCTTCATTTCAAACAGTGGCAGGCTACGCCAGCGCATATTTAAGTAATGGAAGTCAGACTTAAGTCTTAAATTCTCCTTGCAAAGATAGCTCTCAACATTCCTGTCATATTTAATACAAAAGTGGTTAAATCATTACCATACTGTAGAAACTATTTTATGTTGATACGTACAACTTGTGCTTAAAATAGACCAGTGGAAAAAGTAAATCAAATTAACTTTATTAAGAGGTCTGAATCATAGAAGAGCTTTGGAAAGAGTCATTCATTTCGTCAATTGACTATCCCTGTTACTTTTAGATATCTGATTGAGAGGATTGTATTAAATGCAATCCTAAAATTGTGACAAATAAGCAAACTCTTATTTTATGTTGTTATTGTATCAAAAACTATTCTTCTGTTTGTCCCCACAGGGAAAGAGAGACGAGAGCACTAGCGTGGATGCTGCCAAAGCTAAAGCAGATGCTAAGGTATAGTCACTATAATAGAGTCATCAACCCTTGTTTCTACAACGCAGTCAGAAACAAATCAAGTGTTAAACATGCATTATAGTGACTAAGTTCATGTGGATACAGAAGTTTGGATACTGTGTCAAACAGATCTGTGAGTGGTTCTAGTAAACCTCTTCAATTGTTATGTTGACATTCTTTGCCTGACCTCAGTGAGGCTTAAAGTCACCTCCCTCATCAGTTAACACAGCTCTATACAGATTCTAGCCTGAACTTGCTTTTCCTATGCTAAACATGTACAGATTCTCCCTTGGCACGAGAACGCCACAACTATTCCTTTAAAATAGTGTATTTATGTAAAAGCTTTTTTTGTTTTGTTCCCCTCCAGGCTCTGTACGAAGCAGGGGAGAAGAAATGGGGAACAGATGAGGCCAAGTTTATTGACATCTTGTGCCACAGAAGTGTTCCTCAGCTTCGACAAAGTAGGTACAAGTTTAAAGACAGAAATATAAATGAATAAACACAACATGGAGAGCCTTCAGCCATGTTAAAAGATATGTGAGGTTTTGAATAGGCATAATACTGCTTTGAGCTAAATGCTAATGTCAGGGTGCTCATGCAAAACAGGTATAGTGTTGTTCACCCTCTCGTTGGGCTTTCCTCTTAGCATACATACACACACACACACACAAACATACAAATGCTTGTTAGTTTTAAACACAGAGAAAGCTAATGGGAGGCCATTAGTTAAGCAGGTATTTTGTCATCAATGATTGAACCAAAAGTCCAAATGTTTTTACTCGATAATGTTTCTAGATAAAAGGAAAAGTGATGAGCAAACATCTCAGAAAATAAATCTTTGTAAGACCATTTTTAACAGAAACAAAAAATGTATTCAAACCTCTACAATGTTTTTGCAGCTCTGGTTGAGTACAAGAACCTCAGTAAGAAGACTCTGCAGGAGAGCATTGAGAGTGAGATGTCTGGAGACCTGGAGAAAATACTAGTGGCTGTTGGTAAGAAAGACACGTCAGATTGTTGGTATATTTCTGATCCTGATCCATCTTCAGTTTCATGTGAGCTAATCATTTGACACATGAACACACTTCAAAAACTGAATATGACTTTGTTCCTCTCCTAGTGAAGTGTGTAAAGAGCGTCCCTGTGTACATGGCTGAGAGGCTTTTCAAGAGTATGAAGGTAATTCTGTTTGATATATTTTATAAACTAAAGGCTGTACTTTTTATCTGTGGCTCCAGAAACTAAATCCACATATTGTCTGATTGCAGCCGCTCCTTTTTAACCACTACAACAGTTGTATTTGTCAGCAGTGTGGAAAGGAATGTTAAGCCCGTTATGTTTTGCCGCTGCTTTGTCAAAACGTGCAACTCTGGTTTGAATGTGCCAACGTGCGTTAATATAGGCAACCAAAACACATGTAACTACAGACAAAGGTAGACATTTTAGCTGATAATGTATTTGTTAAAAACATGTTGAAAGGTCCAATATGTAAGATATCTACTGAATTAAACTATAGAATGACCTTTCTATATCAGCAGACATTAAGGAAACATGCTTTTTTGAAGTGCTGGTTTCTACAACAATGCAGCAGCCAGTATGTCCTCCTGAGTTTCTATTCACATCTGGAATGGTTTGTTTTTGCTTTGACCAGAGAAGTAGGCTGTTATACGCCTCAGCAATGAAACCCCCTAACCCAAACCCCTCTGCCTTTTTCTAATAAGCTCCATGACTAGAAACGTGACAAAATTAGGATCAATATTGGAGATGCTTTTGAAAAATGGAGAGAGGTTAGAACGACAAAAGGTTTACAGACCGATGCAGAGCTGGCTAAACACTGAAGCTTCAGTGTCAGCGACATGGCAACCTGCGTGCACATCGACACTAGGGATGGTGGGGGGGTTTGAATTTGGACTGCAGTACCTATTTTAAACACTAGCTGTCATGTTGCTCCTTTAAGAAAAGATGCTAAGGAAGAAATAATTGTTTAATCTAGGTGTGATTTGCTAATTTGAAATATCTGTTATTTGATTTTGTCCAGGGTGCAGGGACCACAGAGTCAACTCTGACCAGAATACTAGTCAGTCGCTCAGAGATTGATCTGCTGGACATAAGATCCGAGTACAAGAAGCTGTTTGGATCTTCCCTCTACACCCAGATAGAGGTAAGTCATTATGCACGAAGAGCTCAAAATGATAGTGCTCATTTTACTCCTCCACATTAAAATAAAGTTTTAGTATGTTTTTGTTTAGAGACAATTGACGAGATTGTTTTTAATGTACATATATTATTCCTACTTCTCTTCATGATGTGCAGTCTGAAGTTTCTGGCAGTTATGGTGACGCCCTCAAGCATCTCTGTGGCCAAGATGACTAACTCCTCCAAACCGCTGAGATGAGAAACATGTGTTGTGAAGTGAAGCTTTTCCCCAAAGCAGATGGAAAGAACTGCATCCAAAGATGAGGATGACCAGTCGCTGACCTTTACAATAGCGTGATGTATTTGCTAGAGCACGGCTGGAACTAAACATTGAGAAATGCTTGTTGAAGTGGAATTCCAGCAATGTTCAACCCCGACGTTTATATCTTAAAACTGTAGTGCTGTGCCTTAACAAGAGGTATTCCATGTGACTGATAGCTGTAGTTAACTAAACATCTAATGCTCATGTCATAGATCACAAATAAACGACTGATGTCCTTATTTTCACATATAAGCAAAGTGATACTGTTTTCTGTCTGATAAAAGATACTCTGAGACAGAGTTTGAATTATTTAAATACTACTTTATTTCAGGGTTTTGTTTATGTTGCTGTAACCGACTCCTACACAGGTCATCAGCACCTTGTCACCACCTTTACTCTCGTCTTCTGAAGGCTTCTGAACCTCGACCTTGAACATGATCTGGAAGAAATCTCTAATGTGTCTGAGGAACTCGATCCTGGTGAGAGAATGAGAGAGAGACGGGGAGGAAGTTAGAAAGAAAAAAGGGTGTTTGATTGTCAGTTACATTATTACACAAGAAGATGCAATCACTGCATGTTGAAGAAAACATTCAAACCATTGTAAACGGAGTATTATAAGACAATGTCTCGAGTGTTGCCGGCGTCAAATTGTGGCTCGTGTTGTCTGTCAACAGCACGACTCGAGGAAACGGGAGTGTTTTGTGATGGCACTGCCAATCTTCAGTTATCATAGTACTGTACTTGAGAGGGACACAGCACCGGTACCATGATAACTGAAAATGGACAGTTCATTGCTCCCTCCTCATCCGTGACGACACTGACGTCTGACATCAACTCTATGTTCAATCCTTTGCCTTTTTCTCTGTTATCCTCCGACAAATGAAACTATTGGTTCAAAAAGAAATGAAAGTCGTTTAAATACATACACCGAGCACGTTTGAATGTGTCAGACATGTACATGAGTCTGATAGAACATGTTTAATAAGACAAGATAAAGATCTAAAGGGATAGAGGGTAATCCAAAGTCGATTCACATGTTCCTCATCTTTATTTATACTAAATCTTTGTGTTGGTCAGGTATTAGGATGCATGCATTTCCTATTTTCTCAACATCTCCTGCTCTGAAGGTGGAAAAGACCTTTAAAAAAAACAAACTGTCTCTTGCCAACAGTGGATGGATGGAAGAATAACAAAATGGAAGGTCCTTTGAGTTCTGCCTTGGGACAAAGTGCATCTGTTAAATAATTTATGAATAAACCAAGAGTCTGTTTGTGTAGTTCACAGGGTCAGTCAGCTGTGTGTGCGTCTATTACTGAATGTGACTGGCTAGCTTACGTGTACGGAGAGAGCGGTCCGAGCAAAACTTTTGACACGTCCTGTTGGCCAAGGGTCATCAAGAGCAGCGCCAGACTTTGATTGGACGAATCCACACAGCCACCCTTATACAGGGAAAGAGAAAGTTGGAAGTGTATGAGCGACAAAAACAACATAGAACTACGTCATGGAAGTGGAGAAAAAGAACTCGGCAACCCCCTGACTGTTTGATCATCTCGGGTCAAACACTGATAGCAAATCACGCACACACACACGCACAAAAACAAAGTTAGAATCTAAGAGAGGTTCCTGTAGGTCAGAGGTTTTTATGCTATCAAGGCAAACATGTTTTAACCCAAACTGAAAAAGATCAGTTTCAAAACACACACGTTGAAAGGTAAAGATACAAAATGTTTTCAGCTGCTTTTTGTACCATTACTTGACTTTTTTTTTTTAGAGGTTACTCGTGCTGCCACATTTGATCACCATCAAAAATACAGGATGCATATTTTTTTCCCCTGCAGTCTTTTGCATTTCTTATCACCCACACAACACTTTCTAAAAACTCACACATCATGTGAGTGAGTCTTTTTCATGTTTCTCTTTTTCCCCCCCAAATTAGTCTTTATTTTCTGCCCCTCTGACCTTCGTCTATTATTTCCCTTTTTCTTTCACCATGTAAGATATTTAGAGGACAGAGGCTCCACTCTGTATCACAGTGATCACATGCCGTTGTGATTACTGGACAACAGCTCGTGCAGGCCATGAGGAGGTCTAAGCAAGACTGGACACACCCAAGAGAATCTTATTAACCAAACGAATACACTTTTAAAAAATGGCTCTCCATTCTGTGGTTTTGTTGGTTCACTTTTACGAGGTTAAGATGAACATCGACTGTCTTGAATTAAACGTAAGACAAACTATCCACAAATAAACGGCAGCTACAAAACGACGCTGTAAAGGTTTGTCAGCAGGAATATGATTTCATGACATCATCATATCAAAGCAAATCTAAAAGGAAGACTACAGAAACTTAACTGTTGACGAGGCAGAGATGATCATACTGAACACTGAGTTTATTAAACTTCTAATGCTCCGAGAATAAATCCAAACATTAGTGTGATTTTTAACCAAATATATAAGAAACACAATCACACTGATGTCACTACGTTACTCCTTAAGCTGTCATTAAAGTAGAAGGACGATCAACTGATGAGCTTTACACATTTTAAGACAAATTAATGTCTTTGAAAATTCATTTTTCATATTAAACTCCACAACATGAACTTGAAATCAACAGAGCTCACTGAAAACAGATGAAGAATCCCTGAGCGCCGTCTTACCTTTGTGAGCAGCTGTTCAGGGACTGAAGATGTCCACACAACTCAACAGTTTCTGCTTTGCTGCTTTTAAAAAACGACAACATGCTTTCAAACGAGCAGCGTGTCCAATTAATATAAACACAATGACCACGTGTCTAGTTCCAGGCCCTTCCTGGCAGAGAAAACGAGACGCTTCAGAAGTCCCCGAGAGGCCAGCGTCCCCAAAAACAGCCACAAGGCCGCATGGAAAAGTCCCTGAAATCCTTCACGGACAGCAACCGCCTTTACTTACAACACAGGCGTAGAGGACGCACTCAAGTCAATGAAATCAAAAGTAAAACATTTACTCAAAAAAAAAAAAAAAAAAGAAAGATTTATTTGGTCTTAATCTGAAATCTAAAAATCAGAAGTTTTTTTTTTGTCATTTTTAAACTGCGGCAAAATAAAATGTCCTGCCCACAGCTTCTTCACTACGGACTGATTTTAAACGCATTTCATTCTTTCTTCTACTTTGGAAAACCCATCTAGGATACTCTTAATCAAATGACAAAGCTCAACAGAAGTATTAGCGTACGACAGCAACACATCAAGTTATAATTCAAACCTGGGAAACAAAGGTTCACTGACCTTAAAGTCTGAATAAACACGTCTATGGTCGACTTTTTAACGTGGAGCTCTCAAGCTGAAAATAACCTCTAAAATCAAAGAGACTGGCATGGACACATTCTCAACACAACAAAGCCCCTCAAAGGAAAACATACGAAAAATCGTCATTTAAATGTGAAAGTCAACAAAGTCTGAGGAGGACACCACTTACATGGGCTCCTGTCCAGTGTTGATGTTGCCTTCGAAAACAAAATGTCCATGGTGTAGCTTTGGTTTACTACAAGAAGACCGTACTGATTAACCATTAAACAAACAGACGCACACATACAGAGCACTCTTGCCCTTTAATGCCAATCCAGCACATTTCTAGTCCTTTCTCCGTTTTGATTAACACTTCCAGAACAACACATGAATTTCACTCCGCTGAAATCATTTCTCCTCTGCTGTAAAAATCCCCCTGTTCTCCTGTTACAGCTTGATATAAAAAAAAAACCTGTTTCCAGTTAAATGTCTGAACTTGTGAATCTAAGCCTTCCACCAGAAGCTGTGGAAAAAGGATCAAAATGTTAAAATTGATTTCGTCGTCTGAGGCCTCCAAAGAGAAAAACGAGAAGAACCCACAGTCTGCTCACCGGAGGGAAGAGGATGAGTCCAACAATATCCCTGTTTCAGAGTTAATCAGCACGACCCTGACCAGCTAACTGGACTCACATGGCTGGAAGCAAACTCAAGTCACAGAATGACTGGATCTAATTGTCCACACTGTGATGAAGTGGCTCTTCTGTCCTGATATGGGGTTTGTCGCTAACTGCCAGCAAACAAGTTCACCTCAATATTCTGGGCAAAAATCAGCACGGTCATTACAACATTAATCCACGTTTAATTTGGAAAAATCACATCGGGTAAATAAACAGACTTTTTGAATCTTTGGAAACGTATCTCTACCAATGAACATCATGTGAGCAGGGTGACAGGACATGTTTCAGTAATTGGCTGAGATCAAGAAATAATTGACTAAATATTTTTATGTCTTGCCACTTTTGTATTGAAGCATTTATTTCATGGTTTCTTTTTTATAAATGTAATAATATGTTATACGTAAGTGATGCTGTTTACTCTTGGTAGTGTTAAAACAGGTTTTTGGTCTTCAACTAGGACTCATTCTTCTTTTACTCATTCCTTTAATTTAATTGATACTTACATTTCTTTTGAATACATCTTTTAATCTGTTTTTTTTATCTGATGTATTTTTTATTGTTTATGAATCATTTTTTAAGAAACACAAACTGATCACGGCAGCAGACGAGTTGGTTTAAAAAGGCGTGTCCAACATGTTTGTGTTAGGAAGCAACAGCAGGATAAACTCTTGACCCTGAGCAGGAGGAGCATTGTTTGCATTCAACAGTTTAAGGCAGGGATGGGCAACTTTGGTCACAGCAAGGGCCACATTCATTTCATTCTCACTGCCAGGGGGCCAAATTGTAGGACACAAAAACGATTACAGTCAATTATGTCTCAAATTTAACTCGACATATACCAGTGATCAAATATTATTATGGACCTATTTCTGGTTTTCATGATTTCATGGCAGATTGTGTCATGTTTTCTTCATGTTTCCAATTAATTTATATGTAAAAATTGCCCTGAGGGCCACGTTGAGGATTGATGGGGGCCGCCAGTTGCCCACCCCTGGTTTAAGGTGATAAAACAGTAAAATCAGTGTGTTTTGAGCTGATCTTTTAACATATTTTAATTTCTGCAGGAGCTGGGGATCGATCCCCCCAACCTTCAGGATGAGAGACGACCGACTCTACCAACTGAGCCACAGCCGCCACGATGAATCTCTTTGTTGTTCGTATTTGTCCACTAGACATTTAGCTAACAGATGTATTGAACTTAAAATAAAAGAACATTTGAAATCACGGTACATGTGGATCAGAACATTGACAATTTGAGGCTTTTTGTGTGAACAGCTACTCCACAAAGATCCTTTAAACACCATGCCAGAGAAATGACCTTCATTCAAAATGGTTAATGCTACCTGAAACTTTTTTTACACAGGCCTGACTGTAGCTGACAGGACAAGGCTAACACACAAACAGTGGATAACAGATAACTTTAGAAAACAAACTTCATTTTCCATCTTGATGCAACTGAAATCATGTCTGATTAAACGTTTGATTGGCTTGAAATGTTCTTTACTCCACTTCTACATCTGGGTTTCCAGCCACAGTCGGTCAGTTGACTGCCAGACTGTGGTGATTATCGGGGAATGTGGGTAAACAAGGGCAGCTAATGTAATTGTTGCATGCTGAGATTCTTATGTGTCCCGACTGCTTATGTCAGGTATTCACCTCGAAATTGGATTTGTCCAGGGATGGGCTGATTCTGCAGCTGCCGTGTGCAGCAATAACTGACATTATGTGTAGCAACTCTTTAACACTACAACTGTTCATTTCATAATACCGGACTTTCACGTTGATATTCAATACGGAAAAGGTTCAAACTCAATCGAAAAGCAAGCTTTCCTCCAAAATGATGCCAAATGATCCGATTATAAATGAGCCATTGATTCATTACGAAAACATGCATCGGTTTAGTTTTGATTAAAAGATGTTATAAAGATCAGTTAGCTGACGTTAGGGCCTATTATTACCTTTAGTTTTTAACAAAGTGAAAGACAGACTTTCACCATGCACAGTAATGAAGCATCACCTTGTGTGTGCAAAACACGACTTTCTAGATTTTCTCTTCTGCTTCTTTGCATTTAAAAAACCTTGCAGCACATTTCCACATTAGGCTGATTTTAATATTTCATCCTTTAAAACAATAACAGGCCTTTTCTTTTTAATACATATTATCTATGACCAAATGGACAGTCTGTGCAAAAACTGAAAATACTCCCTAGTGTCTTTGCTGGTTCCCAATGGATCATGAATACCTTTCTTATGGCAGCTTGACTTTGTCAGAAAAGACATACATTTTTTTCTAAGCTCATATCAAAGACCAAATGTAATCTGATGCTAACCAGACACAAGTGAAACCTCAGATCTTTGACCAAGGACCTGAAAAACTCAAACACCAGCATCAGTGTGTGTGGAATGAGTTTCTGCCGTGCTTACCCGGTGTATCTCTTCCAGAAGCAGTTTGGCACAGTTCCTGCCGAGGTCCTCTGGTAGTACAGGGTCTCCCTGCCCCTGCGGCAAGGATGACATCTCAGCACTTAGGAAGGTGCCGTTCAGCGTTTCTGCCACCAGAGTCAGCCCAAAACCTGGAGACCTGCAGCAAACCAACATGATTTACTTTGTGTCATCCTCTTCACAGTGAGATGATATTGTCTGATAGTATTGGGATGAAATCGATTCAGCCTTTTCTATTGAAGTTTTCTATCATACCTTTGAGTTGTGATGGTACAACCCTGGTTAACAATTGAAGGAGCTAACAGTGTGCATGATTTTTTGACCAATAGGTGAAGACCCTGTTTAACAACTAATGGTGAGATACTCACTTGCCAGAGTTGGGTCCTTTCATGTGGTCCGTGTGGATGTAAATGTCTGGAATGAAATTGTTTAGCACGCCCCTGGCTGAGTCCACTATCCTGTTGGCCATCTGAGGGGACACTCGCACAGAGTATCTGGGTTGACACTGTTAAGGACCTTTGAAGACTCTTAAAATGTGCATTGTTTTTGGTCTAACTGTATGTTGCTCGAAGGCAGATTAGTAAAAGTCAACAGTGGAAACAGGAGTTTAATATAAAGCTGGAAGGAAAACAAACTTAAAAAGTGACTCAAAGAGCTTCAATTCTAAACCAACACGTTCAAGAACCTGCAAGCCTCCCGAGCTTGACATCGTCTGTCATTAATAGCCATCGCAACTTAACAAGCACAACGTGGTGTACCAGATTACAGCAAATGAGTTTCTTTCATTCAGAACATGAGAGACTCAAATTCAAATGATTAGAAAATTAATCGATTAGTAAACAAAGCTAATTAGAAACAAAGATCAATAATTTTTACCATCAGTGTGTTATAATCATTTCATGAAAAAGACAAAAATAATCTCTCTAGAGCTTCTAAAGTGTGCAGCTTCTTTACGCTGTAAACTGGAAATCGTTTGTTTTTTGACTCACTGTTGGTTCGCCCTAATGAGACTTCTGAAACTGTCGTGTCGGGCAATTTTGAGAGTGTCATAATTTTCTAATATTTTACTAACTGAAGAATTCGTAGAACAATAAATACAGTCAAAGAGCTGCGGTGAAGTCTTCTACTACTTAGTGTTTGTTTACAGATGGAAAAAAGGTCATGAGCCTGAGAAAGATACGCCACTCCTCTGATCCTCTTGATCTTTCCGGGGTCAGTAAGCTGGACCGGCCTGATGATCCTGCGGAGAGGACATGTGAAAACTACCTCCCCTCCTCCACCAGGTGCCATACCCCTTTTCACCACCTGAGGGAGAAGCGACAGGGAGACGGTGAGACAGAGACGGATAGACTGACCTGTTTTCAAGTTATTTTTAGTTTCAAACTTGTAACATGAGTCTAGTTTTTTTTCTTCCAAAAGGCCACAGTTCTGTCATCACCTTGAGATCAAAGCCCTCTCCATCAATGCCAAACTTCTTCATCACAGGGAGGGCGGTGGTCTTCAGCATGTCAACCTGCAGCAGACAGATTGTTCACACGCTTAGAAACACATTTGGCTCTTTAAGGAATAGAAACTATAATGCAAAATGTTAAAGAATGACAAGAGTCTACTAAACTGGATCATTTCTCATCACGGCAGCAAACACAGCTACTGCTCACCGTTTCCATGACAACACCCCTTCCACTTTTTCATTTCACTGCTTTCGTGTTTGTGATTTGTTAACATTACACAGTTTAAAATAAATAAGGGAACTCAAATGAAAAAGGAAAAACATTAAAAATAGTGCATGCTTCAGCTGCACCATGAAGCTAAGCAGATGCATGCATGTCCTTACTGTTGGGTCAGTAGGGTCGTTGGTGACCCCCTTCAGTGTGGCCTTCAGGGAAGTCTTCATGAATGGAGCCAGCATGAGCAAGGCTTCCAGGTAGTAGCCGATTGAGCGCTGCGTGTTACAGTCATGTTCTACTGCACCACCAAACAACAAGCCGGGCTGATAGAATAACACCGTACCTTGTAGAGAAAAAACACAAAGTGTGAGTTTTTCCAGACTCGCTTTAGTTGAGCCACTGAAGTCAAATGTAACCCGTCATTTCCAGGAACAAAACTCAGTATTTTCTCATCTATTAAAAGATATTCCCCTGTATTCTTTAAAGTGTGTAACATAATGCTCACTGCTAAACTTTGTGGAAGTAAATGAAGACATTGATCCATCAGATTGTGTTTTAAATTGAATTTATCAATCCTCCTGCTCATGGTTTGGTTTGAGCATCAAAATTGAGTCAAGACCTTTTTTATTTCCATCTAGATTGATGATTCATTTAATGTGGTTACTGTTAAATGCCTGAACATCAATGTGAAATGCTTCTAATAAAACTCAATATTTCCAAACTCATGACATCTGCATTTCGGTGTTGGACAATATTGAAATGTCAACATTCTGCACTCCTGTCTGACGGTAAACAGCAATTACATAAACCCCAGAGTCTGAGACCAAGGTAACAGTTATGCTCTTTAACTCTGAAGGTCACTTTATCCTGGTTTAAACACAATCTCACAGCTACTTTTTATACCAGTAAATGTGTGCCTGTCATTTCATGTACAGTTTCTGTTGTTGTTTGTCATCTGTTGATTTTACATTTTATATTTGGATGTGTTCCTCTTGATGTCTTGTGTGAAGCCCTTAGAACCGCCTTGTTGCTGATGTGTTCTATATAAATAAACCTATCTTGCCTTTTGCTTGTAATTGTGGTTATATGTTAATTTCCATTTGTGTGTACCACCAACTTGCCCAAAGACTCCAGATGGGAATCAGCCTTTGGTTACAATCTACCACATGAACATGTTTATGATCACTGATGTGCACTATCCCCATTGTAATTTAAATAAATGAATGCATAATATTGCACTCCCATTCACCTTTAAGACTCACCTGTTTGGTTGATTTCTATTCTGGAGCCATTGGTCACTTTGTCCAGCAGTCTGATGAAGCTGGCCTCAAAATCTGGAGGAAGCACAGAAAACACAAAGTTAGTAAAGCTGAACATCTTTCACAGCTGGATCTTTATTTCATCAACTCCAAGCCAAGCAGATTATTTTACATATCCACAAGGTATGTACCAGCTTTCTAACGTATTCTTTTATTCAACATGGACATTTATTGAGCCAACAAGTGTTGAACAAATCCTACGTCGACTGTGGGAACTTTAGATACTTGCACAATGTCAGAATAAGTCGCTCGTACAGTGAGATGCCAAACTCTGAAATCAAACTCTAGGAAAGTTAAATGCAAACACAACTTTCTACAGTTAGGCAATGTTGCTTTTATCTCCCATTTACATTCCTGTCCTGTGGTTTCTCCGCCTCATATGCCAAGTGATGAAACGCACTCCCAACTGCGTAACAGCTAGCTCGTTAGCTGTCGAGCTAACTGCGACGCCACATGTAGTGAAGCTGCAACTTACCGCGAAGACCCGGGTTGTCATCTTTAGACCTGATGTTTTTGATTTTAACTCTCTTCCCACTGAGTGTAGATAAAACCAGCCGCTGTCTGAAGAAATTGCAGCCGTCGTAAGTGAGCCCGTGGCTTGCCATGTTATTGTTGTTTCTGCCTGGCGTCAGTAAATCCACGTGTGTTTGTACTAACGCTGGTGGGAGGCGAGGCTACGGCAAAGCAGGAGGGCCAAAAAGGCTTTTTTAACAGTACATTGCTCTGGTTGTCCACGAGATGGTGCCAGATCACCTATCATAATAATTAATGTGGGATTGGCAATTTACAGTTTTTCCTAAAAGTGTAAGCCCCTTATACATAATAAACAAAATGTCTTATAAATGTTTGAATGTAATGAACGACAATACATTGTTTAATATTAAATTAAATATTAAATTGTCCTGGAATGACCATATTTACGGAAGCCCTGCAGGGCCATGCATTCATTCATCTCCTTTTCTCGTGATAACGAGTTAATTTAATTTGTTATCCCGAGATAACGGGATAATTTTCTCGAGATCTCGAGATAACGAAACGATAGTGTAGTATATTAAATCATTGCAGGAAACATCATTCAGCTGTTGTAACATTCATTCATCCCTTCATCAAAACTAATTTAGTATAGAAAGCGTAAACGAACAAACAAAGAAATAGACTTACCTACAGTAGTGTTCAAGAAACCCATCAGTCAGCATGCCATGCCACTTGTGTGTGATGGAAATCTCAGGCCTATCATATCGCAGTCATTATCCCCGAGATCTCAAATTAATTATATCGTTATCACAGGAAAACAAAGTTTTCGTTATCTCGAGATCTCGAGAAAATTAACTCGTTATCACGAGAAAACAGAGGAAATAAAATGTATGAATGCATGGCCCTGTAGGGCTTCCGTACATATTGATTATGTAATATTGAATATATGTCTGCAAAAAGACAAAACAAAATGTGTATATCCTCAGCCTCCACCAGAGCTTTTGGGGATTCTGAGTGTCCTTCTGTAACGCCACATGTTACATGTCTGTCCTCTACTTCAACGTCTAAACTGCTCTTCCAATTAAAAATCTGCT
Organism: Tautogolabrus adspersus; assembly: GCA_020745685.1. Taxonomy (NCBI): domain Eukaryota; kingdom Metazoa; phylum Chordata; class Actinopteri; order Labriformes; family Labridae; genus Tautogolabrus; species Tautogolabrus adspersus. Next base: position 28,540,668 of record CM036549.1, on the reverse strand, counting down.
CAAAGATTGTAGGCTAACCCCAGCGACTCTATGAATCAGCCTCCTATAACAACTTGTTAAGACTGGCTTTCATTATTGTGAGTGACCCTAACACCACTATGAACCGTGAATATGAACCATCAAACCTGAGATACAGGATCCCACATTTTAATAGAGAATGACGCACTCCTTTGTAACAGTGAATTCTAAAGGAGATTATGGAGCCTAATGATCAAGTGTTTGAAATGATGTGTCTTTATGTCTTTGTGTCTCATCCTCAATTTTTATGCTGTAAATGGAGCTGCTTGATTGAAGCAAGATACATTTCAGGCTTTGTCTGAAAATAAAGTTCAATCAGATCAGAATAATGTAAAGCATAGATTCAGTTTCAGTCTTCAGCATCCAATGTTCTCTGACTGTGGAGCTGGATGAGAGTCTTTGTTATATCGAGGGAGTGGGGAGGGCAGCGACATTATTGATGAGGCTGGCAGGCAGCAGAGGGGGAGAAACTGTTCCTGTGGCGTGAGGTTTTGGTCCTGATAGGCCGGAGCCTCTTACCAGAGGGGAAGGTCTCTAATAGGCCATGTCCGTCGAGAGAGGGGTCGGCCACAATTTTACCTGCACGCCTCAGGGTCCTGGAGGTGTACAGGTCATGGAGAGATGGCAGGTTGCAGCCAATCACCCTCTCTGCAGAGCGGATGAAACACTGCAGTCTGCCTTTGTCCTTTACTGTGGCTGCAGCGTACCAGACTGTGGTGTCAATCAATCAATCAATCAATCAATCAATCAATCAATCAATCAATCAATCAATCAATCAATCAATCAATCAATCAAGATATAGGTTTTCAATGCTGCGAATGCTTTATTAAGGAAAGAAGTACACACATAACACCGTATTTTCACAAATAATATTTAACTGTATTCAATTCTGTGCATGCAGCCCAGAGTACTCCTCAGTCAGCAAAAACGTAATAAGATCAGATTTCAGCTCAGTGCAGTTACTGATACACGTCCAATGATGAACACACAGGCACACATGTATCAAACATCTGGCTCAAATTAAAAAAAAAAAAGACACAAAATGAACCTGCGTAACAGTAGAAAACATGTCGAATGAGCTGTGGCGTGTTAATGTGGTGGTGGTGATGGCCACACAGGCCTGGAGCACTTCTGTTGAAAAGGCTGTATTTGCAGCCTTGATGCATTTGACGTTAATGCATCTTTTCCAGCTTTTTGCAGCATGTTTGTTTAATTTGCAGCATTTCCGCCTTTGCATTTGTATTGCAACGTAAGTCAAGTAATGTAAGTCTGCTTTTGTGGAGCACTTGCATCTTTCCCCCACTGAAGAGAAGTGCAATAGTATAGGCTACAAGTCCATTTGGTCCATTACCATTAACATGAACTTTTGTTCTTTTAACTCTATACACTACAACAGAACTGAATGTCCAGGTAAAAGCCACATTCCCAAATCTATCAGGGTTTCGTCAGAAAAGCTGTTGTTAAAGATGAAATCACTGAAGAAAGGTTAAAGGAAAAGAACATTTTGAAACAGAATTAAAGAACTGTTGCAAGAACAAAAGAGTGGGAGTTATGATATGACAGTAAAACATACCTGAGCATACTTTACTTCTACTACTTTTTTTCTTGATTCTCAGTCTCAGTCTCTGTCACCCAGGTCATGGTGTTTCAAGGCAAAACTGGACCGGGTTGTACTGACCTTTAACCCAGTCCTGTTGCCTTATTGGTTAAACTATCAAACAGAAAGACAGAAAGGAGATTTCAAGACGATAACATCGTTCATACTTGACATAGCCTACCATGGGATTTGGTATTGTACCAGGTTTACAGCATCTGGTGAATGGAGAGCAGGATGTGCTCCTGCCTGTGCCTTCATTTCCTGATCTCTGTGGGTACAAAACACTGAATGAGTGCTATAGCATGCACAATGTACAACAGGACAACATAAAATCAATGTGTGTTTCTACCCTACATGTGTACCATAGTTTGTATGGAGGGAAACGTAAGAGGGAGTTGACACAGGACCTAAAATACGTTGTCTGTTTAGATGGTGCATTGGACCTGTTGGCCACTAGATAGCGCCATGTCATCATTCATAAAAACAATGTGGGCGTGGCTTTCAATACGCTTATATAACAGGCAATAACATGAAAGACAGCAAACCTGAATGCACATGCAGGATCACCTCTCTTGTTCCTCAGAGTCGGGAGATATAGCCTAGGCTTAAAGCAAATCAAAGTTCATTAAAGCGCTTCCACAGTGATAGACAGGTAGGCCATTTTAATATGAATGTATCACACAACTATAAGGTTTCTAGGTGCTTTTTAGTTCATCATTCTCTTCAAACACAAATCGGAAATAGTTTGGATGCTGAATATGAAGGAGCAGATTGGTTGATGGTCAGCCCAGCCTGCCTGACAATCTGCAGGTCTGTCTGAGAACATCGAGGCTCGGAAGGGATTAATCATCGCAAACCTTTCCAACAAGCTTTCCTCTGCCTGCAGTCCAATTACATAATAGTGTTATACAATAAATACATCTCTAGTGAAACAGTGTCATCTACTAGCAAGTTTATCAACACGCTCATTTCGCTGGGAAGCTAGGATTGCGTCGTGGGGGTGGTGTATCCTCATCTGCCCCGACTGACTCTACTGGTTGCACTTCTCATCTGTTTCTCTTTCCTCCTCCTCCTCCTCCTCCTCCTCCTCCTCCTCCTCCTCCTCCTCCCCCTCTTCCGTCTGTTTCTGTAAACCGGGGTAAATAACAGTCAAGGTTGAGAGTTGCAGAAGACGCGCCCACTCTTGGCGACGTTGCGCACTTCTTGGGAAAGAGAAGACCTGCTTTTATCCAGCCGCGACCGAGCATCCAGACTGAAGAGTTTCATGGGAAGGATACGGCTATTCTCTGCCTTCTAACTTTTTTTCTTACTAATTGCCGAGAGATGGCTCTCCATAGAATTTTTCGTGCTGTTATAACGGGACCCCCTGGCTCGGGGAAGGGGACAGTGTCTTCGCGCATCACCAAAACTTTTGGACTTAAACATATTTCTAGTGGGGACATTTTGAGAGCCAATATCAACGCCAAAACCGGTAAGATAGCGGTGTCCTTTTCTACGACAGAGTTGGTTTGATCCTAAATTAAACCTGCACAGTTTGACTTTTTTAGTTTTACATTGCAATAGGCTGCAATAACACAATTTGTTACCTGTTTTGGAAATAGAAACACCCTATAGGCATGCTAAATCACCTGAAGCTTTGTTTTCTGGAGGAAGTGCATTGCACAAATGATCACAATGCTGCACAGATACTCAGATAATTGCACTAAGACGAGGTAACCACTTAAAGTTATACTTTAGTGTGAAACATGAAAACACCCCAACTGCTTTTCTGGGCTGATGTGATAAGAGCACCCCTCCTTCAACAGTTAGATTTCTAATCTCTCTGTCACAAACCACACAGGCTGAACAGGGATAGAATCTGTATTCTCTTTAACCAAGGTCAAACAGGTTAGCAGGGGTTGTAGCATAGAGCTTGTGGTTGTAGTGTTTATACTGGAAACACTTGAGCTGTAAATCACCTGCACTTTGGAAGCAGGCCTACTACTCCTCAATATCACCTTGGTTAAAGATAAAGCTGAAAAGATAAGAACAGCTGCATCACCTTAGAGCATTGAAAGGAGGAACTACAGATGAAGAAGTGTGCTTGATAGAGAAACTGTCAGTAGTAAGGACATTACAAAAAGAAGCCTTGGGTTAAAAAAAGAAAAGATCAGAGTTTCCTGCAAAGGCTAAAGTCTGCTCATGTATAGTTACGTTTACACTTTTTTAATGTGTTAATGTAACTATACATGACCAAACATTTTCAAAGTCCTTTCTATAACTCATTCCTTTCGTTGCTTTGAGCTGATCAGCTCCAGTGGAGCAGTTGGTAGTCAGACCAGTTCTCCATATTCACTTCACCATGCAGCTTAAGATTTCCTAAACACAGCCTGGATCTGAACCAGTGAGCGTGCACTTCCTGAGACTGCTACACTTTACCTCACACACGCTGTAATGAACGCTATAGAGAATATTTTACTTTTAAACTTCAAACCCAGCTTTAAGGTGTCACTACGCCAATACTGTACTTGCCAAACTGGTATCCATGCAACAGTACCTTTGCTTTCTAAACACCTTGTTTAGGCCCAAAGCACTTTTGTGCAAGGCCTTACGTTTGTCATGTACTAAACACACGGAAACAGCAACTTATTTGTTAATGTATGCCAGAGCAAATCATCAACAATTTCTTTTTACAAATCTTTTTCAGAGGGTGTAGTTTGCCAACAGTTGTACAGTCTGTTTCACCCTTTGCCTACTAGCACAGTCAGTACATTTTTGCGAGAACTGTCAGAAAGTTCCTTATCTCAGCTCGACCCCCACCATTGAAACTGGAAGTGACAGGAGAAAAAAAAACTCATGTCTTGAGCTTCTAAACAAAGTCGTTTTACATTTCCCATGATCTTGCTTAACAGAGTAAAAAAAAAGTCTCAGAAAGTTTTACAGAACACTGTTCCTCTATTTGCTAAGATATTTAGTCACAATGACAATACAGCATTTCATCAGAGTAAATGTGGTAGGTTTTCTCTGCATCATTTTAGACGACTTTCCTGGTAATTTAGTCTCACTTTTTTCTGTACTGTACAAAATATGATGACCTGCTAAGACAGTTTTTGTTTCATGAAATAGCTGGTCAAAAACCTGAGATATTGTGGTGACCAGATGAGCAGATCTGGAATGGCTAATTTTGTCTCAAAAGCTTGGAAACAACGACAGGATAGTCTGTTTAATTAGTGTTTATTATGTTTTCATTATCTTCTTCTGCTCCATGCCAATGAATAGACCTACTATGCACTCTGATCCTGGACTGTTTAAAATCATGGTGTCATGTAAGCCCAGCCTGGGCATATACAGTCGATGTATTTATGACCCAATAATAAAATAAAAACGTACAAACTTCAATCTGTATTTGTTAAACATCTGTTCTTTTTCCTGAATCGTGAATACAGTCGTGCTTGTCTTGGATGTACCCTCTTTGTTTGAAGTGATGGACACTTTACAAACACCTTCAGGGTTAAAGCAGCTTCAAATATACACGTTTATATTTAAAAGGAGGAAATGGATGCTTTTCAAAAGGCTAATCAGTCATATAGGGATTAAAGTAGGGTTTTAATGTCGGTTTTGTAAAATTCCAAACAGCATCCTCTCTCCATCCTTGATCCTGTTTCTCTTTGTCTTTCAGAGCTTGGCCTGCTTATGAAGTCCTGTATCGATCAGGGTCAGCTGATACCCGATGACGTCATGTCTCGTCTCATTCTAAGTGACTTGAGAGCAACAGACCAGAGCAGCTGGCTGCTTGATGGTAAGAGTTTGAATCATTGCTTGTGTCTGAAATGAAAAACTGCTAGTTAAAACACATTACCATCATTGTTTGTTATAGATTGTTAAACAAGGGAGAAACAATGCTTTCTTAGATCTTGCATATTCTTTACTCCAAACCTGGTAAAGTTACTTATCACCTCCTTTCCTCTCTGTCCCTTTTGACTTGTATCCCTTTGTCTTCTGTCTCTCTGTTAGGTTTTCCCCGCACAGTAACACAGGCAGAGACTCTGGATGACACCTGCAATGTGGACACAGTCATCAACCTAAATGTACCTTTCCAGACCATCAAACAGCGGCTCACATCTCGGTGGACTCACCTTCCCAGCGGCAGAGTCTACAACATAGATTTCAACCCGCCTAAAGTCCCTGTAAATACATCCTCTCTTAATATAAGATCACTGTTTAAGTGTCGGTTTTTTATCCTGTTTCCAGCTTTATATTGGCCCTTATACTTTACTTTAAAACCTGCTGCTCACAATTTATTGTTCTTTCCTTTAAGAAGTTACAACTATTATTTTAGTTTATTGAACTGTTTCAAGTTTCTCTTAACTACAACTTGGATAAAATGAGGCGCAAAAGTAAAAGTTTTAACACGGGAAGGCACATTGAGTGAATAAAACGAAAGAATAGGAACAAAAAGTGACAGGAGACGCTGAAGGATCATTAGAATAGGGACATTTAGCATGTTTTGTAAATGGATCAAAATGTGGAGCGAGTGAAAAAACAATGGAAAGAGAACACAAAGGGAAATTGTTTGTTCTGACTGTTCATGTGGGGACCTTTGCTCTCATCCAGAGCAATTACACACCAATAAACAGAGGAGCTAGTGTAATGAGAAGCTGTCACTTAAAAATATATTACGATAGTGAACTCTAACTGTACTGTGTATTTTTTTAAAGATGAGTGGGAACTATAACATTATCATCCTCATTTTAAACTATCAGGCACAACTCATTGCTGTGAGTGGTGAATGTTTTTATTTAGATTGACTCTAGATAATGTTGAACGAGGATAATGAGCATTATGAACATTACACCTGTTTAGTATACGCTCTGTGCACACGTTTGCCTGGCATTAGCATTAAGCTTCAAGCATCTTCTTTAGGTCAACTGTTTTGAAAGATATGAAACTCCTCGTGTGTTTTGTTAACAGTGTTTACATTCCAGTCTGTGAGTTGTGTCAGAGTTTGGATTGGACACATCCCGAGGATGTTGACCAGCTTAGTGATTGAATACCTGAAGCATTTCTTAAGAGAATCGTTCAAAGTCAGTTTCCTTACGCTTTCCCCGATAGTGTGATTATATCATCTTTTACTGTCTGTTTTTTCTTCAGGGTTTGGATGATGTAACGGGGGAGCCTCTGGTCCAGAGGGACGACGACACACCAGAGACAGTCACACGCAGACTGAAGGCCTATGAAACCCAGACAGAGCCTGTCTTAGAGTACTACAGGTAGAATACAGATAAATACAAACCATATCAGCACCTTTTAGCTAGATTATATTCCTCTTTGCTAATTAGTGCATCCATGCACAGGAAGCTAAAAGATGTTTGACTGTGTTACAGCCTAATATCTCACTGATGTATACTCGTACATAAATCTACATGTAGGTAAAAGGCTACAACTCACAAGTGCGGCTGAACTTTGTCCTCTCTGCACATTCCTCCCAGTTGCCTGCATGAAACTGCTTAAGAAATCACATTCCAAGGGTACCAGCTAATAAGTACAAACATTTATTTTGTCCTTCTTACGGGAGTAAATGAAAAACACAAGTTTTTTTAAAGACACACTTTCTTTTATCTTCAAGTTTTACCAGAATCCTTAAAGGTCGAGTCAGTAGCATTGCTCGTTGCAGCTTGTAAATTCAAGCTGGGCCCCTCCTCCTGGACTCATTGCCACAAGAAGCGCACGCCCACTGCAGGGTTAGCGTGTATGTTTACTGCTTGTACCTGCACTTTAAGCTACCTGAGAATATTACATTGTAATGGAAAAGCTGAAAATGTATCAAGCTACCACAACCTAGCAAGCTGGAGTTTGGCATCTGCCTGTCCAACAGAAAGCAGACCAACTCCTTGTCCGTGGGTGAAAGCCAAAACAAACTTCACCCTTGTTGTGGAATGTGCCTTATCCACGTGGCGTTTCACCTCATTCACCTCATTCACCTGCACAATGTCATTGGCTGGGGGAAACACATCTACTCACCACCCAGAAACAAGCAGAGGAAACCAAAGCAAATCAAAACATCAAATTACAGACAAAGGAAAGGCTCTCTGCAGACACAGTCACCACCACACATGTACGGAGGCCCAGAAGTGATGCTTCTATATCAGCTGACTCTATCTTTAAGGCAAATAAAACAAAAGAAATACAAGAGTATCAGGGCTGTGGGTACTTACATCATAATTGCTATTTCTGGACTAATTAGGCAGAACAAGACTTATTGTGTGTTCCCTCAAACCAGCGGGACATACTCAGCTAGTGTCCCACTTATTTTTACCACTTTTACTGAGAGGTCATTTATCATTTGAAACAGGTACACACAGACAGGCCTACAGAACAGGGAATAAAAGAGGACATTAGCAGTCACTTTAGGATACGAACAAATATTTATCTTTTGTGCTGTTTCAAATTTTTCACGTGCTTTTCAGATATTTAAAAAAAGAGTTCTTCTTTTTGTAATATTGGAATAACAGTTCTGTTTCTTTTCCCTCACAGAAGTAAAGGTGTACTTGAGACCTTTTCTGGGACAGAAACCAACAAAATTTGGCCGCTCGTTGAGGCTTTTCTCCACAGAAAACTCCACCTCGTTAACCAGAAGGTTGCATAGAAAGCCTGAACGGAACGGCACAAGAAGGGTTCAAGTTTACCAGCAGAAACCACGCTGTACTTAATGATCGATCAGGTGCCACTTCCTGTTAAACAAATGGAAGAGCAATATGTGTTGTTATATATCCTGAATGTTCACAACGAGGAGTAAGCTCTTAACATTACCTGCCAGTAAGCACTAGCACGACAACATGTGTTGTTAGGGAAACTTCACTTACGAAGTACCCATTGCACTGATGCTGCATTCTCAGGATGTGTGCATAAAAGTCCTTCAAACGAAGTCGTTATGATTGAAAGAAATGGTTTGTCATTCCATAATGTGCTTGTTTTTTAACTTGTAATTCCATTATTGTAATCATGACATCGTCTCCTAGCACTTGAAATGTTCCTCATGCAGTACTTACCCAAAAGGGAATTGTTCCACACATAACTGTAAATTCACTTAAAAACATAAGTGCCTTTTGCTGCTTAAGAAAATCTAACCAGTAGCTCAGCTAATGTAGTCTGTCAAAACGATTTCTAAATGAGGACCCCTTTTATTTTGAACACTTGGATCTCTTTCCAACCATCAATGTGTAACAGCCTCTGTTAAACACTGTAAGTCTTAATAATGGTGGTGCCCTTTTCTGAAGTACAACAGTTTCCATTTTAACCAGGCATTCCTTGTGGAAACCAAGTCTATAACTGTAGGTCTGATTTCTTACATTTTCCATTTCATTTGACAGCTGATAATCATTTTCCACAAAATTCAAGGTTGATCTGTAGCTGAGATTTGTTTTAAGAATATTTCACCATTTTAAAAGTTACAGAAACGCTAACTTTGCCTTGTGATGGATGTACTGTAGATTTGTTGTTGCTACTGTGTGAATTTCTGAACACTTGAATACGATGTTTTAAAGCACATCTCCTTTTCATAGACAACATTCAACTGCTTTAAAGTATTTATTGTAAATCACAATAAACCTGATACTAGTTTCAGTGTGGTGTACGTTACTGTATTACTCTGTAAGAGAACAGCATTATTGTTTTTCTGATGAATTTGCTAACACCTGCTGCTACGAAGGACTCCATCAATTAATCAGAGAAGAAACAAGGAGAGCAGAATTTTTATTCAATGCATTGTTATGACCAAGACCTGGGGCATACATTACCCACAATGCAACACAACCAGCGACAGCGCCATCATAGGTACAGGTGTATACTGTTAGCATACTAGCAACACCAGCTAATGTCGACTTGAGCCGATAGCCTGAAGTGAATATAAGGAGTAGGAAACAAAGTTTCAATAAACTTTTTTTTTTAGTAACCTTCATTTGTATTTGTAATCGTGAACACTTTTATAAATACGTCACAAAGGCGCGACGAAAGGATTTGAACAGTTTTCCCCTCACGTTAAATCTGTGAAGCCTGTAGACACTTCATCATGTCTGTTGTTGCTCTTAATGAATTTACCAAAGATGCCAGTTCAGGTACTGGGAGCATAAAGTACACACTGCAGATCTACTGTAGCAGTTTCAACAACACAGACATTAAGATTAGCACTGGTTTTATATTTGAGTTTCAAGACTAACCAAATCTTACAGAGGCCTACTGTATGAATGATGTAATTTTCCTAAACTGATCATAACTTGGTTACAGAATTTCTTGTTCCATGTTTCTCAGTTGTACACTCACAGATGTATTTAATATCTATCTGAATAAGGAGGCCGAGACACCATGGACACTGGCCACAGGCTAAGTACAACAGTTAAAGCCATACAATTATTTTTGCATAGTCAGTCACTGTGGACAGTGACACATCGATTAAGACCACTACGGCACATTGTTTGAGCTTAAATGCGAAGAATAATGTTTTTGTTCGAGGTTTTTAGACAGTTTTTACAGATGCTGCAAAGATTTAAGAAAATAAAAATGGCACTGTTCAGGCCGGACTCAAATCTGTGAAATATGAAGAGTGACACAATGCACCCTGCAGTAATGTAAAGTCAGAAACAAATACAATGTTCTTTAAAGAGATGTATGGTATCTGTAGCTCCACAGTCTGCTGTGAAAGTTGTACTGTTTGCGCCTCTCAGCAGATTTTTCACACTGATTATGTCCATTCAGTTAAATACAAATGTTCTTTTATTTATTTTCTTAGCTGTAAGCCTAAAAAAAAAAAAAGCTTTCCTCAACACTAAAACTTAAAAACTTGGCAAACATAAAACAAAACCCCCACACGCTCATGTAAAGCTTGCTGGTGAAATAAAAGGACAAAAGAAAAAGTGACCGAATCAAAAATATCGTACAGGGGAGAACCTTCAAGTGCGTCATACACCTCGATCTCTTTGAATAAAATGTTTCTGTTCTGATAAAGAGAAATATAAAGTGCAGGACACATTCAGATGCAGAAAGGATTTCTGCATACACATAAACAGTAAAAGTCTTTGTGGATAACTCAGCCCTCCCCCCCCCCCCCCTCCTCTCCATAAAGGTACTCAAAGCTACTGACTTGTAGCTCCAAAAGCGTGAACTTAAAGTGATACACCCCTTAGTGAAGAGAGCAAGGAGCACTTGTGTCTTCTGCTTGTGGATTGAAATACTGGGTTTATGAAAGCTATAGTTTGACTCTTGCAAACCGCTGAACCAGAGAAACAAATACAGAAAGCACACGTGGGCCCTGTACACCTTTAATGTGCTGAAACATGCAGTGATTTGCACTCTGTCACCTGCAAATCAGGTTGAACTCGACATCTTTCTGTGCTGATTATCAGATAATCCTAATTCAAATGATGAATAACAAGCTAATTAACTGACAACCACAGAGTCCTCTGTTCACCTCATACGTTCAGATTACACCTGTGTTGTTGTAAGATGCTAACAAGGAAAGTCTGACTTTGCGGCTCTTCAACGTTTTTACACGGGACGCTGATTGCTTTGTCATTTCATGAACTCTGAATTATCCTATTGGCTGACTTGAAAATGTGCACTTTTGTCTTTAGCTCCTCAGTTTTCTTCTCATGTTAAACTAAACATATAAACATGTGTTTGTCTCTTTCTTTCAGACACAGCGAGTCAGCTAAATGACTAGCTGCCCACACGTATCACATCATTCATCCTCTCAGGATAATTAACCTATGTGAGATTGTGTGCAGCTCCTCATACTGATCAGTCAGAAAGGGTTGAGCTAAGCCTGCTGAGTGATTCTGAGCCAAACGCTGAAAAACAAACAGGAATCAGAGAAAGCACAGCTGCTCCCCGCCTTTGTTGTGATATAAATGCATTAGATCTGCTCTTCACTTATCAGTACAGTGTCAGCGTACTTTCTGTCAATTCTCGTGATAAAAAAAAGGTCTAAACATCTAACTATAGTTTTCAGCAAGCCTGAAACTCTCACGATATGAAATCTCCCTTTCATTCCAGACCGAACACCACAGCTTTCTCATGAACTCCACTGCTAACATGTTCAGAAGTACCTCTGAAGTACATTTTCCCCCCTCGAGATAGAAATCTGAGCATCATTCACAGCTACAACACTCCTACGTCCCTCTGACCCGAGTCCTCCTTGAGGCACAGGATGTGGTGCTTAACTTATTGTTTAGGTGTTCTTTGTGTTGTCTGGGATTCATTTACAATTTAGTGGGTCTGTTTCGCTTTCACTTCAGAACTCAGGATGTTTCTCTTTTTAGAACCAGCTTGAATGATATGGATGAAAACACATGCATCCAGCTGGTGGGAGACACAGCAGGAGCCGACTTACCAGAGGCCTTCAAAAGTCGCATAACAAGGACAACACTGAGAAATGTCCGTCACTAGAGAAATGTTATTTTCCGCAGGTTCTCCACTTATAATCACAGCTCTAAAGACGAAGCATGTCTTTGTTTATTCCTTCTTCTTCTGCACTGGTGTTTTCCCAAACACATCTGCCTGGGGAAGAGGGCGTAAACTCAGGTTCATCCTAAATGGGTGAGACGATGGAGATGTGAGAAAAGGAGGCGTTGATTCTACAATCATTAGGATGTCTCCATCATGCGAATGTCATCTGTCTCTGTAGCGTCATCCTTTGTCCATCTCACTGTGTTTGTCCACAGTTCAGACTCTAAACATCTCTTTGTAGGATACTGTGCCACCTAGAAGAAGGAGACAAAAACAGGGGGGGCCCAGTATGATCAGAAAATGCTCACAGGTGAGGCTCAAATCAAAAAAATAGGTTAAAATTGAGATGGAGTGAGATTACGGGGGGATTAACCTACTATTACAGAGTTAGAGGATTATAAAGATGATGTAACTGCACTCTGCTGCTTTAACATTTAATGCACTAATCTGGTCTTAAAATAATATGTTATTTCATAGTTGTGTCTGTGAGGGATCAACGAGGGACTGAAACTAGATTCATGGTCAGATCTACATCAGCACAAACACACAAGCCGGTCCAGGAAAGACGAGCTGCTATCTAAACAGGCAGGACTGCATTCCTGTGTAGCCGTGTCTCCTCTGTGGGAGAAGGGGAGGAGTCTTCTTTTCTTTTTGCAGAGGAGATGTTTGGCAGACGGTCAAGCTGTGAGGCCACAGAGGGGAGGAGGCCTCGTTCACTCTCGCCTTTCAGAGTTGAGCTGTTTGGTAACTTTACTCTCTACTTAATACACTTTGCTCAATTAAAAAAAAGGATTTGTGTCAAAATAAGCTTGTTATTGTCAAATAAAAAAGGCTTTTATTTGTATGAGAGGGAAGGACACATTTCCTACATTATTCTCTTCTCCTCTGGTGAGGCAGCATGTATCTAGATCCCTATTCAGACTGCCGTTTCAACCCATGATATTTATGCCCCTGTGATGTTTCGCCTTCAACCTGAATGTTGGCGAGGCGTAATAGAGCGGACAAAGTGATCCCACCTCTGTACCGTCTTTGGAGGTAGTAACTGAGGCAATACAGAGGTGAGGCAGTTTCAGCGGAGCCAGCAGGGGGATGTGCAGCGCTGTGTGTTTGTGCATGTCTGACTGTGTGTCTATGTAAAGCTCCCGCTGTGCCGCGCTTCCAAAAAGCCGAAACGCAATGTGAATTCAAAGGCCGGGACGCCAATATTACGCCGTTGTGGAATCGATATGAACGCACAAAGATGTAATGACGGCTGAGATTAGTAACAATACTAAAAGCCGTCTGAAAAGAGTTTAGGAAACAGGATGATGCATGTAAAGGATCTCTGATGGTAGCAGAGTGGATATGATCTACTGTTTGGACTTTGATAAGTAGATACCAAAATACACAACTATGGATTTATTTATAAGTACGTAGCATTAAATGTCTCCATGTACATTTGCTCATTTGACCCTAATACCACTTAGAGTATACGACCTACACATATGGTATCAGTCTCTACATTTATACAGAAACAGCCCGACTGATAAAAGGAATTTACTGATGCTAGTTTGAGAACAGAAAATCCTCACAGATTACCGCAGTGGAGAGTTTGTCGAGCTGAAATGGAATTAGAGCTTTCCCGTGTGTGCGCTGACATTGTAGACTTGATTTATGTTGTATTGTGAACTATGAAGCCGGCCCTGCTGTTCAAACTTTGAGATGACAACACTTCTTAATCATCCAGTGCAATGTTTTGCATTCAGTGTAACATATTTCACTTTTCTAATCTAGAAAACACACAGAGGTCGAGACCAAGGTTAAAAGAGTTTTTTCTTTTTCTATCTCGTTTGGTCATTTTATTAATTTATTATGTTGTAAAAATCCTCCGTTTTAGTTTAGTTTTTACTCGTTGTAGTTTTTGTAATAGTTCTAAGAGGGCCAGAAGAAGTGAACATCGTACTGTTTTGTGCACAAACTTCATGAAGCCCCCCCCCCCCCCCAAAATGTATTGTCCTTCCCTTTTGGTGATGAAGTTTAAGATTGGTAATTCACACTTAGAAACCACAGCATGCACAGCTGACTGGATCAAATAGTAAAGCCAGCGGGTATGTCACACGCCCCATGTACGGAGGATATAGTCCTCATTGCAGCTGCTGTGGGTACGAATCCGAATTCGGCCATTGGCTGCATATCAATCTGCACATCCCAACAAATCCTGTCTCTCTGCAGCTGTCCTAAAAGCCCCCCGATAAAAAAGATGTCCAAGTTTTTTTCTATGCGACAGAAGTTAAGGTTTTCAGATTTGAATAACTGTTAAGTAAGGCGGTCTTCAAAAAGGTAAAATAACTCTCCCTTAGAATATCAGCAACATTTCTCATAGTGAATCATTTCACCATGACTGCATATGCCTCCAAATCCAGGTTTGAAGTATTGATGATCCTTAAGAGTTCTACATGTTAGAGAACTGATATTCACTGGCTCAATTGTGCCCCCTACAGCACTGGTGGTAAACTGCAATAACAGAAAAATCTGACTATCCTTTGTTAAAAAAGGAGAGAAAGAGCACTTACTGGAGGAAAAGAGTCCAGGGCTTCTTTGGGCTCGAGTCTGCAGTTTGTGCCAGTGTTGTGTTGTTCTATGTTGTTGTGTGTATCATCTCTGCACTTGAGTGCGTATTCTCTCACTCTGTGTTTGAAGGCCTCAAGCTCTGTTTGGAAGACTTCTAAGTAGACGTCTTGTCCGTCCTGCACAAGAACAAAGGCAACAGTATAAGGGAACCCTTCGCATTATGCTATCCATAAATAAAGAAAGAAAAGGCAACAGAAATCGTATCTAAAGAGACTGTGGTACACTTTTTAACATGCACTGTAAGAGTGGCAAATAGGTAAGTAAAATATGATTAAAAAACAGCGTGATTTCGGGGTGTGTGTGTGTGTGTGTCTCACTTTGGCTTTGTGGAAGAACTGTCTGAAGCAGCCTCGAGGATCCTGCTGAGAGTTTGAAGCCATCTCCAGGATGAATTGCATGACTACAGCTTGGTGTGCAACCTGCTCCATCAGTGCTTCTTTCTGAAAAACAAAACACCTAATGTTGAGAGTCCGTTCGTCCGAGTAGCTCGCCTGAATAACTTTGAAGTTGTCCAGGAAAACATTAAAACGCTTTTTTCCCCCATGGAAAACTTTTAAACTTGTTTCAAATGACATGTGCTGTGTAATCGCTAACTGAATATTTGCATTGTTTGTTTGCAGCTACTTAGTGTTTGATGTTGCTATGGACATTACAAGTGTCGAATTGAAATCTCAGATTCAAGAAGCATCTACTATAAAATGTTAGATTTCTACAAACAGGTTAGCTCTGACAGCACGACGGTCAAATCTGAAACTGGTTCATCCATATTCATCGTTATGTGCCACCAACTTCAACTCAAAGTGCTCCTGGAGTTCAGAAAGTACATGAGCCATAGAACCAGCGGAGACTACACAGACCACATTAGTTAGAAGAATTAATCCCTTCCTGGTTTTGTTCCTCCATTACTCTAGAATGCTGTCCTCGAAGACGCCTTTTAAAGCACAACACAGACGTATAGATACGTTTTCTGTTGTTGCCGCTGGCTGGGCAGTACGTCGGTCCTTAATACACAAACACAGTTTGACAAATGTCGTTATTCAATGTCCTGGACATGACCACAAAGTACAAAACTGTCAGGAGATTTGTACGTCTTGAGCTTTTTCTTTAGAACAGATGCAGGGTTTCTTCACAAGGTGTAAGAAGATGTTGAGTGTGACACTTTAACTGGTGTTGGATTTACTGCTGATACTCAAGCTGCTCTTAAGGACCCTTATCTACTATCAAAATAACATTTAACATCCTATACATATATCCTACTTGCAGATGTGTGTTCAAAACAATTCAAATAGTGTTGACTCGTTAAACGTACTCTGTAAGTCTTTCCTCGTAACATTAACGTCTCTAAAGGCGCTGATAAGTTCTTATAACTGCGAACTGCCGAACATCTGCCGGAGTTTCACCAGCTAATTCCACCCTCGCCAACTTTCTACAACCAGTTGGGCTCCTCCCACAAAACTCGTCATCGGTGTGTACTAACGACAAAATGGTCTATCGGACAGGTATTCTTCCAACCTATCTAATTTTAGCAAATTTCATTCATTTTTGAACTCAAGGTTGATGAGATTACAACACCAGTCTCATCCTTTCAGGTTTACCCCTTCTTGCTGTAGTCTCATGCACCACAGGACTAGGTAGTTTGCCGTTTCCTCGCAGATGAGCTGCGGCATGTCGGCGAGGAACCGCTGACTGTCGTCCCATCTCCGCAACATTCCTGACAAATAGAAAATAAAAGCATCGTCGGTATAAATTTCTGCAGCCATCAACACGAGACCTCATGGGTATAGCATACTGACACAGTATGTGTTTTAAAATCTTAAGAGACATTTAAACATTGATCTGAGTGAGAATCCATTTTTATTACAAACTTCAGATTTGTCATCTCACTCACCAAAATGCCTGAGCTCTTGCTCATACTTCTGGAGAAACGTCTTGCACTTATCTTGATCCATTTCTACTGGTTGGTTTGGGACATTGATGATACTCTGAAAGATGGAGAAGACGTTAACTAACTGTTGATAATAAAATAACACGTCAAACAAAAAGAACAGACTACTACTGTTCTTTTGTTTTGGGTGTAACTCATTTAAACAGAAATCATCTTTACTGTTTCACTAACCTTATTAAAAACATCCCAACTGCTGACAGCTCCAAGCACAGGACTCCGGCTGGGTTCTGGACCTCCCAGCATGCTCTCCTTGCGGCGCCACTCCTCCACAGTGTGTGTAAGTTCTGTGGCGCACACCTGAGTCCGAGCACGTTCCTGTTCCAGGGACTCGGAGCTGTGGACACCAAGAGAACACAGCTGATCCTGAGCTTCAGCCAGTCTCCAGCTGGAGACGATGGAGGCCTTCACACAGCGCTGCTGGCTCTGGCACAGAGACGCCATGGCGCAATCACAACGGAGCAATGACGGTGACTGCTGTGGGGTAAAGAGATTAGAGAGAAATAGTGGATTACGGTCAATGAGTTAAATACGATTTATAACTAGGGTTAAGGAAAATGACCACGCACAAACTGTGCTTTAGCATTTAAGCACATCTTATGTGTCCCTTTCCTCTTTGAAGCAGAGACTGATCTTAAACATCCCCTGAGCTAAATTTTCAGACCTACCTTCACTGATTCCTGACAGGCAGTCTCTGACCACACAAGTCCATGACACGCTGATCTTCTACAGCATTTCTCACCAACAATTTGAGATGCTAAAAACAGTCTGTGTTTGCCAACAAAAAGACAGCTCCCCCACACAAAGTCTCAATTCCTCTGGTTCCCTCGTGTACTTCTAACCCCAACCAACACCAGCGCCCTCGCCCCACCCATCACCCTTCTCCTCCATCTGTCCTCTACCCCACTTTCCCCCATGCTTCCCTTAATGCTCACTCTTCATCCCTCAACCCAGACCTTTAATCAAATTAACTTTAGATACTCTTAACATGCAAAGCAATTACATAGACACTCATCAAGATCTCTATTATTCTTCACAGATTATGCAAGTACACTTATAGTTGCTGTCTACACACTACAGTGGTCAATAAACTAAAACATGTTTAAATCACGACTGATGAAACATACGTTGGACCTGCCTGGTAATCTGTAAAAGCCGTCGACAATAGAGGAAAAGTGCCTTAAAGACAGTTTGTCAACTTCAAGCTCAGACTGGACTTGGAAGACAACATGACAGATACTCTCATTTAAACAGAGCGTGTCATTCATTTCTCCAAGTATACAATTCTGTTAATACAGAATGATTTGCTCCCCTGGTTGCTTAGCTAACCCCTACAAACAGCCTGATCATGCTGAATCACAACCTTAATGTAAGCCTACGCATTTCTTTGAGCTTTCATGACCACCACCTTGCTGTATTTGGTCCTGGGTGGGGCGAGGGGGCTAAAAATAAATCAATGCTTGATTCCACAACATCCCTGCCTACATGGCTGCCCAAACAGTCTTGTTGAGCCAACAGGAGACATCGACATCACACACAGCTGTCAGTTTCTGAGAATAACAAGGACCAGAGGGGAAAGGGTCTCTGATCTCACCATCACATTCACGGATGAGCTCTGATTTTAGCACAAATCCTGACTGCAAACTGCATGACACTGTTTCCCATCTAACACTATATTAAAGTTGGAAGCAGCTAGCGTGATTGTGCAACTTTTGGTTTTACATCAGATTAGCTTTGGGTCTTAAATGCAGGGTTGGAGCCTGGTGTTATTCATCGTGACAGGGATTGGCTAAATGTGATGACAGCCTCTTAGTGCCTAAAAGCTAATTGATAAAGTTGAAAAGATTTTTTTTTTTTTTTAAAAAGAATACAATTGGAAAAGAAAGAAGCAAAGTGTGCAGTTTTTCTAACTTTCAAGCTATCGAACTTTGCATGAACTCACTTCTTAAATAACCCCGGAACAGGCTTAGCTTAGCTAGCATGCTTTTAATACCGTTCAGTTTCCTCTCTGGTGCCAAGAAGTCCTCAGCCAAGAGCCCGAAGGCTAACATGAGATAATTACCTGCTGGTGAGGATCAGCACCACTGAGGTCCCTGTCCCTTGAAGCCTGGTCACAGCTTGAATTCTCGCCAGGTTGATTTGAAGCTACGTTGCCCAGCCACTCCATCACTGCTTAGCAACTAACTAACCTAGCAGGCTAGCTAGCTATAAAGTGGGATCCGCTAGCTAATGCTAGCTATGTTGGAAGAATCAGAACCAGTGTTGCTCCCTTTGACAAACTCACTGCCAGGGTTGAATATGAACCATCTGCAGGTCTGAATAGTCAGCGGAGCCGACTTGAGAGTATGATGATGCACCACGGCGACTTCAGCTCCCGTACATAACACCGTTAGCTAACAGTTATAAGAACTATAACTGGCCATCCCGAACAGCCGGACTTCTTCTTCTTCTCTAGTTTAATGGAGGTTGTAAAGGTGCATACCGCCATCTACTGTACCGGAGTGTGTAACTTCGGGGCTTCATGTAGTAGGCCTACTTCAAGTTGCATTCATAGACTGTGTTGCATTCAGGTTGCTTTCTACAAGTTGATGATAGATTAAAAATGTGTTATTAGTGTCTTTTAATGCCTAAGGATGTATTCTTGAAGTATGTTTGGCTGCTCGTTGTCTGTCTGAAACTCTGTTATTTGTGCTGCTGCTGTCTTGTTCAGGACGCTCTTGAAAAAGAAAAAGATTTTTAATCTCAATGAGTTTTCCTTTCCTGGTTAAATAAATAAAATAAAAAATAAAAAACCTAAAAAAACAACGACTGAAACGACTCATTTTGTCCAAACTCCCTAAAATCCAAACTCCATCTCTGTGCCATATATCCTACCACGTAATGTAGTCCTCTCTACATATGCTACACTTCTTAACATGTTCAACACATTTATAGAACACACTTAATAATATTATCTAAAATAGATCTACAAATATCTTTTCACAGTTTACGAGTATGTGCACATTACAATGAATGACAGTCTCAGCTTGGGATTCACAAAAGGCACGCTTTAAATCGATACCTTAATTGAATATAACATAGAAGGATTTAACCGGATAACACCGATGAATCATTTTGAAAGAAACCTCCTGAACCTTATTGAACAAAAAGATTTTTTGTGTGAAAGTCCACATATTACCCCAGCATATTTACACGACTTAGTAGGTAGACGTCTCCAGTGAAAAAGGGGGCACGGATAAACCGGATAATTTTACTCTGATTATAAAAAAATGAAATGTGTTGCATTAAATAAAGAACATTTTGTATACTTATCTTTAGGTTTGGAGGGAATCTGGGATTAGAGTTATCAGGATGCCTATTGTGAAGAGGCCTATGGGTTCAAACAACATGTATCACAGCAAATGTGATAACTTTAACAAACCCAAAAGGCTACGTCTAGATTAAAATAAAAGTTTCCTCTAGTTCCTGGTGTTTGTTTCTGCTGTGTGAAACAGAACAGATATATAAATACAAACTGTAAAAACAAAGTGTTTAGAAATGTCACTGTTCCTTGACCAGAAGGTGGCAGTAGTTCACTTTGCTCCTGCATGGCATACTCACTCTAAAATTAAGTAGAAGAAAAGTTAGTGAGGGTTCACTTTTCTCTATTTAAAGTCTCACAGGCAGCACTTCCTATCGTGTGTGTAATATTTACAGTCTATGGTTTTTTTTATGTGTTCACCAATCAGATTTTCGACCTAGTATTTATTAATGTCTTCAGTATATAATTGTGACATGACTATAATGGTTACTGCCTGTAAATATCTGCTAATAAAGCGGGAACAGTGTAAGGGCAAGGCTGCCTGCGAGGCTTCACGCAGGGCAGCAGAACTCAGTGCAGCACAACCCGGTAGTCAACCAGAAGTAACATTTACGTTACCTAGCTAAACTCTTCAACCTGCCTAACGAAAGCTAACTGGGAGAAAGTATCGCATGGTGAGTCCTTTAACATCGACACCGTGACATTACCTCAGTAGATGTTTGTTCGCTTTTAAACACTATTAAAATGAAGTCTGCTGTGTTTCGGAGCGCGTTATGCCAAGCTGAGGTTTGAGACCAAAGTGAGCCATGAGCTAACCAGAATAACGTCAACTGGAAACCTACAAACTTCATGTTGGTCAGGAAATGTCGAGCAAGTATGAACATAAACAGCTTTAACACGTACAGCTGTCATAAGAGTACGTGCTTTATTTACACAGGCTGATGTTTGCTAACAGAATATGATAACACGCACTGAGGACGTGTAATTTATTTTACCACCACCAGGGGGAGTTAAAACACAACAAAAGAAAGACCTCAATTTAGGGGCCAAATATCTTTCGTCTTAATTGTCTAACCCCCTGAAAGAGTGCTGTTGTCCTGGCAGAGCTGAATAGTTAAAGCCCGCCTCCATTAAGAGAGAGAGAGAGAAAAACAACCAGAAATCAGGCCTATAAAAACATCCTCAGATTGAAATCTGGTATCATAGCCAGCTGGCATCTTGCCCTTTCTCAGGCTGCTGTTCCCATAAGTCTGAGTGTATGTGTGTGGAGGAATGATAATATCTGCAAACTGGTTCATAATCATCAGGTTCAGTTTGACAGTTTTCTTAAAAGGCATGGTTTCACTGCTTTATCTGTTACACGTTCTCGCTTTATTTTGCTTACCTATTTCTTTTTTTTGCATATTTGAGAGCAAATGTCTGCCAATCATTTGACGTATTTGCTCCAAGCTGGTACGTGATACATATATTGTTAATAAAGTATCTCAAGTTTTGTTTTTTTGGTGAAAAAATGTGACCAATTGCAG
This sequence comes from Tautogolabrus adspersus, assembly GCA_020745685.1. Lineage (NCBI taxonomy): Eukaryota > Metazoa > Chordata > Actinopteri > Labriformes > Labridae > Tautogolabrus > Tautogolabrus adspersus. The sequence continues at coordinate 28,519,195 of CM036549.1, read as the reverse complement.
TTGAAATGTTTTCCTCATAGCACATTGTTGTTGTGTGTGCCCTCTTTACAGATTTACAGCAGCACGTCATCATGTGGACAGATATGAACCGTACTACTGCGGGGTCAGCAGGTTAGTCTTAAGAGTTTTGCATCAACCCAACAACAACAGAGCGATCTCACTGATTGGTTACTGGAGGGGAGTTTTGAAGTCCAACAATAGTGGTCGCCATATTGAAAATACTTTCTCAACCTCACTTTCAGTCAACCTAGAAATAGGCAAAGGGGTGCAGCTAAGGTGGGCCTTAAGCCTCCTGGCAAACAGCTACTGCCTGCTTGCAGTCATTTTAGTCACGCCCCCCATTAAGCATAGCTCTAATCATTCATATAATCTGAGTAGATGAATTAAAAAAAGATACCCCCCTCTACAATGTGTGCTGATAAAGAAATGAACTTTTCATACCAAAATCTTCTTTTTAACCACGCTGTAAACATTTTTATTTCTGCTGTCAAAATTGGGCATTTCATCATGGGTGTGTATGGGACTTCAAGGGCTTTTGCAATCGAGCCTCAAGTGGACACTCAAGGAATTGCAGTTTATTGCACTTCAGCTTTGGCTTCATTTTTCAACAACAGAGATTTCCGCTTCGTGATGACATGTTATCAGACTCCAAAGGTTCAACGATCAGCAGATTATTATCTGCAGTGTTATGTACTTCACGCAACGTTAGCTTACATCAAGACGTATTCTGACAAACATACACCTTAAAATGTCCTGAAATATTTGGGCCGTGTTTCATGTGTGAACGCAATCTGCAGAATCTTTCACCCAATTCTTCAAAGTCATAGTCTCCTTCTGTAAGGTGTGTATGTGAACAGGCAGCTCCTGAAGACTGGATATGAAACAGTCTGAAAGGAGTTCTGATTCCTTCATGTGAGCTGAAAAATCAAACCAGACCATAAGGAGTGAAGGCCTTTGCACACTGAGTCTCTTTTTTTCGCCCGAAATTGACGCACATTTGAAAAGAAATCCGATCTGATGTTGTCAATCATATTTGCACTCTGACTCCGAAACTTTTGTCCGTGATTATTTTTTCTGAACAGGTTTGATTTTCTGCGTATTTTCACATGGATGCGTGTTTGTGTGTGTGTGTGTGTGTGTGTGTGTGTGTGTGTGTGTGTGTGTGTGGGTGTGTGTGTGTGTGTGGTGTCCCTACCTCAAACATACTGCCAGCCGCTGTTCAGGATCAATTGCTCCGAGTAAATTGGTGGTCTTCTTTTTAACATGTGGGTCCAGTATAGCTAGCAGTGTATCAAACTGGACCACTGACATCCTGACGTACACCTGGAAGTGATCGGGATAATTCTGCAGCTCCTTCATCAACAGGTGAAATCTCTCCTCGCTCTTGTCTAGTTTTCAGGCGTGGATGGACCCTGTTTTTTTTTGGCTCTTTCTTCAAGGAGTGAAAGAACCATAAAATCCTCTTTACTGCTTGATTACTGTGTGTGATGTGTACAAGACATTTTGTCTCACGCTGCAAATGTATGCAATTAATATAAAAAAGATGCACATTGAACACGGTGTGCGAGGTGTCGGTGTGCAATGTTTTTTCATTGGATTATGGATCTGAAAAACACGTCCCACTCAGTGTGCAAAGGCCTTAGGACGGATTATTTCTACACAGTTACCTTAAATGCCTGTTCCTGCTGCCCCCCAAGTCCGTGTTACACCGAGCTATTTACAGCACGCTGGCTGTAAGTGCCTTTTGTTTAAAAATTTCCACAAGTTGTTGTTCGTCAGTTCTCGAGAGGTAATCAACATGAGAACAATGCTTAAATAAGCATCATATTCAGAAAGTGCTTGTACTCTCCTCTTGTCCAAGCTTTGGTAATGGCACCTGTTAAAAGGTTTTTCAGCACCTACAACAAAAGACAAAAGCAGAGAAGTACTTGAAGAAGAATGTTGTGGCATCCTTCCAGTGGAGTTGAGCCACTTGCACAATCTCTGCCAAGTCACACTGAAGCTGTTCTGGTGGCTGCAGTGACACCAAATGCCCCATTTAGACACTTGATCTTTGTGTTTCCTTTATTTTGGCAGCTGCCTGGCAACAGGCAGTTAGACCTGTCTCTGGATTTAATCTCTAGTTAATTTCCCTGAATTTAAGTGTGACTTAATCTGTTTTAAAAGACAGGGTGGTTTTGATAGTGTCCCATTACTTTGAATGAATGCAACACTTTCTCATATTCCAAATGATCCCGTTCCAATTAAAGAGGAAATCTAAACTACAACTGTCTAAGGTGAATGAGTGCATGCACTGTATGTGTGTGGGTGTGTATTTGTATGTGATGATGGAGGTCATTATGTTGTCATGAATGGGGAGCCTCCAACTCTGTCATTCACCCATCGGGCTGAGAATATAAAGAAGCTACATGCTCCACATTCCTCTCCTCTCCTCACCTCTCCTCTCACTCTCTGTCCTCTCTCCTCTTCACACAAACACTGAGACTGAAGTGGAGTGGGTTGTGATGTTTGTGTTTGTGTGAGTCCCTGTGCATGTGCGCATGTACGACCATCGGATGAATGGGCTTTGAGTGGCGTGTATAACAGCGGAGAACCACAGAGAACTGCAAAGGGAACTCTCTAGCTATTGAAACGCTTGAAATTTAAGGACTTTCAATGGACCATAGCAGTGTTTCTGCACTTCTTAGTCTATTTACTACATGTCAAGGCGGCTTTGCTGTTGCCTGTTTTCCATTCCTGTAGTGTTGCTGTCAAAGCTGTGGCGTCATGGTGAGATACCCCGAGTGTCGGTTATATGAAAGGCCTGTGCCGTTTTACAACACAACAATGAAGCTTTTTTTTTTCTTCAAAAATGAAAGCAGCTTCTTGTGTAGATGTTCAACTATCTGGTGGAATTTCTGGAACTGCATTCACAAAAGTTTGAAACTAATTTATACTTTGGAAAATGACTGACGCTAATAATGCATGGATTTTGGTTGGCATGGTACAACTAGCATTTCCTATAAGTAAAACACTGAATCAAAATTGCAAGCACGGACAGGTGTATGTTTTTGTTTTTAAGAAGAAACATCAAGGAAACAAAATAAGTGTCAGGCAAAGAGGGGATACAGCAGAAAGAGGCCAACACTGAAAGGGAGAGAGGCCTGCTGCTCTGCTTTCCCAGGCTATGCATCAGGAAGGTTGTATTTTTTTTTACACCATGACCACCACATAGCCCTTTTCCTGGGGAAATCCGAGACAGAATCGAGAGAGGCTGCTGCAGGGAGGGAGAGGAGAACAGGAAAAGTAGTCCTGGGAAGGGGGGGGGGGGGCAGGTTACGGTGGAGCCCACACAGCATGAGTGACAGAGAAAGAAGCTGGAGTTTTCACAGAGAGCTCAGTGGAACACACGCACAGGCAGAGAGATGGACACAAAAAAACGTGAAACACACATGCATTCTTACTTTCCTCTTGTTTCTCTGCCCTTTTATGCACCCTGGCCATCTTTAAAAAGAAAAAAATTCCCCAAGAGACGTCTGTGGAGTATTTTGGCTGTAGAATCAGCTGGAATGCAGAGCTAATGCTGGGTTCCTCGACTCTGCAACCTGCCCCGGCTGTTAATCCGATGTTATGGCTGCTCTGCTATGCCTGTTAAAGAAATAATATTTGACGTTATGGCTACTCAGTTATGCCTGTTTTAACAGACAATATTTCTAGTGTATCGCTTAACCCAGAAGCTAAGATTTAGCACAAACACAAAAAAAGATAATTCATGATCTCTTGGAAACAAATATTTGTCTTTATATAAAGATAAATGCAAGAGCAAGTAAGCATTTCAGTGTCTGAACGGATTTTGTGACCTCTATAAAGTTTTATTTGCAATACAGAATAAACAGTAGTTTGTTTGGGAAATTAAATTTGAGTAGTAAGAGAGAATTGTTGTGACTTGACAGGACGTCATTATTTGGGGATTAAGTAGAAAGGCCTAAAAGGTGATACGAGCTATCAGGTGCCTCAAATGAAAAGAAGAAGGGGGAAAAAAAAACGAAAAAGGCCAAAAGGTTCGATGCCTTGTCAAGTTGATAGAGGTCAAATGTCAGAGTGAAACCCCAACTCAACTTTGTGTGTGTGCGATCCCCCTCAGGTCTTGACCCTGCCGTGCTGAGGGACCAACTCTTCGAGCCATGGAACCAGAAAGATCTGCAGATGGTGAGAGTCACATTCTGAGCGCGTGTCAATTCCACACACATGCAATATCTAATGTGCCTGTTTACAAAGATAGAGAGATGCAGGCTTTGTGCGTCTGCAAGTACTTGCCCTTTACAGGAAAGAGAGAGCGAGAGCGAGCGTTCACGCATACATGTTTAGATGTAGGTGAAGGCGTGTGTGTGTGTGCGTGTGTGGGTTAATGAGGAAACCAGAGTGTCTGTCAGTAGGAAGGAAGGAATTTGTGTTGCACTGAATGAACTTGAGATCTGTGTGAGGAGGATATTGAGTGGATGACATCTGTTTTGCAAATTAAGACAAAGCGTAAAGAGTTCTCACACAGATATTATTTTCCCGTGTAGGAAATGTCCGAGGCCACAGTTTGCAAGCTTTAGCTGAGACTTAAAAAAATTGTGTCACAAGTCTCTGTTGGGTAGAATAATTCACTTGTCCCTTACCTCATTTTACAAACCACTTTAATCATTTACTCCAAAACATGCGTAAGACAGTTACACTTTTTTTAACTAAAAGAAGATGCATTGTTTTTAAATAATCCAAATTATGGCAAGAAAACATTTGTCATTACCAAAGTAACAACTACTCCTCCTGGGGTCCACGAATCTAAATCAAATCACTATCCTAACTGAAGAAAAAACATACACATCCCTCTCAAGGTGATTAAAAAGACAATTAAGCTGCCATGTTTTATGGTTTATACGTTGTCCTCTCCTCGCTGACAATATTTCTTTTCTCCCCCCCCCACAGCTACATTTGCTTGCCCTTCAGGGATTTTCAAAGCTGTCCGAGCCCCTGGAGGCCTTGCTAACAATCCTGGAGGGTTGTCCAGGCAAACAGAAGGGCCGGAGCCACCTCTTTGGCCACCACATACTCGTGGAATTCCAGAAATGGACGAAGGAACATCCTGAGGTAGAAGAGACTAAAGTTACTAAAGAAATGTTTTGTAGAGTTTTAGTTAATCCATTTCAGAGCTGCACATCTGGACACTTCATCCTTCATCAACTTGAGTAGTTTTACAGTTTAGAACCTGTGCAGGTGTGACCATCTCAAAGGAGCAGTATGTAACTCTAACATCTAGTGTTTAAAATGGGTACTGCTGTTCGAATTCAAAACATTGGAGAGAGCTTTCTCCCCCCTGCCCCCTCCTCCCTAGAGTCGACGCTCACGCTGGTTGACGTGTCACGGACATGGAAGCTTCAGTGTTTGGCCAGCTCTGCATCGGTCTTGAAACCTTTCTGCACTCTTACCTCTCTACTTTTTAAAAAGCATCTCCAATATTGATCCTAGTTTTACCACGTTTCTGGTGGTGGAGCTTATTAGAAAAATGCAGAGATGAGGTAGAATCAGTGATATCTGAACCAGTTCGCTTGCCTGCTTCCATCACTGCACCACCTGTTGGTTTGCTGTTTGCCTGGCAAACAGAGGGGCGTTCAAAACAGCCATGTGGGGGTGCCTTAAAACCACCTACCTCCTTGAAGGTCATTTAGTGGGCATATTAATAAAAACAATAGGTTTTTAGTAAAATGTTGATACCATGAACACAATTACAGTCAAACATTTGATGCCTTTTTCAAACATGTTGGTAACAAATTCAGCACTCATGTCTCATGTGAGTAAAAAAAAAAGATCACCAGTGTTGCTTCATGTTTTAGGCTCTTCTTTTATTCCAATCTTTATGTTTTCAATCTCTTAATAATGCAAGATATCTATTATAATCTCATTGTTGTAGCATACTGCTCATGTATTGAGTATTTAATATGCCTCCTTTGGATTTGTATCCATTCACCAGGTGACCCTGAGCGCACTCTCAGAGCAGCAAGCAGCGTCACTCCAGCGGCGAGCTCTGAGCTTACTAACAGACAGCCAGCCCAGCTTTGCGGACACTCTCATAGACTGTTATCAGCTCAGCTCCCTGGACCCAGCCACTCTCAGACTGCACATCATCAGGATGCAGTCTCTTAATTGCTACAAAGAGGTGAGTACGTTATATTTGAATGCAGGACAATTTAGTCACTGAGAAAATCAAAAAACGGTTAAAGAGAGATTCTCGATTTTGAAACGTATTTACAGCTCTTGATTTTCACAGGCGGCAGCGCTCAGTGTTAAACTGAATTTACAAAAGGAGCTGAACATGGAGGAGGTGAGACAAAACATGTCAGCAGACTCTGTGTAACTTTTGTGTATGTTTATTCATATGCAGGGAATAAATAAGCAGACTTAAGACATGTTAGATTTGAACTTCCAAAAAGGGCTTCTCCAAAATCTCTCACCAACTTCTAAAATGTTCATGTCCATCCTTCTCCTGCAGATGTGTGTGCCACTAATCTTGCAGAGTAAATTAGCATCGGCAGAGTGCTTTGTCACAGGCCACAAACACCTAGAACTACAACTGGTCACGCTGCTGGACTCCTGGTGCCACCCAAACTTTAGCGTGGAGCACGTAATCAAGTATGGAGCGTGTATGAACATATTGAAAACCCGTGGGATGTGTGCAGACGTCAGTGATGTGATGATATGACTGCCTGTGTGTGTTCCCACAGAAAGTTCCCACGCCTCTCTCTAGCCAAACAGCCCATGGGCCACATCCAGGCCAAACTACTCACCAAACAAGTCTTCAGACTCGTGGAGAAATTCAACATTGATCCAGGTTTGTGTCTTTGAGTCAGTGGGCACTTGTGTAGATGTTCCTGTATAAGTTTACAAAAGCAGAAGTGATTTTGATCTTGTCCTATGTTCGGCACAGGACTGTGTCCCCGTGCTCTGCACAAAAGAAGGCTGGACTCTCTGCGTTTCCTCATGTACAAGAGATTTGTGGAGGTAAATGACGCATCTGACCTTCTGTTGATTTTAACATTCATAGAGTAGATCAGGTGTTCAAGCAGTAACTTGCAGTATTTGTGATACTTTTGAGATGGAAAGATGTCCTCTCTGTTTTGGTGTCCTCCTACACACGTCACAAGCCTTTTTTCACACATGCACTCCTGAACATTTATAGAGAATTTCAGGAGGTCTCCTGTGGCCAGACATGAAGCAAAAATAACGACGGGGAAGTGGCGAATGAAAGAACAGAGTCCTTTATATGACCCTATGAGATGATTTTCCTTTATGTCAATGCTATGTGTAGTTCGACAGAATCAGAATATCAACAACAGAGCGGAGAAGAACATACTAGCAAACTGAAAACAAACGTAATGCAGCAGTTTAATTACGTGCATGGAGATAGTATCGATGGCGTGCATACGGTCTATGGTAGAGCACCAATCGCAGGGAATAAATGTCACCACCCGCTACCACTCAATCGAGGTGAATTCTCCTGAGTAAATCCTGCTGTGTTCTCACATCAGCTCACTCAGACTTTCTCTACGGAAAAAATACTAGAGGGCTGGCAGGACAATCTCTGGATAAAGTCTGAGGGGAAAATGTGGCTGTTTGAGGTCATACATGCAGCTCCTACTGAATATACCAGGAGTTTTTTCAGGAGTTTGTTCAAGTGTGAAAGCACTAACAGGCTCCTTTTCACTACTTCATTGTTGGTGGCTGTACTGATTTGTTGTTTTGTGAAATGTTGTGGTGCTTCATTCCAACTTTTTAATTGCTTTGTGTTCAGACGATGACAATTTATCAACATCTTGATCATTCATTGATAAAAAAAAGAAGCTGTATTGGAATGTTGAAACTCAGAAAACGACACTAAAACAACACTGGATTTTATTTCTTTAGGCTCCTGATGCCTCACAAAGTAACTATAGGAAGCAAAGGATTGTGTACCCAAGTGTTTCACGGCCTTACTGTATCTTAGAAATGCTTATTCAAAATTGTTGGCTTCCTACTCGGATCTCATATTCCCTTCTTTTGGTCATGCATGTGTTTCCTTTAATCACTGTCAAACTTGTAGTAAGTCCGTCTTTTTAGCCAACAAAAGCTCGTAACAGATCTCTGTGAAATCTCAGTTGATAGGGTCAAGGAATTTCCTGCAAACATGAGCAGATGAAGCATGAATCTTTTTTCCTCACTGATTTAATTCAGTTTCAGCAATGCAACTACTGCAGACTTGCAGAATTAATTAATAATTCTGTATTTCCCTATCCAATTTTATTTTAGAAAGGCATGACAGAGGACAACTGGTGTGACCATGTACAAGTAAGTGTTTCTCTTGTGTAGAGATGAACAACAGCAATGAGATGTGCAGGATGCCACGTTTTTTTGTGTGCTCTATGTTGGTGTAGTACGTGGTGGCAGATGACCCTGAGCTGCAGATCGTGTTGGTGGAGATGTTGGTGAAGTACGATGGTCTCAAGAAAGCTTCTCAATGGTCCTTGAGATACAACATCCCCAGGCATCGCCTCCCCATAGGGCTCTGGGAAACGCAGCAGAGTCTACCGCCTGAATTACAGTGAGTTGGCCAAGATATGCATGTATTTATCTTATTGAGAAATCTGTGTGGACGTACAGGCTGTACTTTTTTGAATAAAGAGTGATAGGGTCAGCCACAGAGTTTGTTTTTCTTCTTCCTGACGTGCAGCATGGAGCTCTGTTCACCACATCCCCTTTTCACAAGTTGCATGTCAGTTTGTTGTCACCCATGGAGCAGCAGCCGCTCAAATGAGCTGACGTTTTTGATTTTCTTGAAAGAATTTGACAAATTAAAAAAATGGGCCATACATTCATTCATACATTTAGACACTGTGATCTAATCTTTCACAAACAAGGTATTTAAAATGCTAGCTGGAAGGCTAACACTTAGCAGCTGCAGTTACACTCTGTCCGTCAGAAAACCATTTCTCTTTTTTATGTGTGTGTGTCTTTTACCTATCTTTATGTTTTTTTATTGTGCCAACTCAAACAAATGCACACATGTTTGCCTTGACTCAGACAGATACATCTGACTGATCCAGCACGAGCTGAGAAGTGGATTCCCTCTCAGTCTCACTGCGAGAGGTTCTACCAGGTACCAATCAGCAAAGACAAAGTTCATTTTGTGGACACACAGGACGCTCTGCAGAGATGTCGAAACATTGTGCTGAAGGTAATGAGAAATAAAAGGTTGTTTTTTAAAAAAGGTTTTGTGTCTCTTGTGTATTTTGCTTCTGTCTTATCCATCATTTCTTTACCATTGCTCAGGAAGGTGGTGTGGTAGGGGTTGACATGGAGTGGCAGCCAACGTTTGGCTGTATCTCGACTCAGAGAGTTGCCCTGATACAGATCGCAGTTTGTGACCAGGTTTTCTTATTAGACCTCTGTGCCAATGGATTCTGTCAACACCCAGATACTATCAGCTTCATCAGGACTTTGTTCTCCCAAAGAAATGTTCTTAAACTTGGTAAGAAACAACTCAATGAAAAGCAACCTTTTTATTGTTTTTTTATGTATTTTTGACCTTCAGTTTCTAACAGTCAGTCTTCCCCCTTTCAGGTTATGGTATGTCAGGAGACGTCAAGTGTCTGGTGGCCACCTGGCAGCAGTTTTTAGAGGAGCCACTGAAAATGGAGGGGATGCTTGATCTTCTTAATGTACACAAGAAGGTAACTTAAGGGAGCTGAAGGCCTGGTTCGATCGTTTTCTCAGCACTGTTTTGGTTGTGTTTAGTTTACTAGGGGATAACTAGGGGTACATACTCTGTACTGCAGCTGTGGTCAAGCAGTTTGCCAGAGATATATGAAGCTGGACGTTTAGTCCCTTGGGAGCATAGGAATGTGGAAATGGAAACATGGGTCTGTAACTGATGATTTTGCTTCACCATCTGCTGCAGCAAGCCGAAGGTTGTTGCAAGACATTAAAAAGGGAAGGACTGATTAAAAGTGTGTTGCTTGGAGTCTTTCTTGCATTATAACAAATTCTAGATTTACAAAATAGATTAGGTTATTGATCGGTGATTGCAAGCATACAAAAACCTGTGTATTGGTGCAGAAATGTTCAACAAGGGATTCTATCTTGTGTTTGCCTTTTCTAGATTCAGCATGGTAAAGTCAAACTGAAACAAAATGGAACCAAAGAGGTGCTGGTGGGAGAGGATACTGCAGAGAAAGGCCTCAGTCTGCTGGTACAACAGGTTCTTGGAAAGCCTCTGGACAAGACTGAGCAGATGTCCAACTGGGAGAAACGGCCGCTGCGCATCAGCCAAATTAGATATGCAGGTAAGATTGTCCGCATGCACAAACACACAACAACAGGTAGACAAATTGCCACTCATCGTTTGAAGATAAGATAGGATAATGTGAGATGGAACTGTATTGAAGAAGGAAATACTTGTGCTAGGGTTCTCCAACATAACAGTACAAAGAGCAACATATACATAAGTGAAATACAAAAAACCTTGTGTGTTTATTAAGTATTTTCACCATGGAATATCACAGCTCCTACAGTTCATGTTTCTCCTTACAAACTGCAAGCCAATAAATCAGACCTCTCTCTCTGTTGTTTCTCCTTTTAGTGGCAGATGCCTGTTGTCTGCTGGACGTGTACTCTGTCCTCTCCAGAAACCCAGCATACTTTGGACTACCAGCTGACCTGTGCAGCGTCTCTTCAAAGCCACCAGAAAAGAGCGGAGACAAGAGGCAGAAAGAGAGACAGTTCAAGCAGAAGAAGCAGGCACATGGCGAAGAGGTCAGAAGTCCATTTGCGTTTCTGCCACGCATGTTGTTGAAACAGTTCTTAATTGTATGCGGATCCCCATGGATAGTAACTGCTTTAAGGTTGTTGTTTTTTGACTCTGTTGTCAGCAAATAAGGAAGTTGTGGGAAAACAAGCAGGCGCACTGTGGATAAGCCTCCACAGTGTCTCCCTGTAGTCACAGTGATGGAAAAGAGCGACACTGCTGCATCTTTGAATGTCTCATTTCACTTTAAAAAACTCTCACATCTCAGCAGAGGAATCAAAAGTAATATCCAGCGCCTGGCTTTACTCTGTTCAATTAGAGGAGGCTGAGGCATGCTGTCCATTTGTAGATACAGTCTATGGTCTGACCAAGACATTTCAGCAGTTCCTCTCAGCTCCAGGGGTGCAGTTGTAAAGCTCGGCCTGTGCTTTGACCTCCCCTGCACCGCGGTGCAAGTGAAAAGAAAATCCCCCTGTGGGGATCAGTTTAAGTATCACATTATTGTGTCTGTCCATTTAGGAATGTCAGGGGGCTCAATGGGTCAGTCCCCCCCGCTCTGAAGCAGAGAAAGGCCTCCTGTGTGGCGAGAAGCCCCAGGAGCCCCAAAACGCCCCTCCTCTGCCCCCCCAGCAGTTGCGGGTGGTGTGTGACAACATGCTTCAGGGACTGGGGAGGTACCTGCGCTGTTTAGGAGTCGATGTGGTCATGTTGGAGAACACTGATGATCACAGAGAAGCAGCAAGGGTTGGTTCACAGTCAAAATACACATACAACAAACATTTACAAAAACTAATACGCTAAAATTCTGCACATTCTAGACTAGAAATAGAAGCAGTACTGAATTTATGTGTATGTGTTGTGTTTCAGTTAGCACAAGCTGAAGGCCGTGTCATACTCACATGTGGACAACCGTTCCAAAGTGTAAGTTAAAACTAATATGAACCATTTTAGATGCATTTGTGTGTGTTTTGCTTGTATTCACGTGTTTCTTATCTCTGCCCTGCCTAGTTGCGGTCCCAGGTGGGAGAGGGTCGCTGTCTGTCCCTAGACTGTTCAGAAAAGGCCAAAGACCAGGCTGTTCGAGTCCTCAGACACTTCAATGTCCATCCCACTCCAAGAGATATATTCAGCCGCTGCCAGGTAAAGAAATCCCTGCTCTCTTTTTTTGAAATGATCTGTTGGCATTGACTTAGTTGTGTGTCACAAATCTAAAGATACATGAATACATACGGAGGAGAAGTAGATGTTTCAGTGAGCACAGAGTTATAAGTAATCAAGCTGAGGTTTAACATGCAGGACAACTAAGAGAGAAATAAGGAAAAGCTTTAGTCTCATGATCCTTGAGAGGTAAAATAGAAATGACTACCCAGGCAAAACTTCTGTGGTTATAAAATACTGCAGAACCGGTTCCTTAACGAGAACAGAGCTTGTGGTTGCTGTTGTGTTTTGTTGAATGCTTACTGAAAGGGGAAGCAATAAAAATATGATGGGAGTGGGAATAGGAACCTTTATTTTGTTTTCTATGAAAAAATAGAGGAGGGGGAGGGGGGGTGCTTGACAAGCTGAACTCTGCTTATCATAAGCAGACTCTTTGGACCTGGAATGTCATTTCTCCGTAGGGAAAGCTAGTGCAAAGAGGTGAAGGAGACACAGAAAGGGTTTGCATGTCCCATATGGCGTTGGAATGTCTGGCAGACCCCAGTTACGTTGTTTATCCTGCTGCTAACACATTTAGCGGTACAAGTGGTGGAGTGGAGGAACAGAAGGATGAGATTTTTTGGGGAAAGAGGGAGGGGGGCAATGATCTGGGAATCGAACATGCCTTATTTCTTGAAAGAAAGATATTTCACCATGCAGAATTACACGCTGAATTGTGGGTAATGTAGGGAACCTGGAAGAGAAATTAAACTTGATATTGATTCAACTTTGTCATATAATCTTTCATATCATCATTTTCCTCTCTAAAATACAATAACTTTATTTACTTGCTCGTTTATACACATCCTGATGGCTTGTACCTTATTATGTTTTCCTCTATTTGTGGGGCCTGGATAAGATGTTTGTTAATCAGCTTGTTGCTCCTCGTCATTGTCGGATTTATGACACCTGACCTGTAGGTATCTCCTTGGGTGGCTGTTTCGGGTAACTCTCGTGTGTCATGATGTTTGTGTTTTTTTGTGTGTGTCTGCGGCAGTGGTTGTGACTGGGAGGGATGTTTTTGCAGGACAGTTTCTAACCTCGGGTGTTCTTGGCTGCTCCTGGTAAGGGGGGCCTCAAAATGTGTCAAGGATGCACCACTCCACTGGATGCATTTGTCTCAGACCCAAAATGCAAAAAAAAACCTGGACCACCTTGATGCTGCCTCCTGTCTGAATGTTACGATGACGATGGAAACACACACAAACTAAATCTCTCTGAAACGACCAGTGGCCAAATGGTCATCCGACTACATTTCTTATTTACTGCTCATTCACACTTAAAGCCAAATGTGACACGAGTGTTATACAACCTTTGTAACAGCCCTGCCTCCCATTTCACTCATCAGTTTAGACTTCAAAGCTTTAGTGTGGGCTACCCTTTACGATCTAGACCTTTCGTTGCATTAGCGCAGTTTAACATCATAAGACATGGCAGCTAAATGAAAAATAGACGGGCCTTTGCTTTTCTTTATTCAACATTATCAGCAGTTGATATTTTCAAGGTTGTCATTTAATTGTGTCATTCTTTAAACCGAAGACAAAAAGTAAAAGACATGGGGTGCTGGTGGTGCAGTGGTTAGTGCGCGCCCCCGTGTGTGGAGGCTGTGGTCCTCCAGGCGGGCAGCCCGAGTTCAAGTCCGACCTGTGGCTCCTTTCCTGCATGTCGTTCTCCACGCTCTCTCTCTCCTTGATTTCCGATTCTAACCACTGTCTCTCCAATAAAGTCACAAAAAGCCCAAAAATAATTCTTAAAAAAAAGAAAGTAAAAGACGGTTTTCCAGCACTTTGCCCTTAAGAGTTTGGTAAAGTTTGTTACAGTTCAATAGCTTAGTATTTAATTCAAACAGCCTGTCAGGTATATGACCAGTGAATAAATACCATATGTTTTTTCTGTAACTGAAAGAGTGCCACCCTGGGGCTGCTCCATGGCCCACCCAGGCAAAGTTAACTCCTTTTGTTATCTGATTGTAAAGTCTCTGATTAGCAATGGATGGGTTAGTTTCTCCCCCCTTTGTCTCTGTGTGATTCTCCTTCATGCAAATACACCACTGATGAATGTTGTGTGGAAAGAGAAGGAAAAGAATACAGAAGACAGAGAAGAGGAGATTAGTGGAGACTTGTGTGTCAAGATTGTGCAGCAAAAGGGTTTAATGTTTGTGTCTGAGTATCAATCGGCCCAACAGAGATTTTAGTGGCTTAGGAATGTGTGTCCCCCATAGAGACCCAGAGAGGGAAATGTAGAAGGGCCTCCTCATATGTACCTGCATAATTATATTTACTGCAGGAAATGGAGGAAAAACACAAACATTTTTACAATTCAAAATAATGTAAGTTAGTGTTGTAGTACTCCAAATCAGTCTAGGTCTGAAGACCACTTTTTGAAGGACTCGTCTCGGAATCGAAAGCATTTTTACTCGGTCTTGTCTCGGTCTCAGACTGGGCGGACTCCTGATTTTAAATCAGGACCACCGCTGAAAGGCTATTTTTCCACGTCATTACTGTGATTAGAAGGAAAGTGGCTCTTTCTAAAAGAACAAATATTTTCCATCCATATGTAGTTTGTAGTTTATTCCCTGTGTAACGGACTAAGTGAGGGGACACGCCCGCTGCACACAAGTTGATGATTTTTCAGTGATATTTATGGTCTTGGTCTTGACTCGGTCTTGGAGTCCTCTGGTCTTGGGTACAGTATGTCTTGGTCTCGGTTAGTGTGGTCTTGACTACAACACTAACGTAAGTACAAGGGTGTAAAATGGCGGTGAAACTGTTGCAGTGTTGTTGCAGAAACCGCAATCTGTATAGGGCTAGTTTGAATCACACCTGCTTCTGGTTTGTAGCCACATTTATTATATTCTCGTTAGGTTATGTGTGAAAACAAACCAAAAGTGTTTCCTCCTGAAGTTACAAATAAAACAGTTCAACTTTCAGAGCAGTGTCAAACTAATATTGTTTTTAGGTCAGAAAGATCTTTGTCACTCTCATGGAATTGAAAACCAGAGGATGTGAACCGACAATAAATGAGCTTATTTGAATGCACGATATGTAATTACATACATGTTATTTCTAATTAAACATTTAGTTGTTATTTAAAATGTATTTAGAGTACAAAAGGAGCCTCTTGAGGGCACTTTCTAAAAACACAGAGAGAAAATACTGTGTCATCTGCATCCTGTAAGGTGTTAGGAATAGATAGAATGGTGGAGTTATCCTATTCCTACCACTAATGCCCACTGCGTCTATGTTTCCATGCGCACACACACACACACACACACACACACACACACTTCCGTTGGGCTGAGCATGATCCATCAGATGTCCCGGCCTTTTATAGACATGTTGAGATAGCCGAGATATGTTGACAGATAGAAGTGAAACCACCCAAACACACTCAATCTATACCGTGGAGCACGCACAAACTGGAAACCTAAAATGTACAAATACATGCTGACAACAACATACACACAAATACAGCAATTAAGAGCACACACACACATTTTGACACACATGCACACAAAGTCAGACTACGCCGTAGACACTGTTGCAGCAGAAACCCTGGTTCCCACGCACCAGACTACTGGGGAAGTGAAAACAAGAGCAACAGGAACCGCCACACCGTGAGAGGGAGGGGTGGGAGAAATGGGGGAAGGGGAGGGAGGGAAGAGAACTGAGAACAGAAGTGATGGCAGGGAGGTTAAAAAAAAAAAAAAAATGCGGCGACAGAAAGCACACAGCAAATGAGAAGGAGCAAGAGATTCAGAGATAGGGAGAAAGAAGAAAATAACCTTGAGCAGTTGAGAACGTTTTTTTTTTTTTTGGAGGATGTGCGAGAATGTCCAGAAATAATCAGCTTTTGTGAAGGCGAGATGAGTGTTTGTTGAGTGAGGAAGAGATGGAGGAAGAGAGGGTGTCTGAGAAAGGTGGCATTGAAGGAGGGCTGGAGGAGGGCGAGGCGATAGAAAGACTTGTTGTCTATGTGCTTTGATCTACAAAGAGGGCCGCGGGCTGAGAAACAGGAGGAATGTGAGAGGTTGAAACACGTTTAAAGTTACCCTTCACTAGCTGTGTGTGTGTGTATATATCTGTGTGTAATAGAAGTGGTCAGTAGTATCAGGATGTACTTAAGTGTTCAAATCCAGAAGAAGAACAAAAGACACTCTGTATACACGTAAATATTCTCACACAGCTTTTTTAGATGATCACAGAAATGTACAGGGTTACAATTTGGTCACATTTGGTTTCAAGCTGTGAAACTTAAAAGAAAACTTTATCTCACTTTTGCAAAACCTCTTCCAAATATGCGTCTGTCTGAGCTCCATGGCTACCGGTACTTCTGCAAATGTGTGCCGTCTCTGTGCATGTGCTGCTTTTTCACAAAGTGACAAAACTGGGGTCAAATTTGTGCGTCCCGCCGTTTTTTTCCCCCACTCTACCCTCCCCTTCTGCAGACACAAGAGGGGAGAAACAGAGCGAGAGAGAGAGAGATGGGAGGAGGAGACCGAGACCGTGGGGAGGGAGGGAGGGGTGGTGGGGCATTCCATAGGCACGCCAAGACATTCCGAGGGAAACCATCCCAAATATTTCCCACTGTGTGTGGCGAGGGCTTCGCGTCTCCTGTTACACACACACACACATTTGGTTTGAGAAAGTGCTAAAAGTGAATACGCACATGGGGAGAAAGTGTAAAGCAGGTCCCTCACATATTCACTCTCTCTGACACACACACACACACACACACAGACAAGACAGTTAGTGGGTGCAATTATGAGTGACTGGTGGGTTGCATGTTTGTGTGTCTCCATTGTCTGTTTCGTGTCTCAAGAGGCGACATGCAGTCTCTGTCGTACTTTCTGTCAGTCTGCTCTGCAGAGGAGCCAAATCAGGAAAGGCCCTTGTGATTGTAGTGTCACTCCGACATGTGACTTTATGAATGAATGAGACATGAGCACAGATATTAATCTTTCCCTCCTTGCTATTCAGGGTGTGACGTTTTCTGTAGTATTGACTTCTTAACTGGAATTTGACGTTGACTCGTGAATTGTTTCATCAGAAGAAGGATGAATGTTCCTGAGTATTTCACCCAGACACACTGGCATTTATAATGAAGCCAATGACAAAGGAAACTTCACACTTATTCCACAAGTCCTTGGCAGAACTTATTTGAAACCAATGACTGTGCATTACTTAAAGACAATAATAAAATAAAAGCTATGAAGTAAAAAGTAAGGCTAAACCAAATCCATGAAATAAAAATGTGTGTAAAACAGGATTTGAAAATAGGCAGGGTTAGATACTACGCGCTGCACCTCCCTCCTGTCTTTATTACAAGTCTGTTGACAACGGTCGCTGTATGGCTCCGTTATTTTTTTTATATTTGTGATCGTTTATTTCCCGAACAGACACGGAGCAAAGAGCATGTGTGAGTACAAGACATGATAGGTAGGAGGCAGAAATACGGGGAATAACATACATTTGGAAAAAAGCGCCGGTGACATGTGTGGAGTGCTCGGAAATAAGACACTGGGCGCTGCTCTTTTTCTCCAGGCGGCCGTTTTCTGCTGTGAACACTCTATAGTCAGTGGAAACATTGGAAGTGGATTGAAAATCCCCCAGTTAAACTTGCAGCTTGTAACCTGTGAAATTAGCTTTCAGTGTCCTGGCTCATTTTGAACTTCATTCTCATGGCTGTCTGAGCAGACACAATAAAACACATACACATACGCGCGCGCACACACACACACACTTACACACACACACACACACACACACACACACACACACACGCGGTTAGATAAGGAAGATGAGCCATCACTCAACAAGCATCTGCTCTTTAAGAAATCCTGCCTGTTCTCTTTTCCCACAGTCTAGTTGGCCCCAGGATAGCATAGCAACTCAATGACACCTGTCTGTGCGGGTACATGCATGACATGAATCTCTCTCTATGTGTGTGTGTATGTGTGTGTGTGTGTGTGTGTGTCTGCATGCTTGTGTGTGGATTTATAGTTGCTCAGACACCACTGAGATTTCTGTCAGCACAGAGGGGCGGATGAATGTGTGCATAGGTTGTTTTTAAGGACCTTTAATTATAGATGGAGGAATCTTTCAAGTGGTAATAATCCGTTTTGGAGCAAGCTCTCTGCTTCTTCCAGCTTTCCCTGATAATTTGTGTCCTATGTAAGTATAGCCAATCGCACAACACAGGTGTGTAATCAACATGTTTTTCTGTTTGTACTTAAAGAATTCAACAGAGGTGGAAAATGGAGATGCAGAAAAGTAGCCTAGATAAATGAGTACCTGTCAACTGTATGATCATTTTACTGTCATGTCTGAAAACAGAGACAGAAATATCCGTCAATGTCAACAACACCTACGTTGTCCAACTTGTATATTGAATTATAGTTTAGTGGTATGCATCAACAGCACACTGACTCAGTGCAACTTAAACATGTTTAAAGGAGCAGTACGTAAGATATCTTCTGAATTCAATCATGAAGAATGACCCAACTCTATCATCAGACATTAAGGAAACATGCCATGTTGAAGTGCTGGCTTCTCTGTCAACAATGCAGCAGCCAGAATTTCCTCCTGGTTCAGATATAACTGATTCTACGCAGCCCAAGATGCCTCTGCATTTTTCTAATAAGCTCCACGACCAAGTTCTTGGTAATACTTGAATAAATATCGGAGATGTTGTTGATAAACGGAGAGAGGTAAGAACACAGAAAAGTTTCAAAACCGATGTAGAGCTTGCCAAATAGTGAAGCGTCCGTGTCTGCGACATGGAAACCAACATGCGCATCGACTCTAGGGAGGAGGGGGCGGGGGGAGACGACTCTCTCCAATGTTTTGAATTTGGACTGAAGTACGCATTTCAAACGCTACCTGTCAGAGTTCAACATAGCTCCTTTGATAATAACATTTCAATCCCTGAATTTCTGTCCCCCCCAAAAAAGTAATGTTTTAAAAATTACATCCACACCCCATATTAACAACTTGCCCACTAGAAGTCTAACAAGCTCCGTACTGGCAGACGTGGTTAACCATCCAAACACACACAAAAAAACACAATGTTCAGTCACAATATTTTACAAACACATACTAACAAGTAAACAGATTTACAAAATTGTGCTACAAATGCTCTACTTATCAAGCGTATAGAGAGTCTCCAACACAACATCCCCTGCATTCATAAAATCTACATTTGGAGGACAGAAGAAGAAGAAAACTCTTTTTAATGCAGATTGTGTCCAAACAACCATCCATGAAAGATGCATTTAAAAAAACTATGGGGGAAAAAATCGCACCAAGTGTATTCAAATGGTATTTTCTTTATCTTTAAAGATCTGTGTCAAGGTTGATTAAATACACGTAGAGAATAAATCAATCAACTAATCAATAAACTGTGGTGTTTTTATCGTGCTTTTTTTAAGTATATGTGTCCATCCTCCATTCAGTCTTTAGATTGAGAAGTAAAGGAAATGGTTTACTGCTTGAACTAGCCGAATTTAACATGTTGACACTTTAGTTATAGTTTTTTAAGATTTATTTTTAAGGCTTTTTTTGTGCCTTTATTGGGGAGACAGGACAGTGGAAAGAGTTAGAAATCGAGGACAGAGAGTGGGGAATAACATGCATGCGGGAATGTAGCCAAAGGTCGGATTCGAACCCGGCCCACCTCAAGGACTACAGCCTCTGTACATAGGGCACGCAAACTAACCTCTTGGCCAGTGGCGCTTATGCTGACACATGTTATGTGCATACATGGATTCTCTAGTAACACGTGAATGTTTGGGAAGTCCATTTAACTCCTTCTTTCTTCAGGCTTTGACCCCTGCTTTACAATTTCTAGTCTTTAGCTCTGCATCATTTCTTTCTCCTCAGTCTATGTGTGTGTTTATCCTTCTCACCCTCTGCTCAGCCCTCTCCCTCTCTCTCTCTCTCTCCCTCTCTCTCTCTCTCTCTCTCTCTCTCTCTCTCTCGCTATCTTTCTCTCTTACCCTCTCCATCTCCGCTGTTCTCTCTCTCACTGTTTTCACCCTGCTTCCCTGCTCTGCTCCACTCCCAGTCTCACTCTCCTCCGTTTCAGATTAGCCAAGGCGAGGAATCCGGTGCAGCCGGCAGCTGGAATGTCCTGTTTGTCTTGCTCTGTTTGTGTGTATGTGTAAATGTATGTGTGTGTGTGTGTGTGTGTGAGTGTGTGTGTGTGAAGCTGGTGAGGCTGGTGCTGCTTTTTGATGTGTTCCATTGTCTGAGAGCCAAGCTGCTTCCTGCCCCCAAAGCCTGAGAGAAACGGAGTGGAGGAAAAAAGAGAAGTGAGAGAAATCTTGTGAAAACATAGCAGGGAAAGACTGAGATGGATGGATGCAGGGAGACAAGGTGGTAAACTGTAAAAAAAAAAAAGAAGGAATATAGCAAAGGAAGATGGAGGGAGATGTCTAGGAGGAAAGATCTTGGGCAGGAAGTGATGGAGGGATGGATGGACATGGGAGGAGAGAGCTGGAGAGGGAGGAAGAGAGGTGAGAAGGAAGGAGGGAGAGCTTCAATAGGGCCTTTCCTCCAAACACCAATACAATGAAGTAGTGCGTAATTTCCCATGTCCCCCACACCCACACACACACACACACATACTGTCTCACTGGCACACACACACAAATACACAGTTTCTCACAGGTGATATAACGTTATTCTCTATTTTCAGGGGGGTTATGCTTGTGAATTTTCACTTCTCTCTCACGCTCCCTCTCTGTTTCTGTGGTCTGTGTGTGGTCTTGACACTCTGGTCGGCTACGGCAATACTGATATGAGAGGATGAGAAATGATGTGGGAAACAAGCAAAACCGTGTGATACAATGAGAGAGAAGATGCAGAGAAAGATGATGTGGAGAAGTGTAAAAAATGAACAAGCAAATGCACAATACGAAAAAGCCAGAGGAGAGAAAAAAATTGCTCAGAATGCCATTTGAGTGCGTGCCGTGTATGAGGTGCGTTTTCCTGTGAAAATGTGGACGTGCATAAATCATTCAACGTGTGTGTGTGTGCGTGTGTGTGTGTGTATCTGTGTATGTGTGCAAGTTGCTGGCCAGTGGAGGGATTTTGACGGGGCAGAGCATAGCATTCCTGCTGGGTGGTGATGTCATGAGAACTAGCTCTCTGCTCGCAGACAGACAGCCCTGTTTATGTTCCCCTCCAGAGGAGAAACCACACTGTGTGTGTCTGGTGTGTGTGTGTGAGAGAGAGAGAGAGAGAGAGAGAGAGAGAGAGAGAGCATGAATGTGTGTGTGTCTCTGTCTAACTGTGTTATTGGCTCATGGGGGAGGTGGGGGAAGCCGAGAGGCACTCGAGAGGGTCTACTTTCCCCTGCCGCTGGGGGAGAGGGAACCACTTACTGATGCCTTCCTCTGAAACATGCACACAGAAAAGAGGAAGTTTCTCATGTTTTTCAGTAGCTGCACAGCCAGACTGTGCTGCAGTGAGTGATTGCCCTCTGCGACAAAATAGTCTCCTAAGGGAGGCAGAATTCTTTGGAGCATAATAACAAGGCTGGGGTCAGCTAATGGCAACCGAACCACACAGAAAACACATTTAATGCCATGAAGATATATTTATTTTTCATGCTGCTTCATGATTTGTTTAAGGCTATCGGTCTAGCTTGAAACATTATAAGGCCATGCTGACACCTTGACTGTATGAAACGTCTGCAGAAGTAGGTCAAAGATTTGTTGATTAGTGTGAAAATATTCACTAACAATTGCATCCTCTTCATTTCCTTGCTAAAGAAATAATGCAACCATGCAAAAGGCTTTGTCTATTTTCGTATTTATCTAAACAGTTTGCTTCTGTCGATGAAATAGAAATCAAATATGTAACTTTAGATCAATGTTGTGAGAACTAGCTCCAGCAATTGTGATTTTGAAACACCCAGATACTGCTGGTATGGCTGTCTTTGTGTCTGTGGTCATGGTATAATGATTTCCCCTGCGATAGTGAAATGTGATCTTTGGAGCTCAGTGAATCGTAGATCACTCTCCCACACTCAATGCTCTGCGCAACACAGCCCAACCATCCCAGCTCACTCTGAGCTGATGATAAAGAACTTAAGAGTTGTTATTATCACAACTCTGTGCCACATGGGCCAACTTTATCTCAAGCGACCCCTCCACCTGCAGGCTCGTTTTGAGGCGCCTTGCTTGCCGAATGCCGAGCCGACATGTGACATGATTCTTTTTTGCAGAAACTATTTAAAGTCTATTTAGAGTTTTTTTTTCTTTCTGTAGCATGATCCTATTGGTGCAACTTGATTGTTGGTCAAGTCCAAGAAAGTAAATGTTAAACCAGTATTTGTGGAGGCAGACAATAAAACAAGCCAGCATAGAGTCCCACTTCTGTTCACTGATTTATTCAATTCTAGTTGTTAAACTGTTGTCCTCATTCTGCCAGAGTTTTAAAATAAAGTTCCTTAGGACTTTATTCCAGTTTAATGACATGTCCAAAACATGTTGTAGTACTAAAAAATAGTTGTTTTGTGATTTTTTTTTTTAATCATGGACAACAGAGCTCTACAAAACATCAGATATCTCTATTTGAGAAGAACATGTTTGTCATCCTCTGCAGGGTTGTGCGTTCAAAAGTAAGAACAAAAAGGATTCTAAGGAACAAATCACTTTATCCCTCCGGCTGTGTTTTGCTGATTATAGGTTATTATTACCTGCATCGTTTTAGCTACTTCTCAGCCCATGTTTGCTGACTCTCTGTGTGGAGAGTGTGTGTGTGGTCTGTCGTCTGTGCGCTTAGAGTCACATAAGAGCAGGGGTAATGAAACTCTGCGGTTGTATGTCTTCCTGTCTCCTGTTTATAGAGTTTTTGGAGAAGTTTTAAGATTTATGTTTAAAGGACCCGGACAGATTTTCAGAATTCATTTAAAGTCAGGAGGAATGCATGGTTCTCTGACTCCCATAGTGTGTGCACTTATAGAAGAGAAAAGAATGACTTGTGATGGTACATGTACACTCAGATAAGTAGCCACTCAGATCCTGGCTTACAGTGATCAGACGCCTGCTGTTTCTTTTTCTAGCCATCAATCAAAGTTCTGATCTGCACCTTTAGTTTTATTATGAGAATGTGGTGTATGCAACAGATTCAATGAGGAAGCAGGGAGACTGGGAACCACTGACCTATATATCTTAACAACAATAACCCCATCCATTGTCGGCTGAGTTGTTTTCTTATTTTTGTCGACACCCCTGTGTGTGTGTGAGTGGGTGTGTGCATGTGCATGTGCGTGTGCGTGTCCATGCAGTTTCTGAGAACGAGTTGTGTCAACAATTCAATATAAACCTCATGGAGTCAGAGATAATAGATGGTAACCCCCCAGCATGTCTGTGGTTTGTCAAACTCAACAACTGTACATTGTGTGTTTTCATGTGTTGGGTTTCAGAGTCTATGTTCTTGTGATGTATGCTGGGGGTTTTTTTTTGTAGCTCTTCTCACACAAAGAGTGTCACCATAGTGGCTATGTGTTTTCACAGTTTATGGTCTGAGGAGCGTAGGACTGCACATTCTGTGAACATTCCTCAAATGTCTGATCTGCGTTTTTTGGTCGTTTTGCGTGGCTTGTACGTGCATGTGTAGGTCTTGGGAATGTGGGTTGAGCTCAGACTTTAAACTGTATACTAAGGTGCTCTAAAGCCTGTAGTTTGCGTGATGTGATGCTATCAGGAGGTTAGAAGTCTGTTTGCTTTGGGAGCTGCAGGCTTGCTTTGCACACACGCACACACATAGTTTCTGTTTTCTCTCTCTCTCTCTCTCTTCTGGTACTCACAGTCAGATTCAAGCAAAAGTCCTTGCGGGGAAAGGCAATGGTTGCAGACAGACACCCCCTCTACTCCCAGGGAGCTAAGAGGTAGAAGGCTGGAAGGGTCAGGCTGCTTGGCTTGTGAAAGGCCTGAAAGAGCCAGAGGGGAAATGTAGATGTATTAGATATGTAAAGTGAATGGTTAAAAATCAGAAGAGAACAAAGCAAAGAGGAAGGAGAAGTGATGTATGCAAACATATAAAAGCACCAGAGAGAGAAAGGAGTCGATGCACCACAGATAAATACAGTAAGTTGGGTGAAAGGCGGAGATTAAAATAAGAGCGTAAGCCAAATCTTGGGATTTCTTTGACGTCTGAGCTACTGAGAGCCACACAGGATATAAAAGGGATGGAAAATTAAACCCGCGGTAGATTAACAAAAAATGATGATGCGCAACTTGCGTCTTTTCCCCATTTCCTCCTTCTCCTCTCTCAGGCCAAGGAACAACAGTGTGTCCTGTTTCTCATCCAGCATTTCAACTCAAGTGTTTGCATGCACGTATTCTTGGTTGCAGGAAGCAAATGTACACATGCCAATCTCTTAACTACCTGCAGTAGAAGTTTGGGTTCCAACTGTGATATAGTCTATGATGTCATTTACTAAAGAATCCCTGTCAGGGTCTTTGTACATGCTCAATTATATGACATCCTAATACAGATATTGCATTGATAATGTTCTGAAAGAGGACTTAAGCAGTTGCGTAGATAACTGGAACAAGAACACAAAAACGTGATTTAAGAAAAGGCAAAATGCTCACACATTATGGCATATTATAGTACACATTTACAAATATTTAGGAACTTCTCTGTACTTTATTTTATCTGTTCTTGATGGCGTATAAAAAACTGATCTTGTTAGAAATGATACGGTCACCACTATTTGAAGTCGTTAAATGCCGGCCATTTCAATCATGTAACTCCTGAACTTAAATATACTTTCATACGTATGCTTGTAGAGGTGCGAGGTTGCTGGTGTGACTGGGTGTGTAATGGTATGGTATTAGTGTGCTGTTTGGGTGTTGGTGTTTGTGGTTAAGGGTGTAGCCTTTATGCGTGGGCGCTGCTATCTACTGAGTGCAGGACCGTTGAAAATGTGTGTGTGTGTGTGAGAAGGGGAACTCTCAAGGTGTCCCACCATCTCAAACCATAGCTGCAAATCCATCACTAAATTAATGCAGCAACTCAAGCCACCCAGCGTCCCCTTTGTTGGCAATGGAAACCAGCGGTGACAGGAGTGCCTGAGTACCTGTCTGTCTACATGATCCCATGGACCTCCAGACGCACACACACACACACACACACACACACACACACACACACACACACACAAACACACACACATACACAGGCCTCCTTGGTTGCAGGGAACCCTTTCTTTCTTTCTTTCCCTCCATTTTCCTGCTGTCTATTTTGGTCAACTGGTGGCCCGTTCCCACAGTGCTGCTGTTCCCATGGTTATCGCCGCAGAGATAGCGAACAGGGGGGTTGGGGTGGTGGTGGGCTTGACAGAAAGCGGGAGAGACAGCGTTGCTCTGTTCGGATAGATAGGGGACTCTGTGGCTGTAGGGGGGATTCAGGGGTGGGGGGCGGGGGGGTTGAATGAAGGGTATGGGGTTGAGTGTGTGATGTGAGTGCGTGTGATGTGACGCTCCCATGAACATCACAGGTGGCCCCCGAGGGTTCATCCCAAATGGGGTTTGTTAGATGTATGATCCTTAATTAAATCTCCTTAAAGGCGATACTTACAATTTCTGTATCATGTAAATAATTAAATAATAACATTTAAAAATACTAAAGGTATCCATTATATTAAACCAGGATGATGCAAATATTTTTTTATGTCAATGTCAGCCTTTGATGTTGCAATAAAAAGTCTTTAACCTCATGTGAGACCTCTTTCTGGGGGTCGATGCCACTTCCTGAGATTGAGAGGGGTGCAAAAAGAGAGGTGGCAAAGGAAGTGGAAGGGAAGGGTAGGAGCCAGGAGCTGGTTGGGGTTAAGGGATGGGGGGGGGGAGGGGGGGGGTCGAGGGCCAGCGAAAGGAGGGAGAGCGAGAGGGCAGCGGGTGGGAGTGCGGGGCTCAGAAAGAGGGACAGATTCAGTTCCCACACTTCTAATTACTGTGTCACTAGAGACTGAAAGGGGACTGCCCCTGGCCCTAGGGAATTTGCTGGGGCCGGTCGCAGAGAGGGAGCAGCGTTTTAGGGAAGGAGGGGGATGGGGGGGTGGAGGGGAGGAAGAGTGGAATTAAAGAGGGTGTAGGACACAGGAACTCTCTCCATCGTCCTTTCTTTTTTCAGTTTTTACCTCTTTGCATTCATACTAGAAGTGAACCCCTTCACCGTAAGCCCCCAGCCCACTCCCCCCCCTCTGCCCTCATACCCCAACCTCTCACCTCCGACCCACTTCTCCATAACCCTCCCTCACCCTCCTCCAACCTCAGGTCTCTCTTTTTTCCTTCAGTCTTTGTTCACAATCGTGTACTGCTTCCTTTTTACCGCTACTCCCCCTCGTTTTTTAACCTCCCCCTCTACCTCTCTGAGTTTCTAATGCTGTTTTCCTCTCCTGTGTCTCAAGTTGACATGAACAAGGCTACCTCTACACACACACACACACACACACACACACACACACACACACACAAATATACAATTCTGCTTCATTATTGCCACTTAACCCTGAGAGCCCTTTCCCTCTTTCATTTCCCTTTATCTTACACTCCCATAGCCAGTCCCCTATGAACTGAGCGTGGGGGTTCTGATAGTAAATATAATCACGAGAGACGAAGATGTGCGTCTGTGTCTGCCTGTGATTGTCCAGTTTGCTCTGCTCGGTACATTTACATGAAGTTGAAATAGTTGATTTATTGTGTTGGAGAGACTAAAACTGGGCTTTTAAAGTACATATAAACATTGTCCAACTGAAACAAACTAAGTCTCATTTCTTGAAGTCGGACTAACTCACCTCGATAATGCAGTTTGGGGCGGATTTACTCTTTCATGTATACACTTCAATCAGACTTAAAGAAGCCTTAGTAGGCGTTCTGAGCACACTCCACTATTCTGGTGCTGGACTTGGACCCAGAAGTCTAACAGAGTCGTCTTCTTCCTTCAGATATCACCTTTGGCACGAAGGAAAGCGTGCATCTCGTTTGTAACAAAAGCAGAGCATACTGTACGAGCTGTAAAGTTTCCCATGTTTTCACCAACGATGCACCGATTGAGGAACTTTAGGTTTTGTCGATTTTGGCCGACCCTGTGGACCAAGTGGTACAATTGATCTCTTTCCTGATCTACATGTAACTCGCACAATTAATCAATTATCTCACGTACTCTTCCCAGAATGAGAATATTAGATTCATTAGGGCCCTTCTTGAGTGCCATGTGAAGAATAAACTAACCCACAGTGTGATTCTGGCCAGCGGTGAGTGCATCAAGCAGCTGAATTAGTGAGAATTTTCACCACTTTTTGCATGTTAGATCAGGTGAGCAGAGGGAGGGCAGAAAAGTATGCTTAAGCTCAAGTGGTGCTCTGGCTTTATTTGTGCAACGCAGATCAAGTTAAAAGAGAGAGAGATGTACAAAGAATGCAACCTGACTTAAGTTCAATGCTGAGACATGTATGGGTCAAAGTGAGATCCAACTCACTGACTGTGTTTAAAGCCATGAGTTTGTGAGTCTCCCTCACATTCAATGTTTGTCATTTATCACATTTCCCAGGTACTTGATCTAACACGTCGATGCTCGGGCGCTCCCACATCCGATTACACAAGCATTTGACAGTCAAACTGGGACAGTATTTGCTCGTAGCCCACTCCACTTTTGACACCCTGTCTGTCAGAAAAGCCATGTAGGAGCCTTGTTTCCTTCTCCTTTCCCTCCAAGCTCCTCTGGAGAGAACAGACCAGACCAGCAGCAGCTTCCACAAGCAAAGCTGTCAATATTTACAGTCCTGGATGAATCACTCTGCATTACAATAACATTCCCTGCGTTCCTGCGTGCCTCTACATCAGGAAGAGATGAGAGGAAAAAAAAGGAAAAGTTAGAGGAGGGGAGTAGAGGGGGGCTTGTGGGTGAAATATGCGCCAGCAGCGTTAAACGTTGAGCAAAGGAATCTGCCGGTGGCTCTCCCATGACGGGGCTGTCTATGTGTGTCTATGTGTGTGTGTGTGTACAGATGAAGTTAAGGTCAATGGGATCCAGTTGGGGTTTGTGGAATTTCAGTTTGGAGTGTGTGGGTGTAGTGACAGTTTAAGAACTGTTAGCGCACGTTAAGGGAAGCTGTGGATGTCGTAATATTATCAGGTGAATGGGTGCAGTGAAGACACAGGAGATCTTTGTGTATCTACAGTTTTAGTAAGTGAGTGTGTTTCAACAGGTTCACATGTGGAGCGCCAGGTCTGCTTCAAAGAGCCAAATGTTTTTCTTCTTCAGAGAACAAGTTGTCATTATTCCACAAAACTTCCCATTTGTCTCTTAAGCAAAGTTTTTCTCTCAAAGAAATCTACCTTCGAAGGATCGCAGGGTTTCTCAAAGCTTTAGCTGGTCGAGCACGGGAGAGTCTTCTCTCTGTTTAAGCTTGTGACAACATTACAACACAAAAGTCTCATTTCTTGAAGTCGGACTGAAGTCACATCTCCATAATGGACAAATCCACCCAGGGGGTTGATGCTCTTGTTGGACAGAACACAAAAGTGTTGTAATGTTTCCGGTAAGCCGAGCAACCCCCTTACAGTTAAAAGTCACACAATTCACGAAGAGCCAAAGTCCTTAGATCTCATCGATGCCTGCTGTGTTTCCTTGATTTAAGCAACTCAACAAGATGGATCATTTCAGGGTTTTCTTTTGAGGTTGTGAAAAAGCAAACACATTCTGACATGTGCCAGGATAAATGTCTATGTACAGCTGTATTTGATTTTTGATTTTGAACCATTAGTGATCCTAACAAAGCTGAATACTTTTCAAGAACAACCGTCTTTGAATATTTCGAACATTTGTGTTTTCAAAAAACTTTCTGCTGCAATTTATGTTGTCCAAAATTGTCTTCTAGTGCTTTGTTATTAATGAGAATGTTGACTATTGCTATCTAGATAAATGGAAGACATTCTTTATCCCTTATCAATCCCTCTCCAGTACACTGAAGGTCATTTTTAGTGTACTTCACTTAATTCAGTTTTTTAATGAATTTTTGTTCATGAAAATGTCAGGGTGTTTTTAAATCAGTTCATCTTACAGAGGACTTAGGTTCCCTTTGGTTCATAATTTTGAAACATTTTGAAAACCCGAATGGATGAAAGTAAGTGTTCTTAGTGTAAGAACTGCGACTTCAGGGCGGCTGTGGCTCAGTTGGTAGAGTTGGTCGTCTCCTAACCGTAAAGTTTGGGGTTTGATCCCCAGCTCCTGCATCCACATGTCCAATGTGCCCTTGGGCAAGACACTTAACCCCAATTTCCAATTTGCCTCCGCTGCTCTGGTCAGCGACGTATGAATGTGTGTGAATGGGATTAGTGACTTTCTGATGGACACTTTACACAGCAACGTCTGCCATCAGTGTGTGAATGGGTGTTTCTGTTTACTACTGTCGTGAAAGTCGCTTCAATATTTCCCTCCAAACAAAGACTTGTTTGTACCACAAAGAGCCAAAGATCCAACTTCATTCCATTCAGATTCATGAAACTCAAAGAAGAAAAGTAGTCTTCTGATTTAAAGATTTCATTTCTAGTGAATATTGACTATTTTTAACTGAAATGAAATAAAGCCTTTCATGGGTTATATAAATACTTCCAGATGATTTTATCTCTTGATCCTATATGTTATAATTGGGATAATTGTTTCACCTTAAGCCAATCTATACTCCATTAACCAGATACAGGAAGTTCTTAGCCTGCATGCAGTTGCCTCTCAAACTGTGAATCTTTAAATGTGCTTTTGTTTTCAACTGTTTGTTCCAAAAAGCAACATATCATTAGAGGCTAGCTGGCACTTTTAGTTATCTACAAGTTGTTTTGGGATACTTTGTTTTTTATGCTTTTTTTAAACTCCCATTGCCCAGTGAGCATTTTCAACAACATTTTTCAGCAACTTGTTTTCCTGCTGTTTTCTTAAACCGGCCCCAGCTATCTGAGGTTTACAGGGAGAGAGAAAAACGTACTTGGAGAAGGAGAGAAAGAAAGAGGTTAGAGGTGAGAGACAACTAGAGGGAAGGGGAGAGAGGGAGAATGAGAGGAGCGCTGAAAGGGTGGGTGGGTGTTGGTAGAGCAAGCTTCAAGCAAGACATTGAGCAAGAGACAAGACATAGGTTAAAAGAGGGAGGGAGAGTAGGATGTTAAGATTGAAGGTTGAGTAGGTAAAAAATAGAGTAATCTGTCTGTGCCAAACCAAGGGAAAGCTGCAGGGCTATTTGTGTGATGACGAGACTGTTATTGGC
The DNA here is from genome assembly GCA_020745685.1 of Tautogolabrus adspersus. NCBI lineage: Eukaryota > Metazoa > Chordata > Actinopteri > Labriformes > Labridae > Tautogolabrus > Tautogolabrus adspersus. The sequence goes on along the minus strand of CM036549.1, from coordinate 28,488,924 downwards.
TAGACTCCAGACTATTATCTTCTTCATTACCCCTTTTAGTGAGCGCCAATAAGAGGCACCAGGAGAGCAAAGGAGGAAGGGAAGAAAAGGCATAAATGTTGAGGCCAAGAGGAGGGTTAGAAAATGCTTGAATGTGGACAACAAAGTTCATGAGAGAGAGAAAAACAAAACCATGGATCAAGAGTAAGACATACAGGGAGTGCAACAAAGCTAGCAATGCATACAATTAGAAATGTCATTGACATATTCTGTCTCTATATTGGGACGCTACTGATGATCTATTTCCGATTATAAGATAATTTATAACCTTCATAAATTCTTTATTTGAAAGTAAATGATGCATTACATATATTTGGGGCATTGTAAATTTGATTGAAAGAGATTAAAGCCTAACGGCCCTGACACACCAAGCACACGGCAAATAACTAGTGGTGACGCAGGCCGACTGTGCCGTCGCCTCACGACGCCTTTTGTCTTGGCCGAAAAATTGCACTTGAACACACCTCAAAGAATACAGCCGACGGCCACCCACCACGTATGTTCTGCGCAGGCGGGAGAGGAAATAACTCTCTATGAGAAGACCATTTTCACGCTGCTGTCGCTCACCACTGGTAATATAGGTACTTCTAATCGAGAATAATGTCTGATAAAAAGTTGAAGTTGTTTTTAAAGTTGCTTTAATCACTTCTGTTTTTCTTCTCGTGAACTGATTTGCTTAGCTGAACAGCCAATCGGAGTGATTCCTCTCACCAACTGCACCACGCCGATTCAATAAGTCGAATCGGCCGAAAAAAGCAGTCGGTGGCTGACGGGTGACGATCTCCTTGGCGTCAGGGTCTTAAAGAGGTTTACTCTTGGGGAGGGGTTGGGGGGGTTCTTAATCTTTAAAAAGTTATTTTAAAAAATTAAAAATTGGGGCGGCAGTAGCTCAGTCTGTAGAGACTTGGGTAGTTCAAGTACCAGTGAGGATCAAGTCTAGAAATTGGTCAGGTAGCTGGAGAGGTTCCAGTTCACTTCTCAGGCACTGCCGAGGTGCCCTTGAGCAAGGCAGAGAACAACCCCCCCCCACCACCACCACCAGTTCAGGAGCGCCAGCATCCCCCTCACTCTGACATTTCTCCATTAGTGCATGTCCATAGGATCCTGTTTGTGCATGTGCATCGTCTGTCTTGAGTTTTTAGAAAATACATTTTTCCTGCATGCCATTGTCCATTGTGTTTACATACCAAGCATTTCTACACAAAATGAAACTAAAAGCTGGCCTTTTTGTAGTGATGTTTTGTTAGATTGGAGAGCTGCACCCATGGGAAAAATCACTAAGAGATTAATGTGGCTTCTGTAGTATGTCATGCAGATGAAATGAGTGGGTGCAAACATGAGTCAGTAAAGGGTGTGCATTTGAGTGTGAGAGTTGCTTCTGAGTTTTTACATCTCCTGCATGCCTGAGAAGTATGTGTGTGTGTGTGTGTGTGTTTGTACATGTGTGTGAGCAAAGTGAGTCAGAGGAAGGTGTGCGTGATTTCAAGTCCAGACAGGCTCTGCTGTGGTCCAAGTTCAGGTTGCTGTCAGGTGTTAGTAGTTAGTTAACAGAGCTGGTAATTACCTCAGACTGTCAGGCTGAGACACTGACCAGATACCCTCAGGATACTGTGGGAAAGTACACAACGCAGGTAGCCTCAGTCTGCAGCAGGAGAGTGACCCCATACTCTAGCTCTTTAGATACAGTGTCTACAGGAATATTTATTATTTATAATATCTACAGGAAGGATCCAAAAGATTAAAAAAAAACTGACTGGATGTTCTTATAAACGGTGAATCAAACTTAGAAGGAGCACATACTGGCTGCTGTGTTGTCAGAGAAGCCAGCACTTCAACATAGCATGTTTCCTTAAGGTCTGGTGATTTAGTAAGGTCATTACACGTATATGATTCAATCCAGTCGATGTCTTACATCTTCGACCTTTAACCTAGCAGTGGACATGCTTGTTTCTGATTTTATAATTCATCTCATATACCCTTTTCACACATACGGAAATCTCCTGAAAAACTCGATTATCCGGAGGAGCTGTATGTGTGAACGCAAACAGCCACATTTTTTCGCACAGACTTCACCCAGAGTTTCTCCTGCCAGACCCCTACTATTTTTTCCGCATCAAGTCCGAGTGGGCTGATGTGAGAACACTGCAGCATATTCTCCTCTCACCTCGAGCCAATAGGAGACGGAGTGACGTTTATATCCTGTGACTGCTGCACGGTGCATAGAGTGTCTGCACGCGACCACTATGATCTCCGTGCACGTAATTTAACGGCTGCATTATGTTTTTTATTCGCCAGTATGTCGTTCTCCGCTATTTTGTTGATGTTGTCATTCCGTTGGACTACACATAGCATTGATATAAAGGCAAATATTGTCATTATAGTGTCGTGTAATGGACTCTGTTGCTTCGTCCGCTTCTTCCGCGTTGTTTTTTTACATCACGTCTTACCTCAGGAGACCCCTCGCCCCCCCTCCCGTCTGACAGGGATAGTCTCCAGCTGTGAGGAGCATATGTGAACAGCCAGGTTTGGAGAATCTCCGGAGCAGTCCTCCTGAAATTATTTCCATCTCCATCTCCATTTTTAATGAAGTCAGACGGAGGTCTAGTTACAGAACAGCTTTTTTGTTTTCGTCATCACAACATTGAACAATGTTATCACACATTGCATATTTTTCTCATATCATGCATTTACCACTGTACATATCATGTGTTGACTTTATATGTGTTCTTCTATTTTAAACTTCTTCATCACATTATACACTTTATATTCCTAACATCAAATCATAAAAGTAGCGTGTGTTGCCTTAAGCCAATGAACCACCTCCTTAAATACCGTTTTTGTATGAGTGATTTATTAGTAAAGAGAATTTCACAGCTTGCTCTCCTTCTCTGTGGTCACTCGTATTACATTACCGACTGTGGACTGCTCTAAGGGTTCATTTCCCACCCAAAGGTAACCTCATTCAATGATTAACTCTCGAGTAGTGTCAGCTCTTGCAGTGGGAATGTGCTAAATGAAGAAAAATGTTTCTTTCTGCTTCCTTTGGTCGGGCCAAAAAAAATCAAGTCGCAGGCCAATGTTCCGCAGTTTGCATGGCTCAGTAAAACTCATGTATGAGATTGTCCGCTGCTGCTGGCAGTTGTCCAAATCACCTGGCATGACCTTGAGATTGTGTGGGAAAGCAGAGAAAGAGGTCAATACCTTGGCCAGTTGGCTTCCCCTTACTCATCATTTCTACAGTAGAATGAGACGGCTTTTTCCACTTCAGCTTTCCGTCTCACTTACAACTGACCTATACATCATTTGACAGCGGCAACAAAGTTTTGTATCTGCCCAACAAAACGTCAGGGCACCACCGAATGTTCCAGACATGTGATGATGGAAGCAAACAATGAATCTCTGATGTTGTATTTTTATTCTGTTTGTCCTTGGAAGAGAAACTGTGCAGTAGTTTCTAAAAATGTCATTCTTTTCTTTTATACATTATATGTTTCTTTTTAACTACATCAGCATGGAAAGTGGAATTAAGTTTTTTTTAACCTTGACTTGGACTTGACATTTTCTCAAAGAAGAAAAGACAACATTTGCAAAGGGAAATAGTGGCGCAGTTCTTGCTCCCCTCACGCTTCTTCTCTCCAGTTCCCACGCTGCCCTTTACCTGACTTACCACAATTTGAATCAAATCACTTGTGGCCAATTGGCTGCTCAGACCATGTGACCCAACATGGGCTCTAAAAGCACCGCCTTCTGACATTGCTCTCGGATTTTCCCATGGGAGCTGCCTACAGAGCCAGCGCAGTGTGAGCGTGCGTGTGTTTGAGAATGTTAGAGAAAGATCCCCCCGCCTCCCTCTCTCTTTCCTAACTCCCCTCTGCTATCCCCCCCCATCCCCTTCTCTCCTCTTTTTTCCACCACCTCCCATCCTTTGAAACACAGTATCACACTTTAGATAGCCTTTGTTGTCACGGCAAGGAGCATTCTTTCTCTGGCACGGCCACGGAGTGTGAGAATGCAGGAGGTTCCCTGAAAAACACAGAAAGAACAAAAGAAGAGAGAGCGAGGGAAGAAGCTGTGTAGCAACTGCCTTAATCTGTAAATTCAAGAAAAGAAAACTTTGGGTTTAATTTTCAGGGTTCTTTTGTTTAAAGGCACTTTTGTGGCTTGGTGAGAGGCAGTATTGTAATAAATAAGGCATGTTTGCAAAGTCTGTCAGCCTTTGAGGGGAAAAAGGTACCCACATTGAAGTTCGGGCACTCCTTTTAGTGCCATGGGGAGAAGCCTGTGCATGGTAGCAAAAGAGTACATGCATCAGGAAGACAGATGTTGAAAACATAATCAGTAACCTTTTAATGTGGACCACGTCCTGACATTTTAACTTCTTTAAGTCTAAATAACCTGCACAGGCTGCAGTGACCATAAACCACATGTTGCTCATCGTAATGATCACAAACATGATATTCTGCCTGTGCAAACATGTCACATTTGAAAAGGTTTGACAATCATGTGAGTCTGATGCTTCCTGTGATGTGCAGGAGCACCTATTACTAGTTTGAACTTCTCCTGCTCTGTGAGAACTGCATGCCTGAGAACTCTGACTGTGGGAAAATCAAGCCTTGCTGTCCTTGCTGCACAAAGCACAGTAAAATGTTACTGAAATCATGTCCAATACAGTTTCTGAACCTAGATGAAAGCACAGAGCCACCTTCTGTGTTCAGTCCAAAATAATGCATTGCTTAAACCATGAAATGTAGTGGTTTCCACTCCCATGACACTACACATCTGTTAACATCACTAGACGGTGTGCTCATACCACTGTGAGGTTTGTCAGAATGCACTGTTTAAGCTTACTTTCCCTTTCTTCCAAACGTATTCGCTGTCTCTACTTATCTAATGGATCTGTGCAGGATCTTTGGATTTGTAACAAGCTTTGTTTTCATTAATTATAGACCGAATCTTTTTCAGACAGGTTGCGTGTGTGTAAGGCGCTGTGCGTGTGTGCCTGCCGGTCCGTGGTTTAGCCTTGAGAGTTCAGAGCAGGTTCTGGCTTGCTCGACTCTGGGAAACTTTAAGCTGAGCAAATAGCTGGGTCTGTTTTCCTGGCTGCCGCCACGCTTGTATGTGTGAACCATGTGTTTGCACTGTGAGCACTTGTATGCATGCAGTATATGCTCACTGTAGGGAAAGTCTGTGCCAGTTTTGAAGTGTTTTGTCTGTGTGGTAATTTTTTTGTGTGTGTGAATACAAAGAGGAGAATACAGAGCGTACTGAGGGAGAGATGAGCGCTATTCCCACGGAAGAGGCAGAAGATGACACCTCTTCTTTTCCCACACCTCCGCTGTCTAGCCGCTTTCTCCTGTCCTGACCTCAGTAACTGCAGAGGCAAAAACCGCTCTCTGCATGAGCACGCATAGGAGAGAACTTCTTTATTGTGTGAAAACACACAAACTGTCCTTAAGTGAGCCAGACAAGGATCTTGCTTTGTGAGGTCTGTGTTGTTTGATTTACAGCCCACCTCTAAGTGGAATGCTGTTTGCTGGGTGGAGCTCAGGTGTGTTGACAAGGCTTTTAGCACCGTCATGCTGTCAGGATGGCTTACAGACGAGTGTGTGTGTGTGTGTGTGTGTGTGCACGTTAGGGGCCGGCAAACAAGAGGTCACTAATGTCCCACCAGGGAGACTTTTAGCATGGAGAGGGACAGGACGGCACGGGCATGTGAACGCTACTGAGGCGTGAACGCTGTCTTTACACACACACTCACACACTGATCCGATCTGTCAGTAACACTCATTTCCTTTCACACCCAAAGAGAGGGAAAATGTCTGTTTGCCATTGGTGTGAATGGGTCAACACAAGTTCTCAGGCTCTACACCTGGTTTTAACATACAGGTCTGACACTTTTCCACCTGAATAGTTGAACCTTGGTGACTGTTGGTTTACTTAAGTAAAGATATGTTACCTCTAGTTTCTCATACATAGCTTCTGCCTGTATGACTGAGACGTGTCATTCAGCAACTATCTTCTCAGAAAAAGGATTGGGGGTCACGCTTTTCAAGCAAAGTGCTCTTTCAAACACTGTTAGAGTTTAGCTCTTTGTTGTAGTATACATATATATTTTTTCATATTGGCTTGGGTTGTGTTCATCTCATACTTTTGTAAAAACATGGCGATGAAGGTAGATGATCAAGAAAGTGAACAACATGTGGCATAACTTTTCAGTGAATAAAAAAGAAATGATTTTTTCTCATGAATGTCTTGCCCCATTACATGGATCTAACCCAAGCACTTCAACTACTCTAGGGGTGAGCATTTCATCGAGTTTAAATTTCATTTACAATTTTGGCTTCTCACAATACTGTGCTGCAATGTTGCGCTCCTTTTGATCATAGGTTTGGTCATGTGTGGTAAGTGTTTCAAAGTGGTTGTTGTTATATTTTGGCCACAAGAGTTCATCAACACCACCTTAAAAAACATACCGTAAAGTCAGGAATCTAAGTCGCACCGGTACAGTATATACTGTAAAGGCTCTGACACACCAAGGAGATCGTCCGCCCTTGGTCCTAGTTGGACTGTCGGTGAGCGGTCAACGCCCTAGTTTTTGCGTTGTGTCCGGCTCCGTCGCTACCCGTCTGCCCCCGTCTGCCCCCGTCTGCCTTTTTTCAGCCGATTCAACATGTTGAATCAGCGTCGGTGAGAGGAATCACTCTGATCGGCTGTTCGGAGGTTTCATTTATCTCCAGCTCTCGACACAGGTTCGGGAAAGCCCCTTGAGCACTCCGCTGTAGTATCCATGCTTTCCCCCATTAGTGCGGTACGTGAGGCGATGCCACAGGCGGCCTTCGTCGCTACTAGTTCTTTGCCGTCTGCTTGGTGTGTCAGGGCCTTTAGATTCAGTCTGTTTTTGGGGGGATTTCCAGATTGAAAGTTTGCACTCCTATTAGCTACAGTACGGTAGTTAAGCTCTCAGCCTACAGTGACATTTGTGAAGTAGGCTACCGGCATCCCGTTAAGCTGCCCAACTCCGCTGGTCACTCGACAACTTAAATATAGGAACTTTCAATCAAAAGAGCACTCCACAAGTTTTATTTACTGATCAATACCACCGTTTGCTTTAAATGCATGAGGGATGATGAAAAGTCGCGCAGCCAGCTGTATTTTGAGGAATAAAAACGTAAAGTTTCTCTGTAATTAAATAAAAATCTACACATTGAGCGGCAGTAGCTCAGTCTGTAGGGACTTGGGTTGGGAACCGGAGGGTCGCCGGTTTAAGTCCCGGCACGGACCAAGTCCGGAAATTGGCCTGGTAGCTGGAGAGGTGCCAGTCCACTTCCTGAGCACTGCCGAGGTGCCCTTGAGCAAGGCACCGAACCCCAAAACTGCTCTGGAGCGCTCGCTGTGGGCAGCCCCCCCTCACTCTGAGACCTCTCCATTAATGCATGTCCACAGGATCCTGTTTGTGCATGAGTGTGTATGCCGGCCTATGTGTGTGTTCATGTTCATTAAAGTGTAAAACCGAATTTCCCCTCGCGGGATCAATAAAGTATAAATTATTATTATTTATTCTGATATTTGAATTGTCTCAAAAACATTTCTTTAAACCTTGCTGCTAATGTTTGTTCTCATTTGTCTGTCCAGGCATGTAACAGCGATGAGTACGTGGCTGTGCCCAGGAAGTACATGGTCAGGATGCTTAAAGAGAAAGGTCAGTTAATCCACATAGTATTAGAGAAGACGGTTCATATACAGCGACTTTAAAGACGATACATGAGGTAGCTTCTACATGTTTCTAATCCTTCATCTTTTTTGTATTTTTTTGAAGGATTTCTGAAAGACCAGGACGACGGTGACTACACACACCAACAGGAAGAGGAGAACCTCAGTGACACTGTGACCCTCGGTGTGACCCCTGAACTCCCCAGGTATGCCCCTCAGTGTCAGTGGGCCCCTCTCTCAGGGCTGGACCCCGACACCCTGACCTTTCCCGGGGGGGCGCCCATGCAGCTCCACACCGTGCCCCCTGGCCTCCTGCCGAGGATACCCCTCTTCTACGTCTGCACCAGATGTGGCAAGGTGTTCTGGGAAGGCTCTCACTTCGGCCGTGTCCTGTCCATGTTTCAGGAGGTCTTACACGTAACAGACGAGGACGCTGAATCAGTCGCGGCACGCGTTACAGCAGCACAGAGAAATTGACGGGTGTAGAACTACTGACGTTTTCCTCAAACATCCTAAAATAATCATTTGCACATTCAGCACACAGCTTATAAAATCCACTTCGGTGTACTCATTTATTGCTTTTATTCCTACCTTTTTTTAATTGACAGGATGAAAAGGCATGAAAAAATTTGAATTGAGGCGGACAATATAATTCAAAACACCAATTTCACACTTGTGAAGCGGACGGGGGAAAAAAGGTTATTCTAATACACACTAGATGGACTTGATGATAAGCGATCTTCTAGGATGCCAGTCAGGCCAAAAAAATATGATAGATGAACACATTTTTTAAATCCCATGCTCATCCTTACGTTCTCTCACGTGTATAGTTTTACAGTTTTAAAAGTTGTGTTTATAAAAAACAAAACAGTCTCAGAAAACCAAAGAACGTTTGGACTTGGTGGTTTTATGTTTTCGATTGTATTAGCAGATATGCCATGGCAGATTTATGGTTCAAAACCGTTTGTTTTTCCCCTTAGGCAGTTTCATATGGCAGTTCAACTTGACATGGATTATATTGTCAAACTATTACGCGCTTGAAGTTAGTAAATGTTCAGTTCCATTAAAGACTTTCTTGAGTCAGAGACTTTTTTTATCTTAGGACCTCAGAGCTGCACGTAAATGACGGCAGGACTCACTTCCTTGGCCTTTTTTTTTTTTTAGCAGTCTGTGGTACTGTACATTCTCATTCTCCGTTATTACACGTGTACATTGTTTACATATTCAGCTGCAAGCTCTAATGAGTTAATAAAGAATCATTTCTTTTATGAAGCTGTGAGAAGGCCTAATCATTTCCGTCTGCAGATACGTTTGTTGTCGATGTGTTTCGGCGTTGAGAAAAACAGATGGTAAAGCGCTGAGAGTGGTCAGATTGATGAGATCATCTAAGCCTCACTGATGTCTGTCAGGTGTAACACTAACAGTGTGTGGGGGTTTCCTGCCCCCAGGCCGAAGAGCAGCCAGGTCACAGAGTAACCCAACACAACATGCCCCCCCGCTCCTTTTATATTCTCTCATACCTTTCTTTCATTACTCTCCTCTACTCAAAAATCCCACTTCGTATTTGTGTCGTTTCAGAACATGAGATCTCCCCAAAAGGGTTTTAAGAGATCTCATCTGGAAAACTCTGCATTCAAGATTGTCTGGTGTTTTCAGGACCCGTAACTTGTATTCATAGCTTTGGAAAGCTGAGTTTTACACTCATCAAATCTAAGAAACCCTTAATCATAGCCAGATGTTCACTTCAACTGATCACTTAACTTTCATCAAGAAAGCCACAGTGATTTCCAAAGACAGGTCATACTGTGAATCACCGAGGTAGATGCATTTTTAATGACTGTGTTTGGCTGCGGTAGGAAGTCAGACACTAATCTTTTTTAATGGTAAGGTTATAAAGTGAAAGCATTTCTCAAGATCATGCACAGCATAATCTGACAATTATAACATCATCCAATGTAAAGTGTTTGATATGTGGGAACTGAACACAGCGAGCTGAGCTCCTGCCCATTGTTATTACAAAAAGTAGTGGAAATAAAAATTACAATCTTGACCTTCCAAATCTTCCCTTTTTTCATGTTTGAGACGTTTGTTCATTTATTAACATTTGAACGTCAGGTCAGACTTCTGCTTCTAAGTCATTTAACACCAACTTACCAATTGCATAACCTCAATGGCATTACAAAACATAGGCTTGGAGCTGTTGTTGGAGAAAGTAATGTTACACCCATATTTTTTAAAGATATCTGCAAGGACATTATAAATCCTGTCACTTTCTGTTACTGAAGAATAACCATTCAAAAACGGGCGTCTATCACTGTGAACATGAAGTTTGATCTTTATTGTTCAGAGTAATTAAATCAAGGTTGTCCTCCTCCTCCTCCTCCTCCTCCTCCCTTAAGTCAGATCCAAGGTTAAACTCCAACATTAACCATCTTGGACATAGGGGACTATGTGGATTACTTTCTCAGACATGATTTACAAGCTCTCAAGCCGGGTGTCCTGCAATGATGTTTATTAGCTCATATAAGCCTATAGTTGTATCATTTATCAGGATATTAATGAAGGGAGAAGCCCAGGTTCTCTGCAGACCCCTTTTCAGGAGAAATAGTTCTATATTCTGGGATGTTTTTTTTTATTCAAACTATTCTGCAGGCAGATTTTGTAACCACATGGTTGGCTTTCCATTTCCAGTTTCTCCAAAACATTTCTGTCCTGATAATCAGACTGAATTCTTCGCTTGCGTGTATGCTATTTGACTTGTGGTAACATAATTTGAAATCTTGGACGCATTTCACAGGTCAGGACCAGGCCAGAGGATCCTGATGTGATAAAGAGGTCAAAAGACGAAAAGACTGTGTGATGCCAGAGGAGGATACAGCATCTAAAAGGCGTTTTTAAAAGTATGGACACAAAAAACACATTATTATTCCTTCCTCATGATTGATCCAAAAAGCAAAAGTAAAGTGTATACATCAAGTTAAATAATTAGTGAAAGATAACAAAGTGTACCTTGTTTAATAGTGACATCAGAGTATTAGGCTATATGAATGAGCTGGTGTTTATTTACTGTATGTTTAAAAAAAACAAAAGAAGAGGAAACATGTTGGTTTAGCCACGTGTTCATTCACTTCATCCATACAAGTGTTTCAAATGGGAAGCAGATTTCCATCTTTGTTGTGGAACTGCAAGCAGGACTGCAGAGGACAGTTTGGGATCAACCTGGAGGGAGTTTCGTAAAATCTCCACGAAATGAGGTTTCTTCAAGGCACATGTTTTTGTAGAATATACTAAAAAAAGAAAACGATTTCCTCTTAGGCATACTTTGGCTACTGTAATACAAGTCTGTCCACACAGCGGACTGTATTATCACTACAGTATCATTAACCAACCTCCAAAAGAATTGTATTGCTATGAATTAAGTCTACACTCTAGCTCCTAAATAAAACCCCTCTGTGTGTCTTGTGCCGTCCTTGTCCGGGTGGTCGCGGCAGCCCCTGCCTCAGCGCAGAGTGCGAGCTTTCTGCTGCAGCACCGTGTTATTTGATCCCTGCTCTTTCTTTGCTGGGAAGAAAAGCTCGCCTCTTTCCCACGCTCTGAGGACACGTGGTGTCCGGAATGAATTGGACTCAGTAGGCCCTACCTCCCGGTTACACGTCATCTCTCTCTCTCTCTTTCTAGGCTCTCTCTCTCTCTGTCTAGTCTCTCATACTCTCTCTCTCTCTCTTTCTCACTTACACCGTAAGTTCATTCTCTCTGCCATGAATGCAGGAGAACCAATTTGCCAACACGACGTTCAACGTGACATTTTTGCGGTGATATGATATCCATCGTGTTTTACTATCTCGACTCTCCTCCTCGGTTACATGCATGCGCACCAAGATGCTCAGGTCTGGTCCCGGCTGCTGCCTCTGGTCTCGGCGCCAAAACTCGGAAAAGTGCATCGATCTAACCGGCGCTCCGTTAACACAACAGCCACACACCACTGTGCGGCTCTGGCTTCTTTCAACATAAGGCAATTGAACAAATGGCTGCAAAAATAGAAGTAGTCTAGACTCGTAATATCTGTTAGGACAAGTTTACACTAAGGAGTTTAAGGAGAATATGGCCTCAGCTCGCGACCAAAGACTAAACGCACAAAACCTGACTATCTTCTCTAAAAGATGACTTTGACTGTGGCACCGTGCGCTTTTACGCACGTACATACAACGTCGTTGATTGTTGTCATTTATTTCTAGCCTCTACACTGGGTTTAATAGTTTAACCATCAAAACGCATTTCGAAGACTAGAAACTGCTTTACAACAGTGTCGTGGTTGTATCTGTTTTGGCTGCCTCCCAGATTCACATTGCCGAAAAGACTCATCGCTGCGAAGCGGTGGGGAGCCGAGAGAGGGGAGCAAATGCCCCAGAGTTTAGGGGGGGGGGGCTCATCCAATCGGAGAAACTTTTGGCTCCTGCGGTCTGTGCAAATGTTTTCCAAGTGTCCAGACGCAGTGCAGCCAAAGCTCTGATAGCGGACAGATGTTCATGATTTTCCAGAAGATGTTCTGCACCATTCAGTAACCCCAAGAATGACACACTTATATAACAAACATAATAACATGTATTATAATCCTAAAATGACAAACTCTGGGATACAATCTTAAAATGAAACCATGGCTTAATGTGCGGTGAGAGTTTTGAACTGCCATTCCAAGCAGATGCTGTCAGAAGTAGACTGTGGAGAGGAACGCACATCTGCGTCTGCGAGTGACATAAAAGGTCTGAGCTAGGTAGGCTATTCACCGCATTTCTATGAATGAGTCAGAGCCGCAGTTTTTATTTTAAAGCGTTTGCAGCTGTGGGCCACTTGTAAAGGAACAAACAGGCGTACAGTCACCTGCAAATACACACAAAAGTCTCCAAAACATATGAATCACAGTCAAGCACTAGCACACACACAGTTCCCTTCATTCTCAACTCAACATCAAGTGTCAAGATCCTTTCAGATAGGAAGTGATGGGCGCTTCCTATCTGAAAGGCCCTTTATACTGTGGACGGCAGAAATACTTTTTCTGATTGACTGGCAGGTTAAAGTCTATCGGGGAACCCATAATGCTGCTGTTCTATATCAGTGTTCTTTGCATTTTGACATCTACATCATCATGACATCATCAGTGAAACTCTTCTCACCGTTTAAAGGGGACATATTATGAAAATCCACTTTGACAGTGTTTTTGAACATTTATTTGGGTAACCTGAGTCTCTATCGACCCACAAAATTGTAAATAAATCCATCCAGTCCTTTGTTTGTGGTCTGCATAAGTCTTACCACACAGCGAAAAATGCTCCGTTTCAAATGTCCTCAGTTTGTGACATCACAAGCTGGATTCTGTTTAAAAAATACCCTCCCCTCTCCTGGTTTCTCCACCCATGGACTCCACCCCCAGCCTAGAGCAAAACTTTTGCACAGGTCCGCCATTTTTATTCTCACTACAGAGGAGTGATGTCTACTGTGAAACTCAGGGGGGGCTCATTGCATTTAAAGAGACACACACACCAAAACAGAGCATTCTGAGAGAGCTGGTTTCTACAGGGTCACAAACCTCCTCTGGTGCTTGATTCATGTTATATTTTGACCAAAGCACAGCACAGATGTTTCATTTAGACCACAGGGGACTGTTTGAAAAGGTGGAACAGGGGGATAATATGTCCTCTTTAAAGTCCAACCAATTTATTACAACCAAAACTCACATTCTATTCTATTCTATTCTAAACTTGCCTCTTTTAGGTTTACATTCAGCAAAACATACAAAACCACATTTTTCTGAAGTACGACTTTACAAAAGTGGATCACTATAGTCTATATGTCCATTGATCATGCACATCTAAACATTTGTTTTTATGTTATCACGAGTAACAGTTAGTAGACCCAGGCAACCCAAGGCTCTCTTTCAAAACATTTATTAGAAAATATCTTTGTGATGAGGTGCAATATTGTAGAATAATGGACATGGGGGAGTTAACAGTTGCTAGAAAGTGTCTTTTCTGCTTCAGTCTGTTCATTTCATATCCATTAAAGCAAATAAAACCTCTCGGGTTCATTTGTGAGCTTGTGCTGTTATTCACTGACCTGATACAGGTGTCATATACCTGCAATATGGATAACATAGAAGTGTAAAGCAAAGATATTCATTAATTTCATCATGCACTCCAACTGTATCTACATTGGAAATAATTGTCTTGCCTCTTATGTGAACTACATTCAATTTGTTTTTCCATAGATTGGATAGATTAGATCAAATAGGTTGTGACCTTCTTATGTCGGATCTCTCTCTGTTGTTGTCTCTCCCACACTGATGCACAGATGCACTGTCGCACATTCATGCAGACAGATGCAGCCACAGACGTGCGCCAAATGTAGGCTACAGTTCTGAGTGTGGGAAAAAGAGGACGGTGTGAAGCTACCTAACCAACAGAGCGGAGAGCGGTTTATAAAGTGTTACACAGATGAGATGAAGCACGCGGGCAGCCAAATGGAGCAAACGGCGCGAGGGAGGCACATACTTATCTGCGGTTTCCACATGTTAACCCCCCTTCTTCTATCTATCCAGATATGTCACTTTCACACGCATTCTTTCTTTCAAACTGTTTCCATCTATCAATATCTATCAACACATTCTCAATATCACTTTCACACACACACACACACACACACCGGCACCCAGTTCCCACGGTGGTGGGGGGAGCTGAGCCTGAGCGGCGTGTCAATCTGCGCACAGCGTCACCTCTTTTCACTTGCAAAAAGGAAGTAGCGCAGGGCTTTTGTTATTTGAAGTCCCGCAGTCTAGTCGTTTGAAAAACAACTGGAATATATCCGCAGTTTATGATTTAAACAGCCGCCTTTAATCTCCTCCTCTGAGGTGTTTTATATGGATCCAAACGACCGTTGGGTTTGATTTTACTGTCTTGTCCATTTGGTTTGTAGGTAGCAATTCACGTCTTAAAAAAGAAGCAGACTGAGTTTTCTTTTTTGTCACTTTATAAACCCCGGATCCATTTTCCAAGGAGCCAACAAACGAGTCACATTTTTCATTTATTTTGTTTCATACCCTCACGAGATGTTCAAAGGCACCCAGTCATTGGTTTAAGGGTCACGTTGCAGAGAAAGTGGGGCTAACAAATCTCAAACACCCTCTTCTATGTAGTGTATCATTATCAGCACCTTTACTGCCCTCATTTCAACAAGACAGGGTGTAAAAGAGCCTGAGTGCCCCTTCATTTATAAAGGTCGTCTTTATTTATCGTTTGCCCCTAATCCACGTGCCAGTGAGGATGGTTTTTCCTCCTGGTTAAAAAAGGAAATTGAACCTTTTTTTAGGTAACAAATAAAAGTCCATTTGCCCGATGTATCCATTTACCATAGTGCATAGAACTACCCTATCGATGTGAGAAATAGGGCTATACATTTTGGTTACTGATGAGTTCCTGGTGATATTAATCTGGTGCATGATCCCACACAACGTGCCTGCTCCCTCAGCAGTTTAAAGCTCCGGCAGCACCATGCCTATGGCTTTCAGTTCGCTTCCTGAGATCGGCTGCAAGAGATCGGATGTAGAGCTCCGTTGGTATTGCTGCAGGCGGCTTGTTGAATATTTCTGCAGCAACATTTGGCTCCCCCCTTAGAAGACCACGCCCCTCCCTGCAGATTCACAGGGGCCCCGGTCCCTCCCCCTAACCGAGCCGGCAGCCTATAACCTCCCCGGGTTTCCGCCCATTCCTCCACAGTTGATTCTTTAGGACTGTATTGTCATGCAAATAGAGGACGCGTAAAATATTCCCCCAGAGCGCAGCGCAGGACAGAGACTCACACGGATCGCGCGGAGGACGCAGACCGGGGCCACACGGTGGATTTGTGTCGTTTTCGTCGCTACGGACCCGTCCATCTGTCACAGGTAAGTCTCAAATCTGTAGCGGACCATATTTCAATTGGCAAAAATCAAGCTGTGTATCCGTGCGTAAACGTTTACGCACGGAGGTCTCCTCTCTGACTGCTGGATGTGGAGGAATGTGGGATTCTCCTCGCAGCCTGTTGGGGAGGTATCGGGATTTATGCGGACTTTTCTTGTCTTTTTGTCTCTCCAGACCACATGAGCAGAGGTATATAGCCGGACGTGTAGCCAGGAAACAGGTCGGACCGTTCAATGAAAAGCTGCGGAGGCTGTTCTGTGGAGATAGTGGTCATACTTCCAATCACCTGAGAGAAGTCGGAGGTGTCTCTCTTCTCCATCCCCTGCTACAGGCTACCTGCTGCTGCTTCAGAAGGGGAACTACATCTATAGACCTCTGGATTGCTTTCCAGCTCCCTCTTATTTTTTAGGGGATTTAAGGATCTCTCAAATATTAACTTTTTTTGCACACCAAGTGTGTTATTTCATCTCTTGTCCTTTTTTGGATATATACAGTGCTCCCTTTTCCCGTTTAGAACTTTAAAGTGCCTTAGTAACTGATTGTAATCCAGTGTAACTGTGGCATTGTCACCAGACCAGAGACGCAACAGGGAGAAGACGATTATTATCAGCTTTAGATCCCGGGCAGGATTACTGGTCCCCCCCCTCCCCACATCTCTCCAGCGAGCTGCAACCATGAGCCAGGCGGATGTGTCGACTTGTTCCGCACCGCAGAGGGTTTTTCAGGAGGCGGTGAAGAAGGGAAACACCAAGGAGCTGCACTCTTTGCTGCAAAACATGACAAACTGCGAGTTCAACGTCAACTCTTTCGGGCCTGAAGGACAGACGGCCCTACACCAGTCCGTCATTGACGGAAACCTGGAGCTGGTAAAACTGCTGGTGAAGTTTGGCGCAGATATCCGACTGGCCAACAGGGAAGGGTGGAGCGCTTTACACATCGCCGCCTTCGGGGGCCACCAAGACATTGTGCTATACCTCATCACCAAGGCCAAGTACTCCTCTGGCGCCCGGTGATTTGTCTCATGCTGTCAGGTAAAAATCAGAAAACAAGTGGAAAATAGAACTGCAAGATAAGGAAAGCCAGGCTCTTGTGAAAGCAAAACAAACCGCAATTGTTAAAATAGTTGTGCCAAATTACTTTAAAAAAAGAAATCAAAATAGGCCTGCACAGCATTCTTCCCTCAATGTAAACCAAACAGGGCTCTCTGTGCGCTCCGGAGACAAGCACCACATACTTCATACAAAGCGCTGCAACATGATTCTTTCACACAAAAAGCAACGCCATTTCGGTGAGTTTGTTGGTACTAAAGCTTTCCTCTTGAATGTGTCTCTTAGATCCACTCTAAAAGAAGCCAGTGTCTGTGTATCACATGTGTGTGTTTTGACTCTAGAGTGCAGATGGCCAAGTTTTTTTTTGTTTTTTTTAAATTCTCCCATCCCCAGAATACAGTTGAATAGTGTCTTTGTGAGGGGCTCGCGGATTTGACCCTTATGCTCCTCATTGCTCACTTGTAAAACTCCTTCTAAGTTATTATATATGGAAAATGACGGCACTTGATGCTTGTGTGGCTGCATGCTGGAATATCTGAAAGGGAAGACACATGGATTAGAGCAGAATGGTTGCCCTCTGTTGGCTACTAGAGGTCTGATTTCTTTAATACATTTTATTATCATTTTTTACTCAAAGAGCGGCATAATGGCTATCCAACACGCTTTCAGATGTGTAATCGTTATGTAACAACAATTCTGACTCCATTATTGTTGTGAAGTACTGTACACAATAGCTTTACTTTGTTTCTGTTTTGTTTTTAAAAAGGGACAGCAGCTGATGCGCTCTGTATCGATCTTGCCATGCTGGCGTCCATTTTTTTTCAGGCCAGTGCGATCACTCTTTAGAGTTGGTCAATGTGTTATAAAGAAACCGCTGCTTCCGCTTTGTATCAAACAATTTTGGAATTCACTTTATAATCTCCTTTCAGTATTTTATGAACATCCTAGTCATCACTGTGAAAGCGGGCTGGGTTTTTTTTTATTTATGAAGGTACATTGAGAAGATGCGTTTTTTATATGTCGTGGTTCTTCTTAAAACACAAAAGAAATCTTTAAGTGTAAGAGGGTGACTCAAGCTGCTTCAGACTCGTAGTATAAACTGTCCCGTGTGGAGGTATCTGCCACCTCCCCCAGAATCCCCTTCTGTTACAGCCTGTTGACCCCTCAAGAGGACCCCCCCCCCCCCCTCTCCTCTTCCCATTTAAAGGACTCTGTTTGGTTGCCTTTTGACAGCTACCTCGACTATAAAGTATTCTTAAGATGTTCAGCTCTCTCACCACTCTGCCACGTTGTTTTGAGTTTAAAGACACTCATCATTTGTTTGTGATCAATCACATGTAGATGTGTTTTTTTAGGGGGGAGGGACTTAAGTACAGAAGATGCAATGAACCCACTCGTGCATCCTCAGTCGGGACAGTTTATTCTACTCTACAACCAAACCAATCCTGACAAGCAAAGCATCGTTTTTTTCTGCAAGGGACTATTTTTTCTGTGACTCTTTTACTCCTTTTCTTTTTCTCCCTTTCTCTCTGCCATTGATGCATATTTTCCCTATAAACCTAATCCTTTCCTTTCTCCCTCTTTCTCTTTCCTCATCACCTATGTTCTGTTTTCTATCATTTTTTCAGTCATACAAAAAATGGAATTGTATCGCATGACTTAAAAACGCAGGGAGTTTTATTGCACAAAAAATGCGGAGCCTTGTGTGCCCCCAGTGTTTGAGCGGGGTAACTGCAGGAGCCAAGGCTTTGGAATAGTAACTACTACTGAGCAGGACCCTATACTGTTGGACGATGAAGACTTAAAAGAAAAACAACAACACATGACTGTTGCAGGATGTCACATGAGGGGAAAATTTTGGTTTCTGCTGCATTTATAAAGTCATGGCACCCTAACATTTTGTATCAATGCTGCTTGTTTTTTTTTTCTTTTGTATGTAAATGTCAGTGATTTATTTTGTTTTATTTTTGAAAATACAAATCCTACTGCTCAAACGACCAATAGTTGTGTAGAAGCTTCACAGCAGCACTGGTTGACCTCATGAGAAGCTGATGAGTGTTTTTTTTCTGTGTGTGTGTGTGTGTGTGTGTGTGTGTGTGTGTGTGTGTGTGTGTGTGTGTGTGTGTGTGTGTGTGTGTGTGTGTGTGTGTGTGTGTGTGTGTGTGTGTGTGTGTGTGTGTGTGTGGTGCTTCTCTTGAGCCCCCCAGTGTGTTGTTGAGTTCACCATTCATCCAGACAAGACAAACTTCAAACATTTTAAACCTGGAAAATCCACATACATCTGAAGCGACAGATCCACCACATCAAGGTATAGATTGGTATCAGGCAACACATGAAATATGCATCGCTCGTCTTAAACTTGATGTGTGTTTTGTTTGTTTTTTCGTTTGTTTTTGTTCGAATATTGCACTGATGACTGTTGTTGTTGTTGGCTTTTATGTGTCAACATTTTAATTTTTTTCTGAATGAAAAAAAAACAAACACAACAAAATACTATTGTATAAATATATGCTCCAGGTGATGTTGTCCTAATGTGTGTGTTACTTTGTGGAAAAACATTGTGTTTTTTTTTAACAAAGATGCGTGTATCTCTGTGATTGGGTGTATGTATATATACATATGGATATATATATCAACGCTGATGATGATGATGATGATATCTTGGGGCACTTTCTTTTCTGAAGTGCCGTCTTCCTGTTTTATTTTAAAGGGGAATAATACATTTGATGGTAAGATCATTGTAACATGATTAAAAATTGCACGGTTGTGCGGTTGTTTGGCTTACCAGGGTCATAACATTTATGACGTAAGAAGCCAGCCGCCGGATTGGTGTACACGAGTGAGATGATTTTTTTTTAAATAAGAAAAAAGTGCTGACTATTTTGGACCAAGGTGTGTTTCTGGTCTTGCTTCATTTCAAGCAAGAGGAAGCAGCTGATTTCTCATGAGTGATGCAGATGTTCCATCATGGTTTGTTTTATTTGTTTGTATTCTTTTATTTTGAACATTTGTAACACTGTGATAATGACGTCATGTCATGTGGAGATGAGTGCTGTATTATTTTTGTACGTTTGTGTACAAGCCAGTAAAGAAATCATTAAACTTAAATCCTCTGTGTATGCATACATTTTTTCCCCCTCATCTCCTGAGCAGAAAGCTGCCCCTCCTCCTGCGTTTTATTTTAGAGAAAACTTTGGGAAACACACCCCTCCGTGCCCTCCCCTCGCTCCCGCTCTCTCTTGTCCCTCCCCTGTCTTCCAAGCCGGGCCCAACCCAGATCCCATTCTGTCCTTTTGTCATTCATCTGGCCTCATCCTTTCACTGCTGGGATAAAGGAGCCTGGTGCATTGTGGGTAGGCTCAGTTTAAAGAAGGGTCCCCTCCCCTGTGTGTGTTCTGTGAGGGCCGGTTTTATGTTACCCTCACACATACTCAAAAAACACACATCTCTCCCTTTTGCTCTCTTTCTAATGAGTGGAAAGCGAGCTTTGCGCTACAATTCAGCTCCCTGCTAACAACCTGCTTTTGCCCCTCACTTCAATATATCCATCACTTTTTCTGCAGATGTCATTTTACTAACTCCTTCAATGAGCTGTGTAGCCCTGCTTGTAGGGAAAAAATGCTAGTAAGTTGATTCGTTGGGCAGGACTTAGTGATTTTTTTATTGTGAAATATCCTGCAGTAATGGTGCATGAAATTGTTGCTTTAACTGTTAACTGCTTACACATAATTTGGACCAGTTGGAAATGAAAAACTGAAACACATGGGTTCATTAGTAGCCAAAACTGTTGAGAAACACTGTGAGTGTGTGCTTTTTCTTTCCTGGGTTCAGTTTTGCCTTTTTCTCCTTTGTTTGAACTTGTAGCCTTGTTAAAACAAGCACAAGATACTGCGGGCCACATTTTTCACCACTTTGCATTGTGCTCCTGATTCTCTGCACCTGTTTGTTTTGAAAAGAGGCCTTTCATTCAATCATGTCCTCCTGTATCGTGGAAATTCTAACTTGCGAATGATATTGCATTGCTGTGGGAGGGTCGTGGGAAAAGCGCCACAACAATACATCTTTCTACATGTCTGACCTGTTCGTGTCGTAACATTTACAGGGTGTCAACCAGCAGTTTGCTGGAAATGTTTGAGCAAGAAGAGGGTTACACATGTGATTGGAGTGTGGTTTGAGTGTGGTTTGTTTGATCCTGAATTTAAATTCTAAGTGCAAAATAAGGAATAGAATCTAAAATTTGGCCATGACACTTCTTAGAATAGCTGTTAAACTCTTTTTCTAGGCTGCAACTTCATCTGAACTTTGACCACAGCTTAATTGCTCTGCAAGTACATAGATCTGATGCATTTCTTCATTAAAATCAACACCCAGAAAGTTAGCTCCTTTTAAACACCATCCCCTCTGTGTTTTGATACCAAACAGGCTATCTGGCTTGCTACTCGCCCGTCCTTTCCTCTCTCCCTCCCAGTCTCTCACTTCTGCAGGATGTTTTTGTTGAGCTGGGTTCCCTATTGTTCACACACTGAGTTGGCTGGCCTCCCAGGGTTGCTGCTGGCTGCAAGGCCCCCTAATAGGTTCTTCATGTGCCTTGGCTTCCCTTTGCTCGTCTTGGTCTGGCCTGAGCAGCTTATAGTGATCCAGACAACACAAGGCATTTTGGAAGGATAATGTTTTGATTAGCAGAAAAAATCTGAAGAATTATTTGGGGAATTGCATCAAGTGCAGAACATGTGTGGCAGCAAAGCATCAAAATCAATCTTGGCGAAAAGATCACACTGGATACAATAACTGGTAACAGTCTTGTGTTTGTGTATTTGAATGTGTTTAACGGATAAACTGAGTATTACTCAATGTTACAGTACAACAATCGTCTGTGACTATCTTCCATCTCCATTCAAAAGGCCATTGTTCCGCAGCTCATAAAATATTCATATCCATGCAAACACCCTTCATTTGAAGGGTGACACTCAATCTGTAAGACACAAGATTAACTGAACATTTTGAAGTATGTCTTAAAATGTACTTAAATTGGTTTTGCAATACTTAATTCCTCATTTTATAACGCTCCTGTTATACTGGTGTACAGAGATGGGAGCTCTGATGGTGAGGTCTTGCATATGACTTCCTCAAAGTGCCTTTGTATTTTCTGTGTGCAGGAGTAATGATGTAATACCAACGGCTTGTTTGAATCACTTATTTTAGGTATGAGAGCACATGTGATTGACTTTCAGGGTTGTTGCAAGAACCTGTTGATTGATAGCAGCCACATAAAGAGGAACTTAGAGAAACATTTAACCGTTGTTTTTTTAGTCAACACCTAGTTTCCAGGTACACATGAATCTTATTAGCGGTTTAGCAATGTGACTTATTTCCCATCAGAGCTCCACCCAGCTTCCGAGTGACTTTAGGTGCAATCAGTGTGAGGAATTGAAAACATTCTGGCATGGGTGTGCATTGCTTTTAAATATGTTTACAATAATTACGGAGCTATGGCACAGCAGTCATGAGACGGATTTAATGCTCACTGCTGTTGAACAAATTCACACAACATACAAACCTGTCGTTCTGTCCTCTCATTCATAAATATGATCTTCGACTATGCATGTGAAAGCACATTTGTAGCTTCTATCTATTCTGTTTTAACTCAATGTTGCTTTGAGTTCAGCCCTAAGAGTGTATGTGTGCCAAAGGAGAGTGAAGTCATTGTACAGATTTTACCGACCTGGGATTGAGATTATTAAAAGAAACAGAAACTATATGATTGAACAACAAAATTCAAACCTTTTTAATTGATTATTTTGTGCATTAGATAGTTGCAACAAGCTCTAAACACATGACTGTTGAGACTTAACAGGAAATTTCCCATCCAGCTTACTGGAGTTTTCATTGATGAATAGATTTCCTTGAGAAATTCAAACCAAAGTTTGTGCTCTGTTTTGATGTCAGCCTAATTTCCACGTGTAGTCCCTTGACAGGTTGGTGGTAAACACATAAACAAAGTTACATAAAACCACGTTGAGAAGCAAACACCAATACAACAAGTAATGACAAAACAACAGCATATACTGTACATTAGTTTACAGACACACATATATAAATACCAGTATAAAGAGTGGCTGTTTGATTTTGAACAAACCAGTATAAAGTGACTATCAGAGTTCAAAGTGCTTAAAGTGCTGCTAAGGGAGGTAAAGAGTCACAGTGCTGGAGTATTGCACATCATTAAGAGGTACTGTTGTAAAGTGCACATTTGCCCTAGAACCTGTAACTTTAAAGTGCTGCTGTGTTCTCATACCTTAAATGTTATCGTCAGATAAATGAAAGAGAAGGGAAGAACTTCTGGCAAAATAGTCAAAAACTGTTTCATGTGTGAAGTTCAAGCTGGATGTGCATTGGTCGCATGATATAAACATCATCACCCCCACACTCGGGCATGGAAAATGTTCCTGAATGTTTCCTTGTGTAACACACATTGGCTCAATCCAACTTTTAGGGATTATTTATTAGAGGGCTGCTGGAAGGACTGTTCACTCATGTAGGTCATTCTGAAATGTTCTTAGGAGTTGTGTGCATGTGTGGAAAGTGTTTGTGTCAGGGTATTTGCCCTGTACAAGAGTCATGTTTTTTTCAAAAGAGCTATATTTGAATAAAACCCAAACAATCAAACTATAAACAATGAAAGAAATGCTCTGTGGAGTTTAGGGTAACTGAGTTCTTTACTTAAATTCAATCTTGACTACAGGTGACAGAGCATCACCTCAGATTAACTCAGTGTTTCTTCCTTTTGTTGAATGTGTTAAATTGAACTGACTTATGTTTACAGGTATTTTCGGTCCTGTTCAGTTGTTGTCTTAGACAAAACTACTCTTCCTAGTGTCCAAAATGACATCCCTCTGCCCCATCTTTTTACTGATCAGCATTCTTTTGTTGATACATCCTAGGTGAAATCTTTTCTTCCACTCTTGCAATGTGTAACCTCCTTTTTGAATACATTCTTTTTCCAGAATAGAGAATCATTTTAAGCAACATCATAGCTCTAAAGCAGCAACATCAGAGCAGAGTCATTGATGCTGGTGGGTGACAGTGAGCTTTTAATCCTGCTGATACAACATTTTCTCCCCGAAAACAAAAAACATGTCTGTCGCTAAACACGACCAAGTGAACACCCCCTCCCCAGAGTCTGTCTGTGAGTAAGAAGGGGAGTAAAAGAACTAAAGTGAGGGAGAGAGAGAGAGAGACAGGTGGTCGGGCCGGTCTTTTCCTTGCCCTCCGCTCCTTTTTGAACTTTTCTTTCATTCTTCCAGTTCATTCTGTGCTTCTCTCCATAGCGCCGGTGACAAGGCGCTCCATTCACTGCCTCATTCTTCCACCCCTCCCCTCCTCTCTTCAACCCGACCCCATCCCCTCCCTCCTCGGCTCCTTTGTCTAGCTTGCGGGGGCCTGCTTTAGCTGCTATTCACCAGCCAGACGGACCGCCATTGACTGGACCCCCCTCTATCCAACCCCCCTGACATCCCTCCCCTCCGACAAACACCCTCACACACACATATGCACACAGCAACCTGGCCAGTCCCCACCCTACGCCCTGTATCAGGCAGCTGCTATGCTAATAGGGAGGAAGGGATGGATGGAGGGAGGTAGGGAGGGGTGAGGAGGAGAGACAGAGCAGCCAGCCTATAGTGAAGGGGCAGAAAGGGAGGGAGAGTGACCCCGCTCCTCCATCTCCATAGCCATGCCAGAGCAGCGGCAGACCTCCTGTTACACAAAGGGAGTCCCCCAGCATCCCCCCTCCGCCTTCTCACCCCCTCTCCCTGCTCCTTCCACCCCTCTTTCTCATTCAAATCCATTTTATACCCCAGTGGTAAAGGGAGCTGTAAGTGCAGTATGTAAAGTAACCTTACTCCTGCCTTGCGGGCGTAACCATTCAGTACACAGAGAACAGCCTGTGCGTGTGTGTGTGTGTGTGTGTGTGTGTGTGTGTGTGTGTGTGTGTGTGTGTGCGTGTGCGTGTGCGTGTGCGTGCGTGTGTGTGTGTGTGTGCATGCGTTTGTGTGTCCATTCCCCTGCTTTGTTTAGGACTGCAGCCCATACCTCCACACACACACATGCTCAACTGACACCTGTCCTTGAGTCGAGTTGCATCTTCTCCTGCACTCAGTCAAACTGTGACAGACAAATAAAAATTATTCAAACACAATTAAACATTTCACATCCCAATTACTGTCTGACGTTGAGAACTTTATATCGGAAACATGAAAACAGTGCACAAAGCTAACAGTCAATGACTGGTTCTTGCATTGCACTAAGGTGTGTCAAACTTTCCAGTTATCAGCACTTCTGTGTGTATAAATAATGACAGGCTCCTTTTGCGTTTAGCGGCAATTATACGATACGAATTCTTTGCAAATGACTTCCTGTCTTTCTACAGATATCTAAACAGGGTGCATATAGACCAAACCTGTAGGATTTGTATTGCACTGATATTAATGTGCTTAGTCTGTCAAGCACATTAATATCATCAGTGATACATTTTACGTTTAAGGACCAAATGACTATGGCATGTGTGGCCTAAAATGCAATGACTGTCCCTAAATGGCATTTTAAATAAGAGAGAAAAAAGAAAATAATAATAATAACAATAAACTTAGATTGCTATAAAGGCACAACAAAAGTACATCACTCCTTCAAAATGACCGCTATCTGCAGCCTGATCATGCATGGATTCTGAATCAATGGTTGTTTCTATATATTTTTTAATTTCAGAAAAAAATAGGCTGGAATTTGTGAGAATTAACTTTGTTCACATAAGGGATATTACATTGTTCACAAGGTTTTAAAGTAACAGGTTATCTTCACATCATTTTTCATTCAAAGGGACTCAATTTGATCCAAAAGCAGGTTTAATATGCCACTTGACTGATGTGTTTGGGTCTGCAGCTTTTTTCCAATACAGTGTTCATCTGTGATGGTGTGTTTTGGGGGAGAGGAAAAGAGGGACGGGGTTGTTGGCAGGAAATTATTTCTCTCTCTCTTTCTCTCTCTCTCTCTCTCCGTCCCTCCTGTTCTGTTATTTACCCCTGTGCAGTGTGACCCTGTGCCCTATCAGGGAGGCATGTCCCATTTGACATCTGCCTGTTTGCAGGGGGGAAGGAGGGGAAGGGGTTACAAAGGGTGGGGTGCCCATATGGAGCTTCAACACCCCCACCACTACGCCACCCAACCCAGCCTTCCCCCATCCCTTTCACACACACACACACACACACACACACACACACACACACACACACACACACACACGCACAATTCTGACTCCACATCTCCTTCTGCCTGCATCCTTTGTTCCTCAGTGTGTGTTTGTGTATGTGTGCATGCGTGTGTGCGTGCTTGCTTACGTGCATAGGTGCGTGTGAGTAAGAGAGAGATGGCTTACCATTCCAGCACACTGAGCTGTAGTTATAGCTAGGAGGTGAGATGGGTGGATGAATTGACGGCTGTACATGGGATAGATAGATAGAGAGATAGATAGATAGATAGATAGACAGACAGACAGACAGACAGACAGACAGACAGACAGACAGACAGACAGACAGACAGACAGACACAAAAAGGCTTAACTATTTTAACAATGACCATAAACTTGTGTACCTGCTGGTTGTGAGCTGCTGTAATCAGAAAAGAGCGTCAAGCAGCACAAAACCAACATGAACAATACGACCATCTGTGTGTCATCTGAACTACTTCTGTGTATATAACTGTACATACACAAAGACCATCGATCTCTCCAGTATATATACTCTTTTCTTTTATGGTAACTTACATTTGTGTTTTATTTAAGTTTATTTAAGAAAGCCATTTTGAATTATAGTAAAACAGGCAGACAGACAGATGGACTTCAAAACATTGCTCACTTGCTAGCTAGAGTGCGGTTAAGCTAGTCATTTCTAAACACAGAGTCAAACAAGGTTGATCTATAACTAGCTTGCACTATAGACGGGCTAGCATTGATGGATAGATGGACAGACGGAATTCTACAGCTAGCTTAGTCTAGTCATATTCCAAGTAAACACACAAGATATTTGTCAATAAGGTAGCTTCATACATAGACACAAAGGTAAAACAAGGTAATACAAGGTACACTGATAGCTAGCCTTAACAACATGTAGCTAGCATATGGTGCTTTCGCACTAAACTCCTAAAAAAACCTCCATAAGTTTTCGGGGTGATCTGCAGATGTAGTACGTATCCCTGCCAGTCCCCGAGTTAAATTACTACATAATCTTGGGGTGAGCTGATGTTAGAACGCAGCAGGAAATATTCAGGAAAATTCAGTGGTGACTAACGTTGCATCTCTATCTATACATAATTAAACTGCTTCATTACGTTTTTTGTTGAACTACACCTAGCCTTTATCAAAAAACAAGGCAAATATTCTCATTTTAGCGTCTTATAGTGGACTTTGACAGGGATATTCTCCCACTGTGAGGTGCATTTGTGAACAACCATCTTAGGAAGATTTGAGAGGCAGTCCGCCTGATATTTTCCAGAAATTCTCAGAAATGCATAATGTGAAAAAGGCTATATACACTGTAGATAGATAAAGAGATAGACAAATAGATTTTACACCACTCCATACCTTAATCATCCTGTCCCTATATGTGCAGCATGATAGGCAGTAACAATTACCCAGTATGGATTATCCTCCTACACAATGATTCAGTGTGCAGGACACACAATGAGCAGGCTGGCCGCAGGGCTGGATCTAGGCTAACGAGCTCGGTGAAGTTTAAATGGCCTTGTGTAATGCTGACAAAAATTGTGGCTGATACTGCACTCTGTATCAGACAGCACTTTCTCTGTCAAGACCCGCTGCCTTTGTGTGACAGGCTGTGTACGATAATACCTCTTGTTGAAGGGCTTACAATGAATTAGGTTGTTAGTACATATTGTGACACAGCTGTTGCAGCTATTTTTTCTATCACAGAAATGAGAATAGGGTTCAGATGGATTAGGAAATTAAGCTCCATGTGTTAGTGAATTGTTTCTCTCTTGCTATGAAAGAATGCAGGAGGGTTAATGAGTGCGCATCTCATCCTGTATTTAGGTCACGTGCAGGTGAGCAGCAACAATTCGACATTGAAAATATCTGAACATGTCAAATGTGAACAATGCAATGAACACCAAAGAGAGGTTAAAATAACCTCTAATGCAACTATACGTGGATATTGCTGTTTCAGAATTCCAAGTTAAAAAAACATCAACGTAAAAAGCATTACGTAGCACAATCATGCAGCGTAAACGATGTCTTCAATCCAGCCTCAATGCGAAATAAAATCACAACATAGCTGCAGATACAAAACAGCCTTCAAGTATTCTGAGCAATTTTTTATACCAAATGTCAGTTCTGTAATTAAAGACACACGTTCAACTTCTTGAATGACATAAAAGACAACGTGATGACTGAAGAGTGAATGACAGGCCCATTCTGTGCCATCATCAGTTGTTGTCAATGAAACAGTAAATATTCTTTACATAGTTTGTGTTATTTTAACCGATATCTACAAAGGTCTAAACTTATAATAATGATTAATATATACTTTCAGGTTCATCTGTAGTTATAAAATGTTGAATAGTGTCTCCTGCACATTTTAACTGACCCCTGACAAATTATACGACTTTCAAGACTCATTCTGACTTTTCTATTATTGTGATAAGCACATCTGATTATTCCTATATATTAATACACATTAGTACATGTGAATGTATATCAATATGTGTGTGTGCATGTGTATATACATGTATGTCAGGGAGTAATTATGGAGAATAAAGGCCTGGTTGTACAGAGTGAAACTGTGGGTTTTGAAGTGAGATGGAAGATGCTTTTCTGTTTGGCTGAGCAGACTCAATGGTCCCATTCAACCAGCCCCCTTACTGCCCATTGTCCTCCCACCACCAGCCCTCCACAAATACACACACACACACACACACATGCACACACACACACACACATGCACACACACACACACACACACACACACACACACACACACACACACACACACACACACACACACACACACACACACACACACACACACACACACACACACACACACACACACACACACACACACACACACACGCGGCTGTAGGGACTCACTTGTGAAGTCTGCAGGAGAGAGAAGATGTAGAGCTGAATCTTTATTGTTGAGAGTTAGGCATATCTTCAATTTAATGTTAAGATCTACGTTGTATTAGGCTGTCCTGGAGAAACCTGGTGTCTTTTAGGAGTGGTGTCATTGCAAACCCCTTTAATTCCCACATCGTTGTATAAGCAGCAATGGAAAAAAGAAGTTTTCAAAGTCCTGTTCTTAAATTGAACGTATACAAAAACCTTACTCACCTGTCCTGCTGTAAGACCTAGAGCTGTCTGTTTCTGTACCACTGATTGATCACACCACTTTCCTCTGTGTTGGTAGATCAATAAATGATGCTGTGTTGCAAACATCGTGATGCAGATTAGATGGAGAAATCAGAAACTATTGTGTTCGATCTGGTTTTTAGTCTGAATGACATGATCTAATGATGTGAGGCCATTTTTTTAAGCCATTAAGTTAAGTCCTATTCTCATGATTCAAACTTAAACATCACAATCCCGTCTTTAGAAACGATGTCAAAAAGTCTGAAAATGAATTGATGATCCTGCCTTTAAAGGGAGATCTCATATATTTGTTTGTGGCCCTACTGTCCTCTATAAACTGGCATCAGAACGTATGTTGAACCATTGAGAAATAAAAAAGTATGGAAACTAATCAACAGGCTAATAGATTAACAATTTGTCCTACACACCATTTTATTGTCACTTCTGATACCTGACTATATAAGAAGCATTTTGATATTTTCAACACAGAGCTAACTTCATACACTATGTTATATATTTTAATCTAACTGTGCATCATGTTTTTTTTTTTTAAATGTTCAACATCTTAACTGGTCGACAAATAAGAAACAAATAACAACGTTGTAGTTGTTAAATACTCATTGGAGTGAAAGATGGAACTTTGTCCTCTGCTGTTTAAGTGTGTAAATTATCAATCAAGTTCATTACTCTGTTACTTAAAAAAGAAACCTTCAAATTGTACTTGAGTTAATGTGCTCTCCCCCTCCTGCAGACCGATCCCTTCAGCATCGACAACTTTTTCAATCCAGTTTTTTCACATTTTTCTCAGGGAAAGACAACACATGCCATCATTTAATGCCCAAAGTTAGAGCCCTTGTCCAGCAGTTAACCAGCTCCAAACGACATTAGAACCCCTTGCACAATAGTCCGTACAAGAACACACGGTGGTCACACAATAGTCTGGCCAGGGCTATGAGGAACTCACACTCGTCAGGGGTTAATGATCGTCGGCCATTGGTTTGGAGCCCATTAGGGCAATGATCCGGGTACGTCTTTAATGCCACCTGGGGAAAGGAATGTGCTTTCTCCTATTGTGTCTGTCTGTCTGTCTGTCTGTCTGCCAGTGTCACTGAATGGTCATATAATCTGTGTGTGTGTGTGTGTGTGTGTGTGTGTGTGTGTGTGTGTGTGTGTGTGTGTGTGTGTGTGTGTGTGTGTGTGTGTGTCAAAGAAAGGCCAATCGATGGAGAATGGTTCCAGGGAGTCACACACTGTGCAGAGACAGAGGAAGGTTAAATATTCCTGAGGTCAGTTGGTCAAGGGTCATTTGGTCTGGATTAAAATGCACAAAAATGCAGAGACACAGAAAACGTACATTAAAACAGTGACTGAAAAAACCCCACCATGGAAGAAGATAAATGATAATGCAGAGCTCAGCACCTTGAGAGGCTACGTGATCCGCATACATACACGCCACACACAAAGAGAAGAAAGGGGCTTCATTCATAGCTGCTTCTATTACTTGGCTGAATTTATTGCCTCCTCTTATAAAACATCCTTCATTAAAAACAATGGAACTTCTCCATGGGTGGAAAACACCTAATTACAAGCGCTGTCGTTAATTTAATTGAGCACCTCTTTCATGCACTTCTGTTATTTTATAAAAGGAGTAGTGCATTGACATTTACAAGAGTGAAGTTTGGATTTAACAGATAATCACTTAGAAGAACCACAAACTTTGTGATGGGTGTAAAAGTTGTCACTTACAGCTTAAGTCAAAGTAAATTACTCATTGAGGCTTACTTATTCTTCATACAAGTGAATAAACTTCATTTATCAAATAACAAAACTCGCAGGTTGTGATTTACAAACAGAAACACATGATTAAAAGAATTATTATAACCTGCCATATTTCTTTCCTCTTTTTTTTTCAGCAGGCTATTACCAAATGGATTACAATGTTTGCGAAAGTCTTTCCTCTCCCCAACTTTTGATGATCATGTTCAGCTGTTTTTCCAGAGGGAAAAAAGACTTGCCTTGTTGTCAGGCACCTCAGTCAGAAAATATGGTATTTCATGTGGACCTAGCCTGCAGGCATTAGCAGGCTGCTTACCTTCATCATTTCACACAGACCAATAATAGGCCTTTTATGTTCATACTTCAAACTTGTCTAAAAATATTAAAGATATTTGTTTATGTAAAGAAGATCTGCTTTAAGCTAGCGTTAGCGTCAGCGTTAGCTTGCCAGCACTCATAGATTTGAACAAACTGTTAAATATGTAGCTTAGCAAGCGTATTAGCTTAGCAAGCTACAAAGAGAGGTAGATTCTGATATTTTCCATATTTTAATTTAATGGAGAAATTGTTTCTAGGAAAAGGTAGCATGGCCTAAGTAGCCCCCCCCCCCCCCCTACCTGTGCTGTTAAGTGTTGTTTGTCATTTGTAAACTAGTTAGCTTAGTTATCGATGCAGTTAGCTGTACTTTAATCTTCGGCTGGTTTGGGAGCTTTGGGCGGAGAGTGTTGGTGTTTAAATCTCCAACAAGCCCAGGAGCTTTTTAATGCCACGAGGTTGTTATCGAGCCCAGACAAGTCGTCTTGAAATTGTCTTTGTTTCTGAATGTGCATCGTGTCTTTTGTAAAATATAAATATCAACTGTTGTTGTTATACATTACGAATATAAGCATGCAATTAGAATAACGTTTTCAGCTAAATCAAAACAGTGCTTGTACCAATGACACGTGTTTCCAAGGGTTATGACACAGTAAGGTGTTTTCCAATTTGATTTTATGTGAATCTTTTGTCCTTTTAAAATGATTCATGACACAGCTGAACATCACTACTGTGGAGAATACAAATGAAAGAGTTAATGGTGATGTGTATTCATTTCTGAAGGACTACAGTTTGTCCTGACACGTTATCAGGACAGCTTGAGCAATAGTTCAATGACGTTTTTCATTTTGCTCATGAACTTTATGAACTTTATGAACTTTATGCACTTTTATTTTTTTGAGGAAACATCTGTTGGCTCACAGACTTTCAAAAAAAACCTGAGATGACACAGCTGGGGGTTAGGGGAGGGGGTTCACAGGGTCTCTAAACGTTGGGGGCGGCCAGTTGTCGGCCATGTAATCAGAGTTGAACTTGAAGAAGGAAAGAAAGTGTGGTGTGTGTGTGTGTGTGTGTGTGTGTGTGTGTGTGTGTGTGTGTGTGTGTGTGTGTGTGTGTGTGTGTGTGTGTGTGTGTGTGTGTGTGTGTGTGTGGGGGGGGGGTTGTCCTCTGTGGGCAGGACAATAGACAGTGGCAGAAGCAGCAGCTGACCAGAGATCCCTTCTTCTCTTGCTTCTTTTGTCATCCTGCATAATGACGTCTCCAACACGTACACACTCACACACACTCTGTCATCACCCTCCTTTCACCATCACTACTCATCCCTCCTCCTCCTCTGCCTAATTTGGCTTTAAGGGACTTGTGCATTTTCTGTTGTGTGCAAGTACCCTTGTAAGTATTTGTGCAAGTATGTGGATTTGTGTGAAAAGTTTTTCCAGCCTTTGTGTGTAAATAATGTTAAATATCTCTACAGCAGGCCTTACGATAACTGTGATAAAGATCAGCTCCTAGGAAAGAAGACAGTCCTGTATTTGATGCAAATGTATGTTTATTTTTCCATCATTTGTGCATGATAAGCATGTCATCAATGAGTATTTTAAATGAAACTAATCATCGGGATGAAGAAATGTCCCTGGGATTATAAAGTTGATGATTCAAACTCTTTAAGTTCTGTTGAAGATCCGGCCAAAGATCAAGTATCCTCGCTCGATGCCTGAAGGGGATGATGAAGGTCAGGATTGTCTCGACCAAATCAGACGAATTAAATTACAGTCTTATCACATTTACTATTATTTATATCACAAAATGTCTTACCAACTGACTTCACAATTGTTCCTCAATGATCGAGCAGTTGATGGCAGTGTCACTCAAAATAAGTCCTAAAACCAGGCAGAACCCTCCAGCCAAACCAGACTCATCGGAAGACTACCATCTGCATTATAGATTGTATTTCCTTTCCAGCTTAAGAGTTCTACGAACCAAATATAAGGTAAAGAATCGACTCCACAAGTTTCCTTTCTGTTTTTGTATGAAAAAGATTAGAGACTGACAGGGCTCTACAGTTGATTTGAAGATTTTCTTGACAAACACATGGTTAACAGCCTGTCTATGCAAAGATAGGGTTGTTGTCTGCATGACCCCTTGATGTTATTGCATCCCCTCTCTCTTCATAGGAACTTTCTCACAATATTGCCTCCCTCTTACTCTCTCCTCTTTGGGAGAGCAGACCAAAAGTGTGAAACAGAATATGTGATCTTCTGGTATTTTTTATTTTTACGTGTGAGTGTGTTTTGAGCTTGTTTGGTAGCTCTCCTCCTGCCTGCACCAGGTGATTTGGCCTGATACGGAAGGTCACCTCTGTGATGTCACTTCCCTTTCCTCTCCGGATATTCCCAGCATTCTACTGCCAGCAGCCGGGAACTCTGGGAACTAAGAGCAGGAAGCCTGGCTCCTTCACAGCAGAGAGAGAGGGGGGGGGGGGGGTGGTGGTGGTGGTTATGAGTGAATGTGGTGATTTATATGAGTGACTAATTTGTGAAAATAACAGACATAAGGAGTGGGCACAGAGTTAAAAATAAAGTAGAAGGGCCAAGGTAGAAAATGGGGTAGGGACTGTTGTATGCTGCATGTGTTATTTACTGTTTGAATTGTGAGGATGTATCTGAAATTGTGTAAAGCAAGTATCAATCATTCATAAGTTGATCCGTATCGCCCCCTTCTGGCTATGACCTGTCATTTAAAGTGTGGGTGTGTAGACGATGAAGCCTCATTTAGTCCCTGTGTTTCGATGACATTGGCTCAGTTTGTATCCTGAGAATGTGAGCAATGATAATAGTTTTTACAAAATCATTAGATCTTCGATTATTTGTTCTTCTAAGCATAAAAAGCCGATCTTTTTCAATGCGTTGTCACCTGTCCCTCCATCATTTCATCAGGGTACTGTTAGACATTTTATTGTTGACAAGGGTCAACCTTATTAAGGTCATGTTTTGGTTTTGTATTTTATTATTATTTCCTGATTAGGTTGTGTTTTTGTATTCACCCTTGTCTCGGTCTTTCAGACCCTCCTCTTGTGCCTGCCCTGTGTGTCAGCCCCGCCCTGATTACCCTCACCTGTGTCTCGTTGTTCCCTGATTGTCTTTGTATTTAATCCCAGTGTGTCCTCCCTCATGTTGCCAGTTCGTAGTGTTTCGTCATGATCTCTAGTCCTAGCGTTTTTTGTATCAGCCTTGTGTATGACTTCTGCCTGACTTCTGACCCTGCTTTTTGCCTGCTCCCTGGATTTGTTTGCCTTTCTGCCTACCCGTGTACCGAACCTATTTTTGAATTAAAAGACTGCCTTTTGAACGGAACCCTTGGAGTCTGCGTGTGTATCCATAGCCTACATTGTTTGTCGTTGTGTCAAATGTATTTTTACAGTAACTTACTGGCAGCACTGTTGTTGGTGGTAAGAAGACAGAATGACCTTAATGACCTTCAGACACAAATTATAATAAGGTCATATTTAATGGGTACGATGCGAGGGATAAACCCAACAATAACCTCAGAAACAGCACATCAAACTAGCTTGCAAATTTATTTGGGCCCATTGTTACTAGAGAGAGATCAAACACTGAATGCCTGACCACTGTGAACACGTGCATCCAGAGCACCTCTGAATGTGACCTGAGTGACTGGATCTTAATTTTCTTCAATCGTCCCTGGGTACGTTTTGACCTGAAGTTCACAGCACGTCTCATAGAGATATTTCTTATGGTTGTATATCCTTTTCTCACTGTTTCTTATACCCCCTCCCCTTCAGCTCTCACATTGATTTGGCGTGATGCATGCTCGACTGACCACAGCCAAGTTAAACAAAACTGAGTAAAAAAGAGCAAAGTTCTACTTCAACATTCGCTTAAGCAGGTGGACACTGGACTGAAGAGTTAGGCAACATCAACAAATAAATGTTTTCATGTTAAAGAGTAATCAAGCCTCGTCGTGTGTTTTGCAGATGTTTGTAAGTTTATTCTTCAACCACTACTGTCTTACTTCGTCAAATATCAAATATAATCAAATACAATCATCGCAGAGTTACCATTCAAATAATCCTTCTTCGCTTGTCTCAATACTATTGTCAACTTATGTGTGAATATCTTATGTTTCATTTCTGAAGTGTTAGTTCGATATTTTTCTTCTTACATGCCTTTTATAATCCTTTAGTCATCCGAGGCTTTTCATCATATTTCTGTTTCATCCTTCTCATCAATATACGACAACTCTTGAGATATAGCGACAAGTATCCACATTCACATCATTAACGTATACCCCAGTCCAGTCTTCATCCACGAGGTCATTTTGAAAGTTATTTATCTGTTCTTAATCTAATAAGTATAACTGTAGCCGCCCTTCCTTATTTCTCTTGAACTGACAACCATATATAGTAAAGATGGGTGTGATCCGAAATATCATTTATTAATAGCCCACTGTGTGAAATGTTCTCTATCTCATTTGTAAAAATATTATCAATTAATGTTGCACTAGTACAAGTCACTGTACTCGGCCTTGTGATCACAGGATATGCTCCGACTATTTAAAGCCACCAGAAAGTCAGAATTCATTTGATGATTGCACAGATTGAGTAAATCGATATTGAAATCCCCAAATCAAATCAACTAAACTCTCAAATCTTTCTTTGAAGGTTTCCACACTGGACCCCGGTGTCCTACAAGCCACAGTAACTTTTTTTGACTTTTCCATCTCAATCTCTGCAGCTATTTCTACTGGGAGTTTGCATTAAGACTTCTGTAATTAAAATGTATAAGTGAAAAATGATCCTAACTTAATGTTCTCATTGAACTAATCATCGGTGTAGTAGTTGCAAGTGATTTATTGGCTGCGGCTTAGATTTCCTACAAAAACAAATACTCCGATTTTTTTTTTTTTTACGTCTGAAGTCCAATGTTACTCATCAGGTTAAAAAAAACAAACAGAACTGGATAAAAAAATGCGTGACTTGTTTCTTTGTTTTAGCTATAGTGGTCAGAACATATGTGGGCAGCAGGGTCAACAAATGTCAAAGGTAGGTCACCTGACTGTGCTGGGGTAAGGATTATAAGAGACAGCGAGGAAAGGCAATAACCATATTCCCATTATTTCTTCTTCAGAGAGCTGCACAGATCGACTGATAGGATGACAAAAGCAGTGGTTCTGTTTTCGGTGCTGCTCCTGGGTTGGACCTGCTCCCTCCAGGGGGTCCATACGCAGGAGGATGATATCATGGAACAGGTGAGTTGCTGAACTTTACAGTACTTCACGTAAATGATCTTCTCTCCTTCTTTATTTGCCTTGTTGATTCTTTATATAACCAATGTTGCTGCCTTTCCAGGCTGTATCAAATTTCTAATTTGTATGAAATGTAATAGGAAACGTTTGATCTTCCATAATATTAAATGTTAAAATAAAATTTCTACTTTTGATCTACATGTTGTGCTGGATTAAAAACAGAATTTGTAATGTTGACAATGTAAAGGGCAAAGAGTGAATTTTTCAAAAAATGTCAAATGAATTTGACAAAATCATTTGAAATATGAGTTTTTAAGTGTCAATGTACGTCTGACTGAGTCTGTCTCTGGCCCTGACACAGCAGGTGATTGGTACTGAAGCTCCAGCTGTTGAAGCTCCAGCTGTTGAAGCTCCTACTGTTGAAGCTCTTACTGTTGATGCTCCAGCTGTTAATGCAACTGACTTTAACCAAACGGGTAAGTGATAAATATTCATCATGTGGTTAACTTCATGCCATAGTAAGTTTATATTAAGTTGTGTAGTGATGTTAAATACTGAAGCATTACGTTGCAGCTTCTCTCTCTCTGGTATTTCTTCTCTTAGAGGTCTGTCAGCACAGACTTCATGAACAACATGTACAGGATATGTAGAGAGTTATTTCTACAACTCCACCTCAAAGACCTTGCATTGTTTACTATGGATAAGAATTGAACCATTACACAGTTGCATGTATTAGAGTGAAGTCCTGACTAATGGTTATGCTCTCTCTCTCTCTCTCTCTCTCTCTCTCTCTCTCTCGTTGTAGAAGTTTGTGTGCAAGCTCCAGAAACAGGTTTATGCAAGATGCATTTAGAGCATTATTTCTACAACTCCACCTCAATGAAGTGTGAAATGTTCATCTATGGAGGCTGTCATGGCAACCAGAACAACTTTAAAAAAGTGACAGAGTGTATGGAGAAATGTCACCCTGAAGGTGAGGAGTGAAATCCCAAACATGTTTCACACATCTTAATTGCTCTTAAAAATGATTAATGTCTTAATCATTTTATTATAACCCTTTGACAGGAGAAGAGCCCACAACAACAACAACAACACCAACAATATGAACAACAGCATGTGTGGACTGTTGAGGTCCTGTTTGGAAGCACCAACAGGATAACTTGTTTCATGAAGGAGAACCTGAGTGAGAAGAGGAGTGACGCTGCTGATAATCTACACCTTTAAAGAAATACAATTAGAGGCATTACAAAAGGAAAACAATAAATGCATTGTTGATTTTTGTTGAAGCACTCAAAGAATTAAATAAATAAATCAACTCTCTACTTGGCTTGGGATATTGTTGTTCATTGTTGCATGATCAGAAAGAGATGTGGGGACTTGATCCATAACAGTCGAATACTTGTTCCACACATCTTTTCACTGCATAGTTGTAAACTATCGGGGACCCCGACGCCCCCGTGTTTAAACTGCTGAGGCAGACGCAGGAGAACCTGTTTTACTAAAGACCAGAGTGTGATGAAGAAACACTGTTGATTATCTGAACTTTTAGGATTGCTACCTGTGTCTACTAATACAACTAGACATCAGGAACTCAAAAAAGTAATGTTGTTATCTTTGTGCCAGCACTTACAAATGATATGCACATTTATGAAAACAGATCACAAATAAAACAACTCATAAACATCTTTGTTTTCATGTCATTTATTATTATGATATTTATGTGGTGTCCTGCGCCCTGTAGCTCAAAAGTAATCTGACCATCAAAGAAAACGTGATCGGGTTGTTCAAAGTTTTTGAGTAAGTTTGGTTTAATTTTGATCCAAAAATCAGGATGATCCTGTTCTCAGCAGACAGGTGTATTTACGCTGGATAACAGGAACACAATGAAATACATTTGGTCATTTATTTCAAAAAACAAAACATTTTAACAATTGATAATTTCGACATGATTTTAACGGCAGTAGACGAGCTACACGTCAGGGTTGTTAAAACGCAAGAACTTTTGTCCCCATGTGACACCTTAAAGAGACTGTTAGTATAAAAAGTCATTAAAAAACAACTGTCAGCATCTGTCTTTTTGGGTTGATTTTAGCGCCCCCTGTGGACGAAGTATGTAGTTTGTAATGCCACTGAGATCACTGGTTTTATAGATTTAATATATAATAATTATGATAATACTTTATTTGTAGAGCACTTTGACGGGGTCACATAGTGCAGAAGCAATATAAAAAAGACAATCACAGTTACAGTCATGCAGTTAAAAGAAAAGACAAATGACAGTCAAAACAATCCGGAGCCGGAGCTCTGATATAACGATCTGTCAGCTCTGTAAAAATGAGTTTTAAGGCTGGCTTTAAAAGCAGAAACATAGTCAACTGAACGGATGGAAAGTGGACACTCTGGTCTTTAGTAAAACAGGTTCTCCTGCGTCTGCCTCAGCAGTTTAAACACGGGGGCGTCGGGGTCCCCGATAGTTTACAACTATGCAGTGAAAAGATGTGTGGAACAAGTATTCGACTGTTATGGGTCAAGGTTTAATGAATGCTACGTCCCCACATCTCTTTCTGATCATGCAACAATGAACAACAATATCCCAAGCCAAGTAGAGAGTTGATTTATTTATTTAATTCTTTGAGTGCTTCAACAAAAATCAACAATGCATTTATTGTTTTCCTTTTGTAATGCCTCTAATTGTATTTCTTTAAAGGTGTAGATTATCAGCAGCGTCACTCCTCTTCTCACTCAGGTTCTCCTTCATGAAACAAGTTATCCTGTTGGTGCTTCCAAACAGGACCTCAACAGTCCACACATGCTGTTGTTCATATTGTTGGTGTTGTTGTTGTTGTTGTGGGCTCTTCTTCTGTCAAAGGGTTATAATAAAATGATTAAGACATTAATCATTTTTAAGAGCAATTAAGATGTGTGAAACATGTTTGGGATTTCACTCCTCACCTTCAGGGTGACATTTCTCCATACACTCTGTCACATTTTCAAAGTTGTTCTGGTTTCCGTGACAGCCTCCATAGATGAACATTTCACACTTCATTGAGGTGGAGTTGTAGAAATAATGCTCGATAGACTCCTTGCATGGACCTTTTCTTGGAGGTTGCTCACAAACCTCTACAGCGAGAGAGAGAGAGAGAGAGAGAGAGAGAGAGAGAGAGAGAGAGAGCATAACCATTAGTCAGGACTTCACTCTAATACATGCAACTGTGTAATGGTTCAATTCTTATCCATAGTAAACAATGCAAGGTCTTTGAGGTGGAGTTGTAGAAATAACTCTCTACATATCCTGTACATGTTGTTCATGAAGTCTGTGCTGACAGACCTCTAAGAGAAGAAATACCAGAGAGAGAGAAGCTGCAACGTAATGCTTCAGTATTTAACATCACTACACA
Source organism: Tautogolabrus adspersus (assembly GCA_020745685.1). NCBI lineage: Eukaryota > Metazoa > Chordata > Actinopteri > Labriformes > Labridae > Tautogolabrus > Tautogolabrus adspersus. Next base: position 28,449,008 of record CM036549.1, on the reverse strand, counting down.
ACTTAATATAAACTTACTATGGCATGAAGTTAACCACATGATGAATATTTATCACTTACCGGTTTTGTTAAAGTCAGTTGCATTAACAGCTGGAGCATCAACAGTAGGAGCATCAACAGTAGGAGCTTCAACAGCTGGAGCATCAACAGTAGGAGCTTCAGTACCAATCACCTGCTGTGTCAGGGCCAGAGACAGACTCAGTCAGACGTACATTGACACTTAAAAACTCATATTTCAAATGTTTTTGTTAAATTCATTTGAAATTGTTGTAAACACTTTGTCTATTTCATTGTCAACATTGCGAATTCTTTAATGTTTTCATTCCAGCACAACAGGTAGATCAAATTCCTAAAAGTAAGAATAGAAACTTTATTGTATCTGTAGATTTTAATATTATGGAAGATTAAACGTTTCCTATTACATTTCATACAAATTAGAAATTTGATACAGCCTGGAAAGGCAGCAACATTGGTTATATAAAGAATCAACAAGGCAAATAAAGAAGGAGAGAAGATCCTTTACGTGAAGTTCTGTAAAGTTCAGCAACTCACCTTTTCCATATCATCTTCCCCCTGGAGGGAGCAGGTCCAACCCAGGAGCAGCACCGAAATCAGAACCACTGCTTTTGTCATCCTATCAGTCGATCTGTGCAGCTCTCTGAAGAAGAAATAATGGGAATATGGTTATCGCTGTACCTCATCGTTTCTTATATAGGCTACTCCTCATCTCAGCACAGTCAGGTTACCTACCTCTGTCTTGTGTTTACCGAGCTGCCCACATAGTATGTTCTAACCACTACAGCCAAAACAAAGAAACAAGTTGGAAAATGAAACCTTGTTATGATGGTTTCTGACCTATTTAGGAACATTGGACTTTAGATATGAACAAATCTGAGTAACTGTTTTGTAGGAAGATTAAGCCAAAGCCAACATGTAAATCTAACTTTCATCTCATATGTGCAGAATGGAAAATTGTTTTGCATGAATAGCAGCGGTTAACGGTGAAGAGTTTCTGTGTTGTGTATGTCCTGACGAATGACCAACATATAGTAAGTACAAGACAACAGAATGTGCTTGTGTATTCCTTCACACCATGAAAGGGATGTAAAGATGAATCGTGAGGCAGTTAAAAATTGTGTTGCTTAACTCTCAAGTTTCATGTTTCAGGCTTCATCAAAAGTATTGCTCTTTTTGCACATGTTTGTTTTACTTGGCTGTAGTTAATATATGAGGGGGCACCACAACACATGCAATGAGTCATAGGTAGCCTTGTGGTTCACTCTCCGAAGGTTTATTTACCTTGTGCTGCACACCTACGTGCTCCGAAGGTCACATTAGACATAAGAGATCAACATGTACATAATAACGCCTCCTAGTAAATCAATTCTTTTTTTATTGTTCCTTAGCTCTGTGAGTGGGTCATTAGAGACCCAGGTAGAGGCCTAAAGTGTTTACTGCGTCATTTCTACAACTCCACCTCAATGAAGTGTGAAATGTTCATCTATGGAGGCTTTCTGGGCAACCAGAACAACTTTAAAAATGTGACAGAGTGTATGGAGAAATGTCACACTGAAGGTGAGGAGTGAAATCACAACCATGTTTCACGCATTTGCTATTTGTGTAGTTCTCTGTCTTGTTGCAATATTTGCACAGTTTTTGTCTCGTCTGTTATCTTCTCACCTCTTTCATTTTCTGTCTTGTGAAGCAGAAATGCTTCCACTGCCATGATAACGCCTGCTTATTACAACCAACCGCCTCTGCTCTACAGCTGCTGACGCTCACGATATTACTGCGATTCATTTTTCAGAGTACTGATTCGAACCTCGACACCTTTGAATTGATTTTTAACTGCCTCACGATTCATCTTTACATCCCTTTCATGGTGTGAAGGAATACACAAGCACATTCTGTTGTCTTGTACTTACTATATGTTGGTCATTCGTCAGGAAATACACAACACAGAAACTCTTCACCGTTAACCGCTGCTATTCATGCAAAACAATTTTCCATTCTGCACATATGAGATGCAAGTTAGATTTACATGTTGGCTTTGGCTTAATCTTCCTACAAAACAGTTACTCAGATTTGTTTGAACCATTACACAGTTGCATGTATTAGAGTGAAGTCCTGACTAATGGTTATGCTCTCTGTCTCTCTCTCTCTCTCTCTCTCTCTCTCTCTCTCTCTCTCTCTCTCTCTCTCTCTCTCTCTCTCTCTCTCGCTGTAGAGGTTTGTGAGCAAGCTCCAAGAACAGGTCCATGCAGGGCGTGTATCAAGCGTTATTTCTACAACTCCACCTCAATGAACTGTGAAATGTTCATCTATGAAGGCTGTGGGGGCAACCAGAACAACTTTGAAAATGTGACAGAGTGTATGGAGAAATGTCACACTGAAGATGAGGAGTGAAATCCCAAACATGTTTCACACATCTTAATTGCTCTTAAAAATGATTAATGTCTTAATCATTTTATTATAACCCTTTGACAGGAGAAGAGCCCACAACAACACCAACACCAACAATATGAACAACAGCATGTGTGGACTGTTGAGGTCCTGTTTGGAAGCACACCAACAGGATAACTTGTTTCATGAAGGAGAACCTGAGTGAGAAGAGGAGTGACGCTGCTGATAATCTACTCCTTTAAAGAAATACAATTAGAGGCATTAGAAAAGGAAAACAATAAATGCATTGTTGATTTTTGTTGAAGCACTCAAAGAATTAAATAAATAAATCAACTCTCTACTTGGCTTGGGATATTGTTGTTCATTGTTGCATGATCAGAAAGAGATGTGGGGACGTAGCATTCATTAAACCTTGATCCATAACAGTCGAATACTTAATCCATATAAAATGACTACATTCCTAGTTGTAGTTGTTTAGATGGATTGATGTGGTGACATATTAATCTAAAGAAAGTCTACAAAAGACAATGATTTCTGATCATTTGTTTCAGAGGTGTTAGGGGTCGAGCTGGTACGCATGAGAAGTCACGGGTGGACTTCAGTCAATGAATAAATCCATTTTTATTTAAATTTTACATTGCACCAAATCATAACAAATGGGATCCCATGGACACTTAACAAAAAGAGCTTCCCAACACCAGTCACCCATGAGCAAGCAATTGGCCACATTTGGTACCATTGGCTTTTAACAGGCAGAAACCTCAAGCAGAGCCACACTCAATGTTTAACAGCAATGTGCCGTGACTGTATGGGCTAAGAGTGGAACGGAGGAGATGCAGAACGAGAGAGATGGATAGAGACAAACTAACAACAAAAACATGTGTCTCAGTTTGTAGAGGTGGGGTATTGTCACGACTGCGGCTGAACCCAAATGCAGACCAGACTGATAGGCGTCAAAAAATTATTTATTTAGAAAGTGCAGGGGATGGTGTCCAGGGCTGGGGGTGAGCAGGAGGTGGCTGGCTGGCAGGCTAGTCAGCAGTTGGTTTTGAAGATAATCCTGGAGACAAAAAACAGGAGTCAGAGGGTGGGCAGGCAGGCAAAAAACTAGCAGGTCAAACTGAAGCTGGACTTGCAACAAACAAACAAACCATGACTGGTACAACGATCCAGCAGAGACTGAGTGCTGGAGCAGGGTTCTTGTAGGTGAAGATGATTGCAGGCAGGTGTGTTGATTGAAGATCCAGGTGAGCAGAGTGAAGAGGACAGAGTGGAAGGGGGGAGGGGAAAACAAAATGCACCAAGCACTCAGCACTCACACAAAATGCTCTGAAATAAAAGAAAAACACACACACCTCATGCAAACAGGAGTCAAGGAGCAGGTACTGTGACAGGTATGATCCCCAGCTCCTGCAGCCACATGTCTGATGTGTCCTACATATTATAGACTCTATTATAGAGATATAGAGTGAGTTTGGTGTTACATATGTGAACATCCAATAAGGGATACAAAGAAACAAGTGTTTATCAAGAGTGTCTAACATCCCATTAGAGAGATTCAATGTTAGTTGTATGTATCAATATCTTTGGGACATTGTTCATGAGGCTGACAGCAGAGGGGAAGAAACTGTTCTTGTGGCGAGAGGTTTTGGTCCTGATGGACCGCAGCCTCTTACCAGAGGGGAGAGTCTCAAACAGTCCATGTGCGGGGTAAGAGGGGTCGGCCACAATCTTACCTGCACGCCTCAGGGTCCTGGAGGTGTACAGGTCGTGGAGAGATGGTAGATTGCAGCCGATCACCTTCTCTGCAGAGTGGATGATGCGCTGCAGCCTGCACTTATCTTTTGCAGTGGATGCAGCGTACCAGACTGTGATGGAGGAGGAGAGGATGGACTCGATGAATGCAAAAAAACAGCTTATTCCATATTTGATTTTCCTAAAAAAAATGACTTAGTGGTGTGAAAGCACGTTACTTAGTATTATTATAGTTAATAAAAATCTAAAATATAGAAACATAGTTCTTGCTGTTCAGTAAAATGAGTGTTTTAGCGTTTCAACTCACATTACTTTTAATTAACATTTATTCCAGGTTGAATTAGAGTTTTTTCTTCCATGTAAAGATAGCCAGTTTCCCAATGTGGCATGAAGCCGCTACATCAGCAGAAGTCCATGAAATATATTTAAGAGCAACCCGACATGAAAAGAAAGAAAACAGACAAACAGAGAAATGTGGTGTTTTATTGATGATCGGTGGTCATACTAGTGCCTTGACAAAGGACTTTTATTTTGACATGAAAAATTCACCAGATTGCATGAACATTTTTTTTTAATTTTGAGGCTCAAAATGTCTAGGAGGAGGCCGTCTAGCGCCCCCACTTATTGTGCAACCTTAATGTCTAAATGAAATCTACATCTTGAGTTAAGAAGTGATGTGACCGCATCTCATTCAGTTTGCCTGCAGGAGCTCTGCTTCTGCAAAAGAGGAAAGAAAAAACATTAATGCCTCGATATGTGTGGGTTGGGATTTTTTTTTTAAGATGCATAGATAAATACACTTGTCCAGGGAGTTGTTAAAAAGATTATTTGAAAGGTGTCTGATGCTGTGGCTTTGCCATCGGCTGCATCATGAATGCATGTTTGTGTAATTTGTTCTCATAATCTCACCATCAGCAGCATTCACCACCCCGCAGTACTCCTCACACTCGGCCTTACTGTAGAACTTGTTGGCGTTGGCCTGACAAAAGTCCTGTTTGTAAGGAACACACAGACCCACAGTGGAGTCAAAGGCCCAGATTGGAGGCTGGCCTGTGCAGGGTTGGGCCGCCATGGGCAGACGGCACACAGCTGGGGAGAACACAGAGGACAACAGAGGACTTTGCATGTTATCATTTATCTCAAGACTTTGCCTCATCTTTATCCTCAACTTTATATCTTTCTCTTAGAAAACCCAGCAGACCAGTCATAAGCCTCACATTCAGCAACTGGTAAAAAAACTCAAGTTAAAATGAGGATTTTATTTTAGAAATAAGTCTTGCTTTTCATTTAAGGCCAAAAAAAGACTTGTTGCTGCCACTTCTATGTCGATGCTGGACTATGGCGATGCTATTTACATGCACGCATCCACGCAATGCCTACATGCGCTGGATATTGTCTACCATGGGGCACTGAGGTTTATCACCAATCTTAAAGCCCTTACTCACCACTGCTCTTTGTATGCTCGGGTTGGTTGGTCTGCCCGTAGACTAAACCACTGGCATATTTTTATTTATGAGGGTATTCTCGGTCTGCTTCCATCTTACCTATGGAGCTACATATTTCAAAAAAGCACTAGAAGTCACAATCTTCGCTCCCAGGATTTATACCTTTTAACCATCCCTAAGGCCCAAACTGAATTGGGAAAAAGGGCTTTCAAGTATGCTGCTCCCTCTTCTTGGAATCGGTTGCAAGATACTTTAAATCTTCGGTGGCTGGTTTCCTTGAATGTTTTTAAAGGTCTTCTTAATGATCTGGAGGGGGACATTTCTGACTGTAGATGTTTTAACTAACCAATATTCCCCCCTTTTGATCGCCTTGTTGTTGATGATTTATGACAGATTTTTGATGAATGGTTCATCTTGTGATTCCTTTAGTTATGTTAATTGTTGTTAAGTGTTTTGTGTCTGAAACCCTGTAAATTGTGCTGCTGCCTGTCTTGGCCAGGACTCTCTTGTAAAAGAGATTTTTAATCTCAGTGAGAGTTTTCCTGGTTAATTTAAGGTTAAATAAAAATAAAATAATTCTTTTCACAGAGCCTCATTAAATACAGCAGCTACGGTACTAGTATAAGTCATTGAGTGATCACATTCCTTTAGTTGCAGCAACTTTTACTGGCTCTACAATTAAGTCGCTGAAACTAGAGATGGGCAGATGAAGCCTCATGGAGCTTTGGGGCTTTCTTTCTATTTGGGGCGGCAGTAGCTCAGTCCGTAGGGACTTGGGTTGGGTTGCTGCGGACCAAATCTGGAAATTGGTGCCAGACCACTTCCTGAGCGCTGCCGAGGTGCCCTTGAGCAAGGCACCTAACCCCCCCCTACCAGCTCAGGAGCGCCTGCTGTGGGCCGCTCCGTCACTCTGACATCTCTCCATTAGTGCACGTCTGTAGGATCCTGTTTGTGCATGTGTATATATCAGCCTATGTGTGTGTTGCATGATTTAACAGAGTGTAAAAACACAATTTCCCCTCGCAGGGATCAATAAAGTAAATCTTAATCTTAATGTGCAAAAAATCCAACACAGTGACATCTGCTGGCTTGTCAGAGTAATAGCAGCTCTCTTTAAACGATATGAGGCACTACTTCACTTATATTCACAGTTTTAATTTAATATGTGTGAAATAGAAACCCAAGGACCCTGTCTGTATCATTTTGTGTTGATATTATTTCATACTTTGAAGTATTGATGAACCCTCCCTGTGTAGTTGTGTGAGTACTTTTTTGGGCTCACGACTTTTGCATCATAATTGATATTTGTTTGACAGTTCATAGTCCAATGTGATGCAGTACAGTATATGTTAATGACTTATTAAATAAGCTGAATCATTTTAGTACATTCTTGGTATCAGGTGGAGATGTAAGTCTTTCTAATGTTCATCGCCCTCTCCCCCTTTCTTTTCTAAAAAATACGACGATCACACAGTTAATTTGTAAAACAGTCAGCTTGAATTAACAGCTTTTCAAAGCATCGGTGACATTCATAACTTTAGCCAACTGTTCATGTGACGTTTCGTGTTCGATACAAGCTCTGGAGCTTCGGCATCATCCGACCATCTCCACTACATCTGACAGATTTGAGCAGCATGCAGAATATGATGATGCAGCATGTACGTTATAGTCATCTGATGAGTATCGATGGTATTTTTTTTGCATGTCACTCCTTACCCTCAGTGCGGCATCTCTGCAGGCAGTCTCTCTCAGTCACAAAGTTGTTCTGGTTGCCCAGACAGCCTCCGTACTTGAAGAGTTCACAGCTCAACAAGGTGGAGTTGTAGTAGTAACGTTGGTGCAGCCCGAAACATGGTCCTGTTTCTGGTTTTGCATTACAGGCCTCTATGGGAGGAGACAGGGAAGAGATATAGAACCAGAGAGATAAGATACACAGTGGTTGCCACATTATATCCTCCATTAAAAAATATGAATCTGTTATACAAGAGCACCAGAGTATCCCATCATCAGAAAGTGATCAGTTACCGGTTGAGTTGAAAAGAGGTGAATCATCACCAGAGCTCTCCATCTCGTCAGTTTCCACAGTAACTTCCTTATTTCTCTTCCTCCGCTGCATCACAGCCAAAGACAGACTCCGTTAGAGATGCAAAGCCACATGAACATAAAACACTACAAATACTCTTCTGAAATACTCAATGCCTGATCTAAAATCACCTTAGGACAATAACACAACTCAAACTACTACTTGTTGTTACTTCATTCTTGCACTGTTAAAACAATTTCAATCCTTATTTAGTTTTATTATTATGTTCATACATGTCCTAATATTTCTTAAATTGTTTCTGTGCCCTTAAGAAGTTCATTTTAATGACATCACGAGGGGCTCATTTTCATTTCCTTCAATCTTTACAGTCTGCTAAACAGCATTATTAAGTTATTTGATATCGGGAGTTCCTATTTAAATGTACATCTAGCTGCTACTTCTTCAACAAACATGTAAAACATATTAATCCTACTGTATAATAGGATTTATATTTCCTTTAACATCACATATACAGCACTGCATGGTATTTTATTTGCTAAAGTGTTTTTGAATACAAATATGAAGACACAGGATCAGAGCACTGAGGTGTGATACATGTATTGTGAGTACCTGAGTCTGAGGCTGAGCTGACGGCTCTGCCACCTGCTCTCCAGGAACACAGTCACCTGCAAAGACATGAAGATAAAACAATATGTTATAGACACCCTGTCCCTTTATAACTAAATGATTTAACATTTTGATTGTCTAGTGTTTGTATATTGGCTTTATGTTTTCTGTCTTTCTCCACCTTGTCCAAATATGTGATCATTTTGAAGACTAGTTTTAAGGGTTATTTGATGGATTTTTTAAAGTAGAAAATCCATGCCAGTAAAGCTTTTGAATACAAAAAATTAAGAGAGCAGCCGTGGTGTGTTTGTATTCACTGTGCCATGTGCATCTCCTGGTGCATCACATTTTTACATGTTGGATATTCTTTGACTTCTACTTGTTTGGAATGACTGTGAAGGAGTAGACTAAAAAGATGGAATGAAGCATGGATATAATGTTCAGTTGTGTCAGAATTTAAACAACACACAGTCAGAAAAAGATGTACAGATGTCGTGCTGAGGACTGACAGAGACCCTGCACACGTGTGTGTGAACTGGCCGTGTCTTGAATAAATGAAAATATCTTTATCCCTGATGTGAACGGTGTTGTTCAGCCATTGAGTTTAATGCTGTATATTTAACTACACTGAATATGTGGAGGCCCAACCAGGGGCGAGGGTTAACAATTAGAAAAAAAGCTTTATACTCTTTGTGCAAGCGATTAGTTCCATCATCCCTTCCAAATCAAATAAACTCAGATTCAAACTGTGACTGTGTTGTACCTTTGTCCTGTCTGATGGTAATAGTGTCATCACTCATCCCCTGCTGTCTGACCAGTGCTTTGAAGTCTTCCAGCACCGTGGCTCTCACAGACATGGTTCGACCTGAAGAGGAACATTACTTTGCTTTCAACAACTTTTTATTATCAATTCATGTCATATAATAATTTTCTATCTGAAATAATCCAATAAAGACATCTCATACTTGAGATGTAAAATAGGTAGACAAAGAAATGAGGTCACAAAGTGTTTCTGTACATCTATTTAGAGCGTCCACTTACTGTAAAGTTTAAGTGATGTGCTCTTATCCCCTGATGTTTTCGATTTGCTCATTATCACTATGGCATACTCGTTGTAGTTTGTGTGAACCACGTAGGCGTCCACGTCTGAAGCCCACCCTGTTGAAAGGACAGGAAGAAGGTCAAAACTGCAAAAACTTCTAGAGTTACATGAACTGAACAGATGAAGAGAGCTGTGTCAGCTGTATGCAGAGAGAGACGCACTTGAGATGTGGTAGGAGAATCGTCCGGGTGTGGAGGTCAGCTCGTAGTCCCCAGTCATCTCCCTGCAGGTTCCATGTCTGCATACACACAAAAAATGACTCAGTAGTGGAACAAAGCATGTGTGATGTGATAAAGAAAGGCTAATTACACATGCAAAAAGAAGAAAAAACACGTCAAAGTGGCGTCTAGTGGGAGAGCTCCGAGCCACAGCGTCTGTGCACGCCGCCATCTTGGTCATCTCTTAGTCATGATGACTTACAACATGACACAGTTATCGTTATTGCGTTGTTACAGGACCCTTAAGCTGCACACAAGTAGAGATACAAACGTAGGAATTCTCTGCACCAAGTTAGGGCTTTGTTCAAAATGTAAAAAAAGAAGAAGTATTTGTACTTTTTTACTAGTACACGTTGGTATTATACATTAGTTTAAACTGCGGTGTAGCCTAATCTATACATTTGTACGATGCTGTGTATTTTTTTGGGTTGTTTAAATGTGGTATTAACCAAATCACAGGCAGCATTCGCTAATCTGCCTGCACCATGATAACATAATATGATAATACATTTGTACCTCCTTTTTTTTCTTGAATGTCATAAATATGTTTAAATCAGTTTATTTCTTTTACATTTTAACACGATTTATTCACATTGATCAAAATAGCGAGAAAGTGCTTCCAACGTGACAGGATAAGAAAAAGTTCCTGTCAGGGATGAACGTATTATATAACTGTGTTTGTGCACACCTAAAAATGGCTTAAAGTTGTATGGAGTATTCATTTGTTAATATTGAAGTGTTTGACAAGTATTGTTTACATTAATGCAATTGATAAGAATGTATTTCTAACTTCTAGTATACTTGTATTTCACTACATGTTTTGTAATACGTGTAGCTGTTTGTCAATGTGCGTTGCTTCCTCTTCTTACAAACCTGAGTACAGTTCGAGTTGTCTTGATTTTGCCTTCAGTGGTGCCCGCCTCCAGTACCAGTTTACCGATGGCTGCATCTCCTCGATGATGTCGCATATGGGGACATGTACTTGCCGAAGCAACGTCATGCCATGTTCCTAAAAACTGTTGAAAAAACACAACATGATATATTTACATTCAACTAACATAATAAACGTATCTGTATCTGAAATAGAAAGGGTTGATTTAGTTTTGACATAGATCATGTTTAATCTAGTGTTTACTCGTTTTGACCTCATGTGACCTAAAACTCTCATCCTGCTTTCTTTAAACAGTCACATGTACCACTCTTAGAGAAATAAACTCTGTGTCTGACATCTTCTACTCCAAGGCAGCAGTTTTACACATTAGACAAAACATTGCAGAAATAATTCATCTTCATGCTGATGGTCTGTTGCTTTCAATATTAATTACAGTTTGTTTCATAACCAGATAAAAGCTCCTCACAGGAGCTTTAAATACAGACATCAAACCCTCTAAATAGCTTTGGGCTCTTATGCCTTTATCAGATAGGACATGAATAGAGAGCGGGGAATGACTTGCAGGAAATGAGCCACAGGTTGGACTTGAATTCGGGTCACCTGCTTTGAGGACAAAAGCCTCTGTACATGGTACACACAAACTAAGCGCTAGGCCAATCTGCACCCCACAAGATATCCCTTTATGCTGATGATGTTATACTTATGTAGATGTACTCAGTGCAGTTAGTACAGAAAGAGTTTTTCTGGGGCGGTGATAGCCTAGTGGTTATGCTGCGTGCCAAATGTACGAGTGCTATAGTACTCGTAGCAGCAGCCATGGGCTCGAATCCGACCGTGGCCCTTTGCTGCATGTCATCCCACACTCACTTCTCCCAAAATTTCCTGTCTCTCTTTAGCTGTCCCATCCAATAAAGGCACCCCCCAAAAAACAGGATTTTTTTTCTGATGCTTATTGTATACAAGATGTTAATGTCCAGTTTGTGCTGGGATGATTATTTTATCCACAAAACATTGGGTAAAAATAACTTATATCATAACAGGAAGAAAAGGGTGGAAAAAGAAAATACTTTAGAAGCACAGGAATAAATGTACAACAAATGAGAAACAGAATATAGAACACAAAGAGGGAAAATAACATGCAAGACTTCATAAATAAGTCGCTCACCTGGGTGAGATCAAAGTTCTCCTGAGTGGTGTAAAGAGGTTCTGGGAGTACAGGGAGTCCTTGAAGGGTCCATGTCCACCCTAAGACCAGCAGGGACACCAAAGTCACTGCGTGCTGCATCCTGTCAGCCTGTGTGTCCAATCGTCTGTGAGAGAATTCAAGTCGGAGACACTGAAAACAAGAAACCTTCTTGCCTGATTTTTCTTACTCCCCTACTGGACGGGACATTGACCTATGTTTTGTGTGCAGTAGCCCCCACACTCACTCACACGGCCAAGCAAAAAACAAATAAGATAAAGAGCAAAGTTCTTCTTCTCTCTCTCCAGTTGAGCTCTGACTAGCTTCGGCAGCTGACCAATTAAACATTGGACTTTTTGCAACATCAACAAATCAATAAGAGCCACCATCTGAGAGACTAACAAGTAAAAACTGCATGATATTTTCTCCTGTGTATTTTATCTCCAGTTTTCATTATTTTTTTGCCAGAGGAGACTTTATTTGAGAAGTTATACTCAAGTCTAATCGAGACTTCATGTGTTTTTTGTGAAGGCCCCTTGGTGAGGACAGTAGTGTTTGGAGAAGTGGCTCTTTAAGTGTACAATTAGGCTAGTGCAAACCTAGCTCCATAAATGGGCCAAAATAACTTAAACAATGTCACTTAAATTCTGCTGCTTGAATACAAATTAAACATCAGCCATAGAAAAGGTTCAGATTGTGCAATCATTACTGGTCCGCAGACGTTTGGTGACTACGTATTTTTGATTAAACAATGCATTATCCCTCATAGCCCACATTTTGTCAACACGCTGTCCACTTGTAAGAAGTTTGTGAGTCTTCTATGAGTCAGTAGTTTCTGTTGTAAAATGTTTCAACTAGTTTTTAAAGTTATGTGACCAACAAGATTATCACTATTTAGTGAAAGGACAGTTGTCCTGCAAAAGTGTTGGGCAACCTACCCAGGAAGTCTAAAGTAGTTTTTTTTCTCAGTACTCAAATGAAAATCTATAATCAAACTACTTAAAGGCAGGGTTGGTCATTTTCTAAAACTAGCATGATTTTGAAAGTATAGCATTCCTTCAGAGCTCCGTCTACACCCACCCCCTCCTCTCTGTGCTCCCTCAAAAGCCACGCCCCTCACTTACATGCACAAGCGCCATCGCTTGCATTGTATAGAAACTACGTCGTCTCATGTCTCATTCAGACACAGTATAAACTCCGCCGTTTGAGTGTGGGCTAGTGCACGCAATGGGTAGAGAATGAGCAGGGAGACAGGGACGCATGATTGGTTCATCAGATTGGTACCTCGTGGCAGACATTGAGTAATGCATTACAATAATCTTTACATGAGGCAACAGGATTACCTCTTGAACCCCAAACTCTCTGTTGCTCCGTTAAGTAAACTCATAATAACACTCTCTGGCTCATCCTCCATCATTGGTTTAGCATATTGGCTCTTTGCCCACTTGACCTGCCCCCATCTGTCACTCATATAGGCCTACAATTGATTAAATCTGACCATGAACAAAAAACTAATTGTGTTCAGGCGATGCATTGATGCAGTCTTACTTTGCTAATACCTGTCCTTTAATTAGCTTATACTGTTACATGTTCTGTTTTAGGAAGTGTTACACTTTATGCTGCTCAATTCTGTGAAAGGATAATGATATTACAGTTAAGTTACTGCCCCAGACTGTCCTAGAATCACAGACTCTCGTTTAGTGAGCTAATCCATTAACACAATTACACAGACACTGAGCCCAGAACACCAGACAGGTCCTCTTATCACTAATCTCTTGTTGTTGGCCTTGTGTGGTGTAGAGAGTACATCTTTTGGTTGAACAAACTGATCCGAACCGGTCATCAGAAATGATCAATTCTTCACAGTTCAGTTGAACTCTCAGTTGCAAATGAATACACATCAGGGAATCAGTGACTGAAGGAGTGCAGCCAGTCATTCTGTCACAGGTGGAACAGCGATGTGTCTGGCTGAGCCTGAGACTCAGATCTGTTTATTGTAAGGGAGTCGTTCATGTTCAGAGATTCGTTCACTAAACGCACATCAGTGAACGTGAGCCCTGACAGACACAGTCCAATGAAAGCCTCTCACTATTGAAAACAACTCATTAAAAGCCTTTGTAGCCTAAAACTTCATGCCAAAAAACTACGTTTACTCTCTGCATAATAATGCAAGGTTGCTGATTAAAAAAGCTTAACGTATTATAAAGAAGAAGAATTATTTACACATTTCAATGTTTGGTTATTGTAGGAAAAAGTCTTCAATCACTAAAGAAACATCAAACATAATCTAGAAAAACTCTTAAAATGCACAATCGTAATTTCTAGAGACTGTAGCCTATTACCCGAAAAAAATAGCTTCATATTTTATTTTTATTTTTGAGGCTCCTTCACACGGATGTTACTTCCAGATCAAATAAAAAGCACAACAACATTCAATGTACCAAATAGTGAAGGGTTTTCTTTTAGCTAACAGACTTCATAAAATACATTTAGAAATCTGATCTCACCTGCTTCTTCAGGTTCAGTCTCTTCTCGGCTCTCAATGGAAATGACCTGAACGTTAAGCTGTGTGTAAATTCACTCTAAATGGGACTAAGCAGGTGAAACTCCGGTCACGGGCTGAACGACTCCCTGAACAAATCTTCTTTTAATGACGAATCCCAATTATTCAGAAGCCTACATGATGAAGTCACTGATGTTTATTCCTTTCATCGAAACGCATCGTTCAATTCTGTATTTACAGTACCCACATTATTTAAGGCCTTGTACATTTTCTTGAAACTATTTAAATGAGGCTAAAATGAGGGAAATGAATTAGAATAGGCATTAAAGCGATACAGTACCAATTGTTAAATGCTGTAGGTTAATTAGTAGTAATTGGGAATAGTGTTTAGGTCTCCCTTTTTTATTTCTATCTTTTTTCATCTTCAGTTTATTTTATGTTGAAAAATAAGAGGTTCTGTATGGACAACCTCCTCCGGCTGGACAAAGATATATCTCGAATACCAGAGAGGCCAATCACTAAACCAAGAAAACATTCAGGTGAATAACACAAAGTGCTTTTGGAATGACATAAATAAGCTGGGGCCTGAACATCATGAGAAAATATGGAAATATGGAAGGACAGGAATTATCCTCAGACAGGGAAAAGGTGCTTGTGAGTGGGGAAAGGGATTCTCTAGTCTTTTCTCAGGAAGTGACGGTTTTGATGAAAATGTTTATGCTGAGAATGAGATATGAGCACATGAGAGATTTACAGAATCAGCACTTCTATACTAATGAGTTATAGGGGACTGAGAAGTGTCTATGTGTCATTTAAACATAGTTTTGACCACAGTGTTTTGCCTTCCATCTGGCTTAAAGGAGCAATATGGAACTCTGACACCTAGCGTTTAAAACGGGTACTGCAGTCCAAATTCAAAACATTGGAGAGAGCTGTCTCCCCCTGCCCCCTCCCCCTCCTCCCCAGAGGTGATGTGCAGGCAGGTTGCCATGTCCCGGACACTAAAGCTTCAGTATTTAGCCAGCTCCGCATTGGTCCTGAAACCTTTTTGCGTTCTAACCTCTCTCCATTTGTCATGAGCATCTCCAATATTCATCCTAGTTTTACCACTCAGCAAGATAGTTTCAGTGTGTTCCCTAAAAGCTCAAACACGAAGAGAAACATAGAATCAATTTAATAGTGAAGAACCTGAATAACAATCATTTTGACGTACAAAGTGCCTTACATTAGGCCGATGTTGAAGTCAATGTTGACAACACAGTGTTGTGTTAACCCACAAGAAAATGTTTCTCACAATGCATTTATTGAACGTGACACAATAGTGTTTCGAGTGTTTTGTGTGTGATGTTCCTCCTCTTCAGTATTCAACAGGATCTCTCCCCCTGAAATATTAAACACACATTTATTCATGTGTTCAAATGAAATACAGCACATGTTGTATGTTCTCTTTTGATTTTGTGCATTCACAGAATAGCATGATTTTGTGCATTCACAGAATAGTATGATTTTGTGCCTTGTCTACAAAGATACCCTGATGGAGGCATGGACCAGGACCTACAGTGTCACAGGTCATGTCTGACTATTGCATTCTCTTCCCTGTTTACTTTAACTGGGTACTGAAAATCTCTGAATACAGTGAAAAATGCCAAAAATAAAGGGACAAAAATACCCTTTAATGGATTTATCACAATTCTACACTGTTGTTAACACTGCCGTTAATGTGGCAAACCGTGTATGATCAGTAATTAAACACTAAGCCACTTTTAACCCTCACCTTGTCAAACATTACCGGCATCCACCTCCTGAGCAGGAACCCCAGCTTCATTGTTTGACCTCTTGGAAACTAAAATCTACTTGACAGAGACATAAGAAACCCACATCAGGTTACTGATGAATCTCTAAACCAATCAGAGCTGGGGTTTGAATGCAAATGTTCATTCAGCACATCACAGTGTGAGGCAAATACCTGAGATTGAGCTGTGATGGGTTTTGTCACCTGCTCACCTGGAACACACTCACCTGAGAAGACAGTAAGATGAAATGACAAAGATATTTGTGTCCTTGTGTCTAGGCAGCCAAAATATATCTCATTCAAGTTTCATACCTAATTTAGTTTTCATACTTAAATAAATGCAGACTCACACAATTATGGAATGTATTGATTGTGTTAAAACTTTTCTTTTCCTCAATATTTTTGCACCTTTGCTCTGATTTATGATGATATCATCGTCACTCATTCCATGATGTCTGACCAGCGTTTTGAAGTTTTCCAACACAGTAGAAGCCACGGTCAAAGTTCGACCTGAGGACAAAATTCCCAGGAAAACCTTAAGATTCTTCAAACATTTATAAAAAAACGTCAACAAAATAACTGATGAACTCCGGATTTTGTCACTCACTGTAAAGCTTGGCTTTGGTGGTTTGATTCCCCGATGGTTTCTCTGTGCTAAGCTGAAGCATCATTGCAAAACCATCATAGTTTGTCTGAACCACAAAAGAATCCACATCTGCCCCAAATCCTGCAGAGGAAGAAGAGTTGAAATTAATTTGCATGATCCAGGCCTATTTCTTCTTCCATTCATAAAAATATGAACAAACATACTTGCAAAATGATGGAAGAATCTTCCAGGAGTGTCGGTCACACTATAATGTGTAGTTGTCTGCTTACATGAACCATTCCTACACGCACACACACACGCACGCACGCACACACACACACACACACACACACACACACACACACACACACACACACACACACACACACACACACACACACACACACACACAAGTTACACTCTATAATTTTGATCTGTAAGTCTACAAGAATGCATGCAAGTCTGACCAGAAACTAGTGGACGTCACGGTGAAGTTGCCTGTCGTGGCAATTTGTTGCAGCTCCATTGCAACTATGGCAGGGTTTCCCCTCTTGTGCTGCATGTGGTGAGGACAGGTAGAAACAACTGCTACCTCGTACCACCTCCCCATGAACTGCAAGGACAACAACATGTTAACTGTAAAGACAAAGGAAAAACTTTGTCTAAAGAAATTTGACAGAGTGAAATTATTCATAAAAAAGCTGTTTTAATAGACTCACCCTGCCCACATCGAAGCTCTCCTGTGTGGTGACAAGAGGTTCTGTGTGCACAGGGACGGCTTTCAGGGTCCAGGCCGACCCCAGGACCAGCACAGACACCAGACTCACCACACTCAGCATCCTGTCACACTCTCAGGCCAAACTGACATACATGGTTCCTCCCAAAACACCACAGAAAACTCTCCCTGAACTAAAAGAGCAAGGGTCTACATTTCTCTTTATCAGTTTTTCTGTGTCACTTGGTGTGTGTGTGTGTGTGTGTGTGTGTTTGTGCACTAAATGGGTCCATGTGATTGTGTGTGTTTTGTATTTTGCAATGAATCACTGGACTTTAGAATCTGAGGTTAAAACAAACAACCAATCGATAGGCTACATGTAAGAATTTAACAGCTGATGAATAGTAGGAAAATGGCTGGATGGCTGTCTGCATTAGTCAACATGATTAATTTGAGTTTAATCTACATCAAGTGGCTTAACCACATTTCTAACAGAATGTAGATCATCATATGCTCACTTTAGGCAAGTTAGCTTTAGCATTAGCAAGCTAAACGGGCTGCGAGGTCTGGTTCACAGCAGAAACACAGACTGTGTAAAATCTGCTCCCTGGTGGTCATAGATATGTACTACAACACTAACATTGTACCCTACATTACATGGCCCAAAATAAAGATTATGAAAGTATGCATACTGTATTGACCCTGTGTGGAGGTACGTATTGATTATTCCCAGAGTAACAACCTATCACATGATTATATTTGAGGAGTTTAATACAAAGACTTAACGGAAGTTATTTATCAGCTACCACAGTAAAAAGTCTTTATTGTTTTTGCTCATTCAGCCAGAAAATAAAATAAATGTCATAATGTAAAAGCCAACAGAAAAGAGGATTATGAATGCATTGTACATATGCAATATTCGCTGCTGGTGATCTTTGCAGCCACAATGATGACGTTCGTTGTTAGAGGGTTTCTTTGTAGACTTTCATCGTAAATGCTGGGAAAAGTGGACAGGAAAATACAAAGCAGGAACCACCTCATCTCAGGTACACGGGGGAACCTACAAGGTTCAGCAAAAACAAGTTTTCATAAAGATGTGTGTGTGTGTTGGTGGTGGGTGGCTGGGGGTCAAAATCCCCAAATAATTTATTTTTCCCACAATTTTAAAATGAAGAAATAACAAAGACTCACAGTTCATCCAGATCCTGAAGGTGGACAATTTTCTGTTAGCAAAAAAAGAAAAGGCATATGTATATGGCAGTGGCAGGAACACATGTAGATGTATTTGTATATATTCATGTGTGTTGCTGCCTCCTTACCTGCAGGAGGAGGAGTCAGAATAGATGCTGCAGGGAAACCCCGGGACAAGGCGAAGGCTTTAAACCTATTAATGATATTATGTCTGACAGTGGGAGAGCGACCTGCGGACAAACAGACAGAACACAGATTGAAAGCAGTCACTCTGCAGCTCACATGCTAAGATGTAACTTAAGAATTCATTTTGAAGTGTGTGTGGTTCTTACCGTAAAGCGCCACCTGTGTGTACTCTCTGTTAAAGACTTTGTTTTTGAGGACCAGAGCGTAGTCGGTGTAGTTTGTGTCTACTACTGTGATGTCCTTCACTGTGTTGTGGCCTGACGGACAACAAACATACAGCTATTCATTGACTTAACCAGAGACAGGGAGAATGAATGAATAGAAATGTGTGTGAGTGACAGTGATTCTATATGAAGAGCAATTCATTCAATGTGTAAAGTTACAGATTGTACAAGCTGGATGCCTCCACGTAACGCGAGAAAGACGTGTAAGGCAAACGTTAAGACATTTCTACATAAAGTGGGTCTTTATATTCAGGTCACTCAGGATCTGAGGCTCAAATTGGTTCAGATCAAGTCACATGTCCTACACGTCCTCCAATCACATAATCATATCAGTCAGGTTCATTAGATGTTAGTGAGACTCACGTGTGCTGAAGTATGTGAACTGCCCAGGTGTGTTGGTCTTCTCATACTGGTACACCTTACTCAAACATCCCGCAGGTCTGAAGCACACAGAGGAAACACAGTCCGTCTCTATCTCTCTTTGGCTCTCACTTTACACTCTGCCTGATAACTAATGTAGTACTCACGTGGCGTCCCACATTGTCAGGTTGACGTTGCCGTTGGGCAGAGGTGTGACCATGCCCATGGAGGCCTTCAGTTTATCTCTGAAGGGAATAAATTTGGGAGAGTCATAGGCCAGGCCAACCCGGTACCACCTCCCTGCAAACTGTACAAACACAAGAATTTCAGTTTGACTACTACACACGCTTTATGCAGGTCACTGAAGAAATAAAACGTTCCGCAAGTTGGGGACACATTGGTCACATTTTTAAGGATAAAGCTGGCAATATGGAACATTTTCTCATAGTCGACACATCCCAGGAAATATCAAAAACAACTGTGTGATTTTCTCATTCCAAGGCCCACCGGTTCCTACTGAAAACATAAAGCTTCATATAAGTTTAACTCCAGAAGAAGGAAGTGTACGCTTTAGCTAAGTTAACCTAAACAGGAGTAAAAAGCCTTTGGAGACTATTTTCAGCTGCAGATTGTGTGCTGGTGTGTATTTCAGGAAACATTGAGGGACCTGTTGGATTGACTTGAAATATACAGTGCCTGTGTTGATCTTAATGAAGAAACATGTGACCCTGTGTTGATGTGTAGCTCAATGTATGTGTGTTTATTTACTTTACACTTGGACCAAAATAGAGCTCTAAGACACAAAAGAACAGGGCAATATTTTTAAGTTGAATCAACTAACTTTTTCAATCTTTTTAAGAGATTTGTCATCAAATCACCTCGTTTCAAATATCATTTTCATCTCTTAGTGTAACATGTGCTTCAATGGCTGTATATACGTGAATACGTGTGTTTTCGTAGTCTACATCTATACAGTATCTAGTGTACATGACCACAGTGAGAAACAAGTTGTGAACACTTCCTCATATAGTTACAAAGATCCTTTAAGACTCTGGATGGAGGGGGAGTAAAAGTTATATTCTGTTGGAACATACTGACTTTATAATAATGAATGTATGTACATTGTGTAGTAATTTGCATTCTGCTGCTTTATACTGTAACCTGTGGATGAAGATAGAGAGAAAACAGAGGAAATCATAGACTTAGTTTTGTTGTTTTTCACATAAAACTATGGCAGATCAGCAATAAATTGACTTATGATACACCTGGAACAATCCTGATCCATTTTGATTGGCTCTCAAATCTGCAACAAAGAAGGAATGAGGATCTTCCTTTTGAGAGAGTTTTGACGTGTCGTATTCACCCTGGGACATGTCACAGTGACCTCTTTCCGGGAGAACAAGGATTCACTTATTTATTAGTCAGTTTGTGTTGAGGTGATACAATTAATCCGCACTTGTTTGCTTTGGGTCATGCAAGCAGCAGAAACTGTTCTCAAACGTTGACTAAACACACAAATATAGAACCACGCACACACTCTTACTCATAGTGACACACTCACTTACGGAAATACACCGACATCTACAAACACACACACAGAACACAGAATTCCCTAAAAAATGGAGTCACTTAATAGCCAATGTTGATTCAACTTCCAAAAGTCAATACGATTTAAATTCATTCATGCATACAAACATTGTGAAATCAAAATGTGTGTGTATTTAAAATGTATTTAACCAGGAGAAACCTCATTGAGATTAACAATCTCATTTACAAGAGTGTCCTGGCCAAGACGGTCAGCAGCAAAACAAAAAGTTACAGACATAAAGCACAGAGTCATCACAAACAGAGATCAACATTTCCTGAGTCACAGAGCACAAAATCAAAATCATCAGTCAAAGCATTTAGTGTGTAAGCATTGTGTGTATGTCTGTTACCCTCTGCAGGCTGAAATCTCTCTGTGGCTTCACATCAGCGTGCACCATCACCCCGCACATCACCATGACAACAGCAACCGCAGTGGTCCTCATGTCTGCGTGCAGAAAAGGAAAAGCTGGTAGGACCTGAAGGGTGTAGAGAGGGTATCTGACACGAGCCTGAAGTGAACTAAAGGCAGCTCACACACAGGTACAGAGTGGCAAAGCCTGTGGCAATGTTTGCTCTGCTAGCTGATCCACCCACCTGGTCGTCAGCCAATCATCTTCAGGGAGCAAGGAACAGTGGGCAAGTGTTGAAGATGTGTTTCCAAAACAAGTCCCAACTGGACTTAAACTTCCTATATGTGCGGGAATAAATGGTGACTGTGGTTTCTTAGCATCAGCTGAAGCTCATGTGCAGAACACACAACCATGGTTTCATAAGACTTTGTCACACATTTAAAGAAACACCAAGGCGCTCTTAAAGGGGTTACTCCTAATCCTGTTTGTGTTTTTTTGAAGAGACTAACAGTTATTTGCTTAACTGGAAGCTGTAGATCCATACTTTATAGATGCACAAACACAAGTTAAAAGTTCTGCATGAAGAAGTTATCTCAAAAGTTCAAAGGCAACAAAATGCACTTGAAGTTTGAAAACAAACATTATGCAAAATGGCTCAATTTTATGTAATTATAATGATGCATTAATATTTAAAAGTCCAGTAAGCAGATTTTAACTGGTTATGAAACAGACTTAAATGAATTCTGTGCCTTTAAATGACTAACAGCAAAGCAGAGCATCAGGTGGACACTTTCTGCAGGTAGGTGTCGGACAAAGTGATTATCTGCATACTGCAGAAACAACCTTTCTTCTTTTACATTTTCAATGGCATACAAAAATTGAACTGAAGTATTTAAAATCTGTGCTGCTGTACAGTACTTTTCCACCACTGTTTACGGCTTCATGTTTGGCTTAAATTCAGGTTTGAGAAGGCAAGTTTGCACAACTACAGAATGAAATGCAAACTCTTGTTATCACTCATGTTATGACAAGAAGAACCAGTCATTCCTTTCTATGAAAGATAAGCCGTTATCAAAGTCTCATTGTGGAACGTATTTTTAAGCTCAAGTTTTCCTTGAAAGCTTCACTGCTCGTCTTTTAATCAGTTGAGTAAATGCTAAGTTATCATAAACATGTACAAACAAGTTCATGGTTTAAAGTAAAATAAAAAGGTAAATGTAAGTATTCATTAAGCTGAGTAGGTTGACATGACTGAAATGAATGCTGTTCCTAAAAGTGAGAAGAGTAAACTAATAAACAGACAGATGGATGTTGAACGTGTGTTTGGAGGGAGATGAATTTGCTGAATAAAAGAACTCATTGTTGAGTTCCCTGGAAGTGTTGTAGGTCTAATGTATTGGCTGACAGGCCCACATCACACTACTAATAAGATTTTTCTCTTAAAACATAAAAATGCAGCTGCATTGACAATACTCGATGTGCAAGTCTTCCCCAGATTCGGAGTAAATCATTAACATGTATTTGAAACTAAAGGGACAAGTTAAAACAAGTTCAAATCCTACTACATGGAATTAAATACTACTTCTGGTGTAAAATCCTCATCCTTGTATCTAATGTTAGACTTAAGGTGATCACTTAAATTTGAATTAATTTTAGAACTGATCATAAAAGAAGTTATGCCCTTCACGTGGGAGTTTAGTTACAGGAAACATCCAGTGTGACCCGAAGTGAACTGCTTGACCTAATCTAGTTTCATTGATAAAAAACAGAGTTTAAAGGGGTGGCTAAGTTGTTGGTAAAAAAAAGTTTTGCAATATTCCCAGCACATGTAAGGATTTTTAATGGCATCAAAAGTAATTATCTGTGCACAGCTACAATGTGGTATGTAGCATAGAAACAAACGTCCAATCAATCCCAGAGGAGCATAAAAAGGTGCTCTCAGTGCGACCATGGAGAGCAGGAAAATTAAATGCACCTTTCTTTTGATTGTCAACTGATATGTAATACTCTTATATCAGCTTTTCTGCAAAGTGTCTGAAGTTTGTCCAGACTAGTGTTTAGTAGTGTTAAGTAGCCTACAGGGGTTCCCAAACTTATCAGCCCGCGACCCCCAAAATAACAGTGCTAGCAACTGGAGACCCCCATTGTCCCTCGAAGTGGTTAAAAAATGTAATGTTGCGCACAGCACAGAAGAACACAACAGCCCAAACATGAAATATTATTTTAGTCAGTTAGTGTAAGAAACGCTAGAAGAAGAACACCAGTAATGACCCGTAAGCTACTTCTTTGTAAATATTTTCACATTAATGGATAGGGATGTAAAGATTAATCGTGAGGCAGTTAAAAATCGATTCAAAGGTGTAAAGGTTCACATCGGTACTCTGAAAAATGAATCGCAGTAATATCGTCAGCAGCTGTAGAGCAGAGGCGGTTTGTAACAAGCAGGTGTTATCATGGCAGCTGCGGAGGCCAAACCATACTAACAAGCGGGTTTGCAGCCCTGCTCGCCCAAACGAGTGTAAGAGCCAAAGAGACGAGGTGCATTGCTGTTTTCATGAAAAAATTAAAGGAATCTTTTTCAGTCATCTCATAATTTGTCTTCAGTCTCATTTTGTAAAATAAATCGTGAGAGAATCGTATCGTGAACCCAGTATCGTATCGTAACTTTAGTAAATCGTTACATCCCTACTAATGGATAAGATATGCTATTTTTGATTTTTACATGTTTTTGGAAAGAATTTCGCACCCCCCCTTCACTGTGTCATGACCCCCCCAGGGGGTCCCGACCCCACTTTGGGAACCACTGGCGTACTACTTAGGGTTTCAGGTAGCTTAGTTTTGTGTTAAACGCCTTCCAAGATCGCAGGAGGATGCTTCATGTTTGAAGTTATAAAGAAGTGCTGATGTTGTAATGTCTCAGGAGCATGATTGTGCAAATATTTGGTTAACCATTGTTTGTCATGTGCCACAATGTATTATTTCATTTTCTTTCAAAATGTACTTGCCCTTGTCTATGTTGTTTTCTAGTGTTGTGTAAGACCACCTGTGCAGGGAACTATTTTTGTGCAGGACATGTTGAAAAAATAAACTACTACGTCATGTAGTATCACCAGTATGTATCTGTGATCTAAAACACAGCAGTCAGGCATTCATCTGCTCCATCACAGATAAGTGGTACAACAATCAGAGCCTGAGTGAGCAATTTAAATAGTTTTTATTAATAATGATTCTTTGCAGCACTGCATTTATCTCATTCTTTTGAAATGCATGATGTATACAGCGAGCCTTCAGTGGACAAGAGGGCATCAGTGTGTGCACACCTCACAGACCTCCCCTAAACACTCTGCAAGAGCCGAAAGCTGCCGCCTGTGCAACGAGACCATTAAATTAAATAGAAATAATATTAATAATAATAAAAAAACAACCTTTCACTCACATAGGCAGACGTGTACAAACGTGTTTCCTTCTCTAGCACTGCTGGATGTTCCTGAGGAGCACGGCAGGGAAAAACCGACAAACAAAAATTGCACAAAAAAAGAAGAACTGTTGATCAGAGTCATGAGGGACAGTCAGAGACAGAAATGTGAGAAAGCATCATTGTTTAGCCAGGGCGTCTGATGTGTGCCTGGTGTGCAATGACAGCTGTATAATCTAAAGTAGATATTTAAGGTGACATTCTTGCCATTTTCTGCAGAGAACTGTGACACATTTGATAGAAAATTAAATTTTCACCAATGAATTCCAATCCACAGTTCTTAAAATTCTACCCATTAGGTCCAGAAACTGCATGATAGAAGGTGGTATGTGTGTGTGGCTTTCTGACTTTCTGAAGAACTGTTGCTGAGGTCACAGCGCCCCCCTTTGGTCAAACAAATGTCTCAAAATATCAACACTGTCCTGAAGAAACAAACATGTTTTTCATGGATTGCTGCGTTTGCAGTTTGCCATCTACATTTGGAAACATGTAAACCACCTCCTGGTCACCATATACAACAGCGTGATCCAGAAAATGTTGCTCTCTGGCTGGTTCCTAGTGCCTTTTTTTTTTTTTTTACGACCCCCCCACCTCCCAAAAACAACATTGCCATTCGATTGTCTTACACTCAAACATGTATCCCCGTTTTAAACCAAAATCACAAAGCTATGAATCCAGACAAATAAAACAAAGCAAACTTATTTAGCAGTGAAACACTCAAAGCATAATTAACAGTTCTTTCAAAAATAATAATTTAAAATCATTTTTAAAAAAAAGAGTAAAATGGAAACATCTTTTTCAGAGTGCTCTACTGTGCGGCTGTTCAGACAGGGGTCAGGGGTCAGCGAGTGAAACCCTCGGGCTCCAGCATCATAACAGCCAGACTGTTCCCTTAGATACACATGTTACGTCACAACATCATCATCATCGGTCACTCATTTTGTTTCTTCAGACATTCATGAGGAACATTTTTCACACTCATCATTAAAGAATAAATACAAGTGAGAGAGACTCTTTGAACTGAGACCACAGAGGAAGCAGCGATGAATTTCCTTTTCTATCAAATGTCAATTTTTTTCGACCAACTGCACTCGTCAGTGCAAAGTACGAATCATGCGAGTCGTTTTGACCCTGCTGAGAATCATTCTGCAGGAAACAAAGCAGCCTAAGCATCGCCACAAGGGAAGAAAAACATGTAAATGAAGGCATCGTCTCAATACAGCCAGTCTTCATATGACCCGTTACACAATGTAAGCAACAGTCAGACTGGCTGTGTTGAGGCGACTGAGAAAAAGGTCAAAGAAGAGAAGTCACAGGGGGAATGGCAAACTATACAAGACACATGTCAGTACAAGGTTTCAGAGAACAGTTTATAGAGTGTTTAGTTGGATATTTGTGTCACCAGATGGAGAAAAGAAACCTCCATCAGCCACAAATCAAACTCCAATTGGGAAAAGAACCGAACTACAGTTTGAACCATTATCAGAATTTAGCAGACAGGGTGTGTTTGAGCAGAGACAGTGAGGATGAAACTAGAAGGGAGGGCGATCTGTAGACAAAGAAGAGGTTAGACATGATGAATCAGAACAACGTGAGTGCTTGGCAGAATGAAAAAAGGCTTCACATGAAAGGTGCTGAACGAATGGGAACTTTAGAGAACCATGACGACAACCAAAGAGACCACACGTGACTGAAAAGATGGATAAAGACAAATCACGGTTAGAGTAAAGATGAGGTTAAAACTCAAAACCAAAAGAAGAGGGGAAGACAGACTGATTTAAAAAACATCTGGCCTCTTCTTGAACCTGGCTGGACAGCCAGAGATTCTTAACAGAGGATTTTCAGACTTAGACTTTAACGCCAGCTTTGCTAACACTTCTTTGACAGGGAACTTGTAAGCGACAGAGCAGATTACAGTAGGTAAAATAAAGGAAATGAGGGAAGTTGAGTCAGGCATTGGGGACCCATTCAGAGACTATTTTGGGGGCCAGGGCCTGTGAATCTGGGAGCTGAACTCACAGTAAGGCACAGTGCTCTGCTTGTGGTTGGTGATGCTCATTCATGCTGCTACGACCTCTGATAACAAAAACATAGATGACAAAGCACATTTTCTCTTCTTCTGCTTTTCTTCACACACCTCACAGTTATCAATGTCCCCACTCCCGCCCTTTGTATCTTTGGATCTTTCGGCTCACTTGAAAACCCTCTTTAGCACCAGAAGATTGATGGAAACACAGGTTTTTGTCTATCAGGAGATTTGGTGCGTCTCTGTCTTCAGGTCAGGTCCTCTTCTTCTTGTGTTTCAGGAAAAGGTGCACACATCCTACGATAGGTGTCTTTTTGGGACAAAACCTGCAGATTGCATGTCAGCTCAGTGTGTGAAAATGTCCTGTGTCTGTGTGGGGAGAAAAACCCCGGATGTATTTAGCCCAGGGTTGAACCAGTCAGATCACTTGACTTTGTGTTCCAGCAGCTGATATAAAATGTGCTCTGCAGCTTCATCTGAGAAGTGCTTCTGGTGGATGCATCCGGATAAACATAACGCAAAAATAACTCGATAGTCAAAAGAGAAAGCTTTTACAACGTCATAAATCACTGAGAGTTTCATATTTTCTTAAATATGTAAACAAACACTACTACAACTTAAATATATTTGGTGTGATGCAGACATATTGAAATGAGAAGCTTTGTTTTATATCAGCGCTCATGTGCTGCTGCTGATTATTGCACCGCCTACGCTGGAGCACTATTGCACTTTTGTGAATCTTTCAGCTTCAACCACTGGTCTAAATTAAATCCCTCACAACCTTTACATTGTTCCCTTTTGAACAAAAAAGAAAACACTAAAAAGAGACGTTAACCTCAGACACAGAGCTTGTGGCTAACAGTGCAGGTGGAGTCCACGGTGGAGGCTGCAGTCTCTCACACAAACAATCTTCCTGATAAATCAAAGAACCGAGAGAAGGTTCGGCCCCTCGGAGGTCCCTCTGTTGTCCCAAACACTTTTTGTGCTAAATCCATGCTCGTCCTCAGCACACTGCGAGTCTGTGGTTATCTGTAATTTTTTTTTTTGCATTCTTGATGCCAGGCAGCCCCGTACACCAGCTGTGTGCTCCAGCTACACATCTGGACCAGGACTAACAGGTGTGGTTGTTTGAGGCCGGTGTGTGCGGGGGCTTGTGTGGCTATGAAGTGTTGGAGTTCAAGTTACCAAATAGACCAAGTGAGTGACTCTCTCCGTGTTTGCTGAGGTAGCGAGAGGAGTTGCCAAGGGGACATCAGGCGGGACGGATTGGAGTGGTGCTGTGTGTGGCGTGCATAAGTCTGATTTTAAAGATTTCAAAGAGCAATGTGGTTTTATGAATATAATGTGTAGGTGTGATTGTAGGTTTATAAATGTTTGTTAATGTGTTGGCATTTGGAGTGTGTGTATGGCTATTACTTTGTATGCACTCATGTTTATCCGGAAATGGTCCTTCATTCCTGGTCATCCAATAATATCTTCTTTTTCTGTATCTGTTTGAATAAGTGTGTGTCTGTGTGTTTTTACATGTAGTGTTCAGCCTGGTCATCACAATTTATGTTTCCCTGTCAGTATGGAGCGGTAAATCTCCTCGTCCAGCTGCACATAGCGCCCTCTGCTGGAATCCAGGAAGTACAGTCTGTCAGACACTGCAGTGGGATCAAAGCTGTCCCGACGCAAGTCTGTCTTCTGAAACTTAAACGTTCCTGAGAGAGAGGCAGAGAGATCATGTAAGCATTATATTTAGCTCAATTAGCTGTTTTACAATTACAGCACGTTTTGCTTTCATTGACTATCTTAGTGTAATATATGTTTAATGTAGATGTCCTTCAAGACACATAGAGCAGAATTAAGTAATATTATAAATCTGCATGTTCTATTGTTCCCTTTTCCCAATTGGCTATTAAAAGATCTTTTCACCTGTCTTGTTGACCTCTGGCAGGAAGCGGAGGAATACTGGTCTTGCATACGGAGGCAGAGCCTTTTCCATATCCTTCACAAACTTCTCCAGGTCGGTGGAGTGAGATGGATCAGCGATGGCTGCCATTCCAGCCTTTCCCTCTGCTCCTGTGCACACAAAACAGAGACGTTTAACATCAGGCAGATGCTCAAGAGTCATCTTAGCTAATTCAGTCACTGAACTTTGGCCCTGTACAGTATGTGTTGATTCTGCCTCACGGGGGTTTTCATGCAAATATCAGACAAATAATGTAAATGTAAATAATGTAAAGCTCGCTTAGCGGCTTATCATATTAACAGGCCAAACAGTAAGTCTTTGCTCCCTTTTTTTAAAGGGAATGAAAATGTAGTTTAATGTTATTGATGTGGCTTTTTCTCCTTCAGAGAAGAAATGAGAAGGTTGCATGTCTGAAGTCATGCAGTTTGAGTCGTTCACCCACTGCTTGGATATGTGAGCGAGCAATAAGGCTCTACAAGCTCTATTAGTTTCTTTAGCCTAACTGTGAAACAACTACGGTCAGCATCCATCAAAAAGAGTCTCCTTGTGGTTTACAGGCTCATTCTGCTGCTAATAAATGAGCCATGAGTGTTGACTGTTTAGCTTTATCAACTTGGCTTTTGTTGACCCCTCGCTCCTCTCCAGTGCCTCCCTCTCATCAGACAACCAACACGGCCACGGCAAGAACCCCAAACTTGAAGCTTCAAAAGGTCAGCTCTCGACAAAATGGGTGACGTCTTGGTAGCTACCTGTCGGTCTAGTCTTTAATCTTAATCAAGCAAATATTCCAGCATGTATATTAATAGACTTTACCTGGTACTTCAACGCCATACACCACCACGTCTTTCATGTCCAGCAGCCTGCTGAGAGTCCCCTCCACCTCGGTCGTTGAGACGTTCTCTCCTTTCCAGCGGAAAGTGTCTCCAGTGCGGTCCTTGAAAAACATGCTGCCGCACTCATCCATGATCAGCACATCACCTGGTGAGAGGGAGGATCATGTAAATGTATGTAATCAGCATGTGATGCTATGTATAACTCCATGTGTATGTAAAGCTGTTTTTCACACATGCACCCTTGAAAAAAGAAAGAAAAGAAAGTATTGCAGGCTATCCCTGTTGGACGAGAAGGTGGGGTCTCAGGAGGGAGGACATGATGTAACAAAAATGGCCGCCTGGAACTCAACATTGAGGTTACACCGGTCACGTACCGGTCCCAGGGTATAAACGCTATCACACTCTCTCACTCACTTGCGGTGAATGTTCCTGAATATTCTCTACATCTCCTAACTGCTCACCCTGACCTCAAGGGAAACATTTCAGGAGTTGTGTGCAAGTGTGAAAGAGGCATAAATGACTCTTACCAGAGAGATAGGCAGTGTCTCCTTTCTTGAAGACACTTTGGGCAATCTTCTTGCTGGTTGCTGTTTGGTTGACGTAGCCATCAAACCTCCGAAGAGGGTCATTCTGAATGATCCTGCCGACAAGCTGGCCGGGCTCGCCTACAGAGAGAGAGAGAGAGAGAGAGAGAGAGAGAGAGAGAGAGAGAGAGAGAGAGAGAGAGAGAGAGAGAGAGAGAGAGAGAGAGAGAGAGAGAGAGAGAGAGAGACAGAGAGAGAGAGAGAGAGAGACAGAGAGAGAGAGAGAGAGAGACAGAGGGAGAGAGAGAGAGAGAGAGAGAGAGAGACACAGAGCACAGAAGAGTTTCTGAATCAGTTAACGTGGAGTAAAATGAGCAGTTTCAAACTCAGGTTGGATTGTTTGAGCTTCATCCAGTTTTCTTTGCAAAGGTTCATGTGTGTCCTAAATACAACCCTTCAATCGTTTACACAAGGTTAAGCAATATTGTTAAGCGGTTGTCTTGAAGCGTTTTTTTTGCGAGACTGTTAACCTATAAGCTGAGTGTGATACAAACTTACTCAGCCAGAAACATTTGATGTTCAAATTTCAGAATTTAAGAAAAACAAGTAGTACCACAATCATGACTACTCTGCAGTCAGTTTAGATTAGTGGTTTGTGATAGAGTTTCCCTTTCAATATGTTCATGTGAAGTTCTGAAGCAAGCTGCTAGTGTGAGCTAAACATCTGAAGTTCCTTAAAGTACAGCCTCTAGATTTATTTTACTGATGATCAAACATGCAATGTACAATCTTTGAGCAGCTGAGTGTACTCCTGAGTTGGTTTCTGTTTGAAGTTGAGTCTTTTCAACTTCAAACTTGGGGGGAGGGTAACGTGTTAGCACAGAAAAAGACGGCTCGCCGCTGCTTTTTCTTTCTTTTCAGTGCACTCTTGCTCAACTCAGCAACCGCCCTCTTTGGTTTGGATGTGCGTGTTTCTCGATTGTTGTACTGGTAGGATGTGTCGACGTTGAACCTACCAGGTTTACATGGAATACAGACACCATCAGGTCCCCTAATGAGCTCCATGGTCTCCTCATCGACCCTCACCAGTCTGATTGGGTAGATGAAAGGCAGAATCTGACTGTTGAAGCCACATGCTCCAACCTAGACAAAAAATATCAACAACAACAAAGCTTTCAGCGTTGAAATGAGATGAATGAGTGCTGCAGTAACGACAAGAAGCTACCCAAACTGAGAAAACAGCATCTTTTTAGATTAACAGAAGACTTTGAAGAGGAGTGAAATAAGAAAAGCTGTTAAACATTATGTAAAACTATCTCAAGTTGAACCCCTTGAGTGGGTGGTGGGAGTCTTCAAGATTCCAGAAGACGGAGTTTCACCATAATGATGCTAAGCTGCAAGCGCAGATCAACAAAGGTAATTTAGTACAACAAAGCATTAAAAGCCTGTTCGGGCATCATCATCACTTCGTTGCAGAACACGTTCCCACCTTGTTATCAAAGTTGCCCAGGCTGCAGTTGCACTCTGTGGCTCCGTAGAACTCTGCGATCTGTGGGATATTAAAGCGGTTCATGAACTCCTCCCATATGGATTGCCGCAGACCGTTGCCAAGGGCCATGCGCACCCGGTGTTGCCTCTCCGTGTCCCTAATGGGCTGGTTCAACAGGTATCTGCAGATCTCTCCAATGTACTGCACAATCTGGAGGAGAGCGGAGCAATACAGTCAAGACAGGGAGATAGGAATGGACGAATTATTCATTGAATACCAGACTTACAATGATATAAAAAAGGGATTCAAAGACATCGATATTGACATTTTTTTCACAGAGATTCGCAGGAAAGACATCTGTCCACCACACAGTCAGATTGTGATGTGCTACTCTGCCCTCTTAATCTGACATAGTGTCTTGTAATCTACATTATACTCACGGTGCAGTTGTATTTGACACAGTCGTCCCAGAATCGTGAAGCTGAGAACTTCTTTCTGATGACTACAGTCATGCCGTGTATTAAACACTGGCCCACTCCCACAATGTTACCTGCAGACAAAGAAATATGAGCTGTCAGGGTTGAAAGAATAACAGCTTCAACACAGAGCCATATAATTCAACTCTTTGGACGTTGTTTCAACTTAAAGGTATGAAGGGAGCAGGTTGACTTTCTGACATCAAAATGCATACTGTATCTTTAAATATCCCCCTAAAATCCATACACAGTTATCATTTTACCTGCAGAGTGGTAGAGTGGAAGGCAATCATACAACACATCATCAGATGTCATCCTAAAGCCATAGTATACCAAGGCTGCCATGCGGTAGTACCTGAAAACCAGGAAGGGGATGAGGCAGGGCGAGGGAAGAAAGTTAAAGAAGTTCAAACAAGACAAACATGTTGGCTGTACCGGTATTTCTCTTCCTGTCTCTACAAACAGGATTTATATTAAACATGAAAGCTGCACGGATATACAGTATATAAAAAAAAAGACCAGCAGATGCGAGTCCTGTGTATTTGTTAGTTTGCTACAGGGTTCTTTCCTACCTGCTGTGCACAACGATAGCAGCTTTAGGCATCCCAGTGGTGCCCGACGTGTAGATGTAGAACAGGCGATCTGAAAGAGAAAGCCGAGTGACAGTTAGATAACATACACATCAACAAATGAAGTGCTTCAGCTTATACTTTGTTCATTTGCTTCTTTTAACTTTCAACCCCCACCAAACAGAGGAGATGCACTCTCTAGCTTTGATATACAAAAAGGGAACCGGATCACAAACGTACGTACAAACTCTTAACAGTTCATCGAGTTGTTTAGCCGTGTGGGTGCTGTTATGTTGTATGTTGTTTTGTCCCCCTCTGCTGGCTGTAATGTGTACCTGTTGTGGACCTGTTCACTAATTGCTTTTTGTTTCTCCCTAGGGTGTGTGTGGTTGGGGAATGATTGGAGAAGGCTGATAAGGAGGCAGAACCTGGCCTGCTGGGTCTCTCTCTCACTGTCTGTTCCTGGCTCCTGAGAGTCACACCTATGTTGATTTATTGATCATGCATATTAAGAATTCTGGTTACCAGTTTACTTTTTTCGCGGCTTTTGTTCTGGCTAAGGCACTAGGTAACATATTGTTTATGTAGTTAAGGGTAAGTGCCCAGTCCCACGGTCCTTTGTGGGCTGGTCTGGGTGACTTAAACTTCCTTTTTGTTTGTTTTGTGAATCAAACCAGTATCTTTTGTGATGTTTGTTATCCCAACTGATTGGAGATAACATGACCAGTGGTTTTGATGTTCGACTCCTTAGTGAAACGAGTCTTAATTTAGGGGTCGTAACAGGTGCCATGTTTGCTGACTGAGTGGTGCTAAGGGTACTCATTTTGATTAAACTGTGTATTAAAACATCTCTAACTCATCACTAAAATGTTTTGGGATGGCAGAACCAGCAGGACCAGCAAGATAAAAAAAACACCTAATTAATCCCAGAAGAGCAGTTCAGTTCACAACCTTCCAATAGAAACAACAACACACTAACATAGTCAACAGCTGCATGTCAGTAACAACAGATTCTCTGTGAGGAGAAAATCAGAAAGAATTACAAACCACAACTCTGATTACATAATGAATTGCTAGCGTCAACGTGGCAGTATTATAGCATCAGTCAGGATTAACAGAGATACACGTGTGTAAAGATCATTGAAGATCACAGCTTTTATTGCTGCCACAGTCTGATTGGCTGTCAGTGATTGCATTCTTCTGAAAACTGGCCAACCCGTTTATCTTTTATTTGTTCAACTGCTTTCTTTCACTCTGAATAATTTGGATTGAGAAACTAAAACGCGTTTAAAAGGAAGTCTTTGAATCAAATGGTAAAATGTTCAATAATGGACTCAATAACACTGAGGCTGTAATCGTAGAGCGTGCTACTGTACATGTGTCCAGATAATAAGGCCTTAGAGGACATTTTTTGACTGTAGGCTTTGTTAATAAAATATACGACTTCATGACTTGATTGTTAATACTGTGCATCAAATCGGTTCCCCTCCTTGAACCATGCACTGTATTATGGGTTGCCTTAGCAACAAGCAGCCCTCTGGTTATGAGTCATCAGTAATTACAAATAACAGTGACTGTGTACGAGCAGAGGAATCTGGTTAAAAATCATTTCTATTGTTTAGCTCATTAGCACCATAAACATCATAAATAAAAAAAAGAATGAAGAAATGAATTAATGAAAATGAAGCTGATAAATGTTTTTGTCTGCCTCTGTGTTTCTGTAGATATTTTGCTGCATTAAGTGAGATCTAAACAATCATATTTGAAGCATCAACACTGCGAGTGTGTTTTAGAAAACTACCAGCTGTAGACAGATAAACAGCCGAAAAACAAGAAATGAAGACATACGACTCTTGACATTTCAATTTCCCCTCGGAGTGAGAGGATTTAATTGTGATTCAATGCCTGGCTCTGACAGTATTTCCCACCACTTGTCAGCTGCTCTGTGCTGTAAGACTAACAGTGAAATGCAAACAAAGGACTTTCTAAATTGGTTCTGTCGATTTGAGTGACTCCTGAAACTTTGGTAGCAGAATTATGATTCTAACAGCCCACACAACAAAACCTTGAAATGACTCTCAAATGCATCTGTAAAATGTTTTTTTGTGAAATGAACTTCTTTGAACTCTGATGTGCATTCCTTTGAAGTGGTTGTTATGTGCTGATTCTCACCGGTGAAGCAGCGCTCTGGACGGCTTGGCAGATGAGACGGGGCACTGTCCAGCAGGGGCTCCAGGCTCTCGGTTCCCTGTGGGACTCGTTTGGGGTCCAAGTCACCACAGCAAAACATCTGCACTTTGGTCCCCATTGAACTGTGGACCTCTGACACGGCTACGAGAGGGAGAGAAACACTGAACGGTCAACTTGATTGTCACAAACTGTACGACGACTCTGTGCATCAACAGAAAAACAGGAGTTATTTGATTATCATATTATTCTATATGTCTTTTAGGCTGACTTAGCAAAAATAGTCTGTTTCTACAGACACAGAACATTCATTCCAATGTGCCCCCTCGCCCCGTTTTAGGATTATGGACCCAGTTTTCATGTCAGTTTTTACTTTGGTGACATGCACCCTCCTCAGCCCTAAAACGCCATGACCCTGTCTATCCCGGTGTGTTAGGATTTATTACCAGTGACACCTTCAATAAGGCTGGATGCTCCTCTCTACGGGAGACACGTAATATTCATTGGCATCTTTTTATTGATACAGCTCTGATAAAAAAAAATACCAGTATACTTCAGAGAACTCATTCAGTCCTCAGATGGTTTAAATCAGACAGGTGATTCATTTATTGATTGGTGGAAGGAAAAGGACAGGTAGTGCAGTATCAGACGAGTAACATAGGAGGTATAGGGTATGGTAATAAGAGTGGGTGCCAGGTGAAAGGTGGGAGAGTGAGAACCTGTAGATAAACATTATGAGAAAAAGAGAGAGGAAAGGACTTTAGCTTAAACTAATAGCTGCCGTGTGTCTTTCTGGCCAGTGCTACTGATTGAGCCAGCATTTCCAATTACTTAAAAAGGCATAAAGCACATGACGAGTCCACAGTCCAACACACAGACTGCTCCATCAATTCCCGGACGAACAGCTCAAACTCATTCCCTCTTTATAGCTGTTGAGATCAGGACTTTTTCAGATTGGGCAGGGACCCAAAAAGGTTCACGAGGAGATTGAATTAGGTCCCTTAGTTATGTTTCCTGAGCTGCTGCACTTTTATACCATGAGTGCCTTCTAGGTCTAAGCAATATAAAGCAGGTTTCATTAAACACTGATTGTTAGTAGATTAGACGTCAGAACAGGTTATTAGTTCTATTCAGACCATTTAAACACACACATCAACGTGTATCAGTTAATAGTTTGTTCAGTGTTGCTGCCAAGTATCAACAACAAATCACTGCACACTGAGCAAATAGAGCTTTTTTTATCTATTGCTCTATAAAAGAGATACAGGGTCAAAACAGGAAGTGGGAGGCACACAGCAATAAATCATCGTCCTGTATTCTGAAGAAGAAGAAGAAGAAGAAGAAGAAGAAGAAGAAGAAGAAGAAGAAGAAGAAGAAGAAGAAGAAGAAGAAGAAGAAGAAGAAGAAGAAGAAGAAGAAGAAGAAGAAGAAGAAGAAGAAGAAGAAGAAGAAGAAGAAGAAGAAGAAGAAGAAGAAGACAGATAATGGCTAAAGGTAAAGAAGAGAAGAGATGAAGCGTGATCAGAAGCGTTGCTTGTCAATAGGCAAGGCAGGCAACTGCATGGGGCCCCAGACCAGTAGGGGCCCCCCAACTGCTGACAAACATGAAACCACAGCATTGCCTCAAAATTTGCAAATTTTGCAATGGCAGTTGGAAACCTCCTTAAGGGGTCCCCATCTGATAACACTCACTCACAATGCCCTGCTAAGCGTTGCATGCATTATTGCTGTGAAAATGAAGAGGAAGTTTCTGTTTGGGAGTGATTAAAGAAAGACGGAAATAATGACAGCTGGTTGGAGGGGGCCCCAATTACTTTTTGCCTGGGGCCCCAACAGATCCTAGAATCGCCCCTGAGTGTGATGGTAAAACTGACCCAATAAAACCCAATTGTAGAGTATAAATCAATCAATCCTGTACTTAACCCTATATGAATAACCATAGAATTGATGTATCAGGTGATTCAAGATTCTTATTGCCAAAATATAAAAACAAGAAGTGACTCAGCTCTCAGACTCAGGGTTTAAAATCTGTTTTAGTTCATTATCCATCCATTTTTCAGCTTTCTGACCAACTCAGAGGTTGAACACTGCAGACTGATGATAGAAAGACACTTCTCCACTACATTCCTTTTTTCCCATCTATCAGCCATTAAGTGGCCTTACAGCTCCCCTCTCTGATCTATCTTTTATGACCTCTGTTGCTTCCTCCCTTCACCACTTACCTCTCTCACGCCGGTAGAAGCACAGAGGCACTCTGTAGCTTTACAGGTTGGGACACACTTCAGGTTTTTGTCTATAAACGTGACACTATTTCTACTGTAACAGACAAAATTAGGCCACATAGCTTCTCTTCTCTGGTCTTTAACCCCCCCCCTCCCACCCACCACCACCGCTCTTACCGTCAGTCAGCTCTGAGCCAAACACAACAGCCTTGGCATTGGAGATAGTGACACAGTGGACCAAGGCCTCCAGTCTTAAATTGAAGTTGATGAGAGCTGCCTCTACTCCGATCTTGGCCATGCCCAGCCAGAGGCCCACGTACTGGGACCTGTTCTCCATGAAAAGGGCCACCACATCGCCCTCCTGAGGAGAGAAAATTGTTCTATCATTTTGCCAGGGAAGCTATTAGGCAGACCATATCTTACCATTTATTAAGAAGACCATAAACTGCATACTTTTACACCATTACACAGATGGTGATTTCCTTCATAAACAAAATGTATTCCTCTGCAGTAGCAAGTACGTTATTAAAGACTATTTGAGGTACATTTCAGAAAGCCCTGATTCTTCAAACATTTTGTTTTCTAGACCTACCCGGAAACCCCGTTCCAGCAGCATGTTGGCTACTCTGTTGGAGTACTCATCCAGCTGGTTGAAGGTCCACCTCTCCCCAGTTCCCTCGAAGATCAGCGCTGTTTTGTCCCCGTGGCGACGCACTGTTTCAGCAAAGATCTTGGGAATAGTGTTCTTCTCTTTGAGGTGGCGTCTGACGTTCATCTTCACCCGCAACAACACATATGCTGCACTGAAGGGGGAAAAAAGAAATATCATTAAGAGGGGAAAACAGCCGGGGCGTTAGCCTAGTTGTTATGGCGCGTGCCCCATGTACAGAGGCTATAGTCCTCAATGCAGCGACCGTGGGTTCAAATCCGACCTCGGCCCTTTCCTGCAGGTCATCCCCCACTCTCTCCTCCCTACACAACCTGTCTCTCTTTAGCTGTCGGCCCAAATCTATCTTTAAAGAGGGGGAAAACGGGAAGGATTGTAAAAGACAAAATGCCCTTTGGTGTAACAGCCAATCAGCTTTACCCTAACAAACATTGATAAGCTGAGTTTGAGCAGAGTAACCACACACTCTGTTTACTCTTGTTACTGCAGGGCATTTTCCAAGAGCAAAATTCTAATTATTATCATTCAACAACAACAAGATGACTTAAAAAATATGATGGTGATTGCAGTTTCAACACTCGTCTCAGTTCTTCTCTGATGAAGACTTTCATATTGTAGTGACATGAAGCGGTGGAAACAAGTCACTCCCTCTGCACGGTGTGAGCATTAACGATGTGAAATCAAACATTAAACTTTGGCAAATTCTCAGGGATTCAAATGTGCAAAACCACTAGAATTGTCAATCGAAGAATCATATTCTGAAGTTCATCTCTCGTTAACCAGCTAAAGTCATCTCTATCCTAAAATCTAACCTTTATGTCCGTAAACATTATGACAGATGGCGGGTCAGATTCAAAGGGCAGAGTCTGCCTGGATGGCAGGATGTTACTTGACTATTCACCTTTATGGCATCAAGGTGCAGATAGTGGGCACTCTCCTGAGCGGTGTATGATCACTGAAGAATCATAAAATCCTGTGAGCCGTTTGACTTCATTGCCTTAATGAGATTCTATCATCACAGAGGGGATTAGTTCCCTGATGGCTCTGATAAGCAGAATACATCGTTGTCATTTTGTAAGTACAAATAGAAATGACATTTTTTAAATTCTATTGGTAAATTTCTTATATTTTATTGTATTTAAGTTCTTGCTTTTTTGGCTGTATTTCCCTGTTAACTGTTCTTGCACCAACACACCGAGACACATTCCTTGTATGTGTAAATGTACTTGGCAAAAACCCGATTCTGCTTCTGATGCAATAAGATCAAATCGAGTTCTTTTCTGTTGCAACATGAACTCTACACTTCAATACGTTTTCTTATCAAGATTATTGCTCATCTTCCTGACTAAGTGTTAGCAAAGATACAAAGAGATGTTATCAACTTTGAAAATTAAACTTAAGTTTTGCTCATTGGCTTTGGTGAGCGGATTTTTCTATAGGCAACACACTGCACCATTCAGAAAACATTACTATTTACCGCCACTTCTTATAAACACAGATGCTTTCTGCTACTCAACCGCCCAGTGACAATCATTTGCAGAGGGAAAAAAGATGTGTATACTACAGAGTGGCTTAGATTACAAAGGCATTAAGATGTGAACCACCGTGTAAATACCAGAGTCTAGTCCCAGTGAATTACACAAGAGGATTTTTATGAGTCACTGTGGAAAAGGCATGCTTTGACAAGGTCAGATAAAGTGAATCTTTAACCTTAAGGCTAGAAGAAATAAAGGGAATCATTCAATAAGCAAAAGCAGGGTCATATTTATATGTATTATAGGCCCTTTTAAAACGTAGACCTTTGACGCCATCTTTTCTAAACAGTGGGTCGCAGAAAAGTTCAAATGACAACCGGTTCAGTCACTGTGGGGGTTTATTTATAGAGAGGTCATGCAAGCTTGTGTTTTACAATTTCCCGTTGTTTCTTCGAGATATTGAGGAAAAAGAGGAAGTTAAACACAAACCAATTACCATGGTAACCCCCAACTGTAAATATTGGCTTAAGGTGAGCCGGTGAAAAAAAAAAAAAAAGCAGTCCTCCCCCATCCTCTCTATTGTCCTTTGTCTGAAATATTTCTGGTTTTTAAACATGAGCAACTGGAATAAGCAGTCGGGTTGTTTGCTGAGCCCGTGGGGGCTTCTGCTCTGTGTGTTCGAAGTCAGAGACGACATTCTGAGAGGGTAAAGGTGTGGAAACATTTTTCTTGCACATGTTCCTCCAATGTACAAAAAGTGAATACTTTCAAAGTAAAATCAGAGTCAAGATGAATAAAATGATGGATGTGTTATTGATGCTGATGCCCTGAAGTGTATTGTCATTTTAAAGTTATGAATTCTGAGTTGATCCATCCTTTTAATAATTAACTTAGACAGCATTAAACTGTCTCTTTATGTGTTATCATGTGTTATCATACTGTAGCATTCAGTGAGAGGTAATAAATGATAACTTTGACTTATAACCCTCACCTGTCTACATGCATGTCTTTGTAAATGTGCGACCCTATTTTGACTTTTTACTTACGTAAAGCGTTCATTTCATGTCCACTACTTTACACGAGCTAGGTGTTCAATGTTAATGTCACATGGCTTCATAATCTAGGTCTTGTTTTTGCCAACTTCGACTACTTTCAGGAACTTTTACTGTCACGATGCCTACACTTGGACAGAGATGCATTTTCTGTGGTCCTTTGACTTTGATGTAATAATTGGACTTGCAGCTTCTCTCCTGTCTATAATGAGCAGACACTGGAGCAATCATACATTTCAAAACATAAAAGTGTTTGAATTATCTAATTAAAAAAAGCAGTGCTATGGGACTGTTATGGAGCCACATATCAAATACTGTTTACCCAAATCTTGATGTTAACGCTCTAAATAAAGCTCAAAGTCAGCACTTTACCCCTCACTGTTTGCTTTCAAGTCCGATAATCTGAGAGCCAGAAAACTACTGAATATTTGTCATAGTCAAAATTCTTACTGGCTGCACTATTTACACTTTGCCTGTGGCTGCCTATGACAGCAGGCAGTAAGTCATGATCTGACTGGTTGTAAAGTAGCTTACAGAAACTATTGAGAATAAACAAATGTGCTTCTAAAAGCATGTAAAACATTAAAACCCCATGACTTTCTCAACAACCCCAGAACCACACAAACACATACAGAACTTACTGTAAGTCTCTGCCAACTGTTTTGGCAAATATCTGCAGGAAGCTCCATCCTCCACTTCCCAGGTAGAAGATAGTGATGGCCGGGAGAACCTGGTACCAAGGCAGGCCCACCAGCAGCCTCAGCACGAACAGCAGGGCCGTGCAACACGCTAGACGCATCATCCTGAAAGAATGCACACACGACACGTATAAATAGATACAGATAAAAGCTTCAGACCACTGCGACTAATCACACATATTTCCTACTCAACATTGGTTCATTGGAGAAAATAAGTAATCTTAAACTTCCTCCTTTCAGACACTCTTCAAGCAAACCACTTTAAATTGCTGTCTACAATCGGTCTATGCACATTTTAACCCACTGACTCACTCTGTGACACTACAGATTGCTAGAATTCAGGTCAGAGGTTACATTTGTGTAACAAGTTATAAACCGGTTGTGTGAAATCAGGTAAGAGGTCTCAAACACTATTTTTATCTCATATGGACTGAGTTGTGAAAACAGAGGGATCCCTTGTTATTTCTCTTACAGTTATTTCTAATCAAACACAAGGCTTTAGAGTAGTTGGAGGAACACTCATTTCAAAAAATCGTCCATAGTGACAAGTGAGAGCAGCAGAGGACAGCTTGTGTTGACATTGGTGCTCAGTTGCCACCAGAGAGCAGCTGGGAAGATGATCCTAAAGCAGGCTAAAGGATACATGACTGCTTATTATCTATTCATTAGCCCGTGTACAAAACACTGCAGGCTCTGTTATTTCTGTTTATCATTTGGAATTTCTGTTTTATGCGAGTACAGCACAAGTGAGCACACTTCTTATTTATGATCTGCAGCCTCCTTTGCATGTGGCTGTAGTTGTAAATGATTGCTTTATTATAGCAAGTCGATATGCAGCTATTTCAAAAATGGACCGACGATCTGTTCTCCAAGACAGCTGGTTGTGGACGATTAAATTAGCCTGAAAGATCGACATGATGGGTTAAAAATACACTGAGAAGTCTCTAGTCATTTCAGAGCAAGAAAAAAAGCTTCATCACTCGCTGCTGCTGCTGCTGCTGCTACACCCGGAAATTTAAGAGGCGCGTAGCATCATATTGCGGTAATGGAGGAGAAATGACAGGCTCAGCCCACTGTTGGCTTGACTTCGCCTCTCTAGCCGTGCCATGTGCGCCTCAAGATGGGCCTTGTCCCGGTTGAAGCATGTCCTAACGGGCTAACCTGATGTAGGTTGTCATTGTTGCAGACGCTCCTGGGAAGCAGGATGCGCAGTGCATTGCGCGCATCGGCTTAGCGAGGAAGCGGATGGACAGTGTGACAGCAGAAGCTTTTTAGGATGAAGAGGCATGCTGTTGAACATGCAGTCCACGTTCACATTGGCTAAATTACCCTTCGTGCACTGAGGGGCTGTCTGATATTAAAGTGTCGGGCCACATCTTAAGTCCTAACAGTGGGTCAATCGCTCACAAGGCTGACAGAGGACAATAGAGTCATAACCGGGCTCCATTCCCTTTCTCCTAGCTAATCTTATTTGTGGAGAGGAGCATCGCGGGGGCGCTCAGTCATCTCGGGTGATCTGGTTTTGCGTACATACCTTGCACCTGGCTCACAACGTTTTACAGCATGTAGATGGGCAGACGTGAAACTGGAAATGTGCGATTCCGCCTTTGATCGGCTTACGCTAGCCTGGTCGCCCCCTCCGCCGCTCGCTTGGCTTGACAGAGGCTCACAGAAACGCACACAGGGACGGACACACGCACCGGGATCCCCTCCTGTTGTTAATACCACAACGAGCTGCTGCTCCTCTCCTCCAGCGGCTCGGGCGTCAATTCCGCCCGGCTGCGTGTGTCGACTTTGACCCCGCGATCATCATCCGTCCATTGTCACAATCAGAGATATCATTTCTGGGTTCATTGTAGCCGATAAGCTCGCTAGCAAGCGTAATTCAAATGACCTTATAATTTTCTTTGCTGCGCCCGCCTACTGCCGTCAGCGTCCCATCAGTGCATCAGGAATAAGAGCTGACGAGCAGGTTTCCGAGCCAATCAGAGAGGACGATTTTTTAAAACATCCCATCCGGCATGGGCGGGGTTTGCGGCACTGCTGAAGAGGAAATGCGGTGTGGCTCTGCCTGCTCTCCAACAGACAGCGAGGCCAGCGCGCGCAGCAGTTTCCACCCGGTTCTAACAGGAGCGTGATGCTGAGCCGTGTGGCCACAGGAGCCCTGCCTCTGCGCATATAGCTCGCCTCAACACGACCACTCATAGCTTAGTCAGTCACACAGATGTGACTAAATGTGGACCTCTCAATGCTAGAGAACCGCGAAGGAGCGACTAATGAGGAAGGACAGGGTGTCAAATAAAACTACTGTTTATTCATTTATAATCTGCAGGTTTGCAGACGCTCTGACAGCTGTCTGAAGGATGGCAACATGTAGGCCTAACTTTGTAATTATGCTGCAGTAACTCAAACATGCTGTGAATAGGCTACACAGATCACAAGTGAGTACCTAGTATATGCCAAATCAACTTTTGCACAAATATAGGTAGGCTATAACACGTCGCTATTGGTCCTTTTGCCATTAGTCTTGCTGATTCCTGCA
Organism: Tautogolabrus adspersus; assembly: GCA_020745685.1. Taxonomy (NCBI): domain Eukaryota; kingdom Metazoa; phylum Chordata; class Actinopteri; order Labriformes; family Labridae; genus Tautogolabrus; species Tautogolabrus adspersus. The sequence continues at coordinate 28,405,678 of CM036549.1, read as the reverse complement.
AACTTGTAGGCCACATTCAAAAGTGCTGAAGCGCATAATGACAGCACATCACAGCTTAGAGGGTCTTTTTTTGAATGACTGTGAGTTTGACATTTTACACAGTGGTCTTCACAGTGTGTCATGACGCGTATTGCATAATAAAGAAAGATTACAAAAAAAAAATCCACTGTAAACAACAGTGTGGGGTTAAGAACGGTTAAGACCCCCTAATACTTGGGAAATACTTGTCAAGTTAAAATAGCAAAATATTCTACATGTAGCCTAAACTATTCTTCAACCATGTAAACACCTTGATCAGCGTTTGTCACTTGGTTTCACCCTGCACTTAAACATACTGAATCCTGACTATATGTGAGATATCAAAGATAAAAGGTCAGGATAAGAACATAGGATAAGCTTTGACCTTTCATTCAGATAAAAGTGCTGATCAGAAACAGTTTAACGTGAGTGTACAGATGTCCACTAACACTTGACTCTACAGAGCGTATCGGCTGTGATGTTGGAGTTATCAGTACAGGAGACACTTTATCAGTAGTTTTCAGACAGATAACGGCACACCCAGTGTATTATGTCAACACCACTCTGCGTTTTGTGCTTAGTAAGTATCTATATACCTTATATTACAGAGACGCAGACTGGACTTTTTCAAATAAAGTCAGTCATTATCCAAACCTCCGTTGTAGATAAACTTTTACATGGCCCAGTGGAGACACACAGGAAACTGTGAAGGAGTGTGCCAGTTGCTTAATATCCTCTAAGCCTACGAAAAGATTTTTAAAGAAGTGGGTGGGCTAAACGTGACCTGACCTGACCTTTTTTCACTTTCACAGAATTCTAAACGTGCGATATTAATAGCAAAAAGTGAAAGTGGTGCAATGAGAAAGTCCAGCTCAACTGTTTAAGCTTGAACTATAGCCTAATTCATCGTCAACTTATGACTTTTCATAGTGGATGTAGAGATAACAATGAAAGTAGGAACATGATTTCTGTGGTGGTCTGATGTTTATTACATATTATTTTCAGAATACAAAGAATCTTGGGCTACCATAAACACATTTTTACACTCAAGCATTCCCTCTTTCACTCCATTTACAGAAGCTTAAAGCTGCAGGAGTCACAATAACATTCAATGTCCTGAACATCTACGTTAACTTCTACACTCTTGTTTTGTGCCACAGCTTAAAGTTTCTCTCTCTCTGCTCTCTCCCCTTTCGGTCTGTAAAACCAATCTCACGGCTGTATTTGTATACGTCTTTTGCAAGTCCTGTTTTCTTTTCAGTCATCAAGTTCCAGACCAAAGTGGCTGTAGAGATCTCGTGTGGTGGCCCCCCTCAGAGCAGCTGCAAAACATAGCAAAGCGTGGGTGAGGGACCTCTAGTAGATTACATTAGGGTCAACTCCCCCTGTTCTATTCTTTAAACAATCCCAGAAAACACTGAACAGACAAAGATCACAGTGCCAAAGAAATTAATCACTTTAAACAGAAGGCATGTACATGCTGAAGGGAGCATACACAGTACATTTAACATGCTAAGTGTTAGCCTGCATAGAGTCATTTACTGTATATTGCAGCTTAAAATATCAGATTAACCTTTAAATGTGTTGCGCCTATGAAACAATAATTTTCCATACATCATCTCACTATGGGACAAACCAAGCTATGCTGATCTGAGCCTGATACTTTGAGTGACCAGCTCATAGTTTTGATATGGCTGTGTCAATCATCCATGTGTGTGTGTGCAACACACACGGTGTTTGTGTTGTTGGTTCCCTTTGAGGGTTTTTTCATGCAAACACTGGTCAAATAATAAGACTCCTGTAGGCTTCAGTTTGGTGACTCCATAGCTGGCAGCTGTTGATTTTTGTCATACATTGACACATGGAGTATGTTAGTCTATATGAGTCAGGATTCTTGTTTACTTTACAGAAAAAAATAGCAGGCCATAATAGACTGCCGCAGGAATGACGTAATTTTGTAGGCCAACCCGGAAATAGCATCGCCATGGGTTCCTACGAGAATTCGCCTATGGGATTTTTGCATTGGATTTTGGATGATTGCAGAAAATAAGCTCTGTGGCTAACACACGTTTCTGATGCGTAGGCGTTTTGTTCAGCAGGATAATCTTTACAAATGAACACCACTTTTATGAAGTTTGAAGCGTTAATGCAGCCGAGAGAAGTAACAAGCTAACGTTATGCTACAAGCGAACTACACCACGGTCGGTTGACTTTGACGTCACTACCGTTATGCTTCATCGATCTAATCAGCGGTTTTGACAAGCTAGTGAAACCGTAGCTTAATAAGTTGTTTAATAACCTAATATTTGCAAGAGCACTGAAAAACATGACTAGAGGCTGTAAGGCGGACTAGTGAGAGAGTTCCCGGCGTGATGACGTTTAATGTCCCCGACAACCACTGTAGTCTCATTTAGCCACTTGTTAGCAACCGCCGTTTTTAGTACGCGTAAACACTTTAAAATTCACAAGTTGGGGTCTTATCTAACGTAGTTTATCTCGTCTAACAAAACGCCAACATCTCTTAAACTTGTGTTAACCACAGACCTTATTTCAGGCGTCTAACCACAAACCCATTCAAAATCCCCATTGACTTTTAGAGTTAGGAACCCATGGCGCTAAAATGCTAACTCACTTCCGGGTTTTAGGACTCATTCCTGTGGCAGTCTATAGAGAAGACTAATTATTTAAAGTAACCAGGTTTGTGCCGTTTACCCATAACTCACTCTCCGTGGGCCAGCCAGCTATGTTCCACTAGCTTTCTTAACTTTACAGTGTACTAAATAAACAAATCCATTCAGCTACAACCATAAACAATGGTCCACAATGGTCAACTCCCTCATTCATCAGCTAATGAATTAGCCATCATCACTGTCTATATAGCTTTGATAACCAGATGTTTCCATCCCGCTCCAAATACGGTCCCTTCTGGCTCTAGAAAACTAACGTGATGGCAAAAGGTAGTTGACTTCCCTCTCCCCAGCCACTTCGTCCAGCTCTTCCCGGGGGATCCCGAGGCGTTCCCAGGCCAGCCGAGAGACATAGTCTCTCCAGCGTGTCCTGGGTCTTCCCCGGGGTCTCCTACCGGTGGGACGTGCCCTGAACACCTCACCCGGGAGGCGTCCGGGAGGCATCCTAACTAGATGCCCGAGCCACCTCATCTCTCTTCTCAACGCGGAGGAGCAGCGGGTCTACTCCGAGCTCCTCCCGGATGACCGAGCTTCTCACCCTATCTCTAAGGGAGAGCCCAGCCACCTTACGGAGGAAGCTCATTTCGGCCGCTTGTACCCGCAATCTCGTTCTTTCGGTCACTACCCAAAGCTCATGACCATAGACAATTTCACTTATATTTCATAAAATGTCAGTTTTAGAAAGTTGCTTCTTTGCTACGCTAATTTTGGACATATGTGTGGAAGTGATATTGATACAGGAATGCTGATGTTTATTTTACATAGGACAATTTGTCAGGAGCCATTAACAATTATCACAATAACTTTAATCATGCATAAAAATACTAAAACACTGTGGTGTGAAATACTTTTAAGTGATGACGGTTTTACAGACTAAACTGGCAAAGAAGGATTTTTTAAACAGATGCGACAATGACCTTAACAGACAGACGGACAGACAGACATGGTGTGAGAGAAAGGGACAGTTGTCTGAGGGTACTGCAGGGCATCTCTTCTCGTCTGCTCTCTCTCTCTGTCTAAAGCCTGCCCACCCATCTCCTCCCTCTCAGGATAGGCGCATACAGTACAACAGCATCTCAGTGTTTAAGTGTAACCTCTTTGTGAAAGTGTGTGTGAGAGAGAGAAAGAGAGTGAGAGCAGGAAAGAGAGGATGATAGCCAGTTTGTATCGACAGTTGTGTATGTGAGTGTATGCATGCATCTGCATGACAGACAAGATATTGTACTTGTGTGTGAGTGATGTGAAAGAGTGCTATTGTGTCAGAGGGGAAACACCACGTCCATTCACTAAGAGGGCATTATCATCCTGACTGTCCACTGTACTGAGAGAGGGGAATTTAAAGGGATAGCAAGCTTGTAACCCCCAGTACATTTAAAATGACACAACAGAAGATTTTGAAACTTACATTTAAGAATTCAAGGAACTGATTTATGTCATTTTTTTATCACCACACGTGAGCATGTGAATGAGAAAGTAGGTAAAAAGTCTTATTTGTTGTGACACACACAAGACCATAATGTGACACGGCTGTGATTCACCCGAAATGCCCCCCCCCCCCTCCCAACAGTGTGAAATATGTGAACTTCTCCACATTTACTTAACCTCGTGCAGTTGCAGCACATTCACACAAAGAAATATTAAAAGCACTTAGACGCACACTCTCCGTCACTGATTCAACACAAGTAAGGTTATTCCAGCAAAATGTACTTTTTTTTGGAGCATCATATAAAGTTTGACGAAACTGCTGATGTATATTAGACAACATAAGACTGCATCTGATCATGGACAACTTAAAGACTTCCATTAGCTGGTGTAATAATCAAGCTGGCTCCGAACAAGAGAGGCACTAGAATTGGCATTTTAATTGAAGTGTTTATCTAAATCTTTTACAGGCTCACCAGTGCAATCTACAGGCAAACATTATCAGCCTTGTGTAAATAATGTCTAAGCCAGACTTGAATTTAAAGAAGACCAGCCTGGGCCTTTGATTAAGCTTTCAGAGGAGGGACATATTGTCTCTGTCACCCCCTGGTGGCTGGACATAGAACAACATCAATTAAAACCAACCTCAACATATTTAAATGACACGTTTAGAGAACTTGTGATAAAGAGGAAAACATCACGTTTAAAGAGTGGATACTTATACATTTTCTCCTTGAATTTAATGGTGCATATCCAAATACCATGAGATAAAAGACTTTGACAACAACAACCACCGTATATGATTAGGAATAGGTGGTAAATGTTGACATTATTACATATATTTATACAACGTGAGTCACATAGACAGTAAGACAGCTTGTTAAACTTGCAACAAATCTTCTTATCTTGCAATAAATAGTTTTTGTGTCTGTCGACAGCCCTCAAAGATAGGTGAGAAATATCTCATAAGACAGAACAGTAACTGGACTTCATCTGTTCTGGATAAAAAAAGAAGCCAGCGCAAACAGAGATAGCGGAGGGCACAAACACACACGTTATTAAATGTATGCTGGTGACAGTTCATATTTGTTTCCTGCCACACATTTTCCCAAAACTAATTTCACTCTGAAGAAAAAGTAGACGCCTCCCTGCAGTGTGCTTGTGATTGTGCGCCACAAATTGAATGGCTCTTGGCTAAAATTGGAGCTTATTTGTTGCTGCTCCTTGCCTGTGTGAACACTGTACATCCAGATGCATGTTATAAATCAGTAAGGATGACTACATAATATTTTTAACTGGTGATTTATTTCAGTTCAGTTCAGTTCATAATTAAATTCTTTATATGGTGGAATGAGAATTTAAGATTTACCCTGAGCTCCTTTTTTTAAGAGGTATTTTTCGGGCCATTTTTGCCTTTATCAGATAGGACAGCTGAAGAGAAACCGGACATGCTGGGAGGAGGGAGTGGGGAATGACATGCAGCAAGAACCAAGGTCAGATTCCAACCCATAGACGATGAAGCAAGGACTATACAGCCTCTTTTACATGGGGCACACAATATAATCCCTAGGCTATCTGCGCCCCCAACCCTGGGCTACTTTTACGAGTGAGTTAAAATGTCTGAGTGAACATTTCTCTTACCAATGCGGCCAAGCAGTGACTGTCCGATGTCTTTGATGTCATTGTATTCATGCAGCATATCAATATGATGCTCCAGCTCCTCTACTCTGTATCCCCTGGAGACGCACACACAACACAAAAAAGCAGATCCATGAAATCCTCTTAACCAGACACAAACACAAAAAGTTGATATCTTTCAAAGTGATTTTAACCAGCAACACTTCTGATTCAAATTCCCTAATGATAAACTGCAGCATCAATGGTGCACTCTTAACTTTAACACTTACCATTTAAGTTCGACCTTAAAGACTGAAATACAAACAGCTGTACTCACTCAGCCTCCAGCTGTGCGATCTCAGCGTCCAGCTGCTCCTTTCTCCTCTTCAGCTCTACCACCTCCTCTGCAGGGCTTACTTTAGCACTATCACATACTTGAAGCTGTCAGGTGCAAAACATACTAAGATGATAATGGGAAGCATATAAGGCACTACCAAAAAGATTTGCCTGTGTGTGTGTGTGTGTGTGTGTGTGTGTGTGTGTGTGTGTGTGTGTGTGTGTTACAGACAGGGTGGGGGGTTTACTTACAGGTGACTTGAAGTTGGAGTGTACTGGCTTAGACTTTAAGTATGGAGTTCTACAGAGAGAGGGAAAGCAAACTATTGTCAATGACAGGATATGTTTTCATATTTGATTCAAAAAGGTATATGTTGAAGCTAACACGAAATGTGCCCAACATTATCTCTGATATAGAAATTCCCAATGGTCAAGCACAACCATTATATATTTCATTTCAAACCTTCATTTATTCTCGAAAGGACACTGAGCAAAGTAAAACAAGCAAAAACACAACAAGCACTCAGAATCAGTGACAAAAACCACTGAGATCAATTAGTAATGTAAGTCTATCTTAGGTCTACTTCCTTCATACCTTCATCAGTCAGAAGAGTACAGGAACTTAAAATCTTCCATCCCAGGACCTAGTCTTAGTGTCTGTTCCAAAAGTCAGAACTGAACTAGGGGGGAAAGGCGTTTAAGTTTGCTGCTTCCTTTACTCAGAACAAATTACAAAAAGAGCTCAGACTTAACAAGCTTCTCTCGTCTGCTGCTTTTCAGAGGATGTTTGGAGGCGGACACATCTGGCTCAAGATGTTCTCCCTGATGTGTTGGTGGATGACACTGACAAACATTTGCTGCTTAAGATTTGTTAATTGTGTCTTTAAGGTCTAATGATGTATTTTTTGGTATTAGTATGTTTGGCTGCTCGTTGTTTGTGTGAAACTCTGTTCATTGTGCTGCTGCTTGTCTTAACCAGGACACTCCTGAAGAAGATTTTTAATCTCAATGAGTTTCTTTCCTGGTTAAAAAAAAACCTGTTATACAACAAAACAAGATAGAAAAAGCTTTAATTGATGCAAACAGTCAGTCAAATAAACAGTGCAGCATGTTGTATGTCAGGTTATCTAGTAAATACTGTTTATAATTCAAAGGCAGGATTAAAGTGGTTAAAGAAGGTTTTCCTCTGCTGGTGGCATCGAACATCTCAGGGGGGTCTCACAGCGAGACAGGGGGACACGACTGAGGTCCTAATAGCATGTTAGCAGATAGTTAGCATGCGATGTAGCCGCTGGCTAGCTAGCGCTATCTAGTGTTTTTGGATACATGTCAGTAAAATACCTTTTGAGTGCTCCTTTCCTCAAGTCATTCCCCTCCGGCGTCGGAACTTGACAAGTGCTCGAACTCCAGAGGGTTTCACCGGAGAGATCTGTGTTCATGCTGTCTTGGTTTGATGCATTAAGAGCACTTTAGCAGAAGGAGGAAGTTTGCAATTCGCGGCTGATAGTAAACAGACTCAAACTGAAACCTGATTGGTTCTTGAAACACAGAGGCGGGTCTTAAATATGTTCGCTTCCCCAGGTCAGGAGGTCAGGTTACAGTCGTAGCTCTTTAGTTTGTTTGAGCAAATGTCTGTAATGGTCTTACTTTACTGTTTTATACAATTAGGGAAATATAACCATGGGAGTAGGGCTTTGTTTGAAAGAGAATGTGCACATTGACGCAGTTTATTTAATGATTAACTTTTGACTCAGCCCAAAAACCAATTAGGCTACTAAAAACTTGTAGAATAAGACTTCAAAGCATGGAATTAAAATGGTCTCTTGTCCTTAATGTTAAACACAGTCTAAATTGCTAATCATTTTGTAGGCCTAATTGGCCTATACATGAGCTGTGATAATTACTTTAAAAGCTATTGTGGAGGAACATTAGACTAGTTTACGTGTCTATATTCACTGTTAGTAAGGATTATGGTCTTATTACGTGGTTCTATTCTCGGCACAAGTGGTGCACCAGTTCAAAAATGATAACAGGAAATTATGAAGATGAAATATAGCAAACTTGATGCCAACATTTAAGCCCAAACTGTAAAAGTTAAAGAATTGTTGACCTTTTCTACTGAGGGTTTTTATAAATAATGTGAATTAAAATGGTTTATTGAGAAGCTGAATATATAGACACAAGGGTCTGTCTGTATTCAATCTATACCTTCCAAATCCCATGTGTGGTTGAAATCTTATGACACCACCAGATGGCAACAGAACACTATTTAAGTTGATTTCTACCTTTCTGTCCCTTTAACAACGATGTTAATTCCATATCACAACACTCACACAGACCCTCCCATTCTCCTTCTCTGACAGTATCAACCCACACACTTGTTGACTGAGATTAATTTTGAATAGGCCCACCGTGGGAGCAATGGTGTGGCATATAATTGCGCATCTAACCTGAAGCTATCAGAACTGCTCACCAAACCCCTTGGACATGGCTCAAATCCACCCTCCCTCTAATTATAAATCAATGATGGATTAACCAAGCAAAAGGTCACATACCATCGACAAAGAAAAAAAACACACACACAGTTTTTAAAATTGGAACTAGCATGGTTGACTGGGTAAACACTAAAGGAAAAGCAACAGAGAACAAAATGATGATTAAAACACACAGAGACAGCACGTGGTACATAAAAGAGACGGGTTAATAGAAAATAGAAAAGTAAGAGAAAATGTGTATCCAATGGAGTTTATATTGGTCTGAGGAGGACATCAAATCAAGTCCATTCTGCTTTATGTCCACAGGATTCATTGCTTATTTATTAGTTGTTATACAGAGACAGAGAGAGGCGGGGAATGAAAAATTCAGACAGGAGGCATGGCCGGTCTCCTTTTAGAAATCGAAAGATTACACACACTGGGCGGTAATGGCTCCTGCATGCAGTCGTGTGTGTGTGTGTGTGTGTGTGTGTGTGTGTGTGTGTGTGTGTGTGTGTGTGAGAGAGAGAGAGAGGGAGAGAGAGAGGGAGTGATTTGTGAAAGATGGCTCGTTCTCCACATCTCTGACACAGCAAGACGCATATGTGTGTTTAGTGTGTGTGCGTGCGTGTGTTTAGTGTGTGTGTTGTCAGCTTTTCTTATCTGAATAGCTGCTGTCTATCTTTTTGTACATCAGAGTTCATTTAGGACACAAAGTCTCATCATTTGTAGGAGACAGAACAAAAACTTCCTGCAGTATAACAGTGACAGGGATGTTTATTAAATGTCACAGAAAACCTTGTGACTTTTAATGTGAGCAAGAGATACTTTTGTCTTTAGTCTGGAGAGCTTCTTCCGATCGCATATTGCAAGTTTTATTTTTTCCAGTAATTTCCATCTTGGTGGTAAGGGGTCTTATGTTTGCCAATAAAGGAACTAGTCTTAAAGGATTGTTCTGTATACATTCAGAACATGCTATCCTTTCAAAAAGTGGTGGCAGTCTTTGTTAAGGCTAACCCTAATTAAAGCCAGTCAAGTGTGCAGATGGATGGGGGTAGGATTTGACGCTTGAGAGCTTTAGGCCCTTTTTTATGGCAGACATTTTGACTTGTGCTTGTAGGAAAACTAATAACATGAGTAATGTGTCTTTTTTCTCAGTAAGTCATGTCAGTGGGACAGTGAGTCAGCATGCACAACCTGAGACTGCAGCTAAATGGAATTCAGCCCTAATAATTCATTACAGCAAACATTGTTGTTTATATTTTATAACCTACCTGTGTCACAGGATTGACTTTTTTTTAATGTTATTTTTTACTGATTTCCGTGTTTGTCTTGAATGTCACTATTTTGTCGTTATTTCACCATCTGACTTCATGTTACATGTTCACTAGTATTTGCTCTTCTAGAATCAGAATTCTTGAAAGCTTGTGTTACGCCTTCAGCTTGCATTGATTTTGGCGCCCCCCTGTGGACAGAGCTGTACCTCTTATCTCTTCACTAAACTCATTCTTTAAACTTTTTTTTTAGTGTTTTCTGATCAAAAGTCTTCTGAGGTGCAATACATCTGTCATTTTGAATCATTTCTTGGAACATTTTCAAAAAGGCTTATTTCACCTACCCAACAGCGGTGATAACAAACATAAAATAAAATGTCTTGTCACTGATGGTTTTTGTTTGCTTTTGTAGGTGAGAATGATTATCATGTTGCAGAAGTTCAAGAGACACAGGGTGTGAACACACAGCTGGAGCTTCACACACACACACACACACACACACACACACACACACACATGCACACACACACACACACACACACACACACACACACACACACACACACACACACACACACACAAAGCTCTGATGTTACACATTAGGACTGTTTTCCCGGCATTCTGCATGTGTTACTAACTTAGATGGCAGATCAAGGTCGAAACTACTTTGCCCCACAATTTCGCCTCTGTGCGCATCGTGGAGTAAGTATCCTGCCTTGAAATAGCAGTGTCCAAGAGCCATTTACTTAAGGTCAGCATATGTTCTACTACCATTTTTTGTGCAAAGTCCAGTCAGTTTATTGCCTTGGACTTTTTTCTGGCATAAGCAAGTTCAAGTCCCTTTCTCTTGTCATAGTTTCACATAACTGTTTTTTGCACGAAAAGAAACAGTGAAAAAACACATTTCCTTGTTCCATGTAAGCAAAGCTGTTTTTCAGAGTCATTGACTACCACAGATATGATGGCAGAAATCTCTGAAAAAGGTATCTCCAAACTTCAGGAAATGAAATCCAGACAATCTATTTATCTTCCACTGTTGAAAATGTAACAAAAGTTTTATAGCAGGGTGGTGTTGAATACAGATAAGGAGTAAAGTACAGCTGTTTGAAAAAAGGGAGGAAGTGGAAGAGGACAAAAGTATGTATAAGGAAAATACAGCAGCAGAGGACTTTGTATAAGTGTAGAAGGCTGGACAGGAGGATGAAACAGCAGAAAAAAAGAGGAGAGGAGGAGAAGGGATAGGGAGCACAGGCTTGTAATGCTATTGGAGAGCCTTGTATGTATCATGTCCATAATTCATGGAATCCCAGCAGCTCTTCTGTACTGCATCTAAATTCAACTGTTGGAGAGTTATGGCCAGGGACTATAAAATGTGAACACACATACACATACAGTACGCACACACACACTGTACTGTAATACTAGAGAGTTAGGGAGGGGGGAAAGAAATAGATGAACCAGAAGAAAGAGAGAGAGAGAGAGAGAGAGAGAGAGAGAGAGAGAGAGAGAGAGAGAGAGAGAGAGAGAGAGAGAGAGAGAGAGAGAGAGAGAGAGAGAGAGAGAGAGAGCACAGCTGCAGGATGAGGGTTAGATGATACAAAGCATGTCATAAAACATCGATACACCTCCAAATGCCGCTCTGCTTACACTGGAGGCGATTATGCCACTAAATAATTCACATTGGCTGCAGAATAGCTCATTCATACAAATTCAGTACAGACACTCATAAACATACACAAAAATACACATCATCCATGCTCACAAAAAATGTGTATTTTCATACTATATACCATTAAAAATCAGTTTACTTTGATATACACCCAATTTTAGAGGTTTGGCTGCATCATCTGTCAGATGGAAAGATTAGTGTTTATCTTTAGCCAAGTCAGACTAGCATCCAGAGCCTGTGTGAAGGACTTTCAGGCAGAGAGCAGCTGATAGATTGTTAGCCTTATGAGGCAGACTCTGCTGAGGTGGACAGAGTCAGACATGATGGAAGGTTACTGTCACAAACCTCCAACCTCACTTTTACAACAACATCTCAATCATATCAGTATTTTTTTAGACTAAATGTTATTGATGCTTTTTTCCTCTGATGGAGCGAGGCAAGCAGTTTCTAAATGCTCCTGAGCTCAGCTACAGCATGCTAAACATGTTCTAGTGCTACGATGAAGTGGTCTGAGTATGATTACATGCAAATTATGGCGTCCGAGAAAGAGTCAATAATTACATTTCCTACCACTTTACCTCGTGGGTGGAATGCTAGTGTGACATTAATTCCCTGTTTCTGTGCTTGCAATTCACACAGAATTAAAGAGGGAGCTTGAATGCACCACATCAAAGGGATCCATCATAATCTGTGAAGGTTTTTTTTTCATGTCTGAAGCAGTACTGTTGTATTAATGCCATCACAAAATGACTATACATGTCTGTGCCAGGGAGGCCTCGGTTTCATATGAGCTCCTCACCGCCTCCATCTGTCTGTGTGTTTTTGTGCTACTTCTCATTAATTAGCTCTGACTCATCCTTCTAATAACTACGACGATTCCCTACAAAAAATAGTTTTTAGTTGTGTTTCTATTGTATAATAAGTTTGCTGACTGACTCGCTCTATTGTCCGAATAATGCTTTCCGTTTTGGTCTTCTAGCCTCCCAGCACGGATGACTTCTCTAATTGTCACTATCATCTGCGTGCCTCTTAGTGTCAGGTTGGGTTGTCTTACCCTTAATCCCTCTCAAAGATGTTAGCTGTCAAAACTCTTACCTTGTCGCCTCAGGTCTGACTGAATCCCTGTGCAAACAGATGTTAGCGCTGTGGATAAAGGTTTTTTTGCAGCGTGTTCGATTCTCTGCTTTTAACATAACAAGAAACACATTAAAGAAGCGTCACTGGATTCACCCTTTCAGAAATATATATACCCACAAGCAACTTTTGGCTGCCGCAAGGCAATGACTAGTTTCTCTCTGTGAGTCAAGTGATGAACAGATGCTAGCTTATTAGCATCGTTAACAACAATTAGCCAACATATGCACCACTCCAAAGCAGAACTAGGCTGCTGTTTTTTATCAAGCATTGCACAAATTCACTTTCCTTTTAGAGACATCCATACAATCCTGAGATGAAAAAACACACCTTTTATAAAAAATAATGCAGGATTCTCAGTCTTGCTCTGCAGACAGTGTTGTAGTGCTCTGACCAAAGCATTTATTTCAGCTAGGATCTTTTTTGAATTTGAATGAGAGGAGTGCTCAGAGAAGAAACCCCTCATCCCATTTAAGCCCCTATGCCCTACTGATAAGTTAGATAACCTACCTTATGGCCCTGAGTTACCATCACTACCAAAACGGCGTTGCCACCTTCAAAACCTAGTTCAAAAACTAGCTGACATACCGACATCATATTACATTGCACAGCATGCGTAAGAGTACAAGGCCGTGGTGAGCATGAAAGCATTGCCGGAGGATAAGGCTGTTTGAGGTCAAGTTGAATAATTGCACCAAAGTAGTATTACCTTAAACTGAAATGTTGTTTACATGTCAAACTTTCTTTCAGTAAAGTAGCCTATTTGTTTCTCGTGACAACCATCTCCAGCAGTACATAGCTTAGCTTCCATAGAACAACTCCAAACAGTGGGGCATGCTAACTGATACCTACAGTACTAGTGCACTTAATAAAGATAATACCTTAAACAACCCCACTTCAAAAAGGCCGAACAGACCTGAAATCAAGCAGCCAACTTCAGTTCATAACCAAGAGCTGTGGATTTCAACTACAGTTAGCCCAAGGAAGAGACTTTAGTTTTAAACAGCTGAAGAGTTTACATTTCACTTTTTCCTCCGTTTGGTTTTCAGATTTAAAGTCGTAATTTGAAGTAATAAATGGGCTTCTTGATTGTAACTAAGCCCAAATCAAACCAAATGTCATAAAAGCTTACAGAAAATATAACAATAATATTTCAGTTCTAGAGTAAAAATATTTTCAACACTCTCAAGCTGCTTAGTATAATGTACAAAAACCCTAAATTACATAGAGAGAAGGCGCTTGTGGATTTGGGGTTCCAGGCGCTTCAATATCCAGACTTCATTTAAATGAAGAATGTGCAACATTTACACATAAATAGCAGAAATCAGGTATATCCTATATGTAAATGTCTCTCTGAGTCATGACTGTCTACAATGAGTGAGAAGCCTGAGTCCCGCCAGCTGTACTGTTGTCAGAGCCATGTTCATGTTTACGTCATGTTTACATGGCCCTGTGTAGAAAGCTGTTTGAGTCAAGGACTAGAGAAAATAAGAATAACGTAGCCTACTCACAGCTTATTTGGATGTCACGTAAGTGTCTTTAGATCACAGTCATTCCATGTCAATTTATGTGCAATGTGACGCTATGAGTTAACTAAAGTGTGCTAACATTATCCTGCTAACACAACAATGCAGGCTACAGGCAATTGCACACTCTAGCTGAGGACAATTTGTCCTCTCCTTGCGCTTAATGATGCTTAATTATGCTGCGTTCTAATTCATAACTCCTTTGTGCCAACGCGAGTGGAGAGGGGTAGGAGGTGTGCCGCTGGAGGAGAGCGGAGGTGTCACTCACAGCAGTTTGTTTTGGTTTAATGCTGGCGCTCAAGGGCGACATCTACTGGATCAAAAAGTCGCACATTCTTCCTTTAAAAGAATACTCAAAAGAGATGAGACGGATTTTCACACCATTTTATTAGCAACAATGTGTCTGTTAGTTATACATTAGAAACAAGGACAGAAATATTTCTGCTGTACTGTACTGAGTCTGAAAAAACAGCTGGGTCGTAAAATAAAGCAAAGTTATTCAAATACTTCAGGGTTAAAGCAACACTGCATTTGAATATACACTTGTAATAATAGTAATACTCATAATATTAATAATTCTCTCATAAGTCTTTATGACGTTACATTTCTTGTGCATCTGTCACATTTTTCTTTAAAAAGTAAGAAAAAGCAAAGCATTGACAACTGTGTGTATGTTTGTGTGTGTGTGTATCTGTGTGTGTGTGTGTGTGTGATTTGAGGAGAGTTTGCAGGGAAGCACATGTCACAAGAGGGAAAATTATAACAAAATCACTCACTGTTTCACCCTTTGGGAAAATAAATGAGTATGACTGCCGATCAAACATCCACGGAGACGGAAAAAGAGAAGCGAAAGAGAAAGAGAGAAATAGCATTCATTTGAAGGGAGGAAGGAGCCGGGGGTAGGTCCAATCAGCTTCAAGACCCTCACACACCCACCAGCATTTCTTCTTGAAATCAAGCATTAAGTAATTTCATTCATTAAGTGTGTGTCTTGGTCCAAACACTCCTCCTGTTAGAATATGAGCCCTCCAGTCATGCTGGTCAGCCGAGCGCAGGAAATAAAAAGCATCCTAAGATGAACTCTCTAAGGAAATATTCCTCAGTCCAATGAGTCGACAGCAAAGAGAGAGAGAGAGAGAGAGACAGAGACAGAGAGAGAGAGAGAGTGGGGTGTATGCTATGGCCTGTTAAATATTTATAAATGTTGCTTTAGAAGTGAAATTATCTTTAGCACACAAAGCTATGTATCAACAAATTGGGGACAACACAAAGAATGCAGTGAAGAGTCCATAAAATGAAACTTCAGTGAGGAAATATAACGATATGATGTAAAGAGTTTCTGCACTGACTGTCGCCTGCAAATTCAGTCTGTGTTAATTAACATTTACAAAATATCTCCAAACCCACTTTAAGTTTGTCATTCTTAGCATCACCATAAATGTAAAAGTAACATGGCACACATGAACTGATACAATCCCTTGACCCTTTACATTAAATGTTCAAAATGTTATTGCAACCCAACACTGGGTTCAGTATACGCACAATAGGGGTGACAGACTGTGTTAAATTGTATGGAATAAGAACTCCTGTATAACAATTTAAAGTTATACACACACACACATACACATACACACACACGCATGCAAGCACAGTCACACAATCACACAGAACCAAAATGCAAGAACCTGTCCCCTTTGGCACCTAGCCTGCAAAAACACACAGAGGTCTTTTTCTGCAGAAGTGTAGTATGGTGTATTAGACAAAATAGCCTCCCGTCAAACTGAAGCCCTCTATGAAAGAATGTAGAAAACAAGCAGGGATTTCCATCTTCTGAGAGCCCTTTATTTCTAAATATCATGGCCTAAGTTACGTTAAGTCTAAAATGTCTGTCTGGCAGCTTAAACACCACATTGCCCTCCTATTCTAGCGTTTTCCACTGGTGAAGATTGATATTTTATAATCTCTCTAATCTGTGGACAGAGGAACAGACAGATCATCCCATCATGGGAGGGGGAACCACTGGACTTCATCTAATCGTATTTTTTGTGTAGCAGCTATGGCAGACAGAAAATCCCTGCTGATAATGTCATTTGGACATGGCAGGAATTTGTCTAGCATTCAGGCCATGGGTAGAAGAGTTTAGATTAATCAGGGCTGAACAAATCAAATCATAAAAGAAAAGCCATTCTTGAAGTTAAAAAAATAACTATTCAAAACAAGCCAAAGCAAGAAGTTCTTGTTTGGGATAATTTAACATTGTTTTATACTTTAAACTTCATATTGGCCCAAGTGTAAGGTCCTGGACCTGAGCATAGTACCTTTAAAAATCCTGTCCTGAGAGCAATCTGAGTCCTTCATTCTGCAGGAGGTGACCAGTAGAAAGAGACCAGACTGGATCAGACAACACTAGACTGGACTACACTGGTCAAGATGACAAAAAACAATCGGACTGAAGCCCAGTCCAGCCTAGGCCATCTCGTTTCATTTAAGCATAAACTTACACCAGCTAAACATCAGTGCTGATGCTACAGCTGCGTTGGAACATGTCCCTCATGGTGACTGACCGGGCCAGGTTTGGTTTCCGGTAGTTTGAAATGTTCACAGGCACAGGCAGCTCCAGGTCCTGCTGCTGTACGCTGCGGTAGCTGATCCGGTCTCCTCCATTCCTCAACCCATCTGGCTGATGGTGGATCTGTGGCTGAGGCGGCTGGAGGTAGAAAGGCATCTCATAGTGTGTACAAGACGGACAGAAGGTCTGTGAACGTGTTAGTTTCCGGGCCAGAGGGGGGGTGGAGAAAAGGGCCGGGCCATTTGGGATGGAGGAGGCGGCGGCAGTTGCCGCCACAATGTTGTGATTAGAGTGGACTGGTGGGAGGCGGGACGTAACAGCAAAGTCTGGCTCCTCCTCCTCCGACTCTGACTCTTCTTTCTTGCAGCAATAATACTGGAGGTGAGAGGAAGAAACAAAGGGATGAAGAGAAGGAGAATATTAGGGAACAATTAATGTAAATTGTAAAATATCTGAGAGACGAGGGAGAGAGAGAGAGCTCAATAGTGTGATAAAGAGAAAGCAATATACTCCAATGTCGAGCATTTCGCCTCAGTAGCGTCGCTAACGGAAAATTTGCATGTCACTTTTCAACTTTGTTCCTTGCAATTCATTTCCTATGTAATTAGGGGCCTAGCGGTTGGTGCGAGCCCCATGTGCTGAGGCTTGAGTCCTCGACAGCGGGCAGCCCGGGCTCCAATCCAACCTGAGGGGGCTTTTGCGAACCATTAGAGTACCACAATTGTCTCTGGTTTGCACCCTGTAGAGTGAAAGCATGCTTTCATTCAACAATCATCGTCTCTCATAATCAACTTTAGCCCATAAACCTAATCACCAGCCCACATCACCATATGTTCTAAGTTGTTGTCTTGGTGAAGTTGCACATGTTCTACAGCGTGATGGCAAAAAGGTTTTGCCTCTCATGGTTTCTGTCTCTTACTTTTTCAATTGAGCCAAAATCCCTCAACAATTCCAGCACAAACATTCTTGTACACATAATCCACTTTTCAGTGGAGATTTTGTGGTTGCTATTTCTGGCACACAACATGTAGCTTTCAAATTAATTCATGGCATCAGGCCAACTAATATGAAGCTGTAATATGGGGATTAGTTTTGATTCTGCCATGAAAAAACAAGAATCTTATGAAGTGCAATTAGCTCTAAGTAGAGAGGCTCATGCATATACCTTAGTTTCCAGTGGATCTTGGTAAATGGACTGCATTTATGAAGAATTCACATTGGGAGCAATTTAGATTAACATTAAAGTTTTAGTTTCCTTCTTCAGTACAATGAAGACACATTACGTGGTCAAACAGGATATACAGTAAATGGCCAGGTATATTGCCATTTGTTTATTTACAGGCACCTTTCAAAGAGTCAGTTTTTCTTCCTGGCAAAGATCTCAGGTCTCTGGTTTTTAAGTCATTAAAAGTAACATATTCTCCTTTCCAACCAGTTTAAATAAGTCTCAGAGCTCCCCAAAACCTGTCTGTGAAGTTTCTTGCCACGAAATCCAAACCACTCTGATCCTGTATTTGATCATGCCTATAAACCCATCTCCTCAGAACAGGCTGTTTCTGTGTATATAGCTTTAAATGCAAATGAGCTGCTTCTGACCACGCCCCTCTCTGGAAGGGAATGTGGCTCGTGCTTTCTTGCACATTACACTATTGTTTACGGTGAGAAGGTGAGAAGGCAGACTCAGAGGGCAGAAGAAACACCTAGCTGTGGGAGCGGCACCCACCTGGGGTAGGGGTTACTGCCCTTTGTGATGTCATAAAGGGAAAATCTCCAAACGGCCTATTTGAGCACACATTTTCTTCTGGAGCAGGTAAAAGACGGAGAGGATGGACTTTTCTCATGTCTTGTCCAAGGACACATCAGACATGTTGCTGCAGCAGCTGGGGATCGAACCCCCAACCTTTCGTTTGAGATACGACGACCTACAATGTACTGTACTTCTCTTTATGCAGCATTGGGCATCTTCCAACCATTATGATCACTAACCTCATCTCCTTTTTTTTCTCATACAAACTGTGGGCAGGATTTTGACTGTCAACTGAATTTTAAAGACTAAAGTGTTAAGATACACATATACCATACACTCAGCTCAGTATACCTTTAAGAAACAGTTATTGGGACAACTGAGTTACCATTATCATTCAGTCCTGCTTTTTATACATTTCTTAAGCATTACAAGTAATTAGAGCAAAGTCTTTACAATAATGTGCTTTTGAAAGTGAGTTTGGAATTCTTTGATGAAAGAACAAATCCCGAGACTAAGCTGTGGAGACGCAAATCTTGTGTGTATTAAAACTAAATAAATGACTCAGTCACAGATTTTTAAATGAGGAGCTATGATAACAAGATTCATTTTCTCTTAGATCTTGATACGAGGGATTAGAGTGTTCAATTTGGAAAATATAGCCTATTTGAGTCTCTGTATAAGAAAAAAAAACCTCAGTCATAAAGGTGTGAAAATACCTTTTAATATGAAATTTGCAGCAAAGTTTTAAAGCAATTGGCCCTGAGATGAGAGCAGTGTGTTTCAGTCAGAGCAGCTTCTCAGTCACATTGTTCAAACTTCTTATTCTGAGTGGGTGTAATGCATTGTGGTATCTAGGGTTCACGGTGATCTTCTATCATCTTGTTACAGTCATACAGCTTGTACAGCTAAACAAGATAAACTGTGTTAGATGTGGATAAATCAAAGCAAAAGTTTGCCGTTTTGGAAAATCTGATTTCTTGCCAAGAGTTAGATGAAATGATTGATCCCACACTATCGTCTGTAAGGTAAAAATAAGCCAAAAGCCAGCACTATGTTAGCTTAGCTTAGCATGAAATTGAGGGGGGAAATTGGCAGACTAGCACCTCTAAATCCCAATTATTTACATTTGATTACAACATCAAATGATTGCATGACTTAGCAGTTGCCATGACAGCCAGGAGAGACTGCAGGAAGTTATTTCATTGTGGTCAATAAATGGAATAGCCATAACATTACCAGTGCCTAACCATCGTATAATCATAAAAGAAACAGAGATTTGTTAGTTTTTGTGTGTGTGTGTGTGTGTGTGTTGGATAAAAAAACGAGATAAAAAATGTTAAGCTTTATCCAATCTGACAGAGTCAAGCTAGCTTAGCCTTAGGTTAAGCTAAACCACGTCTGCCTAATTTAATGCACAGATATGATAGCCGTGTCAATCCTCTACTCAAATTATATTCATATCTTTATTGCTTGTTATCATAGCTTTCGGTCACAAAACAAGCGAGGAACCCTGGTGGGCAAAAAGAGCTTAGATAAGTAGCGGCCATCATTGAACACGCTGTAGCACGGGCTTTTTCATTTTCAATCTCTTTGAAACGATGCATGTTTACGTCACCTGACAACCGAAGTTGTCATGGTTTTGGTCTTTAGTTGTGTATTTTCAGAGTTTAGATTTCTAGTTCTTGTTTTAGTAGTTCTCATTTTCCCTCGTGTTGCTTGTTTCCCTGTGTGTTAATGTTTCCTTGTTTGGTCTTTAGTGTTACCTGTCTTTGTCATTTCTGATCTTGGTGTTTCCATGTTTAGTCTTTAGTGTTTCCGGTTTTATTTTGTCATTTCATGTTCTAGTGTGTCTTGTTACATTCGTAAGTTCTGTGTCCTTTGTGTTCCTTGATTCATGTTGTAGTTCTTGTGTTTCTGTTCCTGCCTCTGTGTGTTTCCCTCCTGTCTGATTGCCCTGATTGTCTTCACCTGTCTAACTAGTCTCACCTGTGTTGATTACCCCTGTGTCTATTTAGTCTCTGTGTTTCTTCCCCTCTGTGTCACTTCATTGTCGTTCGTCAGTTGTCTTTGTGATTCCTCGTGGCTCCCTGTTTTTTCCCTGTGGCTCCGTGTTTTACTTTATGGATGTTTTGGATTTCTCAGTTTGGCTGTTTTGGAAAGTGAGTTTTGTTTGCCTTTTTGTTTAAATAAATAGTTCATTTTTTGTTCTGCAATTGGGTCCTCCTCCTCCTGTTTCCAGTCATGACACAAGTAAAACAGAGATATTAAGATAACCTTAGTTTTTGGGCAATTGCGACCCTTAATACAGCACTCGGGACACTAAGTCAGTTGCTAAAAACGGCAACAGTCCTTGCAGGTGTTAACTGGCGCCTTTCCATGCTTCTGTGGTTGTCAGACGGAGAGTGTCCTAATGAATGCCTCTTTGTTTAGTTTTTCATTGAAGACGTTTCTAATAAGTATTTTTGACATTATGATATTACAAAGAGGCATTTGTTAGGACACTGTCTGTCTAATTTGTCTGAAAGTCGCCAGTTAACATGGTCGTTCTTTAAAAACGTAACACCAGAACTTCACTTCAGTGACGTTAGCTTATATTTAGTGGAGCATTCTTCTCTTTACACTGCTGTAGGATGAAAGTCTACAAAATACCAACAGCTTTATGTGTTTATGATAAGCCTGAGTAAAAAATGCCTGTTTAAGAAATAAGAGACAAGAAATTCTTCATCGGTGAATTAGCTACCATTAGGTAGTTAACATTACTTAACGATAGTGAGAGGATCACTGTCATCTGTCACTGTCAGTCAGTGTTCTGGGTCAGTAATGTTAGTTAAAGGCTGTAATATCTTGATCAAGTTTTATGGTAGGGTGGAGAAGTTTATTCTTTTGTCCCCTCACAGGGACAGCAGAGAGTCTAATAGTATTCATCCACTTCTCTGGGTTTTCATGTCCTTCTCTCACGGTTTTCTTTCTCAGAAAACATGATGTAGAATTACAACCTGGGCTTGTCTCCTCGTTGGTAAGAGCACCCAATTAAATAAAAACGGTCTTTTATTTAAAAAAAATGTAACTGATAAAAACACGTAGTATGTGGCAACTGCAACGGATAACTTCTTGTTAGTGTTTTTAATCCTAACCAGAGTTTGTAGAGGATAAAAACATAGGCTAAGCATTTTTCAACCTGACCAGTTTGTTCTTAAACAGTACAGGGCATCTAGCCAAGACCAGTGATCTGCTCGCACAACCCCACAGATGATTGACAGCCTGATGAAAACAACAAAGTGATTGTTTTTTGGTAGGAAATTAAACTGAACTGGAACACAATTAAAGTGTTACAAGGATCAGAGGAAGAAACGTTAAGCCCTCGTAGAGATGACTGAGGCATGAAAGCAAAGTGCAAACATTTTGTTTGTTGCTTATTTGTTAAAATGAAGTATTGAAGCTTAGTCTGAAAGTGCAGAAATGGCTTTTATTCCATTGGGTGCTGTAGACATTGCACATTTTCTTTATTGTCTACTAACAGTATATTGAAAGAATGAACTGGAAGTTAAATCTGAGTTTTGTTAAGACCAGGATTAACAACAGACTCACATTGAGTTTTAGCTTTATTATATTCAATGAAATGTTAGCCATACTAGCATTGCATTAGGAATGGCAGTGCCAACAGTTGGTTCACCACTTTTCTCAGTAACGATTTGACCAATAAAATAAGGTCAGGGAGTCATTAAACCGCCTGGATGAATTGCAATGACTTTGGCTGATCTTCTTACTTCACGCTATCATCAGGTCAAACTGCTAACTATTCCAAATAATATTTTCTGCAAAGCTAATGACATTCCCATCAACCTCAGTTTTACTTTGTGTTTGGGCTAGCTAGCGAGTGTTGGTGTGCTAAAGCACTAAACTTGGTTGGTAAAGATTGTGAAAATGTTAAACTACTTGGTCAAATTAAATCTGCATGTAAGCATTTTGATTGTTTGCTCAAAGCACTTCTTTGTATAATTAACCAGAGAAAGACACTAGCTGGGCTTTAGCTTTAGTTTTGTTAAATTATGATGAGGTGTGTTTGTTTGACGTATCTTGAAACCCTAGCCATATGCTAATGGGTGGAATTATTTGATCCAGGTGTTAAATGCATCAGCATGTTCCAAAGAAGTACTAAATGTTGGTCATAGTCAAGAAACCTTATTCGAAGCCTTCTCTTGAAGGCACGACCATATAATTAGCGGTATTTGATACACTGATGAAAGTTATATTTTTCAAACTATCTGACACCATCCTACAACTACCAATTAAGTGCTATAATTAGGGACATCAATTTTCTCGCAGCTCTCTCTCAGAGAAAATGATGTGAACTGTGGTCTCACCTGCAGCCTACAGTAGCACAGTACAGCGATGATAAGGAGTAATATAACTGTAGCAAGAATTCCACCAGTGATGACCACTGTCCCGGCTGTCATTCGAAAGGCTCTCCATCAACACCCTGCAGAGAGCACAGGAAGAGGGACAGAGAGAGAATAGGAGTGGGAAGGAGTAGAGGGTAGAGGGAGTGAGTCGAAGAAGAAACAGCAGAGGAGAAAGCGCACAATTCATCATCACAGAGGTTTCATTAAGTAGATTATAACTGTGTGTCATCTCACTGGTGCTTATTGAATTATCCAGCAGTTAGGAGACATGTAATAGAATCATCCTACAAGTGCTGCTCAAAATATAGACGAAATCTCAGGCTGGAACACGGCAGAAAGAAAAGAAGTGTGTGTGAGAGAGCGAGCAGCATGTTACAGCAGTGGAAACGATAGAAGAGTAGAGAGATAAATGGATGATGGGAGTGAGGAGAGCTGAAGTGACTGAGCAGGTGAGAGAAACAAAGATGGAGTGAGCAGTGAATAGATTTGGAGGGAGTGGGAGAAAGAGGTCAAGATGAGCTGGGAAACAGGCAGAGAAAAGGATTTGATGAATGGATATGAAACAGTGATAAAAAATGATGGAGGGGATAAAGGAGAAATTGCGAGAGGTGGAAAACATACACGGGGCGCATGAAAATGAAGAAAAGTGGCCTGGTCAAGTGATTTTGTCACGAATTTGTATTGCAAACACACGGTTGAATGAAAGTCTAACACGTTTTTATGCATGCACCCAGGACTCATGAATCCCTAATCCCAGAGGCTTCTGTTCATGCCCAATGGTTCAAAAACTAAAAGAAAAGAAAACAAGAACTCAAGAGAAATCCTTGGCCATGGTTTCCCAAAGTCACAATGAAACAGCATTTCGAGAGCCATGCTTCCTCAGGAAGATGCATAACTCAATCTTCTCAAGAAGCAAGGACCATTTCAAAGTCTACACTTGGGGAATATCAGTTAAAGAAAAGACAAAAACATATCCTCTTTGTGGATATTACTACATGACACTTAAAATAAGTAAGTAAGGTACACAGAAAAGGAAAAACAGACCACATCAGACACAAAATAAAATCAAAGGAGAGAGAAAAAAATATTGACCCTCATAACATAAATCAATTTAAATCCAGCTGGACAGCTTTGGGTGACCTTTGACCTTAAATCAGAGTTCAAAAATGAAAACAAATGCAGACGTTGATACCCTATGCTCCAAGCTTAAAATGAATCTATCTCGTCAGAATGTATAATCAACATGATTTACCCAATCTTCTTCTTTTTATGCGATTGCTTTGTAAAAAAACGACTACATATTTAATTTGCATTCAACAGTAATTTATTTCAGGTTGCGTAACCTAGATTTTAGCGTGCTGTCATTGTGTAAGATTCAAAAAAGCCCAGCTACAAAAGATAATTTGGTCAATTTACTTAAGTGAGGCAGTCCTTAACACTGGAAAATATCCTTTAAAAGTGGTTTTGCATAACACATGCACACAGAACTGACTTGAGTTCAAGTCTACAGTACGTCAAAAGAACATTTTGTGGCTGTGTGATTGACTTGAGACTGAACTGACCTCATTCAGGGTTTATTAGATCAATGCTTCCCTTTAATTACCTCTTTTCAGTCTCTGCAGCAGCTGGATTACCGGAAGAAGCCGTGAGCCTGGAGGCTTTAAATATTCATTCTACTCTCCAAGGTAAATGTACACATTAATCATAAACATTTAAAGTGTCAAAATAATGTTTTTCTGTGCTCTTTATACCATCCACTGTAAAAGAAAAAAAAAAAAAGAAGCATTTTAGGATGTGGTTGAGTTTGATACAAATAGGAGCCCTGACCTGAATCCTGTTTAGAAGATAGCCCTGACCTCAATGGGTCACAATCACAATAGTATATGTTCACGGGCTGTTTGATACAGTTTTTGTTGCTTGTGATGGCACGGAAAGTAGCATCGCACAAGTAAGTGAATCTTGTGAAGTTCAATCCAGTGAAGAAAGCAGACCCCACTCACAGGAAAGGGAAAGCAGGATTAAGGAAACCTGCATAGTTATTCTACTATTTCTGCGAAAGTCCACGTTGAAGCTAGTCAGTTATTCTTTACCTACCAAATGTATTTCTTGAAAATATTGTGGATCATGAATGTGTTAACTCTTAATTTTTCCTTCAATTCAATTCATTTGACTTGATTTTTTACGACATAATTATAAACCAAAACTCAAAATATATTCAGTCTCACTATCGTCACACAGAGAAAAGTTGCCACCAAGTTCCCCGTGTTGGAAACATTCCTATAATGAAATTGGGATAACCCTGCAGACATTTGACAGATGTGGCAACAGACCTTTTTTCCCTTCATTACATCCACAATCTGGAAATGTCGTAGCACCACACCATCACACTGCATTGTGGATAATTGCCTGAAACCAAAAATAGGCCAGCAGGCTTGTTGCTAAGCTATGACTCAATGGTGCAAGCCATTATCAGCAGCAAGCACACAGCAGTATAGGCGCATGTTGTCAAGATCTTACTCAACTGTGACATAGACACACCCACAAATAGAAAACACTAAACTTAAAAATACACAAAGCAGACCGCCAAATCCATAAAAGGCACACTGTGACGCAAATGTAAAATAAATTCTATTTCCTGCTTTACCAGCATAAGATTTGGATTGATTTGTTGCCGTTTCCAGTTCCATGTCCTGAAAACAAGGCTCTCCATCAACATCCCTCAGTCAGCTGACACTTCACTGTAAGACAGAGTACTTTTTACCATGTGAGTGACAGCCATGAACTTCTTAGCCTGAAACACCTCTTAACTATGTCACATCTCTAAGCCAATAACGTGTCCAAACTAGCAAAGCCTTTATTGTGATTTGTCTCTCTAGAAATGCTCTATACAGTTAGAATGGATCAGACTGTCTCTACTGTGTACTATCTGCCCCGTCTACAAACACATCAGAGCCAGTCGCCCCTCAGGCTGGAATACAACTGGACACTAATCCAATCTGCAGGCCACACAGTCCACCAACCAAATCAATATGGTGGAAAACAAGGAGAGAGCGTTTTGGCCTTGAAGGCTTTTCAGTTCAACTGACAGAGAAATGTGGTGCTTTGTGACATTTTTGTGTCACAAAAGGACAACATGGAAGAGTTAAGTTTGAACTCTCTGGGTTTGTCTGACATTGAGGTGAAGCTGAGTTATGAACTACAGGCGGATAATGAAGAGCTTAAA
Organism: Tautogolabrus adspersus; assembly: GCA_020745685.1. Lineage (NCBI taxonomy): Eukaryota > Metazoa > Chordata > Actinopteri > Labriformes > Labridae > Tautogolabrus > Tautogolabrus adspersus. The sequence goes on along the minus strand of CM036549.1, from coordinate 28,379,579 downwards.
GCTGCAGTAATCAATAAATTCATATGAACAATGGAGACAGATGACTATGTGTGATGTGAAAGGGATCAGAGAAACCACAGATAATCATCATGCAACTCTGCAGTTTCCTTTCAGCTTTATTGAGTGTGTTAGCATCTTTCAGCTCACTTTTTTGCGGTTTCGTAGCTTAAAACTTAAAAATGTAAGATTACTCTTCTGCTCTTACCAGTGCAGTTTCTACAGTTCCTGTGTGTGCCGCCTGCTCAGCTCCAAAATTCAGACAGACAAAATGAGCAACTAGCTAGTGATCATAGTGGAGCCTACAGTCTATGAGTGGAGCATTTAGCAGCTAAAGGCTGGATATTTCCCACTGGAGTTGGTAGAGACCAAAAACAGAGCTAAAAGTGAAGAAATGATTGGACTAATAATTATGTGACACCCGTATGTTTACCTGTCACTTTCTTTTATATGATGTTAAAGAACAAATGTTTACTCCTCCACAGCAGCTTTATATAATGAAACTGATTTGGTCAGTGTTGTGTTAGCTTGTTATATCCTTAGTGCCCATCACTGCCGCCTTACTAACACATTATACTGTTTATATACAGCATGTATAATGCTACCTAAATGTGGAATCTCAAATCACAGGCAAGGATACTAATTTGATGCTTTTGTGAATTCAAGCTAAAAGTATAAATACAGATGTTGGCAGAGCTCTGTTACAGAGCTGTTGATCGACAATAATGGCTACAGTGATGACCCATAACTGCTTCACATAAAAATCCATGGAAGCATTTCATTGGAGGCTAGTATACGCTCCTGGGTGGAGGATAGGTCATCTACATTTTCTTCATCAGGAAATGACTATATATCATTTTAAAGATTCAATAATTCAACTGGTTGTCCAAATGTGTGTACAGGTGACAATCACTGCAAAACAAAAAAAGCTTAAACATTTATTTTAAATTCACGAGAACTTAAAAAATACAGCCCATATTGTATTGTATGCATTTTCATATATCATTTTGATAATGATGCCTTATATATAGTTTTCAATAAAAGATCAAATGTAGAATGTATTAGGTTACTTTCAGTTTATTGGTGCAGAGATGAAATAGGAGTTTTACTGTCAAATTTAAATGGATAATGTGCGTGTATGTTATTATAGTATAATCTGCAATCCAGAAACCTGTACATTTATTATGAGCAGAAATCATGTGGTCTTACCGTCCTTTTTTTCTGCAGAAAATTGTTCCTATACTCCCTAACCTTTGGCCCTTTCTAGCACAACATTGATGATACATTAAGCATGTATAGGACGTCAGCAAAAAAAAAGGGGTTGGACACAATTGACGCAGGAAAAGTCATTATTCCTGCTCACACACACGGGATTGCTAAACCAGCACACACATACACGTGCATTAATCACTGTACAAGAGAGGCAGGCTGTGTGTTTCTCCTCAAGCTCCCTTAATCAGAACGGTGAGTGAGGGATGAACCACAGCAAGGCGATGGACAGCGTTAATTATTTAACCACACACACATACACACACGCGTGTGCACACACAAACATGCAACTCAGACTCTATTGTGATATAGCACCAGAGAAAGGCTAACATGTCTGCTCAGCTCCTTTCTGCTGGTATTCCTCCACAGGAATGACACGTGGTTAGCAGAAAAAAGAAGGAAAGCAGCGGGAACAATGCACACACAAACACTCAAATGCAATAATTTTAGTACAAGCTAACATGCTCAGACAGTGGGCTTTGAAGTAAATAGCCACGCTTTGATGAAACATGGCAGGGATCACAGCAGAGGTCTTGCTTGGAATAATGGCTGTTGACAGGCTTTCAGCTGAATGGGGTACATGCACACGGTAGGTGGCAGGTTCGAGAAATACACAAGAGACAATAACATGCTCTGAGAACAATGGAAAGAGCTCTATTACAGCTGTACCTGTCAAAGGGGGATTTCAGTCGTATATTTGCAGCCATATACAAAGGCACAGAGCACAAACATACACAGTTCTCCAGGGAAGTCATACCAGCCAAACAGTCCTTAAATCTATAAGATGTTTGGTGAAAGATGTCCCTAACAGTGATTAAGTTTCTACGCCAGAAGTTTGTTTCTAAGATTTTAAGCTGTCCTCCATAACTGAGCTTGATTCTGTTCAAAAGAGAAAGACACATGATCACTTTTCTAACAAGATCTGTTTGATTGCAAGTATCTGTCCTTGATTATTCTTTGTCAATCCTAGTTAAACCATGCAATCAGTGAGAATTCAATTTTATTTCAATCCCACATTTCACAACCTACATACTGTTGCTTGCAGCACAATCTATGAAACCCACAAAAATAAAAAAATGATTCACATTTCCATTATGCGACATCCGTCTCATCCAACATCACTTACTGATGTGTACTACACACACTATTTGCATGGTATGAGGATAATGAAGCACCACTGTGATCCCATTTGTACACCTCATTACTGTTTCTTTGGAGCTAAACCCGTCCTGCTGCGACATGTCTGTGCAGCTTTTAAGGGATCGTTCAACATTTTGAAAACTATCCTTATTTGATGTCTTGTTGTAACGTTGATTAGATTATGGATACCACTCCAATGCTTGAGATTTAAGTGTGGAAGTAAAGCCAGGAGACAGTCAGCTTCAATTCAATTCAATTCAATTAAAAAAACTTTATTTATCCCCGGGGGGCAATTCAAGGTCACACAGAGCAGGAAATGAACGACAGTGCAGGTATGCTAAACAACAGCTTAGCTTAGCAGTTAGCCTGGCTCTCTCTCAATCTCAGAAATCCTTCACCATCAATTTGATCCAAAAACCTTTGACAGCTATCTTTGGCAAATCTATAGATTCGGAGTTGGCAAAAGGAAAACTCAATGTGTTGGCTTATAAATCTTTGCTGGCCATTTTGCTTAAGTAGAAGCATCCTGTCCCTCCCTCCCACGTGCACTTAATCAGTGACATGATGACCTCTTTGAATCTAGAAAAAATCAGGTGCACTACCAGGAGAACAGGGAATAAAATGTACAAGGTTTGGTTGGAGTCGGTGGGTGGGTGGATCATTCCACATCCTGCCAATTTATTAAATTCCTTAATGCAACTCAGCAGATACCTTTTCAGTTTTTATGAAGAAGTGCTCTTTTCTTTTTGTATGGTCGTTCTTAATGTTTCCTCTGTACCCTTGTTTAATTCAGAACATGTTTGTTTGTTTAGAGCGTTTGGTTTGTTTTATGTTTGGATGTTTTATGACATGGATAAGTGTTTTTATTAACGGCGGGAGAAAAAGGAAGAGAAAATATTTCACTGTACAGTCAATGTTTTTTCATGTTGTCCATCAATAAAAGGACCTTTGAAAGAAAGAAAACTCTAACTCAGCTGATTCTGCTCAAGATTGATTTTCCGGGCTTAAGAATGTAAGAAATGTGAGTTTGCAGACACAATTCACAATGCAAATGACCCTAAAGTGTCTGAGTGTATGTAAATGTTCCCCAAGGAGCAGGAAGATGACTGAGCTAAACATTTACATGATGCATAAGATCAATTATTCAAATGAGCTTTAGCTGTGATGTGATGGTGTAACATTGCTTTGACTGGATGTTTCTTTATGTTCGTTTTTTAATCTCCATTAAGCCTTAATGCATGCAAATGTAGACCCCCCAAAAACTTCACAAACCCACCTCCTCAACACGACTAGACAGAGGTACACATTTTGAAATAAGCTTACAAATTCCTCCTTAAGCCTCCTCATAATATTATCCTGTCAGGCTGCTCTGACCCTGTCTGCAGCATCACTTGATTCTCCCTCTCAGCCTCCTGCAGGCTCACACTGTTCCAGCATAAGATTTCACCAGACGCACAAAAATTTATTTTGCCACCGTTTCTTTGTGTCCCTGCACCCATCTCCCAGAATAATGACAACACGGAGGTAGCCTCAGGTGAACCTCTCCTTCCCCGTCCATCCACTGAAAGATATTTAGCAGCTTAGCTAACCCAAAGTCTGACCTTTCCTAGGAAATCCCAAAGGCTGTCAGATAGAGAGAGAGAAAGAGAGAGAAAGAGAGAGAGAGAGAGCTGTGGATGAAGAAAAAAAAAGATCTCAGTTTTGAGTGCAGTGATAACTGAAAACCAGGAATAGTTTTTCCCTCTCATGTGTTCAGCAGCATTTCAGTAATTAGTTCCCCCTCTGTGAATGATAAAAAAAAAAGGCTCTCGGCTAGTATGACTATAGCACCATGAGGACGTTTGAAGAAAAAAGATCACATAATGGTGACCTGGGGGTCTCTTCATTTAATTATACAGCTTGCTAAATGTCTCTCATCCATCTGAGTGACCTTGCCAGTCGTTCTTAGTTCAGGCTGCATGATGATGTAAGAAGCATGGCTGTGACTTTAAACGTGTTGTGCATGCACTGAAAGAAACAGAGCATGTTTGTCCTTTCTTATCCCTTTAGGACTGTATTCTTAACGAATATTCTTATTGGTATGTCCATCTTTATATTCAAATTTACATTGCCGTTTAAAGATAGACAATTAAGCCTTTTTAAAAGAGCCTGTCAGTCAGCGTTTTTGGACTGAACCACTTCAGGGAATGAGTAAGAAAAATGACAGTTTTTCCACATGAAAGTCTGCCGTTTTTAAAGGTACTGAAAACTATAAACTTCTGACTTTGGAACAAATCAGCTGAAGACTGCACTCGTAGTATCAGGCAATGCAGATATACAGGGAACCTTTGATGCAACAGAGCAGCTTCTTTACATTTATTCAGTGCATTAAATGAACACTTTTCCTGTGTTACTGTTGCAAACAATAAGAGACAATCACATCTATGTTTATATAAATACTTATTAAACAGTTCATTATTGCTCCTGATCCTCTTAGTAAACCACAGTCAGTTCTCTCAAAGCTAAAAACAGCTTATTTTTACTGCAAAAAAAAAAATCTCTTCCATGATTAATGTACATCATGCATAATTCAGATGGCATCTGCTGTATCACCTGGATTTACAAGCATTAGCTCTAATCATTTTAAATGAAATTTCAAAGAGTTTTCCTGTAAAGTGCTGTAATTAGATCACAGTTTAAAGGAAGCTTTGGTGAGTCACATCAGAAAACGGCTCTTATCATGTACATGTAAAGAAAGTGATCATTTTAAAGCATCCGTAGACGTGTGAGTAAATGTACACTTTTAAGAAAGAAAGATCAAACGCTGTAAAAACTGTGATGTCTGTTTTCCCACACATAGATGATACCTGGGCGGGCCGCCCAAGTATATTTACGACCTGTTTTTATTTAATTTTCCATTTATTCATAAAATGTATGCGTACACGAGATAGCGAGAGCGAGAGAGAGCGCGCAAGAGAGTGCAGGTGCATGCGAGGACCTCACGGCTCCATGCAACACAACAAAACTCCAGCTTCCAAAAAAAACGTCCCTCTGGACTCCTGCGGAGAGATAAAATACAGCAAAACCAAGAGAGCAGAATCACTTCAGCTTCAGAGAAAGAGAGAGCTAGAGAGAAGGTCCACTGTCCATACACCCCTCTAATATCAAAATTGAAGCTTCTCATGGCTTCGTTTTAATAACGTTAACGTACAGCTGCTTGCTGCTGAAGCTGAACTCCTATAAATAAAGGAATATCGAGTGGAACTCTTCGAGTGCGAGGCGTCCGTGTCTGTGCGTGGATAAATTGAGCAGATTAAAGTTGTTTGTTACAAAAACTAAATTTATTCAGAGGGAGAAACACATACTTGATATAAATACAAACCCTAATAATAAAATATACCCCCCCGAATATTCATTTTGAACTTCAGATAAAATGTAACTGACAAATTTGGAATCATTTGTCAGGCTGTGATTTCACTTTTTCCCCATAAACAGTAAAAGAAAATGAGCTTTCACTTTCAAATCATTTCAAAATAATGATATATAATCACGTCAGTCTGCCACTGCACTTCCTGCTCCTCCCCTCTGCCACACTATGCGCTACCCTCTGCTGTGCAAATAATACCGATAGTCTGTGTGTGACAGGCTGTAATCTTGGCACCAGCAGGAGCTGAAGTTGGCTGGGAGATATAGCAGTTCTTTGAACTTCACAGTTGATGGATGGAAGAGCAGTCCTGAGCCTTGAATCTAATGATTCAAGTGGTATAAAGGTGTTCTCAGTGCACTACGCCTGTCGTAATGGAAATACACAATAACATTTAGTTAGAATTAATCTACAAGACCTAATCTTTTCCTTCTGCGTCAAACAATAAGCACATGTTAGACCTTTACACATTGGTTATGTTACAGAGCATAGAAAATAGTTCTGGAAACATTATTCTTTCTAATGGCCAGCAGAGGGTGACCCATGTGGTTTCAGTAATCAGAGGACACTCGATTAGTTTGTAACCTTTCAAGTGACTTCATGGTACAGCATGATGTGTTTTTGTTGTTGTTGTTTTTTGTGTGTGTAGCTGGGGGGGGAATTCAAGATAAATAAACAACCACTTCTATACTGCAGTCTACAGCTGCAACAGGTGTGAGGTTTAGAGGTATTTGTTGCAGACTAGGTCTGTGTAAGTATCTCACAGACTGCCTCTGCTGCTGATTCAACAGGCTCAGTGAGCCTCTGATGAGCGCTGACTGGTGCCAGCAGTGCTGGACACATCACAAAAACTACAGCCAGTAGTCTGCTACAGAGGCTCAGCAATGGCACATCGCCATTGGATTTATGGATGTCAGCTTAGAGTGTCAAAGTCCATTAGATGCACACAGTAAGCATGCAACAATAGCAATTGCGATACATACAGTAAAAAAAACAAAAAACAGGATTACTTGAGGATGTATCTGTAGTGACGTGTCTGTCTCTTTAATTGAGGCATGTAATTGAGGGCATATTCTTACTTGTCAGGATCTGTGTGAGTACTTACTGTGGTATTCAAATAAAAATCCCTGTTTCTAATTGTGTGTGTTTTTTAAAATTGAAGATAATGTTCTCGAGGGTGGCCGGTAGCCTAGTGGTTAGTGCGCGCTCCCCATGTGCAGGGGCTATATTCCTCAAGAGCGGGAGGCCCGGGTTCGAATGAACTGTGGCTCCTTTCCCGCATGTCATGCCCCGCTCTCTCTCTCCCCAGTTTCTGACTCTATCCACTGTCCTGTCTCTAAAATAAAGGAATAAAAAGCCCATAAAACTTTAAACTTCAAATAAAAGACAATGTTAAATAGTGGCACAGGGAGCCAGGCGAGGAGATAAAACACTGACAGAAAAAGTTAGCATCCATTTCTATTTAGAGCTTTTTTGGTAACTTTGAATCTGGTGCTCCAAGTTTATGTTAGCTATAGTTGCTACCATCATAGCAGAGCGAGTTATGGGAACTTACACTAACAAAGACATTCACTTGAGTTGATAGCAAAAACGTTGCTATGCTAAGCAGACGGCTTGTAAGGTTCCATTATCACTTTGAAGGTAAACCATAAACTAGTATAGCGTTATGATACACTCCTGCATAGTAAATAAATAGTGTGAGTGCATGTCTGCAACATTTAGACTCAAATCAAAATATTGTGAGGAAAACTGTAGTTCTCATTCAGACAATGTGTCAGGGCGTTGTTTCTACATGCTTAACACGTGGTATATTAATGCTAATTAATAGATACAGAGAGTAAGTAATTGATGGAACATGTATGTTAAGCTTGCAGTTGTGTTGAGGAAATGTTAGCCTAAGGTTTTTCACAAGGTTAATGTGACGATAAAAGTTGCTTCAGGTTAAGTTTACTTTGTGGCTTGTGTATTCCAACATCTCCACATTACATGTCTCTCTCTCTCTCTCTCTCTCTCTCTCTCTCTCTCTCTCTCTCTCTCTCTCTCTCTCTCTCTCTCTCTCTCTCTCTCTCTCTCTCTCTCTCTCTCTCACACACACACACACACACACACACACACACACACACACACACACACACACACACACACAAACACACAGACGCAGACACACGAACACCTGAAGCATCTTTAATCTGATGGCATAAATAGAGTTCTGTTCTGATCGTTCTGTTTCTGCTCAGTGCTGCATAAATCCAGCAGACAAGAGCTGAGCCATTACTCGAGAGCATCTCCAGTCTCAGGGTCCTGCAGAATAAAATGCTGCTTACGACAGAATATCAGTCTGCTGAGAGAGATATTTATGCAAACTCCCTGCACTATTTGTTCTGTTAAATTGGATAATAAAAAGAACAATAATAAAAGCAACGGACAAACAATATCTCAGCATGTTTATATCCATGGAGGTTTATAATCTCTCCATGCCTGTAATGTAAATATAGATGAGTCTATTTTATTCAATTTCAACTCTCAAACTGGTAATAACAGTATAACAGTAGCTGCTGCCTGCCTGCCACTGGTTCACTCCTGCTTTATGAGTTCGCTGTCAGTCAAGATTGCTCCCGAGAAATTGCAGTGACAGAGGAAGCAGTTTGTTGTGACACTTTGAGTTCCGTCAGGACCTCTTGGTGGGAAAAACCACGCAACCATGTTAGCCATGCAAGCAGATAACACCATGCTGAGTGTGGCCCTATGACAGATTAATACATAACTGCAAAACAAGCACACACACGCATGCACGCACGCACGCACACACACAAATACAAGCCTTCCCTCTGGCTACATGCTCTGTTCAGGGTAATACACTGGCTTCAAATAAATTGAATTCCTTTTCCTCTTCCTGAATTAGATAAGACACCATTAAATTACATTTGCTCCTTGACACTTGACAATGAGATCATTCCATTATAGACTTTTTTCCTCCGACTTTTCCTTCCTGCTTTCTCTTCCCTAGCAACAGTAGTACGTATGAATTGGGGAAAGGTAATGGACCTCACACACAGTAATTAGTGTAGTTGTAGTTTTCAGCTTAAGCGCTTGGAACTACACGTCATTGTCATCCATTCACACCTGAACACGTGTTTACGCTAAGGGGTGGTGACTGGTAATGTGTCAACAACGAAGCCATCTCAGAGCAACACATGTTTCTAACATGTACTGTAAATATTCATTGGTACATACAGCAGAGTAGGGTATTAGAGGTGCTCTGACAGTCACAGTATACAGATATATTTGTAGGACCCTCCAGGATTTAACTGCCTTTTCTGTGATTATTGCAGCCTTACAGTAAATGTCTGATTTCAGCATCTTTTGAACAAAGTTGCACGACAAGGTGTGATGTTAAGAGATTTTTTTTCTGTGTGTAACACAATACAATTCCTGTTATCATGATACTAAATGAAAATGAAAAATAAAACATTAAGAAATACTAAATCCACAATGTGACAGCCTATTTAAGGGGGTTAGTATCTCACTTTAACCCCGCCTAGATCAGCATTGTCTCACATCTGTAACAGCTGCCTCTGGTTTGTGGAAACTTTGGAAAACAGCCTCTGATTGGTCAGTAAATTCAACAGAAGGCTAATGGATCAGCTAACATTTGTCAACATGTACTTATATAAAATCAAGACTTTAAGTATAGGATTTGTTATTTTGGATTTACTGTATAAAGACACTTTTGTGTGTGAGGACGAAATAGGCAGCTCGTGAAAGAGAAACTATCACACCAGATCTCTCTGCTGATGTGGTGACATACATACAACCCCAATCTGGGAAAACTGGTTAATTGATCAAATTTGGGTAAACGTTGTGAAGAATGGCCAAAATTGCGATAGCTTGACTTCCTGGAAGGACTGATTTTCTGCTGACAAAATGGGGATAACATGCTGTAACTTACATCAAGAAGATCATTGGCTGCATGATTCTGTTCTGTTTTTACACTTAAAACCAGTGGTTGCATCTGCTCCTTTTGATATTTCAGTATAAAACAAACCCTTTCTTTTAACGCTTCAGTTATGCAGGACTGTTTCAGCTGTCGGTTTACTTTTAATGTGTCATACTGCATGTTGTCTCCGTCTCATACGAAGGAGTCAACACACAAAAAGTCCCAGATGTGCATTTTCAGCAATTTCCCCGTTTACCTGCATGTATCAAACATCACTGCTTTCTTAACACTCAAAACTTGACTCGACAATGTTTTTGTTTGGAGCAGTCAACTCAGAAAATCCTGTATCTGCAGGAAGTCAATTCACAGTTTGCAGGTAATGTTGGTTTTCATACACTATCTAGTTTGCTGTTGTGTGTGTGCAAAAGCTCGCTGTCGCACATATTTTCATGTTGAGTCAACCCAGATGTGTTACTCTCTGTTAGTCTGTCAAACAAAGTTTTGTTGTGAATAAAAGGACTTAAGCTACTTCTATCTGCACAAAGTGTGTGTCTTTGAACACATTTTTGGATCATCTTTTGTGGCATTGCTGCGCTTGAATGCAACCTAAAACACTTCATCAGTGTCTTTCTTATCTAACAAAATGTCAATCTTTTTGTAATTCTTAACAAAGCCAAATACCTGCATGAGAGGAGATAGAGTTGAAACAGAGCTTTGTTTTGTGGAGAGTGTGAATGTTGAGTCTACGTCAAGGACACGTAACCTGATCAGACATAATGTCCTCATTCTGGATAATGGATATTTCCTGTGATATTTAATCTGAATGTGCGCATTAAAAAGCCCCATACAATACCTGAGGGGATAAGTACTCACCCTATGCTGAGGCACACACACGAACAAACACACGCTTGGCCAGATGCCAGGGTAAATGTAGTGAAACAAGAGGTGGTGTTGTGAAGGTCAAGTCATATTATAGAACAATAACCTGGTTAGCTCAGCGCTCACCGCTACATAACCCCATCTGCTGTTGCTGTTGATGCTAACATCTGGCTAAACAGAATCTTTGTGAGCAGCAGAATTAGCAAAGGAGTTTTGTCTGCAGTAAAACCTGACCAGAAGACCCAACTCTGAGGTCTGTGTGAGTGTGTTTATTTTCATGAATTAGGAGGTGTTTGCAGTATACTGTGGGCTAATTTTCCTTGCAGCTGCCTGTGTTTTTGTGACTGTTTGTTGTTTCTTTCTGTAAAGCCAGCTGTGCACCTGCTCTGCTCTACTTCATCTTTTTATATCCACATCAAAATTCTCGGCTCACTGCCAGTTGTGTCACTCACTTTGTTGTCATCTTTTCCTTGCTTTCGCTTTTACTCCACCTGCTCTCTCCCTGTCTCTACTACTGTAGCCTTTCTCTCTCTGTAAAGCTTCTTTTTGCATTAACTTTTTCTTTCTTGTCTGTTCTCAGCTGATGTAGACATGCAGCCTCGGGGATTGTGGGCAGGCCTCTGTGTTATAACATGGTTTTTTAGCTGCGGAGCCACCCACAAACAAAGCCAGCAGCTTCAACATGGAGAATGAGAGATGCTACTGAATGTCAGTTTAAAGATTGAAAAGTGTCTGTGGTGTTTACAAGAAGTTACAGAAGAGAGTAGAGTAGAGACACACATCACTATGTACTGTATATGTGGCTTGTTGTCACATATGGCAGAATACACATGATTATTTGAATCCCTTGATCAGATAACATTCCTAAAAAGTGTTTCAGCACCTTTTTCTGACTCACAAACCCACAACAGAACCACATTTCAAGATATTTTTTCCATTAGTCTATACCTCTCGTTCTCTGTTTCACTATCTCTCAGGTCAAAGAATTATTCTACTGAAACAACTTTCCATCAGGCATAAAGTTGAGTCCATGTTTTTAGTGTGCCAGTCAAAGACCGCAGGTCAGTGGCATGTTACACCAAAATCGGGGCACCCAGTCACTGCACTTTTCGTAACACACTTTCTCTCTTTTTATTCTTTCGGGGCCCGACAAGCCACAAGATACCAAAGTGGCAAAGGCAAGGAAAATAACTGTGATCAGAAAAATGCCATTTCACTGAGTTCTGTTCCTTGCACCTGCATGTAAGTAAAAGCCTAAATGTCAAAATTAACACTCTGGTCTTATCTCCTCTGGGCTGCTCATTCAAGCACTGTGATTTGGGAAAAACACTTGTTTGTTCGAACGACTAAAATGAATGCTAACTTCTATCCAACAAAGGCATGTAGTTCCCTTAAAAATTCAAACCCCTTTCTTTCCAGAAACGAGTGCACAGCCTCTGTGTTCTTGTAGCAACAATCACGCAACTACTGTATATGCATCCTGAAGCTCATGTTGGTTTTGTGTCTGTTTATGTTAAGGTAAAAAAAAATCCTGTGCAATTTGAAAATTAGACTGAGTTACAAGCAGTCTTACTCTTGAAATTTTCCTGGGTCTTATCTGAGGTCAAGCCCAATAAATACATGACATACAGGAACAATTGTTTCCGCACTCCTTCAAAAGCCTGATCTTTTCATTGTATTTTGATAAAAATTGCACGCACTTTGCCTGGGCCTTCTGTATATCGAGGGTCTAAAAATCCATGTGGGAGCAACAGTGGACATGTATGATTAAACCTCAGGAAATGGAAAAGCAATGTGAGGTGGTAGAAAAAACTAAGATGTAAAGTGACGGCATAAAGAAGAGCGGTGAGCGGTAGTGGACAGAAAGGAAAAAGGTAGCGAAGAGAAAATGACGAAGAGGAGAAAAAGAAGAAGAGTGAGCAGAGGGCACCTTTAAGAGCATGAAAGGATGGATGACAGTCCTCCAGATAATGTATAGATGGTTGAAGGAAATGTGTTTAAAAGCTCTGGGCTTATGATTGCTTAGCTGTTAGTGCTAATGGTCAGTGCTCAAGAGACAGTGTGTGTAAAAGTACAAACGGGGGTTTCAGTTACTATGGCGACAGGGCTATTACAGACTGACATTTTACCATTGCCTTTTCTATGTCTTGAGTGGGTGGTTTAAGCTTAAAAGTTCTGGCTTTATTGTGCTTGAACCAACTTTTTTCCAGCCCGAAAACGGCATGATATACTTGAAGCTGATAACAATCTAGTCGGGTGAAATTGTAAAATAAAACACAGAAGAAACACAGGAATATAAGATTGTGAGTCTCTCTTTTCATGCACACTTTAGTTGTGATCAACTCGTATAGCAGAGTAAGTAAACACCTCGCTGAGCTCACTTGTTCTAAAATTATTTTTGCCACATCACTTTCCACTAGCATCACGTTGATATCTCTTTCAGTCTCTAATTTAACATCATACAGCTTCACTTTCCCGTAATGAGCATGCAGGCTTTGGAGCATAAAGTTTGTAATGAGAAAGCCCCCCGGCTTCTTTAAAAAGTACTGTATGTATTGTAAGTTATACTTGAAGACATGATGCAAATGTTAAAGTAACTCTCATCAGTATGCCCTCTGCCTTTATAAGTGGTGTGTAATTTATTCAGAATGCTGCAGGCCATGTAGACAGACAGGCCAGCTGTGCAAGGCTTATATAGGAAATGTCTGCGGTGTGTTCTCATATCTAACGCTAGAAACATCATTCCTACCACTTGTTTTAGTTTGAGACATTTTACTAAACCCACATTAGATCTTGGAACACAACCGGTTCAAGAAGTGTGTCTTCTTTTATCCCCAGTTCAACCATGTTATCTTATTTATTGTTCTATTCAAGCCTAAGCAGTCTTTTGTAGACAGCTATTTCTCTTCGCAGTGCTACCTTCAGGATCCATTTTGACCTGTGAGGATTTTACTGTGGGGACTTTTCAAAGGATATTTTCTGGGTCTTGTTGCCTTTATTGATAGGGCAGCTGGGGAAAATAGAGTGGGGCTGATCATAAACATACATATTATGATCCATGGACGCTTAGATTTTTAACTCCTTCCACCAGTCAGTTAAGGACTAAAGAAGCCTTTTGTAGGAGAAGTGAAACATCTTCATGACCTTCAACCCAGTCCTGTTGCCTTTTGGAACAAGCCTTGAATTACTATGACCTGTAAGACTGAGAACCTATACACAGACAGAGTGGGGGTGGAAATGCATCAAAGGGCTGAGGTCGATGTTGTGGATGTTACACCCGATACACTGAGGACTGTAGCCTCTGTATATGGGTGCCTACTCTGCTCATTCCACTCAAGTGGTACCCCTACTGTGAGAACTTTTAAAATGCTTAGGAAACAGTTTCATTTACCACTGATGCTTTTAAATAAACTACAAAAATAAACCACATAGTCAGGAGGAAGATTGGGAAAGTTATTCCTATTGTCATCACTGTAACTGTGTCCTTTTGTTTACTATGTCAGAAAGTTACAAGGGAGCAAGCGGACATTTTCTTGAGAGAATACTATACACACACATGTAAAGGATGGGATCAGTACAGAGTTAAAACAACCTCAGCGGCCACGAAAATAGGCTAAAAGTTCCTAACAGTTTTTTGGAGAAAATGTCAGATGTGTTCAGCAGCGCTTTGATGTCAAACCTCCTGTATTTAAGTGAGCTGGGAAAACAGGAGTGTGTTTACAAACTGTATGATCCCTGAATGCTAATGGCCCTTGGCCCAATTCGGACGAGCCTAGTGAAGTCATTACTCAGCAATTAAGATGCTGAGTAAGACTTTTTAACCCTAGGGAAGGATGCCCAAAACTATGGGAATGAGGCCAGATTTTAAAAGGAAAAAAACACCTAATTTTAATTCACTGTTTACCATATCAATGTATTATAGTATTTGGCACTGTGTATGGTAAATGCATGAAAATGAACAGATTATTGAGCTGAAATGGAAGAGGCAACGCAAGAAAGGATGTACATGTATAGGGGAACAACAGCTGTTCCTCTGCTGCTGTTTTTCTTCCTCACCCTCTTCCTGGTTCTCCCTCTTGCCTCCCTCGCCTCCCTTTTACTCATCGGAATGAGCTCCAGATTTTTACAATCACTCTTCGGGATGAGGGCAGCTGACCAACGGCTCGTGTGTGCGCTTGTGTGTACGTGTGCGCTGCCCGATACTGGTGTCTGCACAGGGACCCATCTGTGCGTGAGCGTGATGTGTGAGCATGTCAGGGTGTAGCTGCAAGGGGGAGAGCACGGAGAGATCACCCTGCCGGAGGGGGGAGGGGAGGGGAGGGGAGGGGAGGGGAGGGGGAATGGGTGGTGACTGTTTAACATGATCATTGTGCAGCCATATTCCCTTCCCCCCCAAGTTCCCATCCAACCACTCCATCCACTTCTTCTTTATATCTCCACCAAGGCAGCTCTATCATGATTCCTCCTCCCAACAGTGCATTTTAGAGGTAATTAAGCTGAAATGTGAGTACAGTTTAAATGCCTAGAAAAAAAGTGCTGCCTCTGTAATTGCATTCACTCTTAAACATTCCTCCTCCTTCTCTTCTTCTCCCTCCCTGCTTTATATGTGTTATTCTCTCCACACCTTTCTTCTTCATCTTTTTTCTCATCACCTATCAGTATTTGAAATTTGCTTCTCCAGCCCACTCATCTGCTTGTCCTTCAACTCCCTCGCTCTCTTCCTCGTCTCTCTCTGCATCAGCAGCAAGGAGACAAGAAAAAAACACAGTCACTCATAGTCGCGCTCTGAGGGGGACATAAGCGTATGTGTGTGTGCGCAGGAAGGAGTATGACTGATCTCCCAGGGGGCCAAGGTTGTTCCGAGGGTCATTGAGGAAGTCGCCATGGGAACATAAGCCCCGCCTTGTCATTCACTGTTGAAGGGCCCTCTTAAAGCACAGCATGTATGATTCCCACTTGCTATTTCTTATGCTAGCTTAAGTTCATACCTTGTTAGACTATCTAGTGTGTGCAAAGTCTGTCACTGTGATGCTAAAGCACAGGTAGCTGGAGAAGAAGAAAATAAGCACTGACGTAATTTTTTGTACTTCAATCAACAAGCATGTACAGCAGAGAACGGTTGGGTATCAATCTGAGTTAGTTAGCAACCTTTAGCTCTTTTTGCCCCTGGGAAATTAGTGGAAAAACAACATTAAGCATCTTTGTAGAGGGTTGGTGTCACCACAGGACTCTGGAGTACCATCATGTAACTCTACCAGCACGATGATCTACAATCCTCTATAACAGTGGGGGACTGTGGTTCCTAACCTTTTCCCTTGCAGCCCCCCCCCCTACTTTTATCTAAACAAAGCTGAGCCCCCCTAGGACTCGTAAGAAAAAAAAAGTGATACACTGCTGTCAAAAACTGTCACAAGGAGCAAGCAAAGAAATCATTTTTAACACAGTTTTTCCACAGACCTTTGTTATCATTGTTTTTAGATGCAAAACCAATTTTGGCAACCTCAGAGCATACAGAGCCTTGCTGTGTGCTATGTTACATACGTTAGTCACCTCCAGGGACAGTTTCTGGCACCCTTATTTTGGGGGTCACACACTGAGAGGTTTAGGAACCCCTGCACTCAAAAATATTTTGTGTTTTGATGATGGTTTTTTACATCGTAATACATTCAGTGATTCTTTGTGCTTAGTTTTGAGGCATCTACACATACTTTCATTCATGTGTTTGTTGTCATATTCAACCCACCCTGGTGGAGTAGATGGCTGTGCACCAATGAGTCTGGTCCTTCTTCAGGTTTCTGCCTGTGAATAAAACATTTGTGCTTGCAACTCATCTAACGTGTAGAGATGTGGGAGCATTATAAAGCTATTTTTTCTGATCTGGGCTGCAGGAAAAAGTGCTATTTTTTGAAAGACTTGTTACATTCATCTCAAAACATTTCACACCGAAATACCTCTGCTACAGAGGAGGAAACTTTATAGTAGATATTCCCAATCTCTCATAGGCGAAATCTAAATACTAAGGAAGATGCATTTTTAAATTCCCAGTTCACCAAGTGGGTTCACCTTTGAGCTGGTTAGCTGTTACCTTATTCATCAAATCATTTCCAAAACACCCAGTGTGTTGTGGGTTGTATTTTATTTTTGCGCAGCCTTAATGCATTTCCTCCCTTCCTAAAAATATCTGGAGCAAAAACAGTTTGGATGTGACCATGGCTAACAGTTGGTGACAGTAGCTCGGGCTCACAAGCCATGCTGTTTTAGTCGGCATGTGGCGAGCCGAACAGCCAGCGAGTCTGTCATACAAAGCACTAAACCTCTCCCCCACTTTCAAACTCTCTTTCTTATCCATCTCTCTGAACGTTTGTGTGCCTGTATCTCACCCATGGTTTAATTTAAGCTCCTAGCAACACACTGTAGGGTACTTTATACTGTATGATGGGTATATGGACTAAAGTGAATTATAAATGTTGGGGGTGAAATAAGGAGAAGAAAAACAGATTATCAAACGCTTGTAGAAAAGTCTGGCTCTGTCCATGGTGCTGAAATGAAAACTCCACTTCCATGCATCCATCCATCCATCTATCTATCTATCTATCTATCTATCTATCTATCTATCTATCTATCTATCTATCTATCTATCTATCTATCTATCTATCTATCTATCTATCTATCTATCTATCTATCTATCTATCTATCTATCTATCTATCTATTCTGAGCAATGTATTGTTCTAAAAATCTCAGCAGATCTTCTCAGTAGAATGCATGACTCAACAAGCATATGCAATTATTTGTGCTTCTTTTTAAACCAGTTGCCTATAAAAATCAAACATTTAACTTTGTGAATGGATAAAGAAGCTTCTGTATTAAAGAGTTAAAGATCTTACCTTCAGAGATAAGAGAAATTCACAGGGTCACATCTAGGGTACTGGTGGCTCCTTGGAGCTCAGGTCTCGACCTCTGCTGGTTGTAGTTTGTGTCAACCTCAGTCACTGAATATTGAGACCAATAATGGGGGGAAAAAGCCCTCAGTGTTGGCAAAGTAATCAGAAAAACACACAGGTAAAAGAAGGTCAGATTAGTCTTAACCTATTTTAACTGTCAATTTAAAAAAGCGGAAAAAGAAAATACAAAATGCTCGCTTTTATTTTCTTAATCTTTGCCTTTAGACTAGGCTACTTTTCCAGACACAATCCGTTTCATCCGCGCGCAAATCATCCCAGACTCACAAAAAGACATGTGAAAAACACTCCAAAGAGGGGGGAAACAAGCCAGCTTTCAATAATAATTAAAATAGTATCTCTTGAGAGATGTGTTCGGAGCAGGCAGTTCCATCCAGCGCTTGTCTGGAGTTGTTTGAACAGTAGAGAGACTGGTGTACCAACGCCGTCCGCAAAATACAACACTCCTACGCAAACATCATCATCAGCAGCCTCAGCAGCACGCGTGCTGGAGGAGGAGACGGGATGATGAGAGAAAATCTCGGCATCTCCATTTCAACAACCAGTTTTTTTCTCCCAAATCGTCCGAGTAGGTCGAGGTCAGGTGTTTGTTGTAGAAGCTCCGGAAATCGATGGCGGGGCTTTTATATCCCCTCCTGCACGCTTCCGTTTTCTTTTATTTTCTTTTTAACAATCTATTAATCTATCTTCTCCCCTCCTCCAGTATTCTCTTCTAGCATCCCATTTTTGGCGAACAGGCTGCAAAGTGTCTGTAATCCAAAAGAATATATCTACTGTATATTTCATGCACGGTAGTTTGATTTCCGTGTATTTGGCTGATTCCTGCAGGGCGACATCCGACGAAAGAAAAAAAAACCCTCTGCTTTAAATGCAGAGGTGGCTTTTAGCGCCCTGCAGAGCCAGCGAGTAAACGCAGCAGCCTGGAGTGTGAGCCGGAGAGATGGCGCTTTAGTCACAGGCTCAGATTGGCTGTGGGTGCTGGAGAGACGAGACAACAGAGGAGGGAGGGAGAGGCAGTAGGGATGGGAAAAAAAGGGGAACTGTATACCGGTGAGGTCCCTTTTTGACTTATGAGCAGAGTACTGTGAGCTCGGCTGCTATGCTAGGATGCTAAGAAATGAACAGGGTGGTTGTGGGTAACCCCCAACCCCCCTAGAAAAATAAACACTAATAAAATAAACTAGGCTTCATAAAAACTCCAAGCCATAAAGTGAAAAGTCTCTCCTTTTTATAACATAAACTAATGCACGAACTTCAAACTTTGTAGGTGCAACTCTGCCTTTTTGATTTCTTCTTCCGTGGTACTTTAGTGAGTAGAGTTGGGTTTCATTTATTTAAAGTCATTTATTCATTTTGTTCTGAATATTTTAATTGTCCTTAATGTTATGATGTACCAGATATTTTTTGTAAATAAACATAGCACAAAAAGTAAGATAAGTTGTGTTTGGTAGATTATTTCTTTGTTGTAACAATGCTTCTTGACAATAAATCTTATACCGTTGGAAAGCCTGTTTATTTCACTTTTAAATGGTGCCACCTTTGTAAGGATCATGCATCGTGGGATGAGCAGCAGAGCTGAGTATGTGGGTTGTGCCCATGAAAAACTTGCCAAAAATCTTCTCTGCCGATGCCAAACAGGAATGTATACTTTACTGTCATCACGGATATACCAGACAATTAAACGTTCAATATAGCCTTTATGAAAAAAGGACAATATAAACATCTTAAATCATTGAAAACATTCACTCACGTTGTCAACAAAACGATTAAGTACACATTTACAACAATAAACGTCGTAAAGCAAGTCCACTGGTAATAATGTACTGAGTGTTACATGGTGCTGGCCCCCTGCCTGCAGGCTACCGACACTTCCATGTGTCGTGGCATAACGGCAGCATGCCGCTGCTCCTGAACCTGCCCTTCCATGTGCCGTGGCATGTGTCAGGTGCCGCTTTTAGATCTCTGCGCTATTGGCTGTATAATATTTTTTATTGTATGGAGAGTGGTAAACCTTGAAGAGAACTTGTTACCAGTTATCTTTCCTCATATAGAATGCATTGTGTCTAAAACTCATCATCACAACTCTGGAGAATTAACAGAAGTTCAAGATCGATGGGATGAAGAGATAGCCGCCCAAGCCTGAAAGTCAACCTGTCCTCCTCTTACATTGACAGCCAGAAGCTGCTGCAGCATTTAAAGGAGATCTATTAAGCTTCCCCCTTGCAGTCACAGTAGTTTATCAGCTATATGCATATGTGGCAGCCAACTCTATAAAGATAATTAAAAAATTACACCTGTCCTCTGCCCAAGGTGGAAAAACAAACTGTCTCCTTATGTCTGGAACAAAATGTTCATTAAATTTCATTAGGACTACAGAGACAACTGTCCCTGCAAGGATCATCTTTCTCTCTGTGTTCCTCCTTCTGACTACAGCCTGTGTAAGGAATAAATCCATGGCTGTCAGACACTGTTCCCCAGGCTTCTTCTTACTCTCTGTCATGTGACAAACAGAATGCCCCCTCTGTCAGCCTCTCAGCCTGAACACGTTTGCCTATGTTACCCCTTTTCTTTTCACCTCTCCAAACATTTCACTCTTTGTCTCCTCTAAATCATCCAATCCTTACAGGGGTTCGCCTCTCCCATTCAGATCAGACCAAGGGCAGTTTCAGGCCGCTTTAAGAGTAGCAGTGTGAGTTTTTATTGCATTCATTATTCAAACTCACAGAAGTGGAGATTAGTGCACTTTGAGAGTGTGTGGTGCTAAAATATTTATATTAGGAGAGAATGAGATGGTTGGATCGGACATGTTGAGGTGAATTCTGCTTTTATCCTTCACTCTCTCTCTTTCTGTGTGTGTGTGTGTGTGTGTGTGTGTGTGTGTGTGTGCTCATACCTGCAGCATTAAGCTTGTCAGTTGCAAGGAGGTGGCTCACCTTATATTTACAGCTTTTATTCCTTTTTACTTAAAAACTTAAAACGTTTACTTAAAAGACAAGCACCTTTAAAGAGGATTAATTACTGATTTGATTAACCTTGGCCCTATTTTTACGTTTACTTGAGTACTCTTTGTTGATGTCATTATTCCAGTGTTGCTTCACTACGTGCACATCTGCACATGCATTGTTTTAGGCTACAATAGATAAACTCAGCTTGCTTCACATTGTCACATGTCAGCTGTGACCAGGTTATCTTTATTATCTGATTCTACATAGAAATATAGAACATGTACATGGAGGACTGTATTTTCAGCATGGGAAGTACTCTTGTTCCTGTTTGCAGTACATTTGTAGTCCGAGCTATATTGACAAATTACGTATCAGCAAGCTTTGGTTTAAAAAGTCTGTGAGGACGGCGAAAAACAGGCTTTAACTTACTCACTACCATTGGCGGCATTCTGATGGTAACTTATTTGTCTCTATAAACAGATATCTGCATAAAGGCTTAGCATCAATAACAGATCAAACATTTTACATGGAGCCACAAATCTGCTTGACCTTGTGTCACAAAGGGAATCAGCGTTTAGATTCCCTGACTACCTGAAATGCATCAGAAATGATCGCTCTAGCCTCCATTCAACAAACACATATTTTAAAAAAAATGTGTTTTTTTTCTCCTCTGGAGGACAGACCTGACAAAGCTTGACGTTTTACTTTTTACAAATCAGCATCATGATATCGGGCTCATTCTGCTGAAGGGAGCCAGAGTGAAGCTGCTGTGTAACTTGTAGTCTACTGTAGAGCTAGTCTCAACAGATGAATGGGTGTTAACTCCAGGGTATTATGGACCCTAGTGTTAACGCAGCACGGAAAATAAAGTCTTGCCTGGAAGGAATTCAATGCTAACCGCTGGCTTGCAAGATATGATGCCTTACACTTGCATATCATAGACAGAGGCGCTGCTTGTCAACAGGCAAGTGCTTGGGGCCCCAGGCCAGTAAGGGGCCCTCGATTTCTCACAAACTGAAAACCGCAGCAGTAGCTCAAAATGTGCACATTTTGCAATGACAGTAGAAAAACCTCCCTAATAGGACCCCATCTGACAGCACTCACTCTCATCGCCCTGCTTAGCATCTCATGGATTGTTCCTGTGAAAACCAAAGTTCATCAGTGAAAGTCACTGAAGGAAAATGAAGAGGAATTATCTGTCTGGGAGTGAAAAAAGAAAGAGGAAGAGCACATCGGGACACTGGCTGATATAAAGGTGGTTGGAGGGGCTCCCAATTAATTTTGCCTACGGCCCAAACAGACTGGCTTACATGCGCTTAAAGCACAAGCATGTACCAGTGGAGACTGACACTACTAAACAGTACCAAAAAAAAGTGAGTATTGGATTACTTGGTCATAAGGTAATGACAGTACTTGCCTATACCTATAGTAGACTGAAAGATACAACATTAGGGAGGTAAGGCCACCTGACACTGTTGACAAATAATGAGTTTTACCTTAAAGATTACAGGTGTGGCTGGTCTGCTGTTGCCCCAATCAGTAGTTTGTGTCATTATGTTTCACAAGTATTGTGATGGATCCTAAATAACCATTGAAAACACCAATCACACAATATTGTCAGAAAAAAGAATATGGATATGTCTTAGCCTTCCCAAACTAAAAGCAATGCATCATGGGTAAGATTTTAGGGCAATATTTTGGATTTTTCTAGGCAGGATAATGTCATATAGACCCCCAGGCTGTTTACATCAACAAACAAACAAACACACACAAAGTAGCATCTCTTTCTCCCTAAATCTGTTCTTCCCCTCCCAACCTCCACTCAATCCCCCTCCTTTTCTGCCATTCCCTCCGGATCAGATCCGACTTTACGTGTCTTTGTCTAGTGTTTGTTTGCTGACACATCAGTAGCGGCAGCAGAAAGATAAGTGTGTTTGTGAGGGAAATAAAAATGCAGGGAGAGTGGGAGACGGTGATCAGCTTTAGAGACGGAGTGTGACGGAGGAGAGACAGACGTTAAAGAGGTAGAAGTGTGACGGCACTGAAGATGAAAAGAAACAATAGAAGACATATAAAGAAATAGAAGATTACAGAGGCTCATGTGAAGGCCAGAGACATTAGAAGGACAAACGCACATCTCTGCTTAAGCCCTCAGGGACTAACGGTCTTTATTACATTAACAAACATGATACCAGGCCGTCTGCTCTCATGCTTCATGCCTCTTTTGTAAAACAGATTCAGTGTTTTGACATCATGTACAAACTTTACTCCAACCCACAGTTTGTACTCCACCTACAGCACATTTGATGACAAGCTTTCACTGAAAATCACAGAAACTTAAAATCTAGAGCAGGACTTAAACAGGGATGTGCAGAAATAGTGTATAGGTGAGGTTTAATTTCATGTACACTACCATCAATCTGTACAGCCAACAATCTCGCATTCATTCAGCAAAGGCCAGATTTTCAGGGCTTCTGGTGTAGCCAGCGGTTAGGGATAAAGGACTTTTGGTCTGTCCTATTTCTGTGAGTTGCAATTGTTTAGTATTCCAGTAGCAACTTGAGAAGCAAGAATAGAATTGTTGTTGAAGGAAAACGTCTGAGAACAGACTGTTGGCTGCAATTGCTTGTAGATATCTTGTTCATAGACACTGACTTAAGGCAAATGGCAGATGACTGCTGATGGATTCTAGGATTGGATTACGGAGAATTGCTTTCCGGCCCTTTTGCTCCCCACAGGCTGTTTACCTGCGTACAGCAAATGCCAGATCAAACGCTCACTTCTTGTACTACAAACAGGAACTAGAAAACGTCCAACACCGAAATCTGCGTCCCTTCAAGTAGCCAACAGATTCAGCATAAAAATGCAGAATCTCTTAAAAGAGAGAAATAACTATAAAGACTCATAACACCTTACAGAAAATCTGAGTGTTACAAAGCTCTGTTTTAAAGTTTATTGTACTTGTGAGTTGGTGTAGTTACAGGTGCAACAATGCACACTTTGCAAAAAAAATAAAAATCAGCCACACAGTTGAAAGGCTGGTAATCTGACTAAATGAAACATTTTCTACAGTTCATTCTTTGGCTGCATTATGCTTTTCTATAATTCCCAAATTGGTACAATGTTAACCTCCCTGCCTGTAACCTTTTTAGACAGTATTGATTCTCAAATGTGTGCAGAAGGCAGGCACAGGCCAAAGACCAGCATTTAATGTCTCTGTAATCCTTTGAAATCCATTTGTCCACTTAACCTCACCTGTCTCTCCACATATATAAACACACACACGATGACAAGATCACACAATTTCCTACAGGGGCTTTACTGACCTTTGAAACCAACCTGAATGTGTCCGTCTTGCTTTTGAAAGCCTTAATTGGCAGTTTAATTAGGTCTTCTCTGGCCTCGGGCGGCTGGTTGAGGAAAGGGATGAATGCATTATTGCCTTGTTGACTGCTACGCAAGTACTTAATGATCCCTTCTTTGAATCAAATACCCAACAAGCCAGGAGACACTTACGATTTGTAGAAGATTTTTTTGTCAAAAGACGTAAAAGAAGATGCATCATAATAACCAAAGAAGAAAAAAGACAGAAATGGAGTGGGTATAAAGTTCAGTTAGTCCAAGCAGATTGTCATTGATAATGTCCATGGTTGAATTTGGATCAATTAGGGACCGGCAGATGTGCAGAATCATGGTTGACCCCAGGGCTTAAAGGATACAATCCAATTTTCCTCAACAAATCTAATACCATTAGGCAGGATACAAACAGACAACACTCAAGGGAGGAGTCTTTTAAAAACCAGCGCGAGACAGAGAGAGACAGAGCAGTAGCTCAGAGGAAGAGACAATACCCACCAGGGCTTAGAAACAAGGAAACGTTGGATGAAAAGCAACTTTGTAAATGTTGTGGGCCTAAGAGGATAAAAACATGGGAACAACAGCATGAACAAACTCACCTGACCAGTGTGAGAGAGATACAGAGTCTACTGAGGCCTGAAAGCAGAGCAGAAGAATCCACAGAGTGTTTGAGTTTGGAGAGTAAGCGCTCTTACAGAACTACAGAATTAAAGAAAACTCTCTTCCAAACTTCGGGATTGAACTCCAAATCAACTTTAGCTGTGAGTAGAAAAGCTTGAAAGACAAAAAAACAGAGGGGATAGGAGAAAAAAAAACTGAAAAAAGATTAGGATTCATAATCAGGATATGAGGGTCTTCAATAAGAACCTTCGTCTTCAGGACGTCACCATCGTGTACTTCACCGCCCTGGCTGCTCTGATGGTCATCCTGGTGGCTTCCTATCATGCTCCCACCAATGCTGTCGATGTGTCCAGCCTTACAGCGAACCCATCCATCCCTCTCCCACATCTCCCCATGCCTTTTCGTGTGCCCCTTGACCCACTGGGGGATCTCCATCTTGCTTGGAACATCAGCTATGCCGACCAGGAGGTGTACATGGAGCTGAGGGTCAAGGAGCTGAAACATGGCGTTGTCCTCGGGATGTCTGACCGCGGGGATCTGACCGATGCTGACCTGGTGGTGCTGTGGGACTCTGGAAGTAAGAGCTACTTTGGGGTAAGAAGCCAAGCTTTTCAATTTAGAATTTGGGGAGCTCTGTGATAAGAAGTCAGAATGACACAAGGATGTGAAGCAGAGTTTCCTGAGACGGTGTTAGATCAAACCATTTACTTGTCTTTTATCGCTCCCTTTCTGCACATTTCCCACTATGTTCACTTGTTAAATTCCTAAATGCACAGGGATTACATAAAGTCCTTGAGGAGCGGAGCTGTCTGTGGTCCCGGGGCTCGAGACTGGTGTTTTTGCACAAGGAGCGGACGGACAGCTTGCTTCACAATCACACAGTCACAAATTATGTTATCAGCCCCAGCTAATTGGAAATCACTCAAACTGCACTAATAGCTCAAGTTCATCTGGGAATCATTAGCAGATATTAGCATATCAAAATTGAATCCATGTGCTGATTAGAATGTGGGAATTTTGTCCCACACAAATCCAACAGTTCTTTGTAATGAAATTAGCTGATAAATGTTTTTGAAAAGACAATTTATCTTGCTACAGAAATCCTATTTACCTTTCTTTTCATTTGCTCTTTGTGAATGTAAATATTCATGAGAAACTGTGAGCAGGATGAATACTAATTGTAGGTCAAAATGAAGCAGGAATGATTTCTATTTCTTCTTCCTGAAAATGTTATCCTTATCACATAATTAACAGACCATGTTACTGTTTACGGAATTAATGGATGACATATCCATACAAATCCGGCTTCTTATGATGAATAATAGTATTTATGATTAACATAATGAGTAAGAAGGTCGTCAGCAGATCTATCTGTTGCTTCTCACTGCTTCACCACCATGACCTACGTGGTTCAGTGCAAAAAGACAGACGGGTTAATTCCAAGTTATACGTTTAATAAAAACACAGCATAAGCTTCTACGGACTTCAAAAATCTTGTATAGCATGCCGCTCCCTTTTGTCTTTAAGGAATATAAGCCTGACATGCAGAACAGGTCAATAGATTCCTGTCATCAAGGCCTCGACATAAACACATTTCAAACTATTCATTTCTGAAACTTACATTCTTTCTGGTTTCCCACAAAATAATCCAAGTGCATTTTTTCAACGTTTCCCATTAATTGTGGTATGTTCGCATTTTGTGTGTGCCTCTTTTATCGATAGGAAAGCCGAAGAGTGAAAGGATATATGGTGAAAAAAGAGAGCCTCCGTCGAGGACTCTAACCTTAATATGAAGCACCTATACTCTAACGACGGAACTCAACCAGCACCTCATATTTTCTATAGCAAGGTCAAACAAAAAACATTTACGTCAAATAGCTTTTTTTGGAAAAGCATCAAGTTGTTGCATGTATGTATGAAGCGCTGTAGCAGTTTTACATACTCTTACCGGTATGCTTAAAAAAAGGTTTTACTTTTTGACTCGGCTATTAGCACTAATTATAAAACCATAACGCCTACTATTTGTTTTCCCATCACTTGTTTTTTATGAATGAGATATTTTCTTTTCATCCATCTTTCAGCTTCTTTTGTAAAGTTTTATTGACTTATTCGATAGAAAGAAAACATGAAAAGAAACCTCGACGGGGGATCTCTGCTGTGATTCGATCTGAGGCCAGAAGGAGCACGCGGGACTCCAGAGGCCGCTCTATAGCCTCAAACAAAAAGGTTCTCTGAAGACACATCAGAGGTTTTTTTACACAAAGTCATGTCTAATAAGTCCACCAGCAGTCTCTAAAACGATGCTAGCTTAATTAATTATCTGTCTCGTCTTTGCTGGAATAGCAAAACACTAGAGCTCACCCTTAAATCAGACCTGCTATATATGGTAAACTAGATCTTAAGATATGATAATGAAGTGATGCGAAGTGATGAAGATATGTGGTTTGATAGATAGATCTCATACACACACAATTATTTAATCTAATTGTATACCATTTAATACATCTACTTCGTTTATTTGGATGTGCACTATGTACATTGTGATGCATTTATGAGGATCATGGAAAACCAAAAAATGAACAAGATCACTTTAACCCCCACATTCATTTGTACCTACAGTCATTTCTCAACTTTTCTATATTCCCAGCAGATAAAAAAAATTATACTGTAGCTCACATCTCTGTAAAGCTTTTTCTTGTTAAAATTGATCCCCTCTGTGCTATCCGACTTTCTTCTTTCCCTTGTTCCATCTGTCTCTCTTCCCTCAGGAGGGCAAAACCACCAGCAGAAAAAAGGTCACTTTTGAGTGACATTCTCTCTCTCTCTCTCTCTCTCTCTCTCTCTCTCTCTCTCTCTCTCTCTCTCTCTCTCTCACTCACACGCACGCACGCACGCATGCACGCACGCACACACACACACACAAGCACACACACACACAGCAAGGCACATTTTAGATTTGCTTTTCATACACTTCAAAAATCCCTTTTTAAATCAATGTATTTAAATTAGGCCTCTGAGACTTCAATACGAAGATTTTGTCATTTAATTTCAAACCAGAGATAAGAAGAAATAATTTTTTTCTTCTCCGTCTCTCTTTTCTTTGGTAAGGTTTGACTTTCAGTGATACCACTTAGGTAAAACGGGAGCCATTAAGATTATTTCTAGGGATTTATAAAGTTTAGAGTTTCTAGACTCCTCTAGAATAATGACTATTTGTACCTATCTTCTGCAGGGACCTCAGTAATGAAACGGAAAGGTTCAAATGTTTTATAATCAAAATCAAAACAATAATCATAATCAAGTGACTCCTATACAAGAACAAGGGGAGCAAACTTGTTGCAATGGATTAAACAGCATTTTAACGTTCAGCTGAGGTCAATACATAAAAATGATGACTGGTTGTCAGCCAGACGTTGATGCAATCTCTACAACCTGTTGGCTCTATCTACGCATTAAAAGCTCAAAGTAGTGGCAATATCTAACAAGTCAATCAATCCATCTTAAATGATGTGGTGCTAACACACGAGGAAAGTTATCTTATAACACTTGACAGATAGAGAAAATCTAGACCGCACTCTTTTAGTATTTGTAGACAGACGCAACATTCATCCACCAATAAGCCAGGACTTGGCAACATTAGCAAGGAAAAAAACCTTTTAACAAGCTGACACCTTGAGCAGAACCAAATACATTCAAGGAAGGAGGATAAAGAAAGCAAGCTAATTAGCTACACTAGCTTACTTACCAGTTTCACATTGATATGTAAAATAGAGCATCATCTGCATAACAACAAATCTTTTTGGGGTGTTTCCTTTTTAAATCACATGGAGGAAGCATATTAGCATGATAGAATAACTCTGAACACCAAACCTTTTGGAACCCTGACTTAATTCTTATTCAAAGAGGATTTATTAACATATACTGTACAAACCGAGATCTGATTCATGTGTTATTTCAAATGCCAGTGGATTGGATGTCATAGATTCCAGATAATATGTCCATAAAGAGATCACAATTAAGTACCCTATGTAGCATAGGTAAAGGAAATGATCTCTAAAACACCTGGAAGAACAATCACTGCGTCCAAAAGCTGTTTCAGTGTACATATTGATATATGAGTGTATTGAGACAGAGAGGAAAAGGACCCCGACTTGGAAGGAGCTTGAGAAGTCCACCACAGATTGTGTCTCTTTGTGTCCACTACAACAGCAACCATCTTAAGAGAAAAACCTTCTACATAAGCTAAAATGACCAAGATATCACTCTGTTTCTCAGCCATCTGCAGAGGTCATAGCTTGTTCATTCTTTACACAGACATGTAACACACATAAAACATACTGTACTGCTCCTATCTTATTTTAGATATATCCACTACGTGTATTTTCTAAAGCGTTTTCTTCAGAGTCCTTGCAGTTCGCGTAGGACAGTTATGTAAGAGGGACCAAGCAGGAGACAGAAATACAGAGAGAGATCTTAGGTGCTATTCTGGACAGATAAGGATGTGAGAAACAGGAGCTGATAGTCGAAGCTGTTGCAAAGGCTCCTGGCTAAGAAATAGAGGCTTTTAAATAACTAGGAAAGGATTCACAAAATCAACCACACAAACAGTTTCACTAATTTCTTTCCCTCATTGCATCATATTACACTATTAAGTAATTCACTTGCATTGTGTGGCTAATAGTAAATCTAACAAAAAACAAATCATCTTTGGCACAAAGCTTTCATGTCTCTTTTTAAAGACACACAGCTGCCCTAAAATGTTTTCATTAATGGTTAAATAATTTACAATAAACTCTCTTTATCTCTTCTAAAGATGGAAACAAGCATTTTCCTCAGTTTTTACTAAAAATCCCAGTTCAGAAAACGTCATTTGCCATCTACCCTTGACAAATCATTAATATATGTGATGTAGAAAATCCTTTTTTTGTTAATCGCTTGGGTTTTACATTTTGGATTTTACAATAATAATAGGCTTTCACTGTGTGTCCTCTCCTTTAGGATGCATGGAGTGACAGTGAAGGCCACGTTTCATTGGACAGCCAACAAGACTACGAGTTGATTGAAGCCAAACAGAAACCTGACGGATTCTACCTGCTATTCAAGAGACCCTTCAGCACCTGTGACCCCAGAGATTATCTCATAGAGGTATGTGAAGCCTCTCTTTTACGATGTGTGTATGAACATTTCAGTGGAATAATATGGTTCTATTAGTTTCAGAGAGGGATAATGAATACAAACATTTTCTAAACGTATTAACTGCAATGTCAGTCCTCTTTTGTGACTTACTTACCATCTCTATCTTTTGATTGTTGATTTATTAACGCTTTATTTTATGAAATGTGCACTTTTTAGAGGAATCAATCCGCCTTTCTCATTTTTTTTCAGTTTAAAGAATTTAAAAAAATATATGTAAAGAAGGAGTGGCTTGATTTGTCTTAATGCTAAAGGCTTCTATAGTTGACACAGCCTTGACTCGCTCTTCTGTCCTCATTTGACAAAGTAATCCGTCCTTTATGAGCTGTGTAAACTAAGCAAACAAGGCCCCACGTCTGTTGACTCACTGAAGTTCGCTATATGTTAAGTGTGATGTGCTACACAATTGAATGCAAAGAATTATCCTTGTGTTAAAAGCTATTAACTGGCCATTCTTCAGGCGTTTCTCTCTCTAACACTGGTTACTGAGTTTCATTGTTTTACTGTTCGTATTTCTGAATTTGTCAGTAGTAGGGCGCATAAAATTGAAGTATTGAAAGGGCTGCATAGGATTGTATATCCTACCTTTATGTTACCTTCGGATTTCTACCCCCATGCAAGGGCAAGCACACCTGTTGCTTTATATGTTGCATATAGCCTCAAAGCAAAAAAAATAGCATCTGTCAATCCTGATCCGACTGAACTCGACAGAAAACAGGTGGCTAGAAGATGTAGGCAGCATGAAGGCTGGTGTTTGAGTGTATGCATGTGTGTAACCTAAAGAAGTCTCAGTGTGTTTGCTCTGTGGCCATGTGTGCGTGGGAGGGTGTGTGTCTGCCCTATTTTGTTCTCCAGGTACTTTTATTGCTGTCTTTGATGCATGTATAAAAAAGTGATTAGACAAGATTTCATGGAGAGCTCATGTTTTAAACGTACAGTATGTAAAATCCACCGCTAGGGGGCTCTCAATCAAAACAATAACAAAAGATGACGTCGAGGCTTGCAGTGTATTATGGGTAATCAATACGAACGGGCGAAACCGACCTGAGAAAGACAATATGTGTACTGACGATGTATCCAAGTATAACTTACATGGCGTTTTATATCACAGCAGCACATACAGCGACAGAACAGCAGCTTTCAGTAGCAGCTAGCGCTAGCTTATGCAGCGGTCTTTGACGTAACATCCGGTGTTTCCTTGACAACGATCAACATGTCCTGTCTATCATGGCGGCTCATCATGGCGGCCGCCTACAAGACACGTCACGTTACAATTATAAAATTATGGATTTCTCTGGCTTTGATAACTTTTGGAAATATTTGAGGTGATGTAAGTACTAAACTAAAAAATATATATAACATGGGTTTAGTCCATTTTTAATTGAAGTTAGATATTTTAATGTTAACATTAGCATGAAATGCTACGTACTGTACCTTTAAGATTTGGACATAAAGTAGTTTGAAAGATGAAAAGTAAGCACTGAAAAATGAATTCTGAATATTATGGTTTCCATGGTAATGCATCGACCTCTAAGTTGCAGACTCATAACCACGCTCATCACTATGACAACATAATGAAACGTTCTTTGTTTGTCAAAGCCTTTCAGCCGAATAATAACCATGAAAGATTTTAAATTCAAACACACATCCTTGGTCTCCATGTTATGCTTTTTTTTTTACTCTTTCTTTTGATTACTCAGGAGGGGACTGTGCACATCTTTTATGGACTCTTGGATCAACCACTCACCTCTCTGGAGCATTTGAACCTTTCCAGCATCCACACAGGAATACAGAGAGTGCTCATGCTCCGCCCAGACACGCCGTCACCCACCCTGCCTCCAGATGTGGAGACCCTTGACGTCGTGGCACCAAATGTCATCATACCAAGTCAAGAGACCACCTACTGGTGCTTCATACAGGAGCTGCCTGAAAACATGCCCAAGAACCACATTGTTATGGTGATTGCCTCTATAGTTGGAAACACTTTACATAGAGTTGATTTACACAAAGGAGAGTGGGTATAGACGGAGATTGTGAACAGGAATAATAATTACCAGCTTGGCCTTAAAAAACAAAGCTGTGTTTTGGTTGTAAAGAAGAAGAGTTAATGTAAGAAAATATATCAACACAAAAAGCATAAATAGATTTAATGAAATTTGAAAAGTAAAAACATACAGTACAAAAAAATAAAGACACTATTGCTCTGTAGGTTGCATAGAATACACTTCAGAGATTTTTTTATTGACATACCTGTCCTTCGTAGCTATATTTCCACGGCTTCCAGCAGCAGAAACAACAAGACTCTCTTTTTTTACCTGTTTCTTTCCCAACTCTCTATGTTTCTGTCAGTATGAGTCAGCGATAACTCCAGGTAACGAGGCCATCGTGCACCACATAGAAGTGTTTGAGTGTTCCCCGGATATGCGCGATGTTCCACAGTACAGCGGCTCCTGCGATGACAAGATGAAGCCGGGCAAGCTCAACTTCTGCCGCCATGTGCTGGCTGCATGGGCTATGGGTGCTGAGGTATGATGGGAAACAGACACCCACGCACATCTGTTAACTTAACTTCTACTGACTATATTCATCCACGGTTCCACAAACCCGAATTAAAGAAGTCATATAAATGAATCTCCGCTGGGGGAGACTGGTTTAGCTCAGTTGGTATGCAAGCTGCATGTACAGAAGCTACAGTCCTCAATGCACTGGTCACAAGTTTGACTCCCAGTGCTATTTGGTGTATGTCGTCCCCAACTCTCTCTCTCTCTCTCTCTCTCTCTCTCTCTCCACATTTCCTGTCTATCATCAGCTGTCCTATCAAATAAAGATAAAGAGCCCCAAAAATAATGATAATATTAACAATAAAAACTAACCCCAACTCTTGCTTTAACTTTTTTTATTCAAAGATTTAATTATAAAACTGGCCCTTGGAGTCAAAACTACGGAAGCCCTAAAGGGCCATGCATTCATACATTTTATTTCCTCCGTTTTCTCGTGATAACGAGTTCATTTCATTTGTTTTGGCCTGAGATTTCCATCACACAAAAGTGGTATGGCATGCTGACCGATGGGTTTCTTGAACACTACTGTAGGTAAGTCTATTTCTTTGTTTGTTCGTTTACGCTTTCTATACTAAATTAGTTTTTAATGAAGGGATGAATGAATGTTACAACAGCTGAATGATGTTTCCTGCAATGATTTAATATACTACACTATCGTTTCGTTATCTCGAGAAAATTATCCCGTTATCTCGGGATAACAAATTAAATTAACTCGTTATCACGAGAAAAGGAGGAAATAAAATGAATGAATGCATGGCCCTTTAGGGCTTCCGTACAAAACAAAGATTGGTGCAAAGATTTAAGACTCAAACTATCTTTATAGATGTATGCAATGACAAGTTTTTTTTAAAATAAATATTGGCCTAACAAGTATCGCATGTAATTAATTAAGAAATAGAATAACTGATTATTCGCTCCAGTCCTTGTACCTATTATAAGAGACAAACAATAACTCCGACGCGAGTAATATTTATGCCTTTCTGCAGGCAGGGTAAAGATGATCCCACACATACCAAAAATCTATTAGGAGCCTAAAGACAGTTTGTATGTGGGAAGAACCCTCACACACTTATTTACATGCACACAACATAAACTTGACTGAAAACAAAATATTTTTGTATATTGGTTGGAAACAGAGACAATATGAGGAGGGGCAGGTTTCATAATGCCTAATATTCTCATATTAGGAAGCTGTTTCAGGAAAGAAAGAAATTTAAATGTTTGACATACTGTGCAGAAGAAAAGAAACAGCTAGCAACTAGCTTTTAAATGATCATATCATAGCAGGTAGCAGCAAAGGAGAACATTATAGCGTGTAGGAGTTAGTATTGCCTAAAAAACAAGACCTATAAAAGAGTACATACTGGACAGACATTCTTTAGGTGGCCATAAACACAACTTTAAACGATTTTAAATTCTAATTTTAGTCTGTGTTTGCTATAGGAAATTGTTTGCTAACACGGTTGTGTCACAGGCATGCTCTGCTGCTCAAAGATACCTTAAAAAGGTTTGGTAAAAACTAAAATAAAAGTACAATGATTAGTGTACTTTAATGTCTCAACAGATTTCCCTAAAGTCTTTCTCACTTCTGTCTGCTTTAGCTAGCTATAGCAAAAAGTAATTCCAGAAGTAAGATATTTGTTTTAAATCATGTGAATTACTATAACCACAAGAGAACGCATTTTAACTTGTTTTTGGAGCAGAAACGAATAATGCTGTTCCCTCAAAAGGTAGAGCTCCTCTGTGAAACTACACAACAGGAGACAAGGCACCTGTTTCCTTTGCCTGCTAGTACCACAAAGATACGGCTAGTTAGCCACCAACCAGCCGGCTGACCGAGCAAGCGCCCGGCCTCCTGGTCACATAAAGCAAAGAGGACAGGGATCTGTGAGCTTGTCACCATATTTTTCTGCTCCGCTCCCCACTGTATCACAGCCGGCCTGGCCCCTCTCTGATTGGATTATCTGCCAGCAAAACAAAAACAAGCAGGATGCCTTCTGTGGGCTGTTGAGCTGTGAAGACAAGATTAGGTGGGAAATATTCAGGCCTCTTTCATCACCTCTTTATAGTGTTGTTTCATTCTCCCCAACACCACATCAGATGGGAAGCATGGCCTTGCAAAACAGAGAACAGGACAGAAGAGGAAAAATAAAGTGGGGGTAGTTTGAGAGAGACAATAATACAATACTGTCAGAATACAAAAAAGAGAGAGGAAAAGAGGTGCGTACATAGTCGAAAGGCGAGGAAGGCAAGTCTCTGAGGATTTGACTGTGAAGACATGATTAAATAAAACAATTCTTTCTTCTATTTCAGACTTTATGTGTCAGCAGAAGAGGCTTAAGGTGGGCTGCCTTCTGAAATAGATGAAGACACTGATGATGAATCAATATTAAATCCAGAATATTGTATGGAGATTCGATCCCCATGGCGCATGACATGACTCTTAAATTATCTTTGCTGCAACAAGCAGAACAATTCATAAACCAAAAATTGAAAGAGGAAGAAAAAGAAAAATATCTCCCAAGTTGAGCCAGTATCCCTCAGAGAGCAACCACACATAACAGATCTCTTCTTCATGCGCAGAAATAATCAATGTACATTTTCTACACCAGCTCATCCCCAAAAGGCCTGAAAGACAAATGAAAAATGCAAAGATTGAATTATTTAAACAAATGTCTTGATGCCCAATTCACTCTAAACCAAACACTTTAAAACACACTTACAAACTGTTGCTGTTACATTTTTAAACTTCTGTGTGTGGTTGGGATTTTACGAGTAGTTAGGCGACACCACAGAAAATGTTGGTAACACTTGAAGAGCCTAGAGAGGTTATCTATTATCTATGCAGGGTAGAAAAGAAAATGTTATGATGTAATTGTTCAGGCAATCACATACTCAAGATTCTAGAAGACTGCTTTGTGGTGGTTTGGGAAGCCTGGAATTTAATTTTGGGAGATCCTACTGCGGATTCAATTAACTTTTCTATGTAATTTCAGAAACACCTGTGGAGACTCCACAGATGCCAAATATGTCTTTGCACTATTTATCATCCTTTAACAATGTCTCTGAATGAACTGTGTTTCTCCAGCATTTTGCAGGGAAATCTAAGTCTGAAATGTATGACTCCTCTCTCATTCAATGCTTAACAACAAACCAGAAAGTTATGTGAGGTTAACAAAAGGGAAAGTGTAGGAATAAGATGCACCCAAAATTTGACTCCAATTCATCTTAAAAGCATGTGAAGAAAACAAGCAGCTGTGCATAAATGATTGACGATTGATGACCTCCGTGTGTGTGTGTGTGTGTGTGTGTGTGTTTACTTCCAGGCTTTTTACTACCCTCCTGATGCAGGGCTGCCAATGGGTGGACAAGGCTCCTCAAGATTCCTTCGTCTGGAGGTTCATTACCACAACCCTCTCCTTATATCTGGTACATACAGTACACACACAAACACACATCCAATCTTATACCGTCACACAAGCCCTTTTTCATTCCTACCGATACAACATTAGGATTCTCTGCATCTCTCCCAAAAAGTGTTAGGCTTATCTTCAACAGTGCGATTCATATGTTACAGACATACCTTTTGCTCTGACTGGCTGAACAATTCGCTTGAGACTTTGTTTCCCTTATCCACATCTGAGCTAATAATATTAAGATGTCCTCAATTACTACTATTACTCAATCTTCCCTCTAACTTTCCTGCAGTTAAATAGATATGGAGGCAAACATTTGCATCAACTTAAAATACCTGTCACGCTAAAGAATAAAAGCACAACTGGTGTGCTCAGTGATTTGCATTAGAATTTTGTTTGAAGTATGTACAGAACATTTTCTACAATTTGTAAAGGGGTTAACAAAAGAAGGATGGAGCTGGTGTTGAAAGAGATACTCGGAATTAAGCCCCGGAGCCACCAGGGAACACTTTTCAAACCTCTCTTCAAAATATTACCAGAATATTTCTTAACGGTTCAGAAGTGTTGCCAGGCTACAGTCATTTTGTTTCACTAGCAAGCTTTTCCCTTAGCAGGCTTCAAAAATTGCTCTTCGAAATTGTTTTTTGTGCTTAGGCATGATAAACCCCCCGGTGGTTCAAAATGTGGCCGAATGCTTGTTTAGCAGGAGTAGATGGAAAGCACATCACAAACTCAATATACTTGTTAGGTTCTTTCTTTACAGTATAATCTCTCTCTGACTTATTACAATGATTACCATACACTCCTGGTTTATTGCAACACAATCCTGGATGGTATCTTATCATGCTCTATGAGGGATCTGACTGTATATAAAATACTTTAATATTCCATGAAATTCTCCATGCAGGCCGTCGAGATTCGTCAGGAATAAGGTTACATTACACCCCCAGTCTGCGGCGGTACGATGCAGGAATCATGGAGCTGGGCCTTGTTTATACTCCTATCATGGCTATCCCACCCAAACAACACGCCTTCTACCTCAGTGGATATTGCACCTCCAAGTGTACCAAGACTGTGTGTATAAGAAAATCCTTTACTTCATTATTTATGATTCAAATGTTAAGAATATTGGGTGAATATTTGAGCTGGGAAGCCATGTTTTTCTTCAAGTTCTGGTCCCTTAAGCACAAAATTCTTGCTTGGAGCTCAACTTTTAAATGTTTGTTTTGTTGTATCTGTTTTTGTCTGTCTAGGCTTTGCCTCCCGGGGGGATCTATGTATTTGCATCCCAGCTGCACACCCACCTGGCGGGGCGCGGGGTGAGGACAGTTTTGGTGAGGGGAGGTAAAGAGCTGGAGGTGGTGCAGGAGGACCAGCACTTCAGTACACACTACCAGGTGAGCAACAACAGGGCTCAGTTTACCCAGAGGAACTCTGTGCAGAGATCCAGCTTTGTGCATTGTATGTTATAACTTACAAGAAAAGTAAGGCTGACTTAACATAACACTGAGCCACTAGAATGAAGATTTAGCAAAACAAAACTGAGAAATAAAATACAAAAATATGTGATTCTACAAGTTCTGATGTGCCTGATGAAAATACAATAAAAACCTTTATGAAAGTTAACATCTGTTACAGGCAAATGGTTGATATTGAGTTAGACTTATTCCCTGACAAAGCAGGGCACTAAAGTTTTTATCAATCGTTACTCAAACATGAGTGACTTTGTTCAGGACTATTCCGAGCAGTGGATTAATATGCCTATGGGGCTTTTGTCTAGTAGGAACCATCAGACAGTCTACAGGGCCCATGTTTATTTTAATGAGGAAACACATCAGGCATTGCGACCATATGGCTTCTGTGCGTATTAGACAACAAAGGAGGTTTACAGCACACAGGAATGAACATCTCTCACTTTGTTATAGCGTCAATTTGTGCAAATAAAAAAGAAGAAAAAGATCCCTTAACATCTGCATATCCCAGTTTTACAAGCCATGATGATAAACAAACATGGCATACACGTACCCATACCCGAACTCTATTCCTTATCCAACCTCTGACTACCTGTGTTTTTATCTAAGCATTTTGCGTAATGTGCTGACCTGCCACTATCGAGGAAAAAGTGATGACCCTGTTGGTGTATGAAATCATCAATTTAGTTTTAATACTGTAATATACAAACTCCCTGACCATCAGCTCAACGTCAGAACTGACAAAAAAAAAGGAAATCGTTGAGAGACAGCAGACAACATCTGTTTTTTGTGTGCACATTATCCTTAAGTAGGTACACACACACACACACACACACACACACACACACACACACGCACACACACACACACACACACACACACACAGAAAGCAGACAAGGACATCTGCTCAACGTGCTGATAAAATCTCCAGCTGTTGTTGATGTCAGACTAATCTAAATGTTCTTGTGAGGTGGTGTTGTTTTAAACGCTGCAGCTTCATCAGCCAAATAAAGACTTCGTCAAACCGTTCTCAGCAAAAGTTAACAGACCGTGTCGCACGCTCAGCTCATAGCTTCAGAGGGTGCATTCAAGTAAAGGATTGAGATCAAGCAGTTTTATCACTCTGAGGGTGTTGTGCACATATTGTCTAATTATACCTTGATTTAGAATATACTGTAAAAAATACATTCAGAGGAAACAAGGAGTTGACTTTGAGAGACAAAGAAATGTTTTAGACTACAGCCTAATTTCTTGGTTCAGTGTTTGTTGGTCCAAATAAACAAACAGACAAATATAGAAATGGAAAGCCCTGGCTGTCTTTCCCTCGAATAAACTGCTTCTGTTTTTGTCTTTTTTGTTGTAGACAATCAGAGTTCTCAGGAAGATGGCGAATGTTTTACCGGTAAGTATTTCAGCTATAGTTCTGTTTCCACAGAGCATATTCTACATCCCGACGAGAAAGGGAAATTTACTATTCTGCAAGCTCAGCTGACTCCTTCTGAATGAAAGTGCCCCAGATGTTCTTTTTCCCCTCTTTTGCATTTAAAGTATTGAATTAGAACACCTCGCTGCTGTGTAAGGTGCTTATGTGAGGGAAAATGGGGACAGGCTGTAAAATCAGCGCCGTAATGGGAAGTTCTTAGGAGACAGACGAGACAAAAGCAGCTGCTGAGCTCCACCAAGCAAAAATTCAATTCAACAAACTACTGGAACTTTGAATTTACTCTTTATCTGTCAGTTAGCTTAAACACTTGTCCTTGCTCGGTTGATAAACTTTCAATTTGGTGAGCTGTTGTTGTGTTTATGCTTGATTCTGCAGGGCGACGTCCTCATAACAAAGTGTACTTATAACACAGAAGACAGGAGCAAACCAACAGTGGTGAGCAGCATATACATATATATATATATACAGTTTTCAGGACTATTTTTATATTCTGAAAGTTCACCTTGAGCGCTGACAACAACAGAATATATCCTTGAGAATTGCCTTCCTTGATCTCTATCCTCTCTCCATCTTCTTCCTCGTAATCCTTCCATCTCTCTCCCATAATACCTACATGTGCTCTTTGTGCTGTCTATCTACGCCTCCCTCCATCCAAATCTCTTTTTCTCCTTAGGGAGGTTTTGGCATTATGGAGGAAATGTGTGTTAACTACATTCACTATTACCCTCGCACCAAGCTGGAGCTGTGCAAGAGCCATGTTGACCCAGAATACCTGCAGAAATACTTTAACTTCATTAACAGGTAGCACACGCTCTGTCTTTCCTTAAAACCATTTGCATGTTCCCCTTGTCCTTCATTCTCTATTTTTCCTTGTGCTTCTTCCTCTCCATCTCCAGTGTGACTAAGCACTTTTTGGTTTCAGCATTCATCCCTTCCCCCAGCACCGCTCACTCCCGGGAACCAGAGTGATTACTTCTTTTAATCTCGAAATCCTGCTGCTTTGTCCTTTAAGTGTTCTCATAACGCTAGTTCTGTCCGCTTTTTTTCCAATCTCATCCTCCTTCCTCAATCTCACTCTGCCTTCCTCTTTTATCGACTTTCCGTCACCCTCTCCCTCTCTCCTCCCTCCAGGTTCCACGGAGATGACCGGTGTGTGTGCGGTGAGATTGGTGTGACTGAGCAGTATTCTCAACTACACTGGGATACGTTCGCTGGAGAAGTGCTGGACTCCCTTTACAACACAGCACCCATCTCCATGCACTGCAACCAGTCGACTGCACGCCTCTTTCCTGTAAGTCCCCAGTCACATGCATGCTAAAATTGCCAGCCAAGCCACTAATTAAACCAGTTCAAAGCCAGACATCGGTTGGACAGCATATAGTCAGACCGGCTGAATCAAAGCGTGTTAACTTGTGATCTAAACCCCAACACACACTCAGAAAATGTTCTGTTCAGAGCGAATAAATCACCTACTGTTCAAACCTGTCGGGGGCCTTGATCATTTTCTTTTGTAACATCAGTTGTGTAAGTGCAAACCAGGTCAAATGCAGTGTTTGGGTTGAAACATCGAGAGCTTGACAAGGAAGAGAATAAGATAACAAAGAAATCTGCGCATAATTTAAACATCAGGAGGAGGCTAATAAAAGGAGGCATACTGCTTGTTCTCTTCTTACATATGTTAAGATGCTGTCAAGGATATTCATTTTTTAAACATTTATTTCGTTTAATCAAAATATATGTGGTGTCTTACAGAAGCTGGCATCAATTCAATTAGTAGTCCCACCTCTTGAGGATAGATATTTTTGGTGAAGCCATCATGCATAAAATATATCAAAGTAATTCAGCAGTCAGAATTAAAAGTCAGGCCTCTCACAGTGTCCAGTCTTTGTAGGGTTTTTACTTTGTATGAAGAGCAGCAGATTTATCAAAGGGACACTTTGGAGGGGGCTGAGGAACAACGCACCAACTGTAGGTACTGAAGGAGCTCAATATGTTGAAATGCAGGTGTGTTTAAGGTCAACTATTTAATATTTCATTTTTCATGAGAAAAGGAATGCCATAGGGCTTGGGAGGTGGTGTATGTCAACCCATGAAATCGCAAAAGAATACAAAACGTTTGAAAACAGAAAGAGGACGGCCTGTGACTTTGTTTTTTTTTAGCTAGAAGCCCTTCAACCTATTGTTGTAGCACTTTAGATCGTTCTTGGTCTCAAGACCGATCACGAGAACACTTGAAGGTCTTGGTCTTCTCTTGAAATCAGACTGGGTAGACTCCAGATTGTAATTTAAGACCGGCAAAGACCACCACTGTTAGGCTATTGTTCCACATCATTACTGTGATAAGAAGGAAAACAGCCCTTTCTGAAACAACAAAGAACTTTTTCCCAACATAATTTTCCCGGTGTTACGGTCTTAGTGAGTGACATGCCCCGTCAAACAAGATGATTTTTTATTGTTATTTATGGTCTTGTCTTGTTCTCGCCGGGCCTTGGTCTTGGTCTGGACTCAGTCTCAATCCCTAAATGTCTTGGTCTCTGTAAGTGTGGTCTTGACTACAATACTACTGCAACCACCTAGTTGGAGTATTTTAGCATGGACTGTACCTTTAATTACAAATAAGCTAACCCAATCGGTTCACCAGCTCCAAAGCTAGGCTAGTAAGGTAGGTGTTCTTCCAGTGAAGCTAGGGGGTTAGCGATTTAAGATTTACAGCCAATAAATTATTTTCTACGGTACAACGAGCATCTTAATGAGTGAGAATGGTAAATGTTTGTATGCAAATATATGCTTAAATACATTGATTAAAGGGACAGTATAGATTCTTTGACGCAGGGTTGTCTGAGGTTTTTTCAATAGTAAGTGTATTTGCCACAGGAGATATCAGTCCCCTTTATTGACAACCTGTCCGAGTGCTGGCACGGAAGCCAAGCTGTACATCACTGCAGATGGGGCCATTTGTACATAATTCAGCTGTTTTCCAGCATACAGCCAAGCTATTATTTTATTGATACAGTAAAAATGTTTAGAGGCAATATCTTGTGATATTTGTTAAACAGCTGTTAGGGCCCGAAAGTATGATAACTTCAACTCATCTTCTGCTCGGACAAACAACGGAAGAGCTACACAGGTCAATGAATTCAAAGAATGCACAGTAACATTCTCAGCAACAATATCAATACAAGCGCTCTGCCTTCCATCACCCACTGCTTTGAGGGCCTATTGATGCAAACCTATTCTCACTTTCAAAGCATGCAGAAATGATCAGCGACAGCAATTCAAGCAGGACAAGATTGACATTAACTGGCATACTGCGAAACTCAAATGAATCAATGTAAATTAACTGGACCTTGGAAAGGGTAGGAAACTGTCCTGCTAAATTAAACTCAAATAACACCCTCGAGTGTATCTCTTAAAGATGCATTATGCTCCATTCATTTTCCAGTGACTAATGAGCAGCCACCAAATTGAACCTGCTTTTACATTTTAAGGAAACGACCAGATTTCTTTGCCAGTGAAACTCTCACATACATTATACATATATCTCTTCTGCCAGGGAGAATGGGAGAAACA
The DNA here is from genome assembly GCA_020745685.1 of Tautogolabrus adspersus. Classification (NCBI taxonomy): domain Eukaryota; kingdom Metazoa; phylum Chordata; class Actinopteri; order Labriformes; family Labridae; genus Tautogolabrus; species Tautogolabrus adspersus. The sequence goes on along the minus strand of CM036549.1, from coordinate 28,337,415 downwards.
GCCTGTGCCAGTTGTCGCCTCCATTCTTGAAAAACCTCGCTACCCCTGTGAGGGAGGGGCACTTCCCACCGGACGACCCCCTAAACCCACAGCCTAAGCGGAGGGGGAAATACGGCCAGCATCAGCCCTGGGTTAGGGCACCTTACCAAGGAAAGGTTAAAAGCACTCGTATGTTACTTTGTTGTTTTTATCTCTGCTTTGTAAGGTGACCTTGAGTGTTTTGAAAGGCACCTTTAAATAAAATGTATTATTATTATGACTTGCAGAATTTATAGACGCCCTCCTCTGATTGTTTTTATAACATGCTCTGAAATAATAAATACTCACCCACTGTCTGTGTTGTTATTATAAATACCAGAAATCACTGCCAATCCTACTCAGATGTCCTGTTTAAAAGCTCTGGACAGGGACGCCGTTTCTTATACTAAGAACTGGGTATTGTCATATTACTAAAAAAATGTAAACGCAATTAATGAACCGTCTGGGTCTGGGACCAAAGTGTTGTGAAGAAAATCTGTTAGACAATCACTTCTGCTGCACTCCTACTTCTCATTTGTATGGTTAGCCTTTTTTATGTAAGTGTTTATAATGTCTTAATCTCATCCTTTAAAGGGGACATATTATGAAAATCCATTTTTACAGTGTTTTTGAACATATATTTGGGTAACCTGAGTGTCTACAGACACACAAAATTTGAAATAAATCCATCCAGTCCTTTGTTTGTGGTCTGCATAAGTCTTACAACACAGAAAAAAATGCTCCATTTCAAATTTTCTCAGTTTGTGACATCACAAGTGGGATTCTGTTTAAAAAATCCACTCCCCTCCCCTTGTTTCTCCACCCATGGACTCCACCCCCAGCCTAGAGCAAAACTTTTGCACAGGTCCGCCATTTTTATTCTCGCTACAGAGGAGTGATGTCTACTGGGAAACTCAGCGGGGGCTCATTGCATTTAAAGAGACACACACACCAAAACGGAGCGTTCTGAGAGAGCTGGTTTATACAGGGTCACAAACCTCCTCTGGTGCTTGATTCATGTTATATTTTGACCAAAGCACAGCACAGATGTTTCATTTAGACCACAGGGGACTGTTTGAAAAGGAGGAAGAGGGGGATAATATGTCCTCTTTAAACATGAAACATACACCGATTTATTTCTGTATACACTAAACCCTCACAAAAAGACTTGTCCATAGTTAAAGCTTCACTTTCTTTTGCTATGTGCCTGAGCTTCTTATTTGTGTTACATAATAAATGATACAGAGACATTGGCAATTTAAAGACATTTATTGATACAAGAATGTATTAATGCCACAGACCAAAATGAGTCACACCCTTTCAATGGTCATTGTTGTTTTTTGAAACGGTTTAAAAAAAAAAAAAAACTCTCTTAAGACGATTAAAACAAGAATACCAATTAAAAAGACCTTTATTTAAAGTTCTGTGCACTGAAACATTTGTACTGTTTGCATTGAAGAATCTACTTCACCTGCTTTCTATCAAGACTCTTGCAACACACAAATCACATTAAGACAGAAAGAGACTCTTTGTTAAGTGAAGTGGAAGAAACCCCTGTTGTGGACACTTTCTCCGATTCACATTTTCTGTATAAATCTTGTTATTAACCTAAGCCACAACTGAGAACAACCATTTCAATGATGAATGGCCTGCTGGGCAGAATCAATGAATCACTCTGCATTAGTAAACATTTTGTGCTGAACGTGCAGCAACACACTCAAGAGAGCCGAGTGAGACCTTTACATACAATTGCCTTGTTCTACATCTGCAGACGATTTCCGCCTGCTGTTTACAGGGTGTGTGTGATGAACTTTGGTTATTGTCTGGCCTGAACTGTGGTCATGTAGACGGAGATAGAAAGTATAATCACTAATCAAGTAGTGTTACGTGTCTAAAGTTAAGACTCTATAAACCAACACTATGCAACTACATTGTTTTTAGAATTTAGCAGGGAATGAGACCTAGAGCTTTGAGATTGTAACCTTTCCATTCAGATATTTACTTACATCTGAACCAACAGAGAGACATGTCTATTCAAATAAAACGTGTTGACATCAAGGCTAAGGGTGCACTCACACTAGGCAAAGTTGTCCTGTACCGTGCTTAAGCACGATTGTCCCCCCTCCCCATTCCCCCGCCGGCCTACACTCACACTGCTCCAGGACGAACAGGTCCTGGGCACGGTTACCTCTTGTACATAACGTCATAATACAACACATGAATGGCTTTACGTGATCATGAAGCGTGCTTAGTTTACAAGACAGGCGGAATCAGAGAAAAAAATAAACTAGATAAAAGGGATGCATGGTCGAGTCTGCGTCTGCACATCGGAGAAAAACACAACAAACATGACAGCTACTGTACTGACTTTGTGGCTTATTTTGAGTCACTTTAGTCAGATACAGCCAGAACACTCCGGGATTTGTCGATAATGAAGGCTGTCCACGTTGTGTACCCCTGCCTGTGCTCGTGCAGGAACTGTACCGTGCTGAAGCACACCTCTTCCAAACGAGCCAGGATCAAGGGAGTGTGCAGATCAGAGCTCTCACACTAGTCAAACGTACGAGTGGTGAAGCCTGCTGAGGCACGGTACAGATTGCCTAGTGCGAGTGCGCCCTAAATGTTTGTCCCACATGACCCATAAGAATGGGGGCGGTTTCTTAATTTATTAATGAATCAAAAACACCTAAAGTCAAGCAACACTCACAAGAGCTTCATTTACATTTCAAATCAAATGTTATCACTGAATGATGTTTTTCTTTTTTACATTTTTAAAGTGCTGTTGCTGAACACCTCCTGCAGACGCTTCACAGCTAAAGTGCTCTCAGATAAAGGGGAGAGGTGTTTATGCCCCCCTAAACTCCTGGAGGGCTTTTCTGTGAAGCAGACGTACAAAATGTTAAGTGTGATCTAAAAGTAAAACAAGACTAAATGAGAGCTGTTAATGCTGCCTGAGTGCCAACATTTGCAAAGTTAAACAACAATGCATCTGCATAAAAAACAAAGCTAAGTGATGATGTGAGTTCACAAGCAGCAGCGACCGCAGTTGATCGCTGCAGAGCAAAGGCACGGGGGGGTTGATCCGAAAACATGAGGGTTCTACCTGTGACAGCGACTTCCTGACAACCATTGTCTTCTTCTGTAATTTTTTTCCAGCAGTGTTTTGTCCCCCACTGGTTAAATGTGCCTCAGGGTGTTTCCATTAAGGCTGTCTCTGTTCTAAAAACTCTGTTTGTAATCATCATTATCAGCACAAACATCAGTCACTGTAATCTGACTCAAGCTGCCTGAAGGGCTACTACATACTCAAAGGATGCTGTTTTGATTTCATCGTGGAATTAGTTAGATATTAGTTATTACTAAACTACATTACAACATAACATGATTCAAGTACAAAATGAACCTCAGCACCTTTACTCATTTTACTCTTTGTCCAATAAACTCGACGATAGTTTTCTCTCACGGTTAAATACACAACGGCTCGACCGCCTGATTAACATAAACTGTGTTTACTCTCATTTACACCTACAAACAAATGATGTTTAAGCCCTATTGTAGGACTTTGATTATGCTGTTTATATCAAATGTTACTCTCACAACGATTACATAGGTATGATTGTCTTCAGGTTCACTGCTATGCTAGCTGCTAGCTCTACAGAGGGGTTAAGACTTCCTGAGTAATTTAGTGTTAACGCTTGGCACTGGTTTTAGTGTTCAACTTCAAATCCTACAAGCAACCCAAGAACCCAGTACTTAAAAACTCCAAAAGCACGGTTTATTTAAGGCTCTACGTTCACTTCTTTGACTACAGATGGCTTCCCACAAAGATTCACTTGTGTTTCTTAAACCGGCTCAATGTGAATCACATGTCGTTATTTTAGTGTTGAAGATGAATACGATAAAAATCAAAGCATATTCAAAACAAGGAAGATCACAATTTTCAGTTTACTGAAGTATACACATGGGTACGTAATTGAGCAAGAGGACCCTTTGGACCCTCCCCTAACCTCTTGTACATTGTTCAAACAGTTCTGAGATCTGTGGCCATTGTGCATCACTTTGAGGTCATGTTGTGTCTCTTGACGGGTGTTTGGCTTACTTTTGAAGGCGTTTTGTGTCTTGTTGTAATAGTTTTGTGTGTCTCTGTTGTTGTTTTTCGTCTCTTTGTGCTTGTGTTGATTTTTTGTGTGGTTGTTCTGTGTCCTAGTATTTGTTTGTGTATGTGGTCATTTTGCTTATTTCAGTGATTGTGTTCTGTCTCTTTGTATTCCCTTTTTTTGGTTGTAGATTTTGTGTCTGTGTTCGTTTTGGCATCCCTTCATATGACTTCCAACGAGAAATGTAAACACTTTTCACTTTCACATTAAGCAGAGGGTCTCATGTTGAGGCCCTTCACCTCATGGGCCACCACAGCTTACATGTCAGATTTACGGCAGCACCTCTTTGATATCTTGATACAGATTTGAAATGACCGATTCAAAGCTACTTTAAAAACAAGCACAAAATTCTCTGACATTCTCTCTAGTGCCATTAAATTACACGTGTGTAATTAATAGAATTATGACTACTCCAGTTACCCAGCATTTCACAGAGAGGTACAAATTAAGACTGATGCATCTGCATGTTAATAAGTAGCACCTCTCTCAGCCTCACTCTCCAACCGCAGCATGTTTTCTCATCAGTTTTTAGATGTGTGGTCCTTCTTAAGCATAGATGCCCTTGATGCGTTTATTCTCAGGGTCGAATGGTGTTCTGAGGTGGGCCTTGGCCTTGTACGTCACTCCCATCCTCTCCAGGGTAAAGTCGCCGCTCTTTATGAAGTCAGCGCTCACCTGATGAAGAGAGAGAAAGAGAAAGAGAGAAAGAGAGAGATGGGATGAATATGAGGCAAGCCAGAGAGAGGAGGAGAGGGTGTGGGTGGGGGGGGGGGGGTAGCATTTGAGATTAAAATAGAGTGAAAATAAGATGACCAATTAATCCCAACTCCTGGTAAAAAAAAAAAAGTGCTCCCAACTGTCACAGCCCTCCATAACGCACAATCTCACAGCCTTCATATGTGACAGAAGAGAAGTGCCGCTGAGTTATAAAACACTGAGAGCAATTCATCCAGTCATGAGTCAATGTCAGATGCCTCGTAACCCAGAGAGCTAATTTTCACTGACTGACTCCCTTTTCCCTCCCTGCAGCTCTCCCACTCATCTGCCACTGTCTCTCTTTCACACACACACTCACACGCTCACAGGCTCACACACACACACACACACACACACACACACACACACACACACACACACACACACAGGCTCACGCACACACAGGCTCACACAGCTCTCTTTCAGCACCATTTAGTTTTTTTTACTGTATCCGTGTTGAAGGCTTTAAAGGGAACAGTATCATGGTCAAAGGCTCGGGACAGAGCTGCCCTTACTCCATCTTAAAAGGTCTAACAGATAAGACATGACAGCAAAGAGAGGATGTAGGTGGCCTCGTCTAAGTTTGAACACAGAGCAATGATCTCGAATTGAAGGTCAGTTACAACTTCAGCTGATAGACAACACATCATTTACCTACATATTGGCTACATTCTGTTACCGCACTTTCCCTTAAATACCTAAATATTACAGCGACCCTTCAGAATGCTGCAAAAACCAGTGTTAAGTAATATGCATTACCAGCACATACAGCCAATATTAATGTTCATGTGCCTTCCTGTAAGAAGGTGTCCTGGTATTTGCAAAGCACATTTCTACTTTTTAAGAAATAGGTCTGCACAGGGGAGTGCCGGTAGCCTAGGGGTTAGCGTGCGTGCCCCATGTACAAGGGCCAAAGTCCTCGAGCGGGCTGCTCAGGTTTTAGAATCCGACCTGTGGCTCCTTTCGTGCATGTTTTCCCCCATCTACCACCCACCCCTAAATCTAAAAAAAAAATGTTTTTAAATACCTGTGTTTGGGACGTGTTTCTCCTGAAGCTAAAAAGCCCAAATTTGCCTCAGTTAATCTGAGGGTAGAAGATAGCTACCTTAACATCCAGCCATAACACCCAGGCCTCTATCTGTAGGGTACAGATGTACTCATGCTGAGCGAGAACGAATATTAGCAAAGAATGATTCATATTCATAGCTATAATCTCAGACTTTGCGCTGTGTTTAATGGGATTGCTTAGATTGCAATAACGGCAATAATGATGAAATTGTGATTGATTTGAAGGATAATGCATTTCATGCTTTAAACTAGCTATTTGGGGTCACCAATTTAACTCCATAGTTCAAGCATGCGCCCCATGTTCAGAGACTACAGTCCTCAGGGTAGTCCTGCTTTCGAGTCCAAGAGAAGGCAGTAAGCACACAGAGGAGAGCAGACTCTACTGTATGTCTTTGAGTACAGAAGTAAATACATATTGCTGCTGAGGCCAGTGATGCGATTGTAGAGGATGTGATCTGTAATACTGAGTGACAGCAGACTAGACACTACAGACCTGTGAGTGTGTGTATATGTGTGAGTGTGTGAGTGTATGTGTGAGTGCATTTCTGAACTGAAGCACTCCACAAAGCCAAGCGTCAATCTGCGTTGTTTAGCTGGTCACAATTCTGGGATGGATCTTAAACAAATGAGCATACAGACTGACAAACACAGGCAGACACACATACACTTAGTGTGTCCATTGAGCACACGCTCATTGATACAGATCTAAACGCGCTGACAAATCACAGCAGGATTGTTCTATTTTTCAGAATGCAAAATAAGTCTGCTTTTGAGCACAGCCCTTCAAGCAATAACTTTTTGTGCATCTCAGTTCTCTTAGGCTGCTTCCATCCTACCGTTTGATGTAACATCTGTTAGTCTGCGTGTGTGCGTCTGTGTTACTATCTGGAGAGACACATCAACAAAGAGCTGCACGCTGGCCGATAAAACTTTTAAGTCAGTTTGAAGTGAGTAGAAAGATCTAACATGCAGCTGACAATACAGATACACTGACTGTCTGAACAATCTACCACACAACTATGGTATTTTGTAAGTAATTGGTGTTCCAAAGCAAATGTTAGACATGATTAAACTCTTTCGATTTAAGAATTAATGTAGAAGTAGTTGAACCAAGATAATGTGAGTGCAGGGTTTCAAGGTTTTGCGGAGCGTTTCTACTCGTGAAAAAAAAAGGGGATACAAAAGAGAGGTCAGATACAGTGTGTAGTTAAATGTGTTAAGTATTGAATGTTGAAGGCTTTTACCACTCCTCCATCTGGGCTGCGGATGTATCCGTAGCCGATAGTTTTATCGATAAAGAAGCCATAGTCAGAACGCCGCAGGTGACCAACAGGAACGCCGTTACGGAAAATGGCCTCCAGACCGAACATAGGGACTTTCCTGGCAGAGAGAGAAAGAAAGAGAGAGGGAGGGAGAAAGATAAAGTAGTGTTTAACAACAATCAAACAAATAGCACATGTCCTGTTTCTCTCCCTTTTGCCACAAAACTCCCAAACTAACTCTGCTTCATTATAGTTCCAGTGAGGAACTTTTTGTATGTGTTGATATTGGCGCCCCCTGTGGACAAAGTGGAACTTGTTTCTCTGATTTTGCTCTGTACATATTAAGGTAGTGTTTTCTGATAACAAATCTCAACCTGCTACCTTTTTAACAGTCAACTGTATCACTATCTTTGCTGTGAAATGTAATAAAATGCTGTCTCGGCATTGTGCTGTAAATCACTTTGTCTGACACCCAGCCCATGGAAAGTGTTTCCGGCATGCAGATGATCTTGTTTGCTTTTGTAAGTCGTAAAGAGACTCCATTTAAGTTTCTTTTATTACCAGCTAAAAATTCCTCACAGGAACTTAAAAAAGTTTGCCCCCCCCCCCCCCCTCCTGATTTGTATTTTCTGCATCCAAGCAACCAATCACAGAGCAGAAAATCTGCGTCCTTTTGCTCTGGCACGTGCCTGCCATGTGTATCAGAGTGATCATGTGATAAGCATGAACAGGCGCGTTTGTAAGGATAGCGATTATTTCAGAAACGCTGCTATTTTTCTCACTATGACTATGATTTTTTTTGTATTGTGTGGACGTAGCCTCAGGCTTTAATTACTCGTCAATGGTGAAGCAGACGATGCGTCTCCTTAGCCCCTCCTCCTTCTGTTTCTCCAGCCTATCACGGCCCTGGAAGGGGATTGAACTCTTCATTTTGCAGGTGAAGGCTAATCCTGCCTCCAGGGGTGTGTCATCAGGGCGAAGGTCAGCATGCCAATGTCTGTAGCCTGATGAAGACAGGAAGAGAAACGAACTAAACTCAATTAAGCATCAAAAGAAATGTGAACCATAGAAGAGGGAGCGTTTAAAAATGAAATATCAAAAATTAGTATAAGCTTTCCAGTAGATTTGTGCCGTTAAAGCTGCACTTACCTTTATTCAGGTATAGAATTATATTTCTTTTACAAGCTGACCCCTTTTTAAAAGTTACCTTTCTCTATGCTGAGCGAGTCGATGGCTCTGTAGCCTGAGTTGATGATGCCGTTCTTTGCACCGGCAGCCATGACGGCGTGGTAGACAGGAAGACACGAGTCTTTGGGAATATGCAGCTCCCAGCCAAGCTCTCCAACAAATGACAGACGCATGGCTCGCACCTGGACCAGAAAGGTGTAGAGAGCAGGCTTAGAGAGATGAGGAGAGGTTCGTAGAGGATCAAACTGTCATGCCTCTTGTTTGTGTGTTGTGATTCACAACACACACACACACACACACACTTCCCTTGTGCTAATGCTGAAGAGAGCAAAGCTAAAAGCCAGAAAAAACAAGAAAGATGAATTGAGATAGATTAGATACAAAGATAAGATAAGTTGCACAGAAGCAAAAGTTTAATCTTTTATTAGAAACGAACGTTGCTCAATGAATGCTTTAGGTCCTGAAAGAGATTCAGAAACACCTCTGGGGGTAAGTAGGCAGAAATGAAAAAGGTTAGGTGACAAGAAACACAAAGAGGAGCCATGCTGAGAAGGAGGAAGAGACGCGGCCTGAGGGGACAAAAGACTGAAATGTTTTCTTGTCTAAAACTAGGAAAGGAGAGAAAAAAGAAAAACACTTCTATATTTAACCGTGGTGATTTTCTCAAATTTCCCTTACCACTCCTGGCAATGTAAACATGCATCCTCCATTGTAGAGATTTTGGATCAAGCTGTAGGATTGGTTTGAAAAAATGTTTGCTTTGTGCAGCTTTCCCAAAAAACTGAATTTTAAAGATGGCATTTCAAAAGGACCTTTCCAGCTGTGAGTAAACAGAGAAAGTAGTCCCCTGGAAATCTCTGCAGCTGCTCAGCAGGTGTGGATCGATAACCCTCAACCATAGTCTGTCTATTTTAAAGTAGAAATCCATGAACACTGCATGGTGTGTATCTTCTCGTTTATATTTGCAGTCTTTAAAAAATGAAATGTATAAACGGATTGATTCCTGTATTTTTTCCTGTATCTAAAGCAGAAGTTCTCAACTTGTCTAGCCTCAGGACCCACCGCTGACTCCTCCATGAGAAATCGCGACCCAAATTTCTGATATTTTTTAACCAATGAGATTTATTTAAAGCAGTAGAAACTTAACAAACCAAACAAGTTTAAAAAGTGCTTTGCAGACTTTTTGACACCATTTTTTACTACAGGCACACAATCGTGACCCATTATAAGGACCCGACTCACCAGTTGAGAACCACTGATCTAGAGGATGCATAAATCAAAAGCCAGAAAATAATGTGTGCATATTAATATGGCAGATGGGGTTTGTGAAGATTTCTGTCGATTTTTCCTGCATCTGTCAAGCTATTAATACGTTACAAACAAAATGAGATTAGCACCCATGTTTACTAATATCCCAGTGATGAGGATGCAATAAATCCTATGCTGAAGCAGAAAGGCTTACAAGGAAAGGGAAGCAAGCAAGTAAGAAAAGGAGGAAGGGAGTGTCAAATGAGGAGAGAAACTATCTCCAACAGTTCTCCCAGCGGGTGCTGTGACGGCCAGGCCATCTGGACAACCCTGGATCACTCTGCGTCCCCATATGTACACCATGAAACTCTCAGGAGGACATTACATGTAGACCCGAGCTCATACACAACACACACTCAAGCAGATACACAGGCGTCACTCTGAAACACATGCACTCTGTCAGTCAATATTCACCGGGCAAATATCAATCACAGACACAGACACAAGTACAAAAATGCATATAAACATGACCTAACACATGCAAGTACATTCAGTTATAGTTGAAAGTTAGAAAAGAGAGAGAGAGAGAAAGAGAGAGAGAGAGAGAGAGATACTGTAATGAGCTGTGAGGGGAGCAGAGGGCAGAGGGAAGGCTGTGTTCTCCAGCCGTGCAGCCATTAAAATGTCACCAAGACAAGGCCGGCAACCAGCTGGAACACAGCACAAGTAACACACACACACACACACACACAAACACTTGCAGAGCGTTGAGAAGATGCCGTCTGCAATCAGCGGAGAGTTGCATTATTCATGCAACAGCAACTAAGACAGTGAGTGAGTGAGTGTGTGTGTGTGGACATATGTGTCGCAGCGTGCGTCAGTGTGTGCCGCTACAACATGCTTGTTTTGATCTGAGGCCAGGAACATTGTAGAGGTCATCCTGAGGGGGCAGGGCTACATTACCAGCTAGCTTGTTTCTAAAGTACAACATTAATAGAGTTTAAAATGTAAATAAATATTTAACCGATGCTTAAAATAGCAATTGATGAGATTTTAGAGTTGGAAGGGGAAGAAGTAGAAAAAGATAACAGCAGTGGGTAACAAAACATTTGGTCAGGTTTGATATCAAAGTACGGCTGCAGTATCATTTGACTGAACGGAGCTCTTACAAACTTGTTGTCTGTATTTGATACCACAATACCTCTGGGAGGGGTTATTCTGAAGCGGACAAATATACAACATTTATTGCTGTAGGAACGAGTTAAGCCACCACATGTGTACGATGTGTGTGTGTGTGTGTGTGTGTGTGTGTGTGTGTGTGTTTGTGTGTGTGTGTGTGTGTGTGTGTGTGTGAGTGTGCGTGTGCGTATGCGTGTGTTCTTGCCCAATGCCCTGCTGCCTTGACGACTTTGTGGGAGGAGAAGGGGAAAGCATCGTTGCTCAGGTCTGTGTCCAACACCTCCTGAAGGACCTCCCGACTGCACAGGAAGAAGAAGGGGGGGGGGGGGGGGACACAGAAACATTTTTTAGAACAGTTTTCAGACAATCATGATTATCATTTATAAGTTATAATAATATTAAAGGGTTACATGGAAAGAGCTTAAAACTGGACAGATAAATGACTCACTTAAACCATAAGGACTATTAAAGGAATAACAATCTAAACCTATAAGAACAGTAAGTAAACCTTTGAATTGTCTCAGTGGTGTAAATGGGGTCAGCTGACATTCTTTCCTTCAAATAACAACATAATGAGGCTCACGGATAGAAGGAAAGTGAAAATAAAAAAAAGACCCTGATAAGACGAGGCGCAGCGGTGAGTTTAAAAAAAAAATCCGATGGGTTCATTTACATGAGGTACGGTTTCTACAGTATTTACGTTAAGCTGTGTGCATAGATCGATATCAGATTAGGAGGATAATAAAACTACAATATTTACATGATCAAGTTGTTGACCATATAATTAGTTTAGAATATCAACATGGAGTCGGTGTTATAGAGCTGAAATTGACTTTGTCACATGTATGTCATGCTTTATCTTTTTGTTTTATAAAAACACGACCAGCTCATGATTTCAAATGGACATCTTGTGTATTCAGAGAAAACACAAAAGCATCACCGGTTTTTATTTATTGTTGTAGAAATGATCCATCTCTCCCTCTCCCACAAACACACACACTCACTGAAAAAAATCAATATTACATAAAGATGAGTCATCAGAAAGAAAACGGACTAAGTTTAGCTTACATTGCTGCTGGTACGTGTGTGAGTGGGAAGGTGCAGGCCTTTTCTGGAGGATATTTTTGCTACGGTGTGGCAGGAAGCCAGGGATGAGGATATTTGGGGAAGGGTTCATGTTATGTTTGTGTGCATCTGTGTGGGTGCACTTTTTCTTTCTTTTCCCAAGCGATCAATGCGGTCATAGAAAGATGCAGAACAATGTGTGTGTGCACTGCAGGTTGGGTTTTTATGTGAATCAAATAGTTCTTGCATAAACGCATGTGTGCAGTATGTGATGATGCACGGACGGATGTTTTCTTTAGGCTGTTCTCTCATTTCTGTCTTTGCACAATTTTTTCTTTGCTCGCTGAACTCAAGAAAGCCTCGAGGAAGGCCAATTAGCCATATATGATCACTGAATGGCCCTGTGAGAGTGTCTGTCGAGTGTGTGTGTGTGTGCAGTCTTGCAACCACCAATTTGTTCCTCGGACTAGCCACTTAACTGCACCTCTCAGCTGCACCTCTCAGCTGCATCTCAGAACATGCACAAACACACACACAAAGAAGCTCTCTTAGACGATGTCACATCGTTTCATATTTAATAATTAAGGTTCATAATAACAGTGCTAACGACGTAGCAGCAGCTTTACCCTCTGTGCGAAAGAAAAAGCAACAAGTTTACAGACCTCCACCTCCCTGAAGAACTCTCTGTCTGTCCTTGAGCTTTAAAAAGATTAATTAGCTTGAGGGAGAAAACAAAACCTAAATATTTAAGGGACAATTTTCTGTAATTCCTCATTTGTGGCATAAACAATAAGGAGGCGGGGAGAATCAGTTAGATACTGTGCAGAGGATTGAAATGCAGTCGCCAATCTTGTTTATAATCAATGGGAAACATACACAGAAGCAACAACTGACTCTAACAAGCTGATTGCGTTGAGGATGCACACAAACGAGCTCAGTAATCAGCATGCTATTATGTGTGTGTATACATGTAATGAACATAAACACACGTATAAAGGACTTCTGTTACTGAGGCATTCATTTCTGATTTTACGTAAGCATAAAAGCAAAAAGGGAGGACACGGGAGGAGAGAAATGACGATAAGATCTACAGAGACATGGAGAGCAATAAGAAACTTGAGAGAGCAGAAGATTAGAAAAAGCCTCAAGGAGGAAAGGAAAGAAAGAAAAAAAAAATCGACAGAGCCCACACAGAGTGGCCTAACCCTGCTGCTGGTAAGAAGGAAGAACAAAGACAAAGTGTGGTGAGGTGGAGGGGAGAGAGAGGAGGAAAAGAGAGATGAGGAGTTCAGAGAGTGAGAGCAGGCAGAGGTAAAGGTGGCACGGCTTTCGCTGTGAGTGAAGAACAAAGAAAAGCTGTAGGAAGGGAGAAGTAAAGTCCCACATTGGACTGCTTCCACATGTCCACATGTGCAGAGTTATTTTCACCTGTGAAGAACACTATTTCTCATGCTGCGGTGAAGAAAACAAGAGAATCAAAGAGACTAATACGGTGACATTTTCAGCTGCTGAACATCATCAATGACAAACAGACACAAGAGCACAAGTTCAGCCGACAGCTATACCTCTTTCACACATAAACCTGTGTTTGACGGCGTTCATATAGCAGACAGCTGTCTCTTTATAATCCCTGCTTGTCCTCGTTAAGAGATCTAAAATCTGGAGCTTTAGATCCCTGCTAATCTGAATCATTTGACGAAACCTTTTTTAAATACAGTTTATCTGCTCTGAAGCCAAAGTTGGAGATCTTTAGCTCTTTAAAGTCTCTACTCTCAGGTTCAGATAAGGGAGTCATGGTGGCAGGCTGCGCAGGTGAACAGATCGGATCCTGTAGGAAATGAATAACCACTGCTTGATGTGACAATCGTCTCCAATTTCGTGGTGAGATTTGAGACGGAGAAGAGCTGAAGTTATCCAAAAACAATTCTGCATTATAAAACAGGTGAAGAGACTGCTTCTCTTTTTTTTTAATCTCAAATAGCTCCACTGCTTTGACTGACTCTAAATTCAGTAGGGATGTAACGATTCACTCACCTCCCGATACGATACGATTCACGATACTGGGTTCACGATACGATTCTTTCACGATTTATTTTACAAAATGAGACTGAAGAAAAATTATAACTAAAAAAGATTCCTTTAATTTTTTCATGAAAGCACTAATGCACCTCGTAATCTCTTTGGCTCTTACACTCGTTTGGGTGAGCGGGGCTACAAACCTGTTTGTTAGTATAGTTTGGCTTCACAGCTGCCATGGTAACGCCTGCTTGTTACAACCAACCGCCTCTGCTCTACAGCTGCTGACACTCATCACATGCAGGGTCCGAAATTAACTTTTTGACTTTTTGAATGAAATAATTCACCGGTCAAACATATTTTTTAACGGCAGAAATAACAAATTGTGTTTTTGTGTCACATACACATCTGTTACAGTAGGCCTACATTTAATTGAGAGGGCATTATGTTCTGTTGAATCAATCACAGATTTAAGTCACAGATTCAATCATTTTATCAGATCAGGGAATTGAGAAATTAAAAAATATATTTGCTGGCCTTTATTTTTTAAATAGGTATACCCCCTGCTCCCCTCTGAACCCCCCCATGCCCCCCTGCATTACAACATTACAGACTACAAACTAAAATCCATCAGAGAATAATACATTATTATCCACAAAACAAGTTTTCTCTTGATTTATCTTTGACAATATTAGACACTTAATATAATCAGCCTGTTCATTATTAGACGTGTGTGTATCTCTGACTGCTCCTGCTGCGCGTGCATTTAGCGCGCACTATATCTGCAGTGTTTATAACGCAGCGCTGTTTCACAGAGTCTGAGTGGAGACGTTCACAGACTGAGACTACAGCAGGCTGTGAGAGGACGTTGCTATCTTTATGTTAGCTGCAGACGAGTGAACGGAGAAAAGTCGAACCGACCGTTTGACCGGATTACATGTTCCCGACTCGGTCCGTACGGATCACGGATCAACTGTAGGCTACGTGCTGATGCACTTTAAGTTAAAAGGGGTGCGCGCGCTGTGTGTGTGTGTATATGTGTGCGCGCGTTTGCGCTGGTGTGTCTCAGGCAGCGTGCTCCGCGATGCTCTCAGTCATGACAGCAGAGAGAGGAGCAGGGAAAGCCGGCTGCAGCTAAATAAAACATGCTTAATACTCATAGCACAGTTTTTATGACTTTTTGGTAAAATATTTACCCGCCCTGTGGCAGATAACACTCTGAAATGTACTCAACAAACGGAAAATCTACCCGCATTTGGCGCTTGGCGGGTGTGGATTTCGGACCCTGTTACTGCGATTCATTTTTCAGAGAATCGATGTGAACCTTGACAGCTTTGAATCGATTTTTAACTGCCTCACGATTAATCTTTACATCCCTAAAATTCAGACACAGAAGTTGTCAGTATCCAAAGATTCACGTCACTCTTGTAAAAACAAAATGTGGTATCTTTTCATTCTTGGCGTCTCTTTTAAGAATATCAACGATTCAAAAAACAAGCAGAGCTGTTTTCACATACACACTCCAGGCAGCCTGCCCACAAAATTTTACAAAGTTGTTATTAACACATGTACCTCACAGCTTGAGGGGGGGGGTCTCAGGAGGCAGGACATGACTTAAAAAGGATGTTGCGGTCATATCCAAGATTGCGGGCGAATCAAAATCCAAAGCTAGAATGACCCTTTCTGCTATTTGGTGTTTAATTGGATGTATTGACTTTAGAGAGGAGAAGAACATACAGGCAACAGGCAACAAGGGCGGCAGTAGCTCAGTCCGTAGGGACTTGGGTTGGGAACCGGAGGGTCGCCGGTTCAAGTCCCGATGCGGACCAAAATATGGAAGTTGGTCTGGTAGCTGGAGAGGTGCCAGACCACTTCTCGAGCACTGCCGAGGTGCCCTTGAGCAAGGCACCGAACCCCCACCAGCTCAGGGGGCGCCTCCCAAGGGGCTGCCACCGCACTCTGACATCTCTCCATTAATGCATGTCCACAGGTCTCGTTGTGCATGTGTGTGATTCAGGCCTGTGTGTGTGAGAAGCATGTCCAAAAAATAACAGAGTGCGAACCACAATTTCCCCGTAGGGGATTAATAAAGTATATAAAATTAAAAAAAAAATTAAATTAAAAATAGTAGGAAGCAGCCTCATTACAAGCAATATGATCGCACTGGTCGCTCACTGGTCGCGTTATACAAACATCATCACCCTCTCCCACAGCCATTAAACATGCAGCTTACTGTCACTATCAATGACTCAAATGAATGTCACAAGCAAAAGAGCGTACCAGCTGTTGCTAAATGAAAAAGTAACATCATTGAACTTCTCTGTTGGTTAAAGCACTCTCTGAAGCTTGTGTCTTTGCACAGCCAGAGACTGTTAGTGAGGGAGGAAGCTCCTCTGTCTAACACTAATGTACAATCACAGGTGCTCTGAGAGTTTCTGTATGTGCACTGTTAGTATGTGTTTTCACATTTCATGCATTTTGATAATTTTGTGGCTGTATCATTTTAAATCTGTCCACCACCTAAGGGTAATTCTTCCTTTAGGTCTGTGTAGATGTAACAGTATGTGCAAGCCTCTCATAGCAGCACATCTATATTTGGATAGGAGCCAAGTGTGCGTTGTGAGCTTATAAGGAAACAGTGTTTGCAAAGACTGGAGTGTGTGTCTGACATTTACAAGTCAAGGTAAAGTCATCTTTTTTTTTTTTTTTAAGATGTATTTTTGGGCTTTTTGGGCCTTTATTGGAGAGATAGGACAGAGTTGGAAATCAGGGAGAGAGAGTGGGGATTGACATGCGGGAAAGAAGCCACAGGTTGGATTTGAACCTGGGCCGCCCGCGTTGAGGACAATAGCCTCCATATATGGGACGAGCGCACTAACCACTGCGCCACCAGCGCCCCGGTAAAGTCATCTTTTATAGACTTTTAGAAGCGACCTTCTAACAGAGTATAATCAAGACTGTTAAAATGAAAACTCTGTCAGCCATTTGTGTTCTGTTGCTTTTGTCTGACCTCGGCTGAATAAAGTCTGTTTCACGATTTCTTCATTGGACATTTACAGCAGAAACACCCCCACCCAACATGCACCAAGTCGTTAGTTGATCCTCTTATATCATTTAGAGGTGACGCTGTCTTCATTAAACCTTTATCCATATCGTATGAATAATTAAGGTTTACAAATGTGATGTTTTTGACCCAGGACCTTCAGTACTTTGATTAAGTAGCTGTGAAAAGTTCACAAGCCTAATCAGTAGGCTACATCTGTTATTTTTATGAGGCGGCTACATATACATGAAGGGAAAATCAATCTGTACCAGATCAGAGTCAGTATTAGAAGAAGCCAACATAAGGACTCAGAGGGAAGCAACTAAAAATGTGATAGCATGGTTACAACATGACCATTCATTCACTTCATGGTTGAATCAATTCACCCAAATGTTCTTTTTGTCCCCTATTGAGTCCACACAGGGTGTAATACAGCTGCTGTTGACTCTGTGACTCACCATTAAGTCTTCTATAATTCAAGCTTTTTAAGAACTCCGACCCAGGCATCGTAAAACAAAATCCTGCAGAATGACCCATGAACCTCCCTGCTCCTGCCTCCTGTTTTCATCCTCCAATCAATCCACCCTGATTCTCACCTCTAGAGTCTAGGATGTGTATCTTGACCCTTTCTATTGACTCATCCCTTTCTTCCTTCCCCCCTCCTCTCCACTGCCCTCTCCATTTGGTCCCGTTCTCACCTGGATATAGAAATCACTCCCAGGTTTCATTGTTAGCCCTCTTTCCTCTACTCACCTCTTGGGTCCTTGGATGCTGATCATCCCCATGTCCTCAGAGTGGTCCGTCAGCTGGCAGTGGAAGCCTTGGTCCTGAAGAACGGTTCTGATGTGGTTCCAGTTGTGTTCGGCTACACCTCCTCCGATGGCCAGGTAGTACGCATCTCCTGGGAAAAAAATAAGGAGAGGAAAGAGGTCATTAAGAATAATAACTACTGACTAGACACTTTGAGCAGCAAAGCAAATAATACAAACAAGCTTTAAAGGTTGCATCAAAAGTTCATAGAACAAACACGTTTTACATTTTTGATTGGGAAAAGAAGTTGTTGTTCAAAATATGAGGATTTGATTTCTAAATTAATAAACATATTATTACAGCTCTTAAACAGAGAGATAACTATAACAGAGTTTATTCTATATTCTATCTCACCACAGATCTATGTATCGCTGTATTCACAGACGAAGTTATAAAGAAAATGTAAAGCTCAAAAAGTTGAATACGTGGCGTTACCTTCAGCTATCTTTGTGAGGAAATATTCGAGAGCATTGCACAATTTCTACTTACCAACGAAGATGGTAATTTTTTTAAATAAACAGGTTTCTCTTTTGATCTGCAACAATCAGCCCCCATACACCACCATCAGTACCATCTGGTCTCAAACTGCAGACGCAGTGTTTACGTTGACCCCCCCGGTCACTGTCTTTAATTCATTATTTTCAGGGGACTCAGCTGAAGTGGAAGTATGTATGTTGCTTCTTTTGTCTCATCCATTTCTCTGATGAACCAACCTTCCCACCAAAGCTAACAAAACCCTTTTTTTTTAGTTTTCAGCAATTGTGTTGAGAAAGTCTTTAAGTTCCCTCTTTGGGGTTTTTATGTATGCATATTTAAAAAAATAAACAGTAACTGTTAAAAAGGCTGAACAGAAAACACGGGAGCACTTTAAATTAAGGTCACAATATTCACCATTCACTAGTTGCTTATTAGCATGCTAATACGTAGCACACTGGCTGCTTATTAGTCATTATTGAGCGCTTATCAGTACCTTATTCTGCTTGACCTGAGTATGGCCCTTGTAAGGTAGAAGTACGCTAAAGCATATTAAGATCAACACTTTCCTAACTTACTATCAGTAGGCAGTAATTAGGAGGGGAATGAGGGCAAACTTTTAGTTAAATACCTATAAGCTATAGACTATGGTCATGTAGAGGAGGGTACTAATAAGCACTTAATAATGACTAATAAGCAGCCAGTGTGCTACTAATTAGCATGCTACAAAGCAACTAGTTAATGGTGAATATTGTGACCTTAATCTAAAGTGTTTACAAAAATACAACAACAGAAACATACAGTAGAGAAAGACAACAGAGTGATTCATGTTGAAAAGATGTGAGGACAATGAAGGATGGTAGATTTCAAAAATATAAAAAGTCATTGATTGAATTCAATTGAAGGTGATAGAAGGAAAACAAACAGATAAATGGGGGGGGGGGGGAGAAAATAACAATGAATGCATCAGATTTAACGTAACGATAGACCAGAGCAATAAATACAACACAACAATCAATTCAAAATGAGTGAGTGAAGAGTGAACGAAACATCCGCCAGCAGTAGAAAATACAACAATTACAACAAAGGCATGACAGGGATGGAGTGATAGAGGCATGACAAAGACAGCAGTACATAATATAGAGTAGGAGGTATTTATTATTACACACAAACACTGTTTCCTACCATTAGACTCGGGTGCTAGTGGCAGGTTGGCAGCCCCGGGCTCCAGCCTGCTTACTGTCAGGTCAGCCTCCGCCCCTCCTCTCTTATTCAGCATGCAGGTATACACAGTGGAGCCTGAAACACACAAACACATTATCAATTAATTCTCACAGCAGACTTTGTAGGCCGACTTTAAGTGAGTAGCTTCATGGAAACGAAGCCAACGAAACCTCCGAATAAAAAATGAACACAAATCTGAGGTCAGGCTCTTATTTTATTATTTTTAACTGATTCTTTGTGAGTTACTTGGTTTGTAAGCTTTGTGTGTGTGTGTGCGTGTGTGTGTGTGTGTGTGTGTGTGTGTGTGTGTGTGTGTGTGTGTGTGTGTGTGTGTGTTTTCCTAGCCCTCTCGTGTGAATAAAAATGAATTTTTAATCAAGTGAAGTGTACTTACACCTCTTTCAACACTCCTCCAGGGACTAGACTTGCCTAACCTTTTCTTTCAGTAAAATAGTTACCAAGGAAACGTCTGCAATAAGACCCCATCAAAAACGAATGATCGCTGAGAACACCAAATAACAAATGATCACAATTCACTCCATGTGAAGATAATTACAAGAGACAAATCACAACATTTCAATCAGTGACAAGCCACTATTTAGCTGTCCCTCAGCCACGTCTTATTTCAATGAATGATAGATGTTTTTGTGTCATTGTGACACTGCCATTAAAGAAAAAGGTGTGTGTATATGTGTTGCTCACGATAAGTGTGGTCACTGTAATTGCTCTATATAGAGATCTGGGTACAGAAACCAGATAGTGATCCTCAAACAGGCTGAGAAAGCAAGCTTGGCTGAAGCGTCATCTACCAGATTGAAGAAAGCCAAGTTTTTTAAAAGCTACATTCGTAGGTGGGTGAGAGCTGGCTGTCATTATCGGTGCAGGAAGATAAATTGGAAGGTAGCACAAGGCATCAATCAAACAAGTGAAATTAAATTGTGGCTTGTTTCACACAGGTTAAGACACTTCCTGTTGTGTGTTAAAGGAGCAGTATGTAACTCTGACACCTAGAGTTTAAAATAGTTACTGCAGTCCAAATTCAAAACAATGGAGAGAGCCGTCTCCCCCCGCCCCCTCCTCTCTAAAGTCGATGCTCACGCAGGTTGCCATGTCGCAGGCACAGAAGCTTCAGTGTTTAGCCAGCTCTGCATCGGTCTTGAAACCTTTCTGCACTCTAACCTCTCTCCATTTTTCAAAAGCATCTCCAATATTTATCTTCTTTTCCCACGTTTCTGGTCGTGGAGATAATTACAAATATGCAGAGGCTTTTTTCTGTCAGGTAGAATCAGTTCTATCTAAACCAGTCGTCTTGCCCGCTTCCTTCGCTGCAGCACCTGTTGGTTTGCTGTCATTATGATTTAATTCAGTAAATATCTTACATATTGGTCCTTTACAAACTCTCAGCTTAAAAGGAGTTCAAGTACTGTAGTCCCTAGCATAACGTGGTAGGACTTTAAATGTATGGATATTGCATGACATCAGTGTGAACCTTAAATCTGTTGGTGTGCAACAAATACTTAGTATTTAGAATTTAAAGTCAATCTTTTCTAGGAGGGCACATCTTGTCTACTGTTAGAGTCTGATCTTCAGTCAATCAAACTATATTTATGTAGCAGCTTTCAGACAGTCGCAGTTCAAAGTGCTTTAAAAACTGACAAAAGGTAGATTCTACAAAATCAGTAGGAGACTAAAGCGCACCAAGAAGAATTCAAAGTTCATTTATGTTATGGACTAGGTTTCTAAAATGCCATAGGCCATCTTTCCTATTCACCACTGAGTACTGACAGTGGAGGAAGTAGGAATGTTACAGATAAGAGGACAGAAGAATATCAGGAGCATTTGGACTTCTGCCCGTTTCGACATCTTCACACAGCGGTCACTGTCGAGGACACGTGTAGATGTTGATGTCGTTGATAAGACACAACTGAATTCAGCAGCTCAGATTCCCCTGTAACCACTTTCAACAGAAGCTCTGACGGTTAAGATACTGACATTTAGAGTTAGTAGACACTACATGGACGAGTTGACTGTTTTTGGCATCTCATTTAGTCTCTCCATCCATGTATCCAACCTCTTCATTCTGTCAATCTTTTTTCCCATCTGTCTGTGCCTCAGCGCGTATTTGTGTGTGTGTGTGTGTGTGTGTGTGTGTGTGTGTACTTGCTTTAGCACACTGACCTGGCTTCTTGTTGACATCAGCGGTAAACAGCCAATCAGCCGCCTTCTTGGCATCTGGTCCGGAGAGATAGAACTTTCCAAAGTAGGACATGTCAAACACAGCCACGCCGTGTCTACATGAGAGGCACTCGCTCTTAATCTGCATTTTAAAAAAGGCACAAAACACGCATCTAATATCACAAAACCAAACTTTAAACCAAAGCGCATCGTCTCTTTGCCAAACGCGACAAGATGACTGTATATTTTCAGAGCCACATCCTCGACTAAGGGGAGAAGTAATAAAGAGGTTTTGTTATCACGTTTTGCCAGAAAGCACGTTTTGTGCCCTAAACCTCACTGACTGTTCTCTCAAACTGGAGTTATTTCTGAACATGATGTTCCCCTTTGAACCAAAGTTGTTTGACAAAACAGAAAGTCAGGGATGTTTTAATAAAGTTTTCTTCTCAATGAAGCACACTTTTACACTTCTACATTAGCACCTTACCACGTCATGATGTGGAGGGAAGTCAAAGGTGTACTCTTTGCCCAGCAGTTCGTTGTATTTGTAGTTCACGTTCTTCTTATGATCATAAGCTCCATAATAATCGTAGTCTTTAACCTTTGCAACGATAAAGAGAAAAAAGTCAATTAATTATCAAAGTTTCAAAGTACAAAGACAGGACAAAGCATTTGGCAAGACACCGTGTCATTGTCATAGACGTAGCATCTTTGTTATTGATGTCTTTCCAAAGTTCCTTCTGTGAATATGTGGATGTAAATAAATCACCAGCTTGCAGGTTTCTGAGTACAGTAAATGTGTGAAATTTTAATGTGCGTGTCTCACAGGAGCAGGCGCGTCTTTGTTGAACCAGCCAGGTCTTTCCCAGCCGTGTCTCTCCTGGAACACGCAGCCCTGCTCCGTCAACACCTAAAACAAACAATCACACACATGGAGAGATAAAATCAGAACAGAGAGCCCCAGACGTCAAGACAGTCCACTACCTAGTGTTTCCTTTGGGAACACTTCACTACAAATATCCAAACGTTGAGAAAATTGATATTTTTGAAACTACTTTTGAAATATGAAGAGCGTATGTTGGCAAAACTTCAATTATTTTATTCCTATATTCAGAAACTACACTCTTTATATCCACACTACTGAACACAATCCTGCTCCATGATATTTTGGGCCACGACAAAAGTCAACAGGATTACCAAATCCTTGGTGGGGAAAAAAGTTGATCTCAAAATCAGAATCATTCCTAGCCAGATTTAACCCTTTCATAAATTGCTCCTGCTTTAAAGTATTTAAACTGCATAATTTGATTTTTTGTGGCCACTAGGTGGCAGCAGAACAAGCTCCAAAAGTGTTGGCTAGCAAGTTTCCCATAACAACATTAACAACAACACAGATGAATCAAAAATGTGAGGAATAGATGAGAAACAATATAAAAAAACACACAAAAATATATCATATGTGCAGATTCCTCATGTCTTGACCAGCGTTACAAATGAGATACTTCAGAGCTCACCATCCTGCTTGTTAAAACTGACAGTCGCCCACATTTGGTAGGTATGTTCAGCTGTGCGCTCCTCCTAGCAGGCAGCTAGCTGTCTCTTGCCAAAACTTCCCACACCGAGCTATATTTACCATCTGTGCTACCGAGGTGGAGAAAATGTGTGAGCAGCAGTGTCAGAGACTGCTTGGTTGTGCTCTGAAATAATCTGCAAAAAGTAGACGGTCTCAAAATTCGCACAGGGACAGTGTGATTGGAAGATCAAACGCCTTAAGCACCTCTTTGCATTAAAACATGTTGTCTTGATTAGGGGGCAAGAGCGAGTGCAGCGAAAAGAAGCTCATTTAAAAAATAATAATAAGTCTCTCTTAGTGTTGGCCTTCTGCTCTCCAACACCCTAACATTTCTCAATGTCTGACAGTAGGAAGGCTAGTTGCTAGGTGATGGCCCTCTACAAGTGATTAGTAGGGGTCTAATGGGCTTGCAGCCAAGGGTTGGACCAACCCAGACTTGCAGGGACTCTGCTTGCTCTTCTTTGAGCTACAAGTCTGTCTAACTGTGAGTCATTTCTGTCTTTTTTAGTTTTCTGTACTGTGGCTGGCCAGCATAAAATGATAATATCATATTGATCAGACATCATTATTACTGAATCTGCCCTTGTTTAAAGCAAATTGAGTTTTTGGGCCATCATAAAAAGCTATTGTGTTTGGGAATGATTTCTTAATCTTAGAGTGCTGTACAACAGAGGACTAGATCTGCCAAAGCCACTTTATAAACACTGCATGCTAACGAGGTCTACTGAATCTTAGAAGTGTTTAACTTTACATACATGTTATCAATAAATACAATTCTAGAAATATTGAAACGTAAGGCCTGAATTTAAAACAACCTGTAAAACTTTGTGAAGAGTTTTCACACAGAATTGCAGAAACATCTTTATATGAAGCATCCTGTTGAGTCATTTTATATGCATGAATTGCTACATGTAGCACACATCACATCAATCAGTGGAAGTGTTAATCTGGGGGCTGAAATGTGATGAAATACAGTGACATGTACCCCAAGAGGGAATGTGTTGTTTTAACAGGTTTTCACCCCATAACGTTCCATAACTTTAGCATAGCCAAAGGTTTATGTGTGATGTGTACAGTTAATCCAGAACAGGAAGTGAAAAAAAGACAAACTTCATATGAGCTGCTGATTTACAGTATAAATATTAAACGCACAGTATGTCTCAGCCGCCAGGGGGCTCTCGATTTAAGCAATTACAAAAGATGCCGTCGAGGCCGGTGGGGAATCATGGGAGTGATTCTCTCTGCTACTCCCCCCCCACCCCCTCCCCCACCCGCGATGAAAACAAACTCC